>CM060104.1:66993504-67739129 GCA_030522415.1 Channallabes apus | reverse complement strand
TCACTGAGATACTGTAGAAACGCACTTCAGATACTGTAGGACGTGGCACCAGGCGGACATTTTCACACTTACGGGCAATTAAGAGTAAACGCTCAACCTGATAGCTTGTTTTGAGGGGTGTGGGAAACCACTTGGAGAACCCACATGGACACTTGGAGAACATCTGAAATGGCACACATGGCGTAACTCAAGCTTTTTTACTGGTCAGAGCTTAAACCACCAAGTAACAGTGGGAGGATTGTATTACATGTTGACCAGGTCATGTGTAAAAATGATTCTTCGTGCTTCCAGAACCACTGTTTTACAAACTATGGTACCATCGGGGAAGTAAATCTTAGAGATGTGATAACCTGATCATTCAGTACATTCAGAAATCAGCGGACATCCTTTTATTTCCACATGTTGAGTCTAGACATGACCAACTGAAGGAACACCAGATCATAACACTGCCTCCAGAGGACTTGTACAGTACAGTGGCCACTATGCATGATGGTTGCATCACTTCTGTTCTAAGCCTGAACCACCCATCGCTCTGGAGTAGGGTCAGACTCATCAGATCACATGACCTTTTTCCATTGCTTCTAAGTCCTATTGAAGCCTTTATATAATTAATCTTAGTAGCAAGTGTTTTTCTTAGAGACACACAGCTGTTTAGTCCCAGTTCTCCGAGTTCGTGTTTATTTATTTATTATTTAAACGACCACATTTGTTCTGCAGTGGTGACACTTCAACACTATCCTTTCAGGCTTCACTCCAGTTCTTAACCCATTTCCATTCATTCTCAGCAATCTCCTTAGTTGCTATCTTTGCCTAATGCAGGCCATCCTGGAACAGTGACTTTCTTGTTGGCGAAGCAGTGTGTGTAAGTATTGTTACGCAGAAAATTTTTAATGAAACATCATTTAACAAAACTATAAACTACACATAATATCTACACCTTATACATGTTGAATGCTGGACATGTACAGTAAATGCAATACATTTGTGTAAATTTCAAACAGATGTCTTCGGTCAAGTGGAAGAATTGTGCTGAGTCATGAACAGAAGAATGCAGTCTATTGTATAACTATGCATGCTTTGTTGCAGTTTAAGCCTACAAACATAATTCAACACAGCCAAGGTTACTTTTCAGCCAAGGTAGCTACTGCAGAATTTTTTCACGTTGTATTTCTTGGCTAGCAAAAAGACGCTTCGATCCTGGGAACACGTGTCAGCGGTTTGGTTTGAATTCTGTTACCGTTTTCTTTTCCATCACATCAATTTCATCCGTCTTAATGTTTACAGTGAAAAGCTCAGCAGTAGTCATCTCGTTGATTGAATATTGATTTGACTAATTTCTTGATTTGTTTCATCGAATTTCTTGTGCGGAGTCCAATATGTCATGAGCGTGGTATTTCCTTTCACTGGACTAAATACATACTGTATGGGTGTGTGTCTTCTCTGCACTTCATTCTACAATACTCAGGCAATGACAACCACCTGGGAAATTGGATGCCATATCCAGGGGATATGAACACAATCGATAATGCTGGTTTTGGTTAAACCGTGGCCTGCTGGCACGATGGATAGCCGCTTACTAACATTTAGTACATTTACTTTAGAAAGTAAGCCAATTGCACCCCAGTACTTGGTAATGGTATAGAAGGGAGCTAGGGAGCTAGGGGAAATAGTCTAAAAAGCTTGAATAGTGGAAAGTGTGGGGGGGTATAAATGAAACAATCTCCTCCACATGTCAAATCAGATTGGAACATTCTTGCCATTTCACACCACCCAGGTTACACACTCGGGTGTAGAGACCTAATCGGAGGTGGCCGCTTTGCTCGCACAGCCTAAAGCCATGTGGCTATTGAATTCTCTCCCCTCACGCTCTTCAGGCGTCACTCGCTGTTTAAGAAGTGGAGGTGTTGATATTTTTCAGGCATAAATGGTCTGTGTTTGAGCTGGAATCGGAGAATCTCAGGAGGTCGTGTGGGCCGTCAGGGCCTCGGGCGAGCGCTTTTGACATATTTGAGGTTCTAAGCTTGGACCGACCTCAGACTAGCTTTCCACGTGGTCAGGGCGTTTGTGAATTTATAACTGCAAGTCTCCTATTTTACAGTTTAATACAGAGGAGACTTATGAGCTGATCTGATTGTGTATATGGGACTTTATTAAAGCAAGCATGCTTTGGAATTCTATTCATTTATATAACCCTAAGCACTTGCCTTAACCTTAAAGTAATGCGATTGAAACAGTTTTCACTTTTACACTGAATGTAGTCAAGACATGTTCACTTTCTGAAATATGATTCTTGCAAAAAAAAACAAAAAAAAAAGTAATGGGAAACCTCTTATGCGAAAAACCTTTTCAGTTCTGCATGTTTCACAGTATTTTTAGTGTTAAACAGCATTTCGACAACAAGTACATTCTTTCTTAAATTAAATACAGGACCCTCTCTCTCTCTCTCTCTCTCTCTCTTTCTCTTTTTTTCTTTCTCTCTTTTGTGAATAAGACAAAAAAGGAAACCAGAAAATAAGGAGCTCCCTGCTTTATGGACTTTTTTCAAAATTAGTTTTTATTTTTATAACTAGATTCTATTCTTTCAATCTTCTTCTTCTTTGTGGTACACTTCATATTTTTCTGAGTTTGCCATTTTTTAATTAAGCGTGCCCATTGTACATCCATACAAAGACACTGGCACTCACACGCACACACCTAAATATTTCCAAACCTTGAAACTTTACCTTTGAATAGCTGAGACAGGCAATTCTTCATGTTTTTTTTTTTCCCACCCTCATTGTGTTTAAAAGAAACACACGTTTCTCATTTCTCTCTCTTCTCCTCACCTGCACTCCGCAGACCTCTACCCATTTTGTTACCTTTCACGCAATCTCGTGACCTCTGTTTCTCACTTGAGAGGATGCTAAACGCTCCTTACGGTCCCCAGGAGAGCAGTAAAGTCTTGAAAGACACTTTGATTCTCTCCAGATGAGACACTCAGCCGTGATGGGACATGGAGCAGGGGTGCACGAGGCTCCGGAGTATCATTGTATAGACTGACAGTGAGGAACAAAATCTGCCGAGTCCTGCATGGTAACGGTGATGACAAATGAAGTGAGGTGTTAAATGTCCCTGTAAATGTCCCAATCCTCACAAATCATCCAACTGAATTCTCCTGCTGGAGACGAGCCCACATCCATAGCATCATTTAAACATGGAGTTGGATGATTCCATGCTGGTAAGAAAGATTTAAATCCAACTTTGATTCTTCAACTGTAACAGACAAAAATATGGATGGATAAATGGATGGATGAGAGAATCAGAGTTCTTCTCCTGCTGAAGTCAAATATCTATCTATCTGTCTGTCTGTCTGTCTGTCTGTCTGTCTGTCTGTCCATCTGTCTGTAATTAAGTACTCAGGCAGAATTTGTGCCAGTCCGCCATCAGCAATGTGGATTTCTTTCTGCTTGACGTCTCAAAAACATGAATGCTTGAAAACCCAGAAGGATCAGTTCAGCTCCAGAGGGTTGTAATGGAATACGACTAGAGCACTTAGGAGTCTCGCATGGTTTGACCTTTCAAATAACATGAAAACAAAATAAACAAGATTGCGCAGGCGTTTATTCCATCTCACAGTTGCGTTATCATATTTCTCTTCTCCGATTATGCCTTAGCATGATCTTGTTTTGTACAAATGATGGTTCATTACTAGTAATTATCAATCATAAAAAAAAAAATGCTTTGGTAACATTGCCTATAAATCTGTTGATTGACGGCTGTTGCCACAGACGAGTTGCAGCTCAGTAACAGTAGCAGCTCTGTGATGATTTGCGGCTTTGTCTTGTTCGGTTCAGTGAAGTGCGAGCGGTTTAGTGGGATTGTGGATAATACGAGTGATCAACAGTAAAGTAAACAGCAATCAAAACGACATCTGATTTTAATCTGAGATCTATAAATTGTTATATTTAACTATAATTAGTTTGAGTCTGTGAATGTCATTGTGTGTGTATGTTTTGTACAGTACATAGATCTTAACTTTTTTTAATACATAGGCAGTATTCAAAATTATTGCATTAATGTGCTATAGATGTTATATCTCTCTCTCTATCTTTCCCTCTCTCTCTCTCTCTCTCTCTCTCGCACACACACACACATCTACATACATTTTAGTACAGAGCATTTCCAACAGTGTTGGGAATTACAATTCTCAGGATCCATCTTTGTGATAATGAGCTGAATAAGCGTTTCCAGAATGGTGCCCGGAGGTGAGCCTTCGCTTTGGCTTCCTAATGAAGCTTTTCATACCTGATCATCCATCCATGAAGTTCTTTAATAACGAAGACCACTGTCTGTCAGCATGGCCGTGAGAGATAGAGCACGTTCACGACTTGGTAATAAACCAGCTACTGTGCCTTTAGGTCATTATTGTCATCCAGATTAAGCTGTGGCAGCTTCACTTGTGTCTTAGTAAAAGTGTGTTTTGATGTTCGTCCTTCTGACACACAGAGGTTATGAAAGACTCTCACACACGAAGAAGACAAGCTGTTACACAATAAAGGCACGAGACACCGTTCTAGAGCGAGACTTCAAAGCGCGATCTCAGGCTAATCTATAGATCTGTGTGTAAACGATGGGAATCTCCGCAGCGTGCCTCGGCTCCTTTGCACAACTGAACCTCAGCGTGTTTGGATTACAGAGCGCTGCGGCGACTCTTTGTACTGTAGATGTTTGTGTTTCCGGGAGCCATTACTTCAGAGCAATATAGATTACAGGTGAGAGACAGTCTTTGTAGCTCAAAGTGTTTTACATGTTTTACATGTAGGTCTGTGAAGATCCTTTCTGATTGTGTGTACAGGACAATGTGGGCTGCGCATCTGAACACAGACAAGTTCAAGCGTTTACAACCGTGTAGGTAAAGGAGATGACACTTTCATCTGTCCATCCTACATTTACTCATTCCTTTCTTCTTCTGATAGTTCCTCCTTTCCCTCCCTTATTATTTCTTAATTTCCTCCCTGTTCCTACCTTTCCTTCTTTTTATATTCTCCCTTCCTTTCTTCCTTATTTCCTTATTATCATCCTGTTTCCTACATCCCCTTCATTTCATCCAGTATTTCTTTTTCTCCCTCTCTCCTTCTCTCTCCCCTCCTCTTTCTTTCTTTCTTTCTTTCTTTCTTTCTTTCTTGTATGCTTGCCCTCCTTCCTTCTTAAATCTATACAGTACGTCTTACCTATATTTATTATTTTTTTATGAATTTATATATTATTTCTGTCTGTCACTTTTTTATTGAATTTATTTTCTCTATTTTCATTGTTCCTTCTTTTCCTTCCTCATCTTTGTCCTTCCTTCCTTCCTTCCTTCCTTCCTTCCTGGCCCTCCTTCCTTCCTTCCTTCCTTCCTTGCCCTTATTCCTTCCTTCCTCACCCTTCTTCCTTTCACGCCCTTCCTTCCTTCCTTCCTTCCTTCCTTCCTTCCTTCCTTCCTTGCCCTTATTCCTTCCTTCCTCACCCTTCTTCCTTCCTTCCTTCCTCACCCTTCTTCCTTTCATGCCCTTCCTTCCTTCCTTCCTTCCTTACTTGCCCTTATTCCTTCTTTACTCGCCCTTCTTCCTTCCACGCCCTTATTTCTTCCTTCCTTCCTTCCTTCCTCGCCCTTCTTCCTTCCTTCCTTCCTCGCCCTTCTTCCTTCCTTCCTTCCTCGCCCTTCTTCCTTCCTTCCTTCCTTCCTCGCCCTTCTTCCTTCCTTCCTTCCTCGCCCTTCTTCCTTCCTTCCTTCCTCGCCCTTCTTCCTTCCTTCCTTCCTTCCTCGCCCTTCTTCCTTCCTTCCTTCCTCACCCTTCTTCCTTCCTTCCTTCCTCACCCTTCTTCCTTTCACGCCCTTCCTTCCTTCCTTCCTTCCTTCCTTACTTGCCCTTATTCCTTCCTTCCTCACCCTTCTTCCTTCCTTCCTTCCTCACCCTTCTTCCTTTCATGCCCTTCCTTCCTTCCTTCCTTCCTTACTTGCCCTTATTCCTTCTTTACTCGCCCTTCTTCCTTCCACGCCCTTATTTCTTCCTTCCTTCCTTCCTTCCTCGCCCTTCTTCCTTCCTTCCTTCCTTCCTTCCTTCCTCGCCCTTCTTCCTTCCTTCCTTCCTCGCCCTTCTTCCTTCCTTCCTTCCTCGCCCTTCTTCCTTCCTTCCTTCCTTCCTCGCCCTTCTTCCTTCCTTCCTTCCTCGCCCTTCTTCCTTCCTTCCTTCCTCGCCCTTCTTCCTTCCTTCCTTCCTTCCTCGCCCTTCTTCCTTCCTTCCTTCCTCGCCCTTCTTCCTTCCTTCCTTCCTTCCTCACCCTTCTTCCTTCCTTCCTCGCCCGTCTTCCTTGCCGTTCCTTCCTTCCTGCATATCTTCTAACTTACCTATATTTATTCTCTGATTTCTGTCACTTCTTTTTTTTACTGAATCCTTCCCTTCCTTCCTTCTTACTACACATTCCCCTTTCTTGCTTTATCCTTTTCTTTTTTCTTTGTTTGTGATTTTTCATCCCTCCCTCCTTCCTCAGTCCACCCTTGATGTACTTCCTCATTTACTCCTTTTTTCTATTGTTCCCCCTTTTTTTTATTTTCTAATGACTAAACATATCATTACAGTGTTTATTGCATAAACAGACCATTTAGAGTTCCGCCATCTTCAGGGAAAAAATGATCTTCATGGGTCCCTGAATGATGATGAAAGTGTTTATGTAAGCAGATCCAGAGTCTGGTGCTGGTTCTGCGTTCCAAAGCAAACTCTCTTCTGAAATCAAAATTTATAATAATCCCTTTCACAGAGTGGAGCAGAGAATATTCACATGGGTCTCGTGCCATATATTTTCATGATAAACTCCCCTTCCTTTGAGAATTCATCAGGACAATATTTTAGCCATATACACTGGGTTGTCAGTTCATTAGTTTCCAAATTGATATAGCTCATTGTTTAGTCTGATTTATTAGTAGATCAGATTCCCTAGAGGATTGCAGATTTTTCTCTGCTTTGTGGAGAAAGAAACAAGAAAAAGCAATAAACTGAATAAATCAAGATAAAAAATATAAAGATATAAACATAAACACCACCTACTGTACATTTTGAGTTTCCCTTGTGCCCCAGTGGCTTCTGTAAGACAGTTTGGTGTTTGGCACCAGGAAGTTACAGTGGATCCTTTGGGTGCTGTCGGTTACGTGGTGTTACCTTGATTTTTTCCAAAAGAAATTATAAAAAAGGTTGGACGAGTAGTGTTTAGGGTTAAAAAGAAATACTCTCTCTTTTTTTTTGTCCAGAAACAATTTTTCCAAAGGCCTTTTAGAAATCTTTCAATTACATAAATCAATTATGGTAAACACTAGAATTGTCACAATTGTCACATTTATTTAAATAATGTGTCTCACATCAAAATTTCATTTTGTTCAGAACACACAACATTTCTGTAGCGTCCTACAGAAATTAGCTTTTGTCCTTCGCTTCATGGACTCAGTTTAACAGCTGACAATTTTAGAAAAACTGCTTCCCACAACCCATAATCTCATTATACAGCCTAGTTGAGGAGTCAGATTCATAAGGCAGATGTTAGAAAAGTCTCTTTCTTATTGCATTTGAACCATGCAGGAGTTTATATAGATGTCAATCAACACTTTTGCTTTTGTACTGATTTTTTACACTTTGGTGATTATCACATTGTGAATGGTGTTTTCTCACCTGTCACGCCGAGGTTTGATTTAAACAGACTAAACACTGCATATTTTAATGTTCCATGGTTAAACTTAATTGGACCTCATTCATTCATTCATCTTCTGTACCGCTTTATCCTTATATACAGGGTCGCGGGGGCCTGGAGCCTATCCCAGGAGACTTCGGGCACTAGGCGGGGTACACCCTGGACAGGGTGCCAATCCATCGCAGGGCACACACACATACTCACATACACACACTCATTCACACACTACGGGCAATTTGGAATGTCAATTAACCTAACCTACATGTCTTTGGACTGTGGGAGGAAACCGGAGTACCCGGAGGAAACCCACCAAGCACGGGGAGAACATGCAAACTCCATGCACACAGAGACGGGAATCGAGCCTGGCCGGGGAATCGAACCCGGACCCTGGCGGTGCAAGGCAACAGTGCTAACCACTACACCACCGTGCCGCCTTAATTGGACCTATTACACAAAATATATTTTTTGTAATTATTAGTTATTCAAAATGTGTCTCTAGTGTGTGTGTGTGTGTTTGTGTGTGTGTGTGTGTGTGTGTGTGTGTGTGTTTGTGTGTGTGTTTGTGTGGACAAAACATCCTTATTCTGTGCTTATTTAGCCTAGGACTCAAATGAGCCAGAAATGAGCCAAGATTTTTTCCCCTATTGTGACCTCATATAAGACACTGGCTTGTTGCTCCCCTAGCTTGATGCTCAGCTCTCTGGTTCCCCGGTCAGGCGTGGCTTAGCAGTAGATAAGTTACATATGACATAGTAAAATAAATCAAGTTTGACATATGAACGAAATACACACTTTTGGGGAGCTCTTGTTAAAGGAGTAGAAAAATATGGGACCTTTAAGGTTAGAATCTGTTTTAACTGAACAATTATAGCAGTGGAAGATCCACATAAGGATAGTAAGATGTGTGAGTGTGTGTGTGTGTGTGTGTGTGTGTGTGTGTGTGGGAGAGAGAGGAGTAATGTAGACAGTCACACTGTCTCTCTGGATTTATCATTAGGCCCCCTGTATGAAAGGCTGATTGTATGGAATGTGAATGATTAATGTTTCACTAAAGCAGTGGATGAGCAGACAGTGACTAAAGCATGGGGCCCTGCTAATGTCCACACATGTGCACATGCACATGCACACACACACACACACACACACACAATGGTTTCGTTTATACAGTATCATCCTTGCTGGAATTGAACTGTAATGCTGAATTCCTGCCATTTACAGTTTTCCTGAAGTAGCAATAAACCAGAGTCATAGATAATTCATGTCACACCTCTTCAACCCAACACGCACCCCAAGTCCCACGCTGTAGGTCAGAGTAATAGCTCGCGACTCTTTGATACCTGATGCTGTGATCTACTCAGAGCAATCACACATGATGAGAGTAATAAAAGAAAAAGTGTTGCTTTAAATCAAACCCATGGCCAACATGACACTGACGGTGCCGTATGGTTCAACTTGGCCCAGTCATGTAGAGATCCACACGGACATCTGGATCAGATTGGAGTCAGACGCTCTGAATCTGATGGTGCAGTTCAGCTTGAACGGCAGAGAAAAAGGACTTCTTGTTAAAGATAGTCACATCTGTTTCGCCAATCTCATGAATTCTCTCGCTCGAAATGTTCGAGGACTGATCAAAAGGTTCTGGCTTCAATTTCCTATTAAAGAGGGCAACATGGAGGCAGTGATGTGTGCAGGAATGAGTAGACCCTTGTAGGAACCAGTGTTTCCATCATCATTTTCCCAGTGCTGAGGAGTGTGTGTTTGATCATGGATAGCTCTTATTACTGTACACTCATCTTTAAAAGAAAAGTTATGTGCATCGGGTTGTGTTAAAAGGGCAGTAGTAAAAGTGTAAGACTTCGACAGTTGACACCATCTGATTCATGATTAACCAACAGCATAAAAATCAAATGGAGCTGAAAGGAAAGAGAGAAAAATATGAAGGCAGAACAATAAGAGAATTCCAGGTTGCCTTCTGAAAGAGGTGCATGCATCAGAGAGAAATGCACCAAGTACAGTATAATCATGCTTAGTGAAATAATACACTCACTAAAAAGTGTCACGCCTACTGTAGGTAAAAAAAAAAAAGAAAGAATTTTCAGATATAATCATATAACACCATTTTCATAATACTTATCGATCCTGATCCACGCTTCGTTTTTTGTAAATATGCATACACATTTATATGTTTATCAAGTAAAAAGAAACACATTTGCTAATGAGAATTTCATGCCCTTCTATGTACTGTAGTGTCTGTAACTGTTTTTAATTCAGATCTTTCAATGATCTCAACTGTCATTCAGATGAAACTTGGCCAATTTAGATTTCACATGAAAAGACATGGTGGCGCGGTGGTGTAGTGGTTAGCACTGTCGCCTTGCACCTCCAGGGTCTGGGTTCGATTCCCCGGCCGGGTTCGATTCCCCGGCCAGGCTCGATTCCCGTCTCTGTGTGCATGGAGTTTGCATGTTCTCCCCGTGCTTGGTGGGTTTCCTCCGGGTACTCTGGTTTCCTCCCACAGTCCAAAGATATGCAGGTTCCTAAATTGCCCGTAGCGTGTGATTGTGTGTGTGTGCCCTGCGATGGATTGGCACCCTGTCCAGGGTGTACCCCGCCTAGTGCCCTGGGATAGGCTCCAGGTCCCCCTCCAGGTCCCCTGAACACAGGACTAAGCGGTATAGAAAATGAATGAATGAAAAGACATAAAACTGAAAAAGTGTTTTATTCTAAAATGTAATAATTTTAAGATATTGCATCATGAATGTTACATGGTTACAGACACTACAATGCACTAAGGTAGCCCTGGAATTTTAATGCTATACTGTATATGTTAACATTTATTATTGGGCAGATTACAAAAAGCTCTTTTAACTGAATAAACTACAGATCATATGCTTCTAGAAGTTTACACCAATTTTAGAATCTAGGAAATATTTGCATTTAAAACTATTATTGTTTGAAGCGAGACAGTATAATGCTGAAAAATGACACAGATTCATCACTACGAGTCTGGGAGTAAATGCCAGAGTACGAAATGGAAACATTGTCAATCACCGATTGAGGAAAAGTTCTAAAGTCAACCATCAGCTGGAAAATGAATGATAACAGTTTTCTGGGATTCACAAGGATTCTGGGATTCATAAGTATTGGAACATTATCGGGAAAAAGGTTTGACAATCAACAGTGCTCGTTACAGTGAGATGTTTTAAAATAAATAAATACATACAGTAAATAAGAACCTTGAAACTTATTGTTACTCTAAACGTTGGGTTAAACGCAGAGACTGATATCAAGGACGTCACGATCTTGCACGTCCGCACACTTCTGCCCACACTGTCGACATTCCGCAAACACTTTGTTTAGAGGTGTTAAAGCATCCTCCCCTTAGTCCTGATGTCGGTCCATCCAACTTCCACCTGTTTGGTTCCCTGAAAGCAGACCTTTTAGAACAAAGATACACTTCTGATGAAGAAGTGAAGTCAGCAGTGCATTTGCGGCTCGCAGCTCAGCCTAAAACGTTTTTCTTTCAATGAGAAAATATGAAAACTTTTTGACGGATGGACAAAGTCTACGGAAAAGAGAGGAGATAACGTCGAAAAATGATGTATTTGTTTGATCCTGGGCTGTCTATATGGGTTCTCTCTCAGTTGTTAAAGATTTCCCTACATTTACTCTTTTTTTTTTTAAACAATCATTTATACAGTATCAGGATAGACAAATAGACGATGTTAGCTTTGTGCCTGAGTTGCTTTACCTCAGCTTCATTTGTCATTCTCTCGTCATCTCTGTTAACACGTTCTGAGTTTTCAAGTCTGTCTCCTGAACAGAGATGAAGCATCTTTCATTCTCTCATTGTTTCCTTCACTTTCCACCTAATTCTGCCATTTAAACCAGCATGAGTCAACATATTCTCATTATTCATGTCAGGATTTCACATAATCGTCTTATTGTCCATCTGTCCTACTGTATGTGTTCAACACTATTTTTTTTCTCTAACAAATCATTAGTGAACAAATCACATTCATCACATTCAGAGTAATGAATATAGTCATGCTGCTATAATCCTTCTTAGAACTTATAAAGAACAATAAACAATAAAAATGAACAAACCAGAGAGTAAAAGCTTTTAGAATAGTAGTGGATATAAACATAGGATTCCAGGTTTATAGAAAAACAAGGAATTATAAGATAAACGTTGTCCTGGGGGACTCATAGGACTCCCCGGCACATTTCAGAGAGCTTTCACACCTACAGTACAGTATATAGGCTTTAGTCTGTTTAAATAAACTATAGTTAATTTTTTATCTGTGTGCGCTTTCTTTTGTCTGGTGTGAATACAGTAATCACATTCAGGTGTGGACCAAAAGTACTACACAGAGACTTCCTAAAAGAGGTGGTCTTGATCTGAATCATCTGGCGAACACTGGTGCGTTCCTTCTGGTGAGAAAGCATGCCAAACCAAAACAGACTTAACCGCTTATGCTGTACAGGGTTGCAAGTGGCCTGGAATCTATCCCAAATTTGGGCAAAAGGAAGGGGGAAATGAACAGGACACTCTTGCACTCACAACGGACAATTTCTGAACACAAATTTGCCTAATCTTCAGGTCTTTGGACTGGAGGAGGAAACCAGAGTACCAAGAGGAAACCCACCAAGCACGGTGATGACATGACACCTCCACAAACACACACAGACCCAATGGCAAACCCTCGACCCTGGAGGTGCGAGGCCATGGTGCTAACCACTATGCCACCATGACGCCTGTACATGCTTGATGGATCTTCGTAAATATCTTTTCCTGATGAGTGTGAAGCAGTTCAGTAGGCATGATGAATGTACCTTCTGGGGTAGCTCAGTGGTTAAGGCGTTGGACTACGGTTTGGAAGATCCCAGGTTCAAACCCCACAACCACCAAGTTGCCACTGTTGGGCCCTTGAGCAAGGCCCTTAACTGCTCAGATGTATAATGAGATAAAAATGTAAGTCGCTCTGGATAAGAGCGTCTGCCAAATGCCTAAATGTATTGTCTTGATATGTGCCTTCATAGACTTTAGTGCATCAACACGTTGTCTTGCCATGTTTCATTTTTAAACTGTATGATTTACCTAAAGTATAATGAATCAAGGCGACAACCAACCCACATACAGTACTGTAGGTTAACCTTCATTCATTCATTCATCTTCTATACCGCTTAATCCTGTGTTCAGGGTCGCGGGGGACCAGGAGCCTATCCCAGGAGACTTCGGGCACTAGGCTGGATACACCCTGGACAGGGTGCCAATCCATCGCAGGGCACACACATATACACACTCACACACCCAATCACACACTACAGGCAATTTGGGAACGCCAATTAGCTTTGGACTGTGGGAGGAAACCGGAGTACCCGGAGGAAACCCACCAAGCACGGGGAGAACATGCAAACTCCATGCACACAGAGACGGGAATCGAGCCTGGCCGGGGAATCGAACCCAGACCCTGGAGGTGCAAGGCGACAGTGCTAACCACTACACCACCGTGCCGCCTAGGTTAACCTCCATCAGGAAATTTTCTCTCCAAGTCACAGAAACATGCAGTAGTCCACAAGACAAGACAGGATCTTCTTTATGTACTGTAATAATTTATCTTTTGTTCCCAGAGCAGACACTTCTAGCCAATGATGTAACCAATCAGCTAAATTAACAACTTTCCTGAATTGCAGTGTGTGTGACAGAGCAAGGAAAATGTGAAAATGAGCAGTACGGTGGTCCTCCAGCGTCAGGGTTGTGAATGGGGTCCTTCAGAACCAGGGTTGTGAACCAGGGATTCAGATAAAGTGTCCTCCAAATTTTCACAATTCACTTCTACCAATCCCTTACTTTTTTATAATCCTAGAGAATTTAACTACTTCCTAAGATTTTACAATTTAATATTTAGACACCTTCTGTACAACTGGCTGCGGGTTATCTGATACATCACATTCCACTCTGTACATCCTGGGTGGAATTTCTGACACACTGATTAACTAAAACACTCACCAGGTCTGCTCAAAACAGGCTTGAGGCTGATGAAATGTAACATATCACAACATATCCGCTTTGCTTTCAGCACAGATGGTTTCATTTAGTTTCCTCCGAAATCTGTCTTTAACTTAACGGCAACAACGATTCATTTGTAGCTTCTATTTTCCTCATTTCTCGTCAGGCTGATAATTCACAATCAGTAATGAATCATGTAGCGATCGTTACTATCATTACTATGCTGCTAAATTGCTTGAAATTTGTTTTTATAACTTTGTAATGACTTTTTATTGCAATGCATTCTAACATTAATGAGGCCAATTAGCATTTTATGCAGCCACAGACGGATGACATGCTAGCAGAATAACACGGCGCAATACAAATTCAGAGGCAATATCATAATTTCATTAAGTTTAATGTTTTTAGTTTTTTTTATATTATTATTTAGATTGTTCATTACTTAAATTGATATTTACGCAGTTAGATTTTTCTTCTTGGCTGCTTTGAATATTTGATTCACATAATAACGTGACTCTCATGCGCTTATACCACACACACACACACTATATAGAACACTTGCAAATTTCTTTGTTTTTGTTTAGTGATTGTGTGCAGATACAGTATGTTTGTAAATTATATAATCATTTTGGGGCGGCACGGTGGTGTTGTGGTTAGCACTGCCGCCTTGCACCTCCAGGGTCCGGGTTCGATTCCCGTCTCTGTGTGCATGGAGTTTGCATGTTCTCCCCGTGCTTGGTGGGTTTCCTCCGGGTACTCCGGTTTCCTCCCACAGTCCAAAGATATGCAGATTAGGCTAATTGGCGTTCCCAAATTGACCATAGTGTGTGAATGAGTGTGTGTGTGTGTGTGTGTGCTCTGCGATGGATTGGCACGCTGTCCAGGGTGTACCCTGCCTCGTGCCCTGAGTCTCCTGGGATAGACTCCAGGCCCCCGCGACCCTAAATACAGGATAAAGCGGTATATAGAAAATGAATGTTTAGTGATTTCTTTTCTACATTCTACAACAATACTGGGGATTTCAAAACTATAAAATAACGCCAAAACAACAAGAAAAACATCTTGTTATTTTAAGATACAGAGGTCAGCCTTTCTGTAATAGTTCTCGCATATTCTCAATATCAACTGTTCAAAGGAGATTCATGCAGTTTTTGGACGCCTTCAGCAAAACTTTACAATGTAGAAAGAAATAAAAATCAGGAACCATCATGGAGTTAGAAAGTGACCTAAAACTTTTGAACGGTAGTGTACATACCTACACTGTGATGAAACTTTTAGCTGTAATAAAACATTTAAATGGTGCACAAGTTTTAAAGAAGTCCATACATCTATGTATGATGATTTCGGAGCCCACTGCAGTTATTCCCAAAAACATTCAAGGAGTAGAACACCTGATCCTTAAAAATCATCAGATAACTTGCTCCTAACTTGCAGAAGAGACTCATCTGTCTGTGGGTGCGGTACACACAATCATTCACCAACACCGCTTGCACAACAGGAACTCGGCTGGGAGTTATTGTCACATCAAACCCTGTACCATCCTGATCTCACTCCAAGCCATTTCCACATGTTAAAGGAGTTCCTGGAAGGCCAGCATTTCAGACGTGAAGCAGGCAGTCTGATCATGGCTCTGGTGTGCTGAGAAAACTTTAATGGTACCTTGATGGTATCCAAGCACAAGCAAGTGTATTAGTGTAGCAGGGGGTTATATAGAGAAATAAAGAGAGTTTTTACTTTTTACATGACTGTGTTCTGTTATTTTGTTTGTTTTTATGCAGAGGATGATGCACGAGTTTGGAAACCCAAAACAATTTCATGGTCAGATTCTCTTTTTAATCAGAAGTGTATATAACAAAGCTTTGCTTTAGTACACTGATAAATCCATAGTGACATTGAAAATGACAGAGAACTCATCATTTGCTGTGTGAGGCAGACAGTTTCATCCCGTATAGCTTTGATCAAAGCAAAATGGCCAGATATAGGAATTAGCACCAGACAGCATGTCCTGATTAAACTTTGATGTCACAGTTCAAAGCACATGCTAATGCGATTTAACAGACAACTGACTACACTGAATCGCCTCTCGTAGCCATTTGCAGGGCGGATGGTTTACAGAACACCAAACACACACATCAAAATATACTTTTTTTAAGTAGGGGCATGTTGTGTGTGTGTGTGTGTGTGTGTGTGTGTGTGTGTGTGTGTGTATACACGTATGCCTTGAAGAGAATTGATCTCTAGTTAAGATGATTTATGATCTTTAAAGAAGAGAAAGGAAACAAATTAATGTATCTTCTGGTTCTTAAGGTGAAATTTCGTATTGAAAAATATAAAATTTTCCCATATATTATGAAAATGCAGAAAGTCCCTTTCAGCCACCCAAAAACATTACCGATTTTACCGATTACCAACACTATAATCATAATTTTTGTGTATAAAAACAAGCAAATAATTTAGAAAATACATGTAAATTAATTAAAATATGAAATAAATAGACATTAAACATCATTATAAACCTTAATTCATGATTACTTTTGGCAACGGTTGCTTTCAAAATGAAACTAAGTGTCTCCCGTTTCTTCTTGCATATTCTAAATCTACAGGTAATTTATTATTATTTTTTTAAATACATAAAATTTTTCAGCTTTCCGAAAAATGGTTGCAGTTTTCTGACATTTGCTGTAAGCCTAATGCAACTAAGACGTAATGAAAATCTGTCTCACTCAAAACTCAATGTGGATTAAGACCCACATTTTGATTCATGTTGTACGAGACTGACTGTTTTAAAATGTAGTTATTTGGCATTACGAGGACACAAGGACATTTTTGGTTCATTTCTCATTTCTATTTCATTTTCTATACCGCTTAATCCTGTGTTCAGGGTCGCGGGGGACCTGGAGCCTATCCCAGGAGACTTCGGGCACTAGGCGGGGTACACCCTGGACAGGGTGCCAATCCATCGCAGGGCACACACACATACACACACTCACACACCCAATGGGCAATTTAGGAACGCCAATTAGCCTAACCTGCATATCTTTGGACTGTGGGAGGAAACCAGAGAACCCGGAGGAAACCCACCAAGCACGGGGAGAACATGCAAACTCCATGCACACAGAGACGGGAATCGAGCCTGGCCGGGGAATCGAGCTCAGACCCTGGAGGTGCAAGGCGACAGTGCTAACCACTACACCACCGCGCCGCCACATTTTTGGTTGGAATTGACTAAAACCGAGCAGGTTTTGCCTAAAGAAAATTATTCAAGTTGAAAAAACAAACCGTGTTTTCGAAATAATGAAAATTGGCAATTCTTGCCCCTGACTGGACGTTTAAAATATGGATTTGTGATAAAACTGCTGATTATGTGATCATCATGCATTACACATTCTACTCTAATCTCCATTAAAAACTGAGGAAATAACTGTGTGTGTGTCTGTGTGTGTGTATGTGTGTGTGTAGCTCTTTTCACACTGACATGAGTAAGTGGACGGACAGCTGAGGCGGTTCCGTTTTGTGTCATGTTGGCGCCTTTGTGCCAAACTGGATACTTTATGTCCCACATCCGCGCAGCGTCACGGTTGTAAAAAACAAACCAGTGACTATTTCTTCCCGTTTTAGTTTTTAGATTCCCCTCAACAGTTCTGCTGTTTCCATTTCAGACTTTAATGGCGAGAGATTCAGAACAATGGTAATGGTATGTTGTCAATTCCAAAAGTGGACTTATGGAATTCCTCACAGTGGTAGGTTGAAGCACTGAACTCCACTTTATGAACACCACAAGAACTGTGTTTTTTTTATTTTTATTTTTTATATTTCCCCAGGGTGTTTGCTCCTGCTTCATGCGAAGTCTTCCCAGGATGGACCCTGAATTTACTACTAGTCTGTCAGTTAATGAACGAAAGGCTACATGTCATTTCCAGGGCAGTACAGTGGTTTAGCACCGTTGCCTCACAGCTCCAGTCTGTGTGTGTGTGGAGTTTGCATGTTCTCCTTGTACTTCTGTGTACCGTGGTTTCCTCTCACATTCCAAAGACATTGGCAGTGTGTAGGCGGATAGATGCTTCCAATTTGCCTGCAATATACAGTACAAGGGAGACTTAAGTGAAGTGAAGTATTAAGACAACACATGCCATGTATTATAGTTCCCCCTTTGCACTAAACTGGTGATGTCACTAATTAGTTCTCACCTATCTGGCCAAAGAGTTGTGCTAATGAAGTGAAATAATAGCGCAAACCTGGCTATGTGATCATGATCTCCAGGAAGCAATTAAACAGCCATGGATTGAACGAGTGACACCAGAGTACTGCAGACGTCATTTTGACTCTATGACCAGCCAGATCCAGCAGGTTTTAAAGAATAAGGGATTGTTGTATTGCAATTTATTCATTCATTCATCTTCTATACCGCTTTATCCTGTATTTAGGGTCGCGGGGACCTGGAGCCTATCCCAGGAGACTCAGGGCACGAGGCAGGGTACACCCTGGACAGCGTGCCAATCCATCACAGAGCACACACACACACACACACTCATTCACACACTATGGTCAATTTGGGAACGCCAATTAGCCTAATCTGCATATCTTTGGACTGTGGGAGGAAACCGGAGTACCCGGAGGAAACCCACCAAGCACGGGGAGAACATGCAAACTCCATGCACACAGAGACGGGAATCGAGCCTGGCCGGGAATCGAACCCGGACCCTGGAGGTGCAAGGCGACAGTGCTAACCACTACACCACTGTGCCAACATTATTGCAATTTAACTACATAAAATAAATTATTCTTTTTTTTTGTTGTTGATTGCCATTGTTTAAAAAAATTGTAATGTCATGAAAACATGAAATTTCTGTTTTGTCTCAATACTTTTGCCCACCACTTTTGTTTTTTGCCCATTTCTTCCAACTTACTATTTTATCAAATAGTTTTTTTTTATGTTATGTTTTTTTTCTATTAAGATCAAAACATACATTTTGCTAATAAATGTAAACATTCATAAAGAGTAAAATTTTAACTCTAAACATTAGGAAGAATGTTTGAAGAATAATAACTGTTCTAATAACTGCATCTGGTACCTGTTTTCTCTCTCTCTCTCTCTCTCTCTCTCTCTCTCTCTCTCTCACACAATGTGCCATTACTGATCACTTCCAGGTGATGTGATGACGAAAAGATGAATGGAAAAGGATGTCACTGAATGCCTACCCTTCTTGCTATACAGAAAATCTCATGACAAATCGTACAAATTAGAACTCATTTTTTTAAAGGTTTGAATGCCATTCTGCAAAACAGCTGGATGAATTAGTGTGTACAACATCTGGCCATCACATTTGGCACAAATTCTTGCAGCATGTTAATTTATCTTCTACTGTACATATATATATTCGCCTTTTTCCTTTTTTTCATAGTTTGTAGTCTTGATGCTCGTTGATGTTTGAAATGTGAACTGCTGGTGTTACACGTTCATATGAATGAAGGATGAAATCAAAGACTTTACTTTTACTTTAAATTAAATACCTGGCAGTTATATGCCACAATATGGACACAAGTACAGAGGCTGTGGCTGGTTGTTTTCTTTGCCGTTTTTCCTTTTGAAATATATAGTCTATTTAACAAGATAGTTATACTGTAGAGTTGTCCATGTCCTACAGTATGTATTTTTCCTGTCTCTCCCTTCCTTAAATCATTAGCCAGTTTTTTTTATTTCTTATGTTGTTTGTTTTGTGATCTGTTGTTCATTAGTTTATTGCCTAGATGCCCCATGTTTAGACTGGCACTTTAAGACGACAAGGTCGGCGACACTTTTGTGACCATTATGCCCAGAAAGGACGTAACATGTGCACTTTGTTATGTCTCTCGTCCTCATACTGTCTGTGTGTAATTTGCAGTAAGTCCACACCCTTGTTGCAGCGTGTGAGGGAATTTGGCTTTGAAAAATGGCACCGTGGTTAAATGGGCTGTGAAACATAAGCTCTCCACACACATACACACACTACCCGAGTGACTCGCTCAGTCCATCCCTCCCCTCTCTCTCTCTCTCTCTCTCTCTCTCACGTTCTCAGTCTCTCTCCTTTTCCTCTTTCTGTCCCTTGAGTTATGGACAGGCCATGCAGTAAATCTTACCCGACTTATAAGACGCAACCGCCAAATGCATGTTTTTTTTTTTTTCCTGAACAAAATACTTTTACCAAAAAAGAAAACAAAACAAAATGGACTGTTTTTAGACTAAATGTATCAAGGGAAGCATCGGCTTTTGTGATGTGTCTCAGAGATGACTGATTGTAATTCTCCTTTTTTGATATATCGCTCCAGAAATAGAGTGGGACTGAAAGGTTGATGGATAGCTGAGCTCTTTGGATATGTGGTAAGGATTGTTGACGCATAAAGAAATGGATTAGCATGGATTTCATCGCAAATGATGGATAATGTGACACATTAAATAAACAAAAGAAAAAGAAAAAGAAAAAAACAAGGCATGTTTGAGATGTGATATTTGGGCAGATGTGGACTGCAGTACACCGAGAACACTCCATTAACGTCAGGGAACTGTTCGGCAAATGCATGAATATGTCTACACAATCTGCAAGATGAGCTTTCTCCTTAATATCCAAATGTCTAACTGTCTCCACGTATTAAACCCGTCGTTGGTTTTCTGTTTTTTTTTAAAAGATCTCATTTTGTGGTTTATCTTCATCTTGTGGTTTTGTGGAGTCTTAAAGAAAAAAAAGTGTACAACGTTTAGGATTCCTGTTTCCGGATTGCATCGCACTTATTGGATTAATCTGAATTGCTTGATATTTTTAAGAGTAATGCTTTAAAAACAAAAAAAAACCTCATAGCCCTAGTGAGGCTCGACGAAGCTCAGAGAAGATAATCCGAGACTGTTAAAGGAGTGTAGCGGTGCATTTTAGTGTATAAAAGTTTGCCAGATATTCTCTTCCTCTGTGGTTCGTAAACATTGGCTGCCAGCTGGAGTGTGTCTTGCTCAGATTTTTTTAGACACACTCAATGCTTTGCTGCTATTCTGTTCGAGCGTCTTTGCTGATGTGCATGTTTGGATTATGAGGAAAAGCATCACGGTAAATAACCAGTGATGCTGAACACATTGCCTGGGCCAAGGAAAAAGGATTAGGTCATCTCCGGCTTTTGCAGAACAGGTCATGAAGGCGATTAAGAGTTTATAGGACTATACAAAGAAATAATGCGGTAAAAAGACCGGGGGTACAGTAGTTTTGTAGTTTCAAGGTGTGTGTTTTCTGTGTGGGCTTTATAACCAGTGAAGCACAAACCCTCATGCCCATCAAAACACTGGCCCTCTCTTTGCTCAGGACTGATTTGATTAATGAGCTTTCAGTGTGTAAAAGCCTGTGAAGAGGGCGAAGCATTTAGAGTGATGCAAAGTTGGCAGGAAGTTCGAGTCAGCCTCAGATGCTTTGCCCAGAGCTCATGGATTATCCGAGCCTTCAGAATCTCGAAGGTCACGTCCACATTTCCTATTCAACGCTTTCAACAAGAAATTACATTTTAGACGCAACAATGGTTTTAGAGCTTTATTATACAGTAGGTAATATAATCTCTAAATAAAATAAAATAGACCTCCTTTTTTCCCTCGCTCTTCCTCACTGGATCTGTGTCAGGTTTAATGTGGATGGGTCATCATTATTCGATTTAGAAAATACGTCTTGTGTGTTAAACCCTGCTACAGGAAGTGAAAAAACAGAGCTAGTGAAGAGAGTAGGCGAGGTAAAACTTGTACTTAATGCATTTAATGTCTTGGGAGGATCGTTATAAAACAATGGGGTCAGTACAGAATCCAGTACATTTCAAATATTGTTCATTTGAAAAAAAGACATAATTATAGATTGAAAAGCAGAAGACTTAAATTTTATAACGGTAAAATGTTGACAAGTGGCACAACTACATTATGAATGCAAGATTGATCAGAGGGTCAAAAATATTGGGGAAGGGGTAAAGCAGTTCAGTGGTTAGGGGATTTTACTACTGATAGGAAGGTTCCTGGTTCAAACCCCAGCACCACCAAGTGGCCCTTGAGCAAGGCCCTTAATCTTCAACTGCTAAAATGTACTGTACAGGCTGGGGGAAAATTAACTTGGCGATATTGAACGGCTTTTAAAACTTGCAGTATGACTGGAATCATGATGAAAACAGCCTCCCCCCATTTTGCTCGTACTGTGCATGCGTGGTTAGACCAGAATTTTCCAGGATGGGACGATGCAGACCTTGTGAATAGAGCAGACCTCACAGTAATATCCAAAACGACTTCCTTCAGAAGACTGTGCATTCCATCTCCAGCCATTCGAGAAGACAGGAAGTTCCTGCATTGAAATGTAAAGATTTGCTTTCATTTTCTTATATAATAAAGTGCATGTGCAATTCATTCATTCATTCATTTTCTATACCGCTTAATCCTGTGTTCAGGGTCGCGGGGGACCTGGAGCCTATCCCAGGAGACTTCGGGCACTAGGCGAGGTACACCCTGGACAGGGTGCCAATCCATCGCAGGGCACACACACATACATACATACACACACTCACACACTACGAGCAATTTGGGAACGCCAATTAGCCTAATCTGCATATCTTTGGACTGTGGGAGGAAACCGGAGTACCCGGAGGAAACCCACCAAGCACGGGGAGAACATGCAAACTCCATGCACACAGAGACGGGAATCGAGCCTGGCCGGGGAATCGAACCCGGACCCTGGAGGTGCAAGGCGACAGTGCTAACCACTACACCACCGCGCCGCCGCATGTGCAATTTGTTTCAATAAATTTGTATTAGAAATATGGGTCTTATTACCAATTTTTAATGCCTAGTTACTTTTCACCCACCCTGTATAATGAGATAAAATGTAAGTCCCTCTGGATAAGCGTGCCTGCCAAATGTTCTAAATGTTGAACAGAACCATACCTAAAACCACTTGACTTTTAATCTTTGGGGTCATCTGAAGTCAGTCATCTATCGCAGAACTATCGGCGTTATCAAGGAGAAAATCATCTTCGTATGTAACAACATCAGTTCTGATGCATTAGGAAATGTTTAACATTCTTATGTTCAGTGGATATACAAGTGATGCAAAAATTTGAGCATTTGCTTTAATTTATACTTTTAAATAAACACATTTTTTATGGATCCAGCCTTCTCAGCCAACCTGTGTCTGTACTGTACATTTCTGTATGTTTCCATAGTTTGCAATCATGGCCTGCTGTTTGTTCAAACTTAGTTTTCTTCTAAATAATGCCCCTGATCAAGGGAAGAATTTGGCACAAGACTTCAACAGCTCTCATCTTCTCTAAAGCGCTTCTCCATAAGAACTCTTACTCTTTCATATGGAAATACTATCGCAGTGATTCCTTTACCTCTCACCCGTCTTATTCTCTTCTCCCGTCTCTTTTGCTTCTTTCTGCTGCTACCTCAGGACGTTCTTTCCTGTAGCATGAGATTTAAATAATGTGGCCTTTGAGACTACACTTAATGCATCTCTTTGATAGTGGTTCTTCGTAAATAGACTCTGTCTGGTGAAAGCCAAAGCTCTCTTGAGAGGATAACAGATTGCAGAGACGAGACAAAGATATCATCGGGAAGTGCGGTTTGAGGGCTTTTGAAGACGTACAGTATTAGAAAGCACAAGACGAAAGCAGTTTCAGCGGGTGCAGAATCAAAGATGAAGTGGGTGGTATAATTGGTACAGATTGTGAGTGCTGGCGTAGGACAACCATCACCGGGCATAAGAGGGGCAGCATATGGCTTCTTAGTATGAGCTTGGCACTCCTTTAAGACTGCAGACTCCCCTTGGCATTCCCTTAAGATATGCAATCGTGAAGGTTACAACAAGAACCACAGGGCTGGCGCAGCTACTGTACCAAGGCCCTTACTGCGCACCAGACGGATACTTGGGGTTAAGAGGCAACCCAAGATTAAGAGGTGCACAGCTTCAAACTGGGAGAATGGAGGAGTGGGTGTGGAAGACATTTTAAAACATCTATTGTTTAGAATAGCATTAGTTTAAAATAATATTGTTCCGTAACACATACTTTACCAGAGCTTTATCTGTACACAACCGAATCTGATGGACCATCTTTCTTTGTTTCCTCTGGGATTTCCCAAGCGTTTTCTGCCATCATTATGGTTCTCTCTGACATTGTGATACCGACATGGATATTTTCCTCGACTCTAACTGACAGAATGGTAATTTTTCTGTCCATGAAACAGAGAACTCACTTGGCACAGCCGCAGGATGACGTCCACGGGCTGTTTTGGATCACCCAGAACTTTCCTAAGGCAATGTAGAGGAACCTGGAGAGTGCCAGATTTCTTATATGTCAACAGTACATCTTCATCAATGCTGAATCCCAATTGGTTAGCTGGAACGCTTGGTGTCTCTGGAGGATTGTAAGGATTTTCACAGTAAAGCTTTCAGTGTTGAAAGTCTAAAGCATGGACTGGGATAAACCAATAACATATTTTCACCCAGACTAACTATGATTTTTTTCTTCTTCTCTTGAATACAGGTGCTTATCTTACTTAGTATTACTCAGCAGGAACCCTTACGTTGGATGAACGCTGGATTATACTTGGAACAATGTTGCAATTGATGATCAGCATTGAGCAACATTGTTTTTTGATGTTCGGATGACTTTGATAAAGCTACTGTACAGTATGTTGAGATCATTTTGAATCAATGGCCAAAATACAACCTCAAAATAATGAAAATTTTAGCCTTTATTTGGAGCATTCATGTTAATTAGCATCTAATCGCATAACACCTGACGACATCCATACATAGTCCCTTAAGTTTCTAACAGGGGTTAGAATTCTGATCAGAGATTGGGACACAACAGCTTCCTGAACACACACCACATGCATCTCTTGTAAAGTATCTCCTAGTCTTTTGATGTTACCTCTTCTTGATGTTTCATTTTCTTTTGGAAATATTACTGTGAGATCTAGCTTAGCTGACAAATTACTGCACCATAAAATGGTGTTTGTGGTGCTTGTTACTATACAGTATGTCCACACACTTATGAGCATCAACAGTATGTTGCCTTGTGGTCCAGCGGTTAGCTTGTGGTGCTCCAACTGCAGCAAATGGACTTATCCCACTCAGGCTATTATTTCAAAGAAGTTTTAATGAAACATTGTGTTTGGGGCATCTGTTCAATTATCCCGTCATCATGTAGTCAAAGTTATTCCAAAGTCATTTCATCAAAGTAATTCTTACTTTCAGCGACATCCCAAAACCAACGTTCTCCTAACATCTGTAATGTTACCAAATTAACATCACCACAACATTTGGGCAACCAAAAATTTCTCTGGGAAATCTGCGATATCCTATAACCAGTTGTTCGTTCAGTATAAATATTTCCTTAGCTACATTAGTTGCTTACACTTGAATAGGGTTGCAATGAAGATGTTTTGTGTAACTTCAGAAAGGTGCTTCTAAACACCTGGAAGTAAAGTACATTTCAAAGTACAAAGGCTTATAATTTGAAATACTGTATGCATGCTACTCTCACTCATCGTCTATACCATTTATCCTGTATACAGGGTCACAGGGGGGCTTGAGCCTATCCCAGGAGACTTAGGACACGAAGTGGGGTACAGTGTTAATCCACTGCAGGGCACACACACATACATTATGGGGAATTTGGGAATGGCAAATACCCTAATCAGCATGTCTTTGGACTGTGGGAGGAAACCTGGGTACCTGGAGTAAACCCACCCAGCACAGGGATACAAACTTCATCCATACAGACCCGATGTGGGAATCGAACATGGATCCCAGAGGTACAAGGCAACAGTGCTAACCACTTCTCCACCAAGCAAGGCAACAGTACTAACCGCTATTCCTCCCTAATTATTATTAAATCAGTTTTCCATTTCACAATCTCTAACATGCAACACACTGCAACTGGCTACTTCCATTGCTGTTCCTTTTTCATTCATTCATCTTCTATACCGCTTTATCCTGTGTTCAGGGTCGCGGGGGACCTGGAGCCTATCCCAGGAGACTTCGGGCACTAGGCGGGGTACACCCTGAACAGGGTGCCAATACATCACAGGGCACACACAGCCAATCACACACTACGGGCAATTTACGTAGGAACGCCAATTAGCTTAACCTGCATATCTTTGGACTGTGGGAGGAAACCGGAGTACCCGGAGGAAACCCACCAAGCACGGGGAGAACATGCAAACTCTATGCACACAGAGACCGGAATCGAGCCTGGCCGGGGAATCGAACCCAGACCCTGGAGGTGCAAGGCGACAGTGCTAACCACTACACCACCGCGCCGCCCCATTGCTGTTCCTTAGCATTAAATATCCTTAATCTCTTTTAGTTTGCTTTAACGCTTCATCTTCTTTGCCATTTCCTCCACACACAAAACATATCACCCCCATACACTATTCAGGATGACGTAGTCACAAAAGCAGCAGCATTTTGTCTTCAGAGATTCCTTCGAAGACAGCAGAGAGTCTGTGGTTTTATTACAAGCACTCGAATGCCTTCACTGTCTCTTCTGCCTCCTCCTCCATTTTGTGTCCACAACCCAGCTCTCTCTCACCGCAGGGTGCAACTGGACCACAACAAGCAAGGCCGCTAAAGCTCGGAGCATGCGACTTCTAATCCAGCACCCGCAAAGCGTTCCAGTTTATCACATATCAAAGGGCGCGCAAAATTAGGCTTAAATGCGCAGTCGAATAAAGGGCTGTGCAGATGTGCCACTCGAGCCAAGGAATCAGCCGACAGGGCCGGCCCAAACACAGTTTTAACAGGAAGACGTCAGCTTCGAGTAAAATTCTAATGCTGTACACGAGCAGACTCGTATAGGACATTTGACTTCACTTATAGACATGTGTTTTGAGTTAACATTTAATCCAGACTCTTCCCGTCAGCTAGTGTATATGACTGGAGGCATCTTGCAAAGAGAGCTACTGCATGCTGACTCTAACAAGACTGATTAGAACAGGGGGATGAGGCTCCCCAAATCACACCCACCCACCCAGTGTGCCACATCTGGCCTGTCTGCCCAGTGGTAAGCATGATAGCCTGGGGCCAATCTGTCATTAGTGCCAAAGATGCTGCCAGTAAACACTTACAGATGCAGTTCACATTGTGCATGTTGTGAAAGCGAACATGTTAATCATTTGTGTTGTTATTTATTCATTTATTTAGGAATTGGGAAAGTGAAATAAAACAGAAAGAAATTCTGAACATCGGTGTACAGTATGTTTGTGTTGCTGCATGTTCCGGGTATTGACTTTTTTTCTCCCCAAAATGAGTCACTGTAAACAGAGATTTCTGGGAATGTATGTGTAATTTGGATTGTGCTTGTTTGCTCTGTAACTTCTCATTGATCTTTTACTGTACTGATTCTGAACATCATCCCACATAAGCACTTATAAATCCAAGCATCTACAGTATGTAGATCAATCAGTTGTTCTTTTACCTTTTCCATATATAACTCTAAATAATTGGATACGTATGTAACAGATGATGCATTCATTCTTATGGAAGCCGTCACTTGAGACGTACAGACTCCCCATAACCCGGGGGTCTTCTATCAACTTACATCAATCAACCATAACATTAACACATTAACACTGAGTATCAATTATTTACCAGTAAACTGATGACAGGATCATGGGAACCCAAAGCGTACCCATGTCAACGGAGCCCAAGGGCCAGCCCATCTGGTTTGATCCCACAGAAAAGCCAATGCAATTCTGCAAATTGCAGAAAAAAGTCATTGCGAACCACTATAGAAAGGCACATAAGACCCAGTCGCATGCAAAGAGCCCAAGGCTGGAAACCGAGACTCCAAATTCCGCAGGTTGCAATCCGATCTAGCACCCATCGGATGCACCGGACAAACAAGTCCAACCCATGGCGGTCCCACCCCAAAACCCACAGCACCCAATGGATCCCCTACCAACGTCCTAGTGCTAGACACCACAAGCACATCCACTGGTGGAGTCATGCCTCGTGAGGCCAGATCTGCCCTGCTGGAACAAGAGGAACCTGCACAATACTGGGTATAATGTTTTAGCTGATTAGTATTGATTTTCTGCATATTGTTTAAAAGCAAAAATTTTTTTGATTGAGATTGTCATCTTTGAAAACACTGTCCAATTTCTGTTAATGTAATATAATTATGTAATATGTGTACCTTATTTGTTCATTCAGATATTGGTATTTTAAATACTTCTGGGTTTCCAGTTTCCTAAAAAGATTCTACTTGCTTGGGAATCTGTACGCTGTAGGGTTTGACCCAGAACATTGTCCATTAACCATTTTCAAGCTTAACCTTCATTGTGAGACGCCCCAGATGGGATGCTTATCCAACCTGCATGTTTTTAGGTGGGACAAAATCCATGAACAGCACTGTCGCCTTGCACCTCCAGGGTCTGGGTTCGATTCCCCGGCCAGGCTCGATTCCCGTCGCTGTGTGCATGGAGTTTGCATGTTCTCCCCGTGCTTGGTGGGTTTCCTCCGGGTACTCCGGTTTCCTCCCACAGTCCAAAGACATGCAGGTTAGGCTAATTGGCGTTCCTAAATTGCCTGTAGTGTGTGATTGGGTGTGTGAGTGTGTGTATGTGTGTGTGCCCTGCGATGGATTGGCACCCTGTCCAGGGTGTACCCCGCCTAGTGCCCGAAGTCTCCTGGGATAGGCTCCAGGCCCCCCGCGACCCTGAACACAGGATTAAGCGGTATAGAAAATGAATGAATGAATGAAAAAAAATTCATGAACCCAGAGAAAACCACAAGAACATGAGGAGAATATATAAGACTCCACAAAATCATGAAGGTAAAATTATTGTTAGAAATGTTTTGCCAATATATTTATTATATATTTTTTGGCATATATGTATTTATATTTTGTTACTTTGACACATTTTTATTTTAAAGCACAAAAGAAGGGGGTCAGGGGCCAGGGGTAGCTCAGTGGTTAAGGCATTGGACTACAGTTCGGAAGATCCCAGGTTCAAACCCCACAACCACCAAGTTGCCACTGTTGGGCTCTTGAGCAAGGCCCTTAACCCTCAACTGCTCAGATGTGTAATGAGATAAAAAATGTAAGTCGCTCTGGATAAGAGCGTCTACCAAATGCATAAATGTAAACAGAAGAACTGATTTGCCTCACAATGTGCAGTAGAAATGCCTTGATGAACGTTTCAGGGATTTTAATCTCTGTAGTATTTTAACTCGTCTCTAACTGTTATCTGGAAGGAGCCTCTCCTGGCTCCTTCAAACAAGTCTTAAACATACAGTACACACTAAACCATGTCCTGCTCCATCAGCATGGACACTACACCCCTTTCTTTTTCCAGAAGGTTCACGATTGGTGTTCACACACTCAGCTGAAGGCTGTCAGCAGGCCTCCTGATGGCCCATGTGAGGACAGCATCGTCTGACAAATGGCTCTTAGAGGGTCTCGTTTCTCCAGCATACTGGTGTGGAGTCCAGCTCTAGAGCTGTTTAAGGCTGATTGATGAACAAGCAGTAGGCGCAAAAGCCTGGACAGAGGTTTATTTAGGAAAGACAAATAGTGCAGTGTATCACAGCACACAGTGCACTTTGAACACCCGGTCGTTAGCATGTCGTGTGGTGAAGTCAAGACAAAAAGATGTATTTGCACATAAAGTAGAGTGCGTTTTGATCCAGTATTTCAAAAATAAAATACACTTTATAAATAGGACATGGCCTGAGTAGTGCTATTCTTGGGACTTATGATTAATAATACAAGCACTAGATATCTTTCAAAAACCGCACTGGTGGTCTGTGTTAAATCATGGCAGGTCGATAAATTAGACATTTTTTTGTTTGAAAAAAAAAAGGGATATCCTGCAATCTGGATGTGGACCCAGCAAAATATTTCAGTAGATCAAACCAGAAAATACTGTAGGAAAACCAATCACATCATTTAGTTTATTAAGCAGGAACTTGGACTCTAGTACAACCACTGCTGTAGGCAATCACATGGATTCATGTTAATGATTTAGCTGAAATGCCAGTTCCTCAATAAATGACATTTTCATTTTTTTTTATTTAATTTAATTGCCTTGTCTGGTTATATTAGTGAAGTGATTACATGCTTTTTTTTTTTTTAGTAAATAATACTAATGAAAACAGAATAGCTTAATGGTTAGCGCTGTTGCCCTTCACCTCCAGGGTTTGGGGTTTGAATCTCATCTCCAGACGAGAAGGTGTGAATTGGCATGTTATCCCTGTGGTTGGTGAGTTTCCACCAAGTACTCCGGTTTCCTCCCACAGTCCAAAGACTTACACTGTACGCTGATTAATGTTTCAAAATTGCCCATGGTGTATTGGCCATGTGTGTGCCCTGATAAAGGTTTCAGGCTACATGATCCTCTACACAGGATAAACTCTACAGATAATAATGGATGCATGTAAACCTGCCCATCATTTATTAATTGTCAGATTACACTTGATTCAATTGTCAGCAATTCCTGCTTCACATCTGACCAGTTTATGTCCGTAATCCAAATTATGTGAGCTTAACCAGTCTCGACTTTGCGCCAGATTCCTTTCTTAACATAGTTCTTTTCCATTCTAAGTGTGTGTGTGTGTGTGAGAGAGAGAAACCGAGATGATCTACACTGAAAGTCTTGTTTCTCATGAAATATATGATTGTGGTTTGGGCTTGAGCTGCATTTAAGGGCCTAGACCAGGCGGAGGGGGGACTCCACATGAAGGGCCTGCTTAAATTGCATGTTAAAAGAAACAAATAAGACAAAACCTCAATATCCAGGCCACGATATCTTTTTTTTATATAGCCCCATTTCACTGTGAAAGAAAATGGAATCTCTTTAATGGGGTAAACACCCTTTGAAATCAACAGCTGTCTGGTGTTAAGGCAGGGATATAAATGTACTGTATAACTACAAGCTACAGGACTGTCCCTTATTCTCTCTGTCTCTTACCCGCTTGCAGTACATTTAACAAACACCATAAATTAAATCAACAAAGTGGACCTACATTAAGGACATCCACGTTGCAGCAATTAATGTTGCATGAAGCTTCTTGAGGCAGTACGATGAATGATCATTCTTTGCTTGTTTAGCCCGGTCTGATGTGGTGGTGGTAGATTTCCATGACGCAGTCTCTTCTCGCTCTTACAACATGGACAGTCTGCTTGTTGCTGCCAAAATGTCTCCAATCCGCCCCCACTTTTCTGCAATTAACCAATTACCACAAATTAACCTTCTTCGACTAAAAAGAAATACTTTTCAAAGGTTCTGCTTCCTTCCAACTAACTCTCTCTGACAGTCTATACAGTCTAGTTTTTTTCTACCCGTGCCATAATATGACCTCATTCCGAGGAAGAAGGGTTTGAGCTAATCGTTGCACTTCGTTTCTTTTCAGATGGATGATGGTGGTGTATGTCGAGCCAGCGCATGCTTGGTTGGCATGTGTGGCAGAATTGAGGCATGGCATGAGATCATGATTGAAATATATGGCTCAGGCTGGGCAGGAGAGTAGCTCATCAGGCTATTGTAAATGTTTACCCAACGTGCAGTTTCCATTTCGCCTTCACCTTGATTCTTCACAGCTCATTGCTTTCTGGACAGACAGCAAAAGCGAATGCCGGCGGCGAAGTAAGATTTCACACCTGACAACAGTCTTTATGAGCTAATATTTCTTTTTTTTTCGGCTTAAGCCTAACCTGAGAACACTGAGCATGAGGTGGGAACATCTGGAAATTATCTTATCATTTATTGCGAATGAACATGCATACATACAATTAGCCTTGAAAATTCACCTATTTGCATTCGATTCTGCAGTGAAAGGAAACTAGACAACCCAGAGGAAGTCAACATGGACATGAGGAGAAGATACAAAACTGAGACCAGACCAGACCAGAGATTATCCCAAGTTCAGGATTGAACCACACCAGATTAAACCTTAATGTTTCTTTTAAGCTTCGATCCATTTCTTCTGTATTCTTGTCAAACCCCTCTCAAGGCATTTCTGTCGAATCAACACGATCTCAAAGTCTATCATCTACTTTGGATTCCAACTCCACAACACAACAAGAAAGCAAAACTACTGTAGCCTTTATCTCTAGGAGGGAGGGATGTCCTATACCTGTTTCAACGGTCAGTCAGAGCAATGCCAACCAGTTGCTGAGTTGCAGAATGTGGAAGACAGATGATAGAACCTTTGACTGGAAATGAGCAACAGTTGAAAAAGATGCTGTGGCTTCCCGGTGATTTATAGGAAACGCGTTAGCCTTTTACCCAACCCAGCTGAAAGTGGTAATATATGGATATGTGGATAGTGGGATAATAAGTTGGAAGTGGTCACTGACAGGGACAGAAAGATATTCTGAAAATGGTCAGAAATGATTCAGTGGTCTTCTTCTTCTGCATGGATTTAGAAGAGTTCCTCCACAGTTGGAATTTCTACACAAAAACCAAATGACACAGTAGCACACATAGATGTGCTTAAATTAAAGAGAACTCTGTTGGAAGTCTTTAACCATGTTCACTCAGTCCATGTTTGCTAGCTAGCGAGGTTTTTCTACAATTGAAACAATTTGCAGATGGAAGGATGAGCTCCATTTACCCGGCTTCAGAAGTGGATCACTGATTCATGTGCAAAACCTCAAAAGCCTCCGAGAACCAGATGCACAGTTTGGTCATTTGTTTGTGTCAGTGTTCGCATCTGTTTTGCGTGTTTGCATTTGAAGTTCGACCAAGGACTACAGTGTTGCAAAGCACACATTAACTTGCAGAGTGTGTGATCACCTTTCCATTGGGTTTTAAAGACATTATGTCAAAAATACAGTTTGTTTTTTTGCATCTTTCATTTTTAATTTTTTACTAGCAGTCAAGGTTAGGATGAATTTCTATGCGAAGAGCGCACACACACCACTGATGTGTTATGTATCTGTAGAAGTGTGTACAGTATGTACAGTACTGTATGTGAATGGTTTGAGTGCTCACACACTGAGCTCCATCCTGCTGGTTGACAGTTCCTGTTTTTTGCGTGCAGGTTGAATTCCAGAGGTTGGAATTTTGTCAGAGGTATTGCCATTTCTTTCCGGGTGGCCCTCATAAAATGGTCTCTACAGACATTCTCAGAGTGGTGCCCTCTGTTACACACAAAAAAAACCCCCAAAACTTGTGTGGGCTAAAATGTTACTTCCCATTTTTCTCAGCAGGCGTCTATGATTTAACTGCCTCCTTCCCCAAAACATTAAACATGAGTGTGCCCTGGGTAGCTGGTTCCTCTTTCGGTAATAACTGAACCTTAAATTTTCCTGGAACCAGATAATTATGGTTCCTCATTTATTCATTCATTAATTAATTAATTTATTTATGAAGCTGTTCATCCAGGAATTAATATCCTTCAATTTGCAGAACGATTTAGATTACTGATAGATGACTTTGGGTTTAAATAATTTGCAGCATTTTGATATTTGCTTCAAATATAAAGTTCATAATAAATACAAATTATTATTATTATTATTATTATTATTATTATTATTATTATTATCAGCAAGCTTCACTTTAACAAAGAAAACCTCTTTCTGATGACATGATGAAAAAAAAAAAAGAAACTTAATAGCAAGTAGAATGAAAGAGGGAACCAGGATAGTGGGATAATAAATATTTACCATAATACGACCCAAGCAAGAGAAAGACTTGTATATAAACTATTTTTGGGAAATGCTAATTTTTAGGATGTCCACATGGGACCAGCAGCAGGAAGTAATTCAGACGTAGAGCATCAGAGTGAAAGCAGGATGTCTGGAGTGTGTGAAGTAGTGTGTCAGGATCAGGCCCTGACACCATATCAGGCAATGAGCACATTTACAGCTTGAGGTATTTATTTAGGTATAAATTTATCATGAGCATGGTGTGCTCTTCTGTAACAATAGTTGTTAATTATTTTTGTAAAATCTGCAAAACAACAACTATTTGAGTTTGAAATATCCAGCGCCCGACCACAACGAGCTTGCTGCCTTCAGACTGCAGTGTGTCATCCCACATCGTACTGTGGTTGCAGATGTTGTTCGATAATTACGTCAGTGGACATCCTTGTAGCGTTGTAACGCATGACCACTTATTTAGCAGAAAATGATGAGTTTCATAAAATCCAGAAAAATAGTCCAAGCTGTCAGTTTTAACAAAGCAACTACACTAGGATGCATTTTGGGCCATTTATTCATGAAAAATTATTATTAGGCAATCTTTAGGTTCATGCGATTAGATTCATAAACAATCCAAAATAGGCCAAAATTCAAGGGAAAAAAAATCTTACTGCCGTCTAATCATTTTTCTTTCCTTCTTCCTTTCCTTTCCTTTTCTTTTTTTTTTTTTTTATAAATCCTGTATATTTTCATCTTCCCAACTGTATGAAGTCAATTACAATTTGCAAGCTCATTCTTCCTTTCCATTATACTAAGGAAGACACTCTTGTTTCTAGTTCTAGCCAGGTGCTGATGATTTAGGCTTACTATTTTTAACTTATTATTCTTCTCAAGATTGAAGAGGAGGACCATTTTATGGGATAAAAAGGTTCCTACCATCTGACATGTTGTACATCTTCCCCACAATAATTGGATCAGAAAAGGAGTTCTAGACATTACATCTATCTGAACTTACATCAGTGGATATAGCTTTTTATTATTATTTTTCTTAAATGCATTGCTTAAAAACTTTGATATTTAGATTAAGACACCTTTTTTTTTTTTTTTTTTTTTTTTTGCATGACAGGACTAACATTACAGAGTTTTATGATTTCACGATTGCACTCAAAGCTTTTGTACTGTAACTGCTCCTGCTTTCAGCTTCTCCCATAAGTACCTGTTGCTTATTTTCACTCTTCTCTCCGGCTCCAGGACTTATTGCAAAGTCTTTTATAACTTCATCCAAGGTTGTTTTTTTCTTAAGCAAGAAAAGCATGAATTTCCTTTTGAGCATGTTAGTTACCAGAACAATAACCAAGAACACCTGCTTTATATAACATTTTCCCCAAAGTAAAATCTGTTTCAGTGCAAACCGGTTTGGAAAATGGAAACATCATTGAGCCATAAAGGCAGATCTGAATTATTATTAAAAAAAAAAAAAAAAAAAAAAAAAAACCCAGCAACAATCAAAACATTATTCAACTCATGTGGTTCTAGGATCTGCTGTTTTTAAGATTTTAATCCTCACCAGTCATCACCAAGAAATGGTACTACATGCTACCTTTTACATCTCTTGGTCAAGTTTTCTGGTGTGCCACTTTAAGTTATGTCACCTGCAAGCTCTCGGCTAAAATTACTCAATTTTTTTGCCTTTTAATATCAGTCACACGGCTTTGAAAAAAAAAAACTATTAACTGATGTCTAGATTGTGCTGCGCTGTATGGATGAGATATGCACGGTCACTTTCATATATCAAATCAATTTCGATCAATTTCTATTGTTAGAAATAAATTAGAAGTATTTACATACAGTAGTGTACAGTACTTAAACCACACCTCTGCACAGGCTGAGATGCTCTCACAACTAATAAATGGAAATAGAATACATCAAGTACAGTTTGTACACTTTTATAAGAATATTGGTCTGTGGAGTTTATGTGCCACAACCCTTCTGGAGGCTTTTGTTGAAACCCAGCAAATTATAATGTTTTTCTGAAATAATGCTTAGAATTCTAAAAAGTGTTTTTTAGCAGTTGTTTTAAAAACTGTTTAAAAGAACATATGGTCCCTAAAACCTAATACTACATAGTGCATAATATACATTTGGTGAAAATGTTTGCTCCTTGTAAAACTATTACTTTTACTTCTTAAAATTCATGAGCAAAAATTTATTTATATGCACATTTTAATGAGGGAAACCACATCATCAGTAAAATCCAGGACTGTGTTCACTGATCTGCCAAAGTACACCACAGCAAGTCCATGTGAGTCTCTTATTCCTTTCTTTCCAGCCAGTAAGAAGCTTGAACTGTTAAACAATGATGATCCACAGGATGGTTAAGACTTTGTAGTAAATGTCAGTCATTAAAAAATAAATAAATAAATAAACTACATTCTTTAAGGACAACACAGCGCACATTAAAGGATATGCTTCATATTTTCCATAACACTTTCACAACAACTGTAACTAACAACAGCCCTCAGTAAAATACTGTATTAACCACTTGATATGTTTCATATTTTAATAACTACATGGAATTAAAATGAACTTCTTACTGGCTTGCTGTCTTTTGGCTTCATTGAATATGGAGTCATGGTTGTGCCTTATTTTTAATTATTCACAAAATTTGGGATGGTTTTTAAGAAGCTAACCTTAATTCTTCCCTTTCCATACTGTAGCTTGCCTGAGTGTATTAGTTTATTAGTCTTTATATACAGTAAGTATGTTCTCTAACACACATGAGACTTCTAAAAAAAAAAAAAAGGCATATTTACATTAAGGTCCTTTACATGCACAAGGTTACTTTACATGCACACAGGTCAGCTTCATTTAACTAATTATGTTAAAATGATGACTGACTGCACCAGAACTAATTTTGTGGTTTCACTGCAACGAGGGGTGAATACATATGCTATGACAACTTTATTGCTTGGCCTATCGACTACCCCTCCCCCTACACTCGATTTCAGAATTATGGCTGTTTTGTAAAGATTTATGCCCTATAATTACGTCCTATTAAATTTATTATAGTTTCAGGTCGTAACATGAAATATGTGGAAAAGTTCAATGGTGTGGGGTGTGTGAATACTTATACAAGGCATTGATGTTCACCGAATCAAAATTTAAGAAAGTGATGTCAATAAAATTTTCTTCACACCGAGGTTCGAATTCCATGTTTGTGTAAGGATTCATAGATCTGTGGACACTTCGATGGCCTTGTATATTTCCTTGTATTTACAGTATATGGAATACAAGCAACAGTCATTAATCAGTTTTTAGTAGATCTTCATTTCATGCTGCTGCGCTGAAAATGAATGTGAAAGGTATTGCTCTGTCATACCGGGCTCTCAGTTCGGGTTAGTTATGGTCAGTTATGGCTTTTCCACTGCATAGTACGGCACAACACGGTTCAGTTCAACTCACTTTTGGGGGCTTTTCCACTGGGAACAGTACCTGGTACCTGGTCCTTTTTTTAGTACCACCTCAGCCAAGGTTCCAAGCGCGCCGAACCGTTACCAAAACGTGACGTGTAAACTCTGCTGGTCACTGATTGGCCGGAGAAAATCGTCATTACTGCGTCACCAAGCTTGCAACACGAGACACAACAGAACCGCTATATTTAGAACAGCCAGAGAAGGATTGCACGCACCTTTTTGTATTACACAAAAATTTTCTTTGGCTGCCATCAGCCTCTTTTGAAACAAACTCCTTCGTCTCGCTGTTAAAAACATCCACATGCCGAGAATGAAGAACACCATGCCATCGATATGCTCCATTGTTGTGTGTTTGTTTGTGGCGCATTTACGATGATGTCACGGCAGTAGAGGCGCCGCAACTATAACGAAACGTGAATAATCCCGCCCACTCTAAAGCGGTACTACACTGCAGTGGCGCAGTTAGCGCCATGGTTTCAGAATATATGAGACAAACTGGTTTTATGCTGGAAGAATAAACATACAGTATATCGGTCTGTCTCTCACATTGATTGGCTCTGTTGAGTGATGCATATAGCCACGCCCACCTCAGGGGAAACAGCACTAGATTACTGGTATATGAATTATCCTCAGCACTGTCGCCTTGCACCAGGGTCTGGGTTCGATTCCCCGGCCAGGCTCGATTCCCGTCTCTGTGTGCATGGAGTTTGCATGTTCTCCCTGTGCTTGGTGGGTTTCCTCCGGGTACTCCGGTTTCCTCCCACAGTCCAAAGATATGCAGGTTAGGCTAACTGGCGTTCCTAAATTACCCGTAGTGTGTGATTGGGGGTGTATGTGTGTGTATGTGTGTGTGCCCTGCGATGGATTGGCACCCTGTCCAGGGTGTACCCCGCCTAGTGCCCGAAGTCTCCTGGGATAGGCTCCAGGTCCCCCGTGACCCTGAACACAGGATTAAGTGGTATAGAAGATGAAATAGAATGCCTGTTCTAACCTACAGTATGAAACATGCATAAACAGGGGCCGTGGTTGTGAATGAACGATGAACTGAATGGCTGGATTTTGTTGAAATTGGTTGAAACCTTGAACTCCTTGACCAGCTGTCCTCCATAGGTAGCAGGCAGTGATGCACTGGGTGTTCTGATACCTTTCTCTTGTGGCCAGCATGTCTTTTTTTATCGGCAGTTTGTGTTGCATTACCTTTTCCGTGAGATCAGGTCATGCCTACAGTAGATACGCCTTGGGTGCCCATGTTCCTGTAGCCAGTTTACTGATATATACTGTAACTGATAATCGGTGGTAGTCAATTCACCTGTTGTGGTGTTGGTGTTATGGCTTTGTAATTTCAGCTAAAATCACTGACTTCACATTGTAAATGCTGTTTATTTGAATATAGCCCCTTGTTAGTATGTTTAATAACACTACTCCACTGATAGACCACATTACAGGGAACAACCATTATAGGAATTGTGTTTTTTTTACAAAAAAATCTCCTGACCATTCATGGCTGTACTGCATTTTAACAAAATCACATTTCCGGGAATATTACAAACTGGAAAAATAGGTAGCAATACAATGTAATCTGAGGAGAGACTCGAGGTCCTGCGCACTTTGCACTTAATATTTTTCCTTAAGTACTGTAGTGCTAGCTCTTTCCCTGATTACATGCACTGTATTGTTCTTTCTACTGCTGGCCAGGCTGTAGGTATAAAAGCTCCTTTGATCCTCTTGGAGAACAAGAAGAGAATAAAATTTAACAACGAGCTGCTAAGGTCCAGTCAGTGGTCTTTGCTTTGTGGAGCAAGGCCAGGAAGCACGCACAATCTGCAGATAAGATGGAGTCAAGGACATTACATGCACTTAACCCAAGCTGTTATGAAGTTGGCCCATGTCTGGTGGTTGGACCTGTGCTAGAACAAACATAGAATGAAGTTAGCCCAGTTTAAATGAACAGGAACTATTGACTAATGATGTCGAGGTCAGTACCAGACTCTGCTTATCTCCAGACATCATGCCTTTAGAGGATGTGTTCTACTCAGGCAGACCAGCTGATCATGATAAGGACATACTCTGGACATGAACACTGAAAAGAGGCTGTGTCCACTATTTTGAGAATCACACTGGTCCCAGTTAAAACTGCACGAAAATTCTGTCAGTATTGTGTCATTGCGAGACATTTCAGCAGAGTCCTATCAGCAATATTACTTGTTGGTTTTATCCTACATCTGTATCCTACATGGTTTCTGCCAGAAAAGTAGGAACTGTTTAGTACTTTTAGGACTATATAAAAGTGAAAAAGTGAAACATTGGTTTATAATGCTGCAAAAGGACACCGTTATGAAGCCATTAAGGTGACATGTTAATTATTTCCTTAAAAATTCTAGCCACAAATTTATATAATAAGGTTCTGAGTTAATATTTCAAACTCACAAAAAAATATTGAGGTCACAAATTGTATAGTTTAAAGCCATGGTATTATATTGTTGCAATGTCATATGTAATATGTGGCCTCCAGTTAAGTATTTGGCAGGAATGGGTGAAATACGTCTTTATGTGGGCTAATGCCATCTATGTCGTCATATCATTGACTCCATATGTCTTTATCGATCATTCCAAGAATGAAGTAAAGTGTAATACAGTCAATCTTTTCAATGCTTGGGTTCCTGTGGGCACAATAGTCGAATTCAATTGTCTCTGTCTCTGGTTTTAAAAATACAATTGTTGCAATTGTTTAAGTACTTCATGACCACAAAATTGATCTAAGAACTTAACTTGTGCCAGGGATGCCATGGCCTCACATTTACACCCATTCACAATGAGGGGCAGATTAAGTTCAGTTTTTGAATCCTGGAGGAAATCCACAAGGATAAGGGAAAACTCCAAAACAAGAGAATTTCTACACACCACAAAACTCGGGGTTCTGACAAGGTTATTAGTTCATTGCAATTATGTTATTGGGCTGATGGGTTTCTTCCAGGTACTCCAGGTACCTCCCACAGAGTCCAAAGACATGCAGAGTAGGCTAATTGCCATTTCCAAATTACCCATAGGGTGAGAGTGTGCTTGTGCCCTCAAGTGGATTGGCACCCCATCCAGGGTGTATACAAGTTCAGAGACACTGATTTGTACTATTATTAATCAGCTTCGATGCACAGATTATTGTATTAATATATAAATAATGATATTGTCACATTTATTGCAAACAATTAACATATTTTGAGCTAAAAGTAAGAATGCGAAAACCTGCCGTTGGACACAGTGAATCAGCACACTTTACCTTAAACATCCTGAAACCATTTCCCAACATGACTCATTATATTTTAAAGCCATATTACGCTCAGCAATGGTAAGTGACCTTGTGCTGTTTGGGGGACGGTAATAAACGTGTCACAGAAAACCGAATGGAGCCATTTTGTTTAATGCTGATCATGACAAGTTTAAGGTCGCTGGCACTGTCTCATCGCTGCAATGAGCAGAACATGTGGAAGCAATACAACAAGCTGTGTTTTGTGAAACTCTACCCAATGAACAGTAGGCCTAAGTCCAAGGACCTCCTCCACGAAAGCCCACTCAATCCGGACCCATGCTCAAATCTACAATGCCTTTTCCCCCTGTATATTATAAAGTAATAAGGCAAAATGCTCTCTAAGGCAATATTGTTTCAAATTGTTTGATGGTGCACGTTAAACGTGTTAAACAGGAGGTAAGGCTTACATCAGTGCTATGAAAGTGTGTTTTGTTCCCCTACAGTACATTGATCCACTCAGTTTAAGCCATTCATCCTGCACATATATCTGTCTTTACCTTCCATAAAATTTGGCAGCTTGTCTTCCAAAATTGCAGCCTGATCTCTGCAAAATCACTCCATTACATTCCGAATTAGACTGAATTAATGATCGGAGATGCTCCATCATCTCGACTCAATAGCAGAGAGTGTGTGTGTGTGTGTGTGTGCTGTCAGAGGCTTATAAACTCAGATGAAATCATTCTGCAGAACGGTTTGAAAGACGCGAGCTGGTTAGCGCTAGTGACCGTAAATCTTCAGCGTGGCCAAGTTTATGACAATGGAGGATAAAAGTGGAGATGAGGGGATTGATTTGGACTTGGATCATGCCTGCAGGCTTTCAGGGAAACTGATTGGTCTTTGGCTAGTGTTCACACAGCAGGACCGCCTGATCTTGATTTCAGACGGATGTAAAGGAAGCTGAATGAAGCTGTCGAGAGACTCCATGACGAGAGCCAGCAGAACATCAACACAATCAGGAAGCGGATAGGGTCAACGCTTATTATTATCGTCCTGCGCACTCCATATGACACGGTCCTGTTTTTCAGGTCAAGTGTTTAGTTGATATTAATAATAAATGAAGATTACAGCTGTTGATCCAAAAAGTGAAACAGTTGCCAAGTTGTATTGGAGCCATATGTGGATTCCCTCTGAAGGATAAATCAGGATCATGTACATCCTTAAACAGGACGTATGCTTAGTGACTATTCACACATTTCTGACTGAAGTGATAAAATAATCTTATAAACACACTGGAGGTACCCTAGAAATTGTAAGTAGGAGAAATGGGCTCACTTAATCACCCTCTAAACTGCTCATCCTGTAGAGGGTTGCTGAAGACCTAGAGCCTACCCCAAGGGGACTTGACGCATCCCCTATCTGAAGGGGGACACACTGAGAGGGGCTCTAATATATTACAGGGCACACAAGCACACAGTCACTCACACACTAAGGGCAATTTGGAAACTCCAATTAGCTTACTTTGCATGTCTGCAGGACGGCAGAAGGGAACCAGAGTATGCAGAGGAAACTCACCAAGCCATTGTAGCCATTGAACCTGGTGGTGCAAAGCCACAGTGCTAATCAATACGCCACCTGGGGAGTGCACTGTGATTGTTGATGTTACTGAAACAAAGTAGGAGGGGACTGTCTCATGAGATGACGTAATAATAACTCTAATAATTATAATAATGAACTGCTTCTATGTGGTGCTCCTTGTCAGAGTTCACCTAAACATATGTCATTATTGTACATATACATTTTCAATACACTCAATATTGTTTAGTTTTCCTCTGATTGACATGAATACTGTTATATGGAATTATGCCAAGCTTAATATCCACATCTCATCAACTGCTTCCAGCCAGAACGGGACAATAACTCAAATCTTTTAAAAACATCTTCTATAACCTTGTGGTTAAGAAACTACTATTGCCTGTGGTTTAACCTGATTCCTGCTTTCCTCACCTTCATGGTGTGTTCATATCATCTCCACTTTCTGGATCAGTTGCTGTTCCTTTGTGTGGTTTTGTTCACTAACCACAGAGCGATGAAAAAAATCTTTTCCATGCAACCCAATGTCAAAGAGCCACAGGGTCAGTAAAGGGGATGGCAATTTACCTTCTTCCTCCTCCTCCTCCTCCTCCTCCTCCTCTATTTTCGTCCTCTCTAATCGAAACCCCTGTAATCAGCAGCACCAGCACCGCTACCATCAGTAAGACCTGTAGGCGATTAGAAGCTATATCCTCATGTCTCTTTGTCACTAAGTATCCACATTCATTCAACCTCCCTGTCTGAAGGACTTGTTTGTGCTACTATGAGCTCATCAAGTCATTGAAGGTCCCCTTGTAGAAGTGGAGGCTATCCTACAATTGCCCATGTGTGCTGATTCGAGAGGCCTCATGTATCTTTGGTGTAATCAGGGTTTGCATGGTGGGCTGGAGGACTAAATGGTGGCGTGCTGTGGGTCGGAAGCTTTGAAGAGCTTCTTAGATCTGCCTTTGGGCCCCTATGGATGTGGGCTTTGATCCAGGTAGCTCTGATTCTTCATCTCAAAGCACATGTCTGTGTTTTCTTTCTTCTTCCACCATCAAGCTGTTCAACAGCACTTCTTGAACTATCTAGGTACTGTATTTAATGCTTTCTTAAATGATAACAATTAATATGTTTCCTGTCTATGAGCACTGGTCACATAGTTTTCATTTTCCATCCCGGGGTCTGAAGGTAGTTTCTAGACATATTGTGCTTTGGCAGAGCTATAAATGAGTCATCGGGTGAATTGATGAAAAAAAACAAGAAAAAAAAGAACATTAAGATTTTAAGATTAATTTCCACCCTGTTCCTAGACAAGTCCCGCCTCAGATAAGTTCTCGGTTTGGTTGGGATGCTCATAAATAAAACTGTTACCACATTATGAAGGACATATTAGAAGTTGGATTTTAATCTGTGAGACTTAAAGGTTGGAAAAAGTAAGTGGCAGAACAGAACGCTACCATGAGGGTCTCTTTCAAAACCTAAGCAATCCCACAAAGACTGTAGATCAATGTGAATATCCGCTAGTGTCATCGCTCAGCTAATGGTTACAGAGGAGCAGAGGAAGCGGATTATATGAGAAGTTTTCTCTCTGCTCTTTCAGTTATTTAAAGTTACAGCATTTCTTACAGCTGGTTTATGTCCAGGATCTGTGCATAACAATCTTTTCCATTGCTGTGCTCCTTGGTTGGCTTTAAAATGGAGACCTACTGTAGCTTATAATCATGGTTATAATTTGAAAAAATCTCATGTAGATGCATCATGGTCCTGGTCCAAATTGAGCCAAATTTCAAAATCTGTGCACATCACACTTCAAATTCTTGCCAGTTTCAAAATTGTCAATATGAATACTATTGCTAATACTAATACTATTGCTTAGGATGCATTAAGAAAAAAGCAGAATATTAAGAAGAATTTAATCCAATAAAAATTTCATGTTGAATAAAAATAAATAATTAAAAATAATATCATGTTTTTGTTTTGATTAAAAGAGTACATTTACAAACTTAATTTATTATAGTAAATAGACATAATATCAGTATGTAAAAGCTACATGAGTTTTTTAAGTACTGTATAATGACTTTTGGAATGGAATATTAAAGGGTATGTAGTTATAGTATGAGGGGCATTCAGGTCAAACTGATACTTGTGATAAAATTTTTGGTGAATGAAGACAAATATACGTAGTAAGTGAATGGCATTTACAGAACACGATTAAAATGTAAAGAATGACGTATATTTGTGAATGATGATCCCGGCAGGTTTCCTAAATGTACAGTAAATGTGCTCAGAAACCACTGCAACCATTCTCATGAACATTCAGCGAACGAAACACTCTCGGCAATAAACAACCTGGTTTGAATACCAAAGTCATTCTGTTTATGCAGGACAATGCACAACCTCATACTATCACTTGCATGTTACTTGACAAAAGAACTTGGTTGGGAATTGTGGCCACATCTCCTACAGTCCTGACCATCGCTCCAAGCCAGTTCCACATGTTTGAGCCATTAAAGGAGTTCCTGGGAGGCCAGCATTAAAAAAAAACATAAAAAAATTAAGGAAGTTTTTACCCACATAACCGTCTTCTGTTATTCTGCACAAACAAAATTGCTGCTTTGACTTGAATGTCCCTTATATGATAATTAACATGGTTTTAAAATTGTGCCTGTGTGATGCACAGGACATACAGTATGATTACAGTTGATTATTTTTCAATTACAGCACATCGCAAAATGTTTACCAACGCTAACATTTTTATGGTTCCCACACCTCTCTCTCTCTCTCTCCCTATTAAAAGCAATAAAAAATAGAGCTAATGCTGCCAACAGACCACAGAGCACTAATTTTGTACAGTTTTATTTCTGACTGTTACAAAGCGCAGATGCTGGAGACTCTTTTCATAAACGCCAAATAGAAGACATCTTGCAGAGAAAAATCACCATATTTTCAGCTGTGCATGTTTTATAAATCTATTTCTAAGGAAAGTCTATCATGAACGTGCCTGTGGAAGTAAACAATAACATTTTAGAAAAAGCATGTTAATATAAACCTGTGAATGAGAACTCAATGGTACTGAACTGTAACAGTTACTGTCAAAGAAAAAAAAAATAATGGAAGTTATATGTAAGACCTTTTGTATAAGTGATTGCACTTTCTCTATAAGAAAAATATATATAATTTAAAAAAGGAATAGCTGTTGATTCTTATGAAGCATCTCTTGTCAAGTTCGGATTCAAAACAGTTCTATGGATGAGAGATCTCTTGCTCTGTTCATGGTGAATGGTGTGTGAAGACACATTAAACATGGTCGATTCTGCTTATACTAAACAGTGCACCATCGATTCGTTCTCTAATTATGCCACCTGGACAGAACACAGACTAAGAGATTATAGTCTTTTTTTTTTTGACATCTCTGAGCTTAGGACTGCGTTAAGAGAACCATGAAGATGATGCTAGTACACAGATAGTTGTAAAGGCAAACAGGTACTTTATAAAGATAATTTTGTTTCACTACCTTTAAATATATCTATTTTAAGTGCTTACTGCATTTTGCTAATAGCACATCCAAAAGAAGCCTCACTAGGATGATTTGGATTCATGTTCCAAAAATATCATTGTTCATTTAAATCCATGCTTAAATGATGATAAGACAGTTTTTAATCCAACTTGCATGCTTGAATGTAACAGATAAAAAAACAAGGGGGTGATAGATAGAGAACATGTTTCACATCATAACTTTCCTTCCAATATCATCACCAAACTGTGAAGCCAAACCACAAAAAACACTCCTATAGATCCGTATAATCTTCTTTTATCCTTTGCTTCATTTTTTTTCCACCCCGGAGCTCCTATATGCTCAGAGTCCACCTCCAGTACTCCAGTCTTTTTTTTTTATTTTTTTTTTTTACTAATATTGATTTTCAGGAAATGAGTATCAAGTCCAGATCATCCAAGTCTGCCAGCAGAAGATCTCATCATCAGGATAATGTGAACTCGGACACAAGATCTGCTCAAGCATTTATCGAAACAATGAAGATGAGCCAGCGGTAAATCAGCGGCTCTCTGGCTTGGGACTTCTGACCACCAAGAGCATTTAACAACCGATCTGCAAATGTAAAAACTCCTAAAATGTAGTGTAATCTGCCCTTGGCCTAAATATAAATCTGTGAATCAGAAAACATCTGCTTCCCAGCCTGAGTCTATCAGCATCTCTGCTTAGCTATGGCACCAGCTTTTTTTTTTACTTGGATATTATGAGAATATTCACATGACTTATATGATGTATAGGACTTAAAAAAATAATTTCATAAGAAAAATTTCCATGTTTTATTTCCATGACTTATTGACTTGGTTCCCTGTGCATGTGTGTATTAATATGCAAAACAAAATGTTTACGGTTTTCCTAAATGATAAGACTAAAGAATGTAACATAAAACAGTGTAATAATAATAATTATTATTTTTATTATTTATTAATTTATTTATTTATTTTCTTTTTTTTTTAGGCCACCAGCACCGATCGGTGCATGAGTGTTTTTTTCTCGTTGTTTCCGTAGCAGATTTTTACGGGACGGGTTGCTAGTCCTACGCCCAACCCTTCTCCTTTCTCATCCGGCACTTGGGAACCGGCAATGGCGGAGCACACTCACACACCCATTCACACACAATGGGCAATTTGGGAACGTCAATTAACCTAACCTATATGTCTTTGGACTGTGGGAGGAAACCGGAGTACCCGGAGGAAACCCACCAAGCACGGGGAGAACATGCAAACTCCATGCACACAGAGACGGAAATTGAACAATAATAATAATAATAATAATAATAATAATAATAACTAAATGAAATTAGCAGCTAAAAAATATTAGGTGAAAAAGACAAACATTCAAGTTTGTGTCTAAAAAAAAAAAGACAATTGATTGACTATAATTTCCAGAGTTGATTAAACACTTTGAGCCTAACTGGTCTGCATACACTCTACGATGTTAATTTGATGCTCTTTCTGTTCATTTAATACTGAGGACTTTGCTGCGTGAGAGTGGTATTTTGTTCTTACATGTAAAAAAAAGAATAATCATTTATTGCTTATGTAATGTTTTATTTCAAGACAATTATTTTTTAAATATATCTTTCCTATTTCTATAATGTTCTGAATTTTGGGGGATGGTTGCCATGGCTACACCATGACCCTTTTTTCAGTCTGTTAGATGTAGAGCTGTAGAGAGGTGGGTGAAATTTCAGCTTCAGTTCAGTACATTTTAGACAGGTTCCATATGATTTATGACTTTAATTTCATAACTATTAACTTTTTGTAAGTTGCTCTGGATAAGAGCATCTGTCAAATGACTAAATGTAAATGTATTAAGCAAACTATACAGTATATATATTCAAGAGGTTTCAAGGTCTTTGGTCTTTTTTTTTTTTTTTTTTTTACAATTTTTACAATTATTCAGGTTGCTGGTACTACCCTCCCTAGGAACAGGAATAAACTACTCTTTGCCAGGTCAGCATTACTTTGTACTGTACATATGTTACAAATGTACCAAAAGCTGTATGATTAAGTATAGTACTGTAAGTGCGTGTCTGGTGTTGAGCTGGAGTCAGTTCAGGCTGGTGGTGGTTGTGTAATGGTGTGAGGAATGTTTTCTTGGCATACACTGAGTCTATTAATACCAATCGAGCAGCACTTGAATGCCACAGTCTATCTGTTGTTGACCGTGTGTATCATTCATCCCAGTTACTTCCAGCATGAACATGTGGCATGTAAAAAAAAAAAACAGGACTCAAACTGATTTCATGGACATGACATTTAGTTCAGTGTACTTCAAACACCTTCCCAGTCACCAGCTCTGAATCTGGTAGGGCACTACTAGAATGTATGATTGTGGAGCTGACAAATCTACAGCAGTTAAGTGATGTAATCATGTCAATGTGATCAAAAATCTTTCCAACACATCATCTAATCCATGCCACAGAGCAAACAGTATTACTGTGCTGTCCCTAATAAAATGGATAAAATATTTAGACAGTACCAGGCAAAAGTTTGGCCACACCTTCTTACTCCATGGTCTTTCTTTATATTTATTCCTGAATGCTGAAGGTATCCAAAATATGCAATAATCTCCTTTGAACAGTTAATAATGAAACGTGTCTGTTACTTATGTTCTCTCAAGCTTGTGTGCTTTAGTTTTCTATATTGGATTCTTCTCCACTGGTAAGGTATGTTTTTAACTTTTGTACTGTTTTTGAAACACGATTGGTTCTTACTGTATACTGTACCTAGTTTTTGCTTCTTGGTCCTGTTGATTGCAGTGTGATTGAAGTAGGTCTAAAGCAATTTGTTCTCAGGTAATTAATCAAGACTAGTTTCAGGCTTCCTTAAGGTGTGAATTGTGGGCAGGGCTTAGCTACTTATATTGAAGGTGTCTCCGTAGGGGTTAATAAGCGTACCCTGCAACAAAGTTAGTCAAGAATCTAGATAGCAAGTGCACAGAGAATTGACTCAAACTCTTGTTTACCAAGAAATTACAAGCTTTATAGACAATTACCTCAGTCTAGGATGTGTCATCAACCTATCTCTGTCAGTTCTCACAGACCAAAATATTTTTACTCACACAGCAGAGGCAAATCTCCCAGAAACCTCATCTACCCTCCAGTACTGTCTCATTGCCCTGCACTGGTGGTAGGTGGGCTCTGGAACTGCCAATCTGCTGTAAAGAAAGCAGATTTTATCTCGGCCCTAGCTACCCATTACTCTTTTGACTTTCTGGCACTAACTGAGACCTGGATATCTCCTCAGAGCTACACCAGCTGCCCTATCCTCTGCCTATATATTCTCTCACACTCCACGAGAAACTGGTAGAGGTGGTGGTACGGGTCTCCTGTTGTCCAAGAGATGGTCCTTCTCGCCAATCCCCCTGTCTCATCTCAGTTTTTCATCATTTGAATTTCATGCAGTTAAGGTAACCTCTCCAATTAACCTCCACATCTTGGTTATTTACCGTCCTGCTGGCTCTCTAGGAAACTTTCTAGATGAAATCGACATTCTTCTTAGTCTTTTTCCTTCTGCTAACACTCCTCTCACTGTTCTAGGAGATTTCAACCTTCCATCTGACAAACTCCAATCTTCTTTCCTTCTCCCTCTCTTTAACTCTAAACAGCTGTCCTCCCACACACAAGGCAGGGAATTCTCTCGATCTCGTTTTTTGCCGCCCTTGCCCAGTCACAGATATCACTACTATTCCTCTTCGTAAAGTAAATCTGATCATTACCTGGTATCCTTCACCATAACCCTTCCTATTCTATGTAAACCTAACCACCAAAATTTCTCATTTTCCCGCAGAAACCTTCACTCTGTCTCCCCTTCCTCTGTGTCTTCATGCAGCCTATCATCCCTCCCAGACCCAGACTCCTTCTCCTCCCTACCACTAGAGACTGTGACTGAAACTTTCCTCTCCTCTCTCCTCATCCATAAATCTCCTTTGCCCGCTGTCATCTCAACCAAGGAAGACGTCTTGTCCTGCTCCTTGGCTATCTGATGTACTACGCAACAACAGGAGAGAATTAAGAACTGCAGAGAGAAGATGGAAGAAATCGCAACTTGATGCAGATCTCATCTCTTATCAGACTCTTCTCTCCAAATTCTCAGGGGACGTGACTTCTGCCAAAACTACCTTCTTCAGAGAAAAGCTGGAAGCCTCTGCACATGATCCTGGCAAACTCCACAACATCTTCTCCTCACTACTTAACTCACCGGCTAGTCCTGCCCCTTCCTCTCTGACTGATGACGATTTTTTCACATTCTACGATGGGAAAATTGCAGCAATCTGCTAGTCCTTTGCTCCCAACCAAACTCCTACAGCAGAACCTCAGGACCTTCCCTTCCCTCCTTTAGCAGAATTCTCCAACCTGTCATCTGATGAGATTCAGCAGATCATCTCATCATCTGACCCCCCCACCTGTTCATTAGACCCAATCCCTTCCACAATGCTCACGAGACCTCCTTCCCTTCACCACAACAATCATCAACCATTCCATATCATCTGGTCATGTTCCTGCTGCTTTTAAGAAGGCAAGGGTTATTCCCATCCTCAAGAAACCCTGCCTGGACCCATCATCGCCCGGTATCACTTCTCTCTTTTATTTCCAAAATTCTTGAAAGAACTGTTTATAACCAAATGTCTCTTTATCTCTCACAGAACAACCTTAATGATCCCAACCAATCTGGATTCAAAGTAGCACATTCCACACAGTCTGCCCTTCTGTTAGTCACTGAGAAGCTCCATGCTGCTAGATCTGCTAAACTGTCATCTGTCCTCATCCTCCTGTCAGCTGCATTTGACACGCTGAACCACAAGATTCTATTATCTATTCTTACAAGCCTTGGAATTTGTGGAACAGCGTGGTAATGGTTTGCTTCTTACCTAGAAGATAGGTCATATGAGGTAACATGGAGGGGATCTACATCTGCCCCACGTAGACTCTCTACTGATGTCCCACAGGGCTCAGTACTTGGTCCTCTTCTGTTCTCCCTCTATACCCGGTCTCTTGGGAAGATCATATCCTCGCCAGCCAAATCACTCCTTCAGCCACCGCCCGCAATCTTGGGGTAACCATGGACAATCATCTGTCATTTTCCCCACACATCGCTAACCTTAATCGCTCTTGTAGATTTCTTCTATACAATATCAGAAGAATTCGCCCATTTCTTTCTTCACAGGCTACTCAGGTGCTTGTTCAGTCCCTTGTTATTTCAAGACTGGACTACTGCAACTCACTCCTGGCTGGCCTGCCTCTGTCCACGATTCGGCCTCTGCAACTGATCAAGAATGCAGCAGCATGTCTCGTTTTTAAGCTTCCCAAGTTCTCCCATACCACCCAACCCAAGACTTCATGTCTTACAATAACAACTAGCTGTTATTGTTGTTGTTACCTAATTACCTAATTCAATATGTGTTATTTTATAGTTTGGAAAACTCCATTATTATTGTGGAAAATAAATCAGTAAGCAAAAGAAACACTGACTAAGAAGGTGTGTCCAAGCTTTTAACGCATACTCATAAAAATGGAGGCTATAGCTGTGCTTCTACCGTCTGCATCTTAATGTCCTATGCCCTAACATTGAATTTTCATTTCCCATGAATCCTGTTTTGAGGATCATGGAGGCTCACTTCTAGTCCTACAGGGTTGGAGTTGAGCACGGTCTAGCGATTTCCCTGCCAAACATCATCTCAGACATTTTGACAAACATTTTGCCGACAGCATCTCCAAGAGAAACTTTATTAAAATGCACAAAAGACATTATTCATTGTTTTACTGAAGGCAAGAAAGATTTACACATAACTTGGATACTTCAAATGTAACAGCCGATGAAATGTATGCAGAGAGAGAGAGAACATTATTCACTCATAACTTCATTTCCAAGTCGAGGTTCTCCAATATCCGCACTGAATTGAATCTCGACCACAAAAATGTTTAGAGTCTATACTCTCTATTACTATTTTTCCATCCCAGCATGCTCAACCATGACAGATCCTGTGTATTTTTGCTTTCACCAGTTGCATTATAAAGTCTAAATAAATGTTTGCTTTTAAAGATGTTATAACTTATGATTTTTGTCATAATCATTATTTTTTCCCCCACTGATCTACTGAGGAAATGAGGGATGGTCAAATCCTGTACAATTCTGACACACATCTCCTCCACCATCATGTCTGCTCATCCTGATATCTCATCTGGTAAGATGTCTTCAATCTATAAAATAACCAGAGCAATGTTGAGCACCATCCCCCCAGGACCTGAACCTGACATTTCACCTTTAGTTTACATACAGACACAATATGGAGACCGTCTACAAAGGAATTCTACATGGTGCCATCCCTGTGGACCTGGGATCTGGGATGACCGTTGAGAGACCCTGATGTTTTATGCTTCATCTGCTGATGGCAGGAGGTCAGAGGTCAAATGCAGCAGGATCACCGTCACCCCCATGGGAGCAGACAGAGGTATGGTGTGGTAGATTCAGGTCAAACTCAGCAATTTTGTCTCAGCCTCCGGCACTGAATCTGCCACAGGATAGGATTGACTAAGAGGTTGATTAAAAAAAAAGGAAATAATTCAAGGGCTCATTAAGGCTTTAATAGGACCAAGGGTAAGATATGGACAGATTGTGACTGCTGTCTGTGATTTGACTTAGAAAGCATTCTTATAGTACATAGATGATTTAGTGTTTGTTAGATCGTTCTACAGAAAGTACCACAGAAATAAATAAAAAGGGATGTTTTAGTGGTTAGTTGGCATAGCATCAAACATAAACCAAATCAGAGTGCTAAGCTAGATAGTTTGCTAACAACATAGCAGCATTTATACACCTTTCTGATATAATCACTTAGAGAAAGTTGAGTTTTGACCATGTTGAGCGTAGGAAAAGTATTGGTTTTCTAGGTTAAATTTCCAACGTCATGTGCAGTCAAATGATCTATTTTCTGTTAAAGTAATCAGACATTGGCTACATTTATCAGAAGAAAAAAAACATACCATGAAATAGGTATCATAGTAGTCTGATGGTACATGTATCATGGTACTGTATAATAGAGTACCATGCTGTTTTTGACAGTACCATGGTACTCGTTTGCTAATATAGTACATGTACCACATTATAGCAGATGGTTCAGCCTGGTAAATGTACTACATATCACCAAAAAGGTCAAATATATCATTCTCACATTTTCTATTATCTAATCAGCCAATCACATTGAGCAACTCAATGCATTTAGGCTCATGGACATGGTCATGATCTGCTGGAGATCAAACTCAGCATCAGAATGGGGAAGAGTTAGGTGATTTAAGTGACATTCAATGTGGCATGGTTGTTGGTGCCAGACGGACTGGTCTGAGAATATCCAGTGAGCTGCATTTCTCTGGATGAAAATGCCTCGTTGATGCCAGAGGTCAGAGGAGAATTGCCGAGCTGATAGAAAGCAGCAGTAACTTCTCGTTATAACCGAGATATGCTGAAGAGTCTCCGATCTGTAAATACACAACACATCGAACCTTGAAGCAGATGGCCTACAGCGGCACAAGATCAGCTGTCAATCAAACACCTATTGTGTAGAATGACTGTCTTATAATCTCCAGTCATGCTCTCCTCGCCTGTCAGTCTATCACCTCAGGTTAGTGTTAAGACTGTCAGTATGGGTGTGTGACTCTGTATAACTGACAGATCTCACTTTCCTGATAGATCAGTAGCAAAGATGACATTTACAGCTGTACTGTCTCTGACATTTTTGTTTTCTCTTTGATTGTCTCTTCCAGGGTCCTATAGGCCATATACAGGACAGTAGCAATAAACCCAACCTGATGGCTCCAAAATAAATAAATCTTTCTAGCCATTATCTACCTTGTGCTAGTCATTTGTTTTTGTTATTTTACGTCGGTCTATAGTCATCAACGCCGGATTTCCTTTATCTCGAAGATCCTCTGTCTCCTGTCTCTTCCCTTCTCGTCCTTTTTCCAGCCCGAACCGTCGCTTAATGTCAGCGACTTATCATCTTAACGTCTTGTTCACCCTGCGGAAATGATTAAGCTCTCCTTCCGCTTTCATTTGTACTCCGAATTATACATATCAGCGATGACACAGTCATCAGTACATATTACTGGTGTTCCGTTGTGACGTCTCATTATGTGGACTCTCCAAGCAAGTATCTTAAGATGTTTGCAACTACAAACCAGCGTTGTACCGCAAGTGCGTCTGAATGAGCACGGCGACAAATCTCGGTGTTCGGGATATGGTAAAACGATTTTAAAATACCATATGCAGAAGATGAGAAGAATCTTTGTGAGGTGGGAGGCGGGGATGAAGTGCAGGGACGGAGGGATGTCTAGCTCTCCTATTTTCTCGTCTACCCTCCGGCTCCCGCAAAAGGCAATCACGGCCACGATGAGCTGTGTCTCTCCTGGAAGAGCAATGAGTCCCGCGAGACTGGCCAGGCCATCACTAGACCATCATGACTGAGAGAGAAGGAGAGAGAGAGAGAGAGAGAGAGAGAGAGAGAGAGATGGGGGGGGGGGGCAATGCCAGGAAAGAGAGGGAGGTGATCAGTCTCCTCAGGCGGCACTCCTTCAGCAGGGGTCATTTAAACAGGGTCCATTAGCCAGACGCTCAATTCTCAGCACCAATATTTATTTTACAGACCCTCATCACCTCTCTCTCTCTCTCTCTCTCTCTCTCACAGACACTCACACATACACACACGCTCATGCTAGATAGCATGTTTGTTTTGTAGCACATCTGCTGCATTTGAGATACTGAAAGTGAAGCCGTTTAATAGTTCTTATAAAACCAACTGTTTATGGTGTTTCCATTAGAACAGCAATAGAAATAAAAAAGTATGATCAAGGCTTGTGTGAGAAGCCAGAAACACATACCATGCACAAACACACTGCCAAAATGGATTATTATTATTATTATTATTTTTATCATTTTCTCAGATGCAAAGCAGCTCACCAGCACAATACTGTATGTTGCAGCAATTAAAAGATAAAACTTTTTAATCCAAACCACAGTGGAAAGATAAGAATGAGGAACGGCCTCGTACACGTTATCAGATTTTCTTTAATAGCGAACTCATATTAAAAGGTGCTGCGCTAAGTTACCAGTGCCGGATGGAGTACAAGGAGTCATTAAGGAAAGCCAGTGCATTAAAACACGTGTAATGATTAATAGATTTAAAAAATGTTAAACACGGCTCGTGTGAAATCCTGTGACGGCCTTTTCATTAAATATACAGTATGTCCATATTTTGTCCATTCAATATCTTAGAATATTAATCAGATATACCAACAGTAGATCACTTAGAAATAGTAAAACTACACTTAAATATACATTAAAATAAAATCCATTCAACACCTCATATTTATCTCTGCATGGTTAAAAACAAATCACGGTTTCAGAAGGATCAAACTATAATTGATGAAATTTTTTAAATAAAAATAATAAAAAAGCACTCAAATGACTGGAATTTAGTTAAGAATCATCAAACATATGATTAAAACCTGGAAGGATAGTGCTGAACATTCAACAGTAGAAAGCAGAGCTATGTTTAATATTGAAAATAAGAGCATTTCCACACACTCATAATGTGATGAGAACTTACAGGATTCGGACTAAACAGCTGTGTGTCCATAAGAAAGTCCCTTGTTAGTGAGACTCATCAGAAAAAAGGCTTCAATTTACTAGAAAGCATAAAGATTAGACTGTAAAGCAATGGAAAATGAGATGAGGCCAGATTGATCCTATTCCAGAGTGATGGGCGTGTCAGGGTAAGAAGGGAAGCACATAAAGGGATGAACCCATCATTCATAGTGTCCACTGTACAAACGTCTGGAGACAGTGTTATGATCTGGGGTTACTTCAGTTGCTCAGGTCTAGACTCAGCAATGTTATGTGGAAATAAAATGAAGTCAGCGGCACGGTGGTGTAGTGGTTAGCACTGTCGCCTTGCACATCCAGGGTCTGGGTTCGATTACCCGGCCAGGCTCGATTCCCGTCTCTGTGTGTTCTCTCATGTTCTCCCCGTGCTTGGTGGGTTTCCTCCGGGTACTCCGGTTTCCTCCCACAGTCCAAAGATATGCAGGTTAGGCTAATTGGCGTTCCTAAATTGCCCGTAGTGTGTGTGTGTGTGTGTGTGCCCTGCGATGGATTGGCACCCTGTCTAAATTATATCTATACACAAATCTTTTAATGAATTTGAAACTTTAGCATACATTTATAATAAGAAGAAATGTAAATCATTATGTTTATTGTCATGGATTCTAGTTAACTATATTTTGTGTATTTACTAATCCATTGTTTAAAAATCGTGTTAACAATACTTTAAAACGTTATATGAGGTGTCAAAAAAAAAGTAAAATGTTGCAGGATAAGAAAATCGCCCTCATTATTCCTTCAAGCGATTCTGCGTGCTTCACAAACCATCGCTTTTGGAAACAAGATCCATCACCTTGTCACAAGCCTTCCCTAGATTCTCCTCATTAACACACTCTATCCCTCTCACTCACTCAGTCCCTTGCGATTGCATTCAATGGCTTTGATGCGATGCTCAGCAGTATTGGGATGCAGACAGGAAGCAGCACACTGCTCATTAGAGTGTATTTACCTGGGGAAATGGATCGGGACGGGGCCCGGTGGCGCCGCCCTGCAGGCTTCTTATTGATGAGACTGGAGGATTAGTGTCTCTGAGCACTGCTGTGAATCCATATCCAATAACACAACCGTGTCTGTGCACCGCTGCAGACAGACAGACGCCTAATCAAGAAGGATTTGTATGGTCACACTCTCTTCTTAACTTTTTTTTTGTTTTTCCCTCTTTGCTTGAAATGAAGTGACACAAGGGCTGAAAGATTAGTGTATATGTGTGTCTCTGTAAAAGTTAATTCCCTGGAACTTTTCTAGATGTGAACTGGTAAACAAATTGCTTGATTAAAAAAAAAATCAAATGTGCACAAATTTTCTGTTAAGCCTACAGTAAGTTGTTAAGTTGACAATTTTGAGGGTCTGGAGTTTGGGTCTCGGTTGTTTCATCCTGGAGTAATAACCCAAAAATATATAAATGAAAAAAATATATATATTAGTGACATTATATTGCTTTCAACAGAATTTACCAATGATAAAAGCTGGGGGAAAAAATTCTGGAAACTTGGTATGTTAACAAACTTGAATGTTGTTGTTGTTGGTCTTTCGGCTGCTCCCGACAAGGGGTCGCCACAGGGGAATATCCAGTCCGCACTACAACTTGGCACAGGTTTTACGCCGGAGGCCCTTACTGACGCAACCCTCGCATTTTACCCGGGCTTGGGACCGGCACTGCATCCAGTGGCTGGGGTTTGGGCACTGGCTGGGAATCGAACCCGGGCCTTCCGCATGACAGGCGAAACACCTACCACTGAGCCACCAGTGAATGATGCATGCAATTATCAGAGAATAATTATTATTATTATTATTATTATAACAAATTATTATTATTATTATTATTTGTTTTTATTTATTTATTTTCTATTATAATTTTATTTATTTATTAATTACTTTATATATAATTATTCTATATATATATATAAAATATATAATTTTTTTTTTTTTTTTTGTTAAATTTCTTTAATTTTTGTGAAGCTGCTTTGAGACAATGACCATTGTTAAAAGCGCTATATAAATAAAATTGAATTGAATTGAATTGAAAGAAAACTATTTATTTATTAATTTTTTTATCATTCACACTGCAAATAATTTTTAGCAACTAAAAATATGTTGAATAGATTCAAATTAATTTAGTATTTCTTATTATAAAATTACTATAAACCAAATATACAATTACTGAAACAATTTCTAGATATTCGTGTTCTCCTTTTTTTTTTTTTTACATTTTCTGTCTGTAGGAACCTTACACACAATCATTCACCAGCACCACTTGCACATTACAGGACCTCAGCTGGGAGTTATTGCCACATCCCCTGTACAGTCCTGTACATCCCCTGTACAGTCCTGACCTCACACCAAGAGGTTTTTATCTCATTATACAAGCAGATGTGAAATGAGATTTAAAAAAATGTAAGTCGCTCTGGATAATAGCGTCTGCTAAATGCCTAAATGTAAATGTAAATGTAAGCCATTTCCACATGTTTGGGGCGTTAAAGGAGTACCTGAGAGGCCAGTGTTTTTCATGGCTCTGGCATACTGAGAAAATGTTCTACCTTGATGGTATCCAGCACTAGTGAAACACTCGGATAAGTGCATTAGTGTAGCAGGGGATTATATAGAGAAATAACTGTGGTTTTTACTTTCCTAACTGTGTTCTGTTACTCTGCACAATCAAAAGTCCCGATTTGACTTGAACGCACCTTGTATTTTCACTTCATTTTTACTGTATAGTGTGTAGGTGAGAGAGAGCAAGAGAAAGAAAGAGAGAGAGAGAGAGAGAGAGAGAGAGAGAAGGCTCAAAGACCACTAATATGAGATATCTTCAGACTTCAGGAGTACAGTGGGCTATAACGTCACTACATACACATGCATTTATGCACACACGTACAGTACATATACACATACACATACACATACATAGAAGGGCACAAGAATATACCAAAGCCAGCAGAACCCCATCTCTTCCACACACTCTCACGCTGAGCTTAGTCAAATCTTATCAACTGCTCTCATGGTCCCTGGAGTCCGAATTAACCTCCTTCACCCTCCTCCCTCCTACACCGTGATTTTACATTTTGTATCTCTGTCTCTCAGTTTGCTTCCATCATGCATGTTGCACAACTGAACTGAACAGAATTCGGTGTAAGGTAAGATAAGGATAAACTGTATATTCTTTTGTAAAATATAGTGTGTTTCCAAAGTCCCGAAGATCCCCATTGTGCCTCTATTTAAAACCTAAGGTTTAATATATATATATATATATACAGTGGTGTGAAAAACTATTTGCCCCCCTCCTGATTTCTTATTCTTTTGCATGTTTGTCACACAAAATGTTTCTGATCATCAAACACATTTAACTATTAGTCAAAGATAACACAAGTAAACACAAAATGCAGTTTTTAAATGAGGGGTTTTATTATTTAGGGAGAAAAAAAATCCAAACCTATATGGCCCTGTGTGAAAAAGTAATTGCCCCCTGAACCTAATAACTGGTTGGGCCACCCTTAGCAGCAATAACTGCAATCAAGCGTTTGCGATAACTTGCAACGAGTCTTTTACAGCACTCTGGAGGAATTTTGGCCCACTCATCTTTGCAGAATTGTTGTAATTCAGCTTTATTTGAGGGTTTTCTAGCATGAACCGCCTTTTTAAGGTCATGCCACAACATCTCAATAGGATTCAGGTCAGGACTTTGACTAGGCCACTCCAAAGTCTTTATTTTGTTTTTCTTCAGCCATTCAGAGGTGGATTTGCTGGTGTGTTTTGGGTCATTGTCCTGCTGCAGCACCCAAGATCGCTTCAGCTTGAGTTGACGAACAGATGGCCGGACATTCTCCTTCAGGATTTTTTGGTGACAGTAGAATTCATGGTTCCATCTATCACAGCAAGCCTTCCAGGTCCTGAAGCAGCAAAACAACCCCAGACCATCACACTACCACCACCATATTTTACTGTTGGTATGATGTTCTTTTTCTGAAATGCTGTGTTACTTTTACGCCAGATGTAACGGGACACGCACCTTCCAAAATGTTCAACTTTTGTCTCGTCTGTCCACAAGGTATTTTCCCAAAAGTCTTGGCAATCATTGAGATGTTTTTTTTAGCAAAATTGAGACGAGCCTTAATGTTCTTTTTGCTTAAAAGTGGTTTGCACCTTGGAAATCTGCCATGCAGGCCGTTTTTGCCCAGTCTCTTTCTTATGGTGGAGTCGTGAACACTGACCTTAATTGAGGCAAGTGAGGCCTGCAGTTCTTTAGATGTTGTCCTGGGGTCTTTTGTGGCCTCTCGGATGAGTTGTCTCCGCACTGTTGGGGTAATTTTGGTCGGCCGGCCACTCCTGGGAAGGTTCACCACTGTTCCATGTTTTTGCCATTTGTGGATAATGGCTCTCACTGTGGTTCGCTGGAGTCCCAAAGCTTTAGAAATGGCTTTATAACCTTTACCAGACTGATAGATCTCAATTACTTTTGTTCTCATTTGTTCCTGAATTTCTTTGGATCTTGGCATGATGTCTAGCGTTTGAGGTGCTTTTGGTCTACTTCTCTGTGTCAGGTAGCTCCTATTTAAGTGATTTCTTGATTGAAACAGGTGTGGCAGTAATCAGGCCTGGGGGCGACTACAGAAATTGAACTCAGGTGTGATAAACCACAGTTAAGTTATTTTTTAACAAGGGGGGCAATCACTTTTTCACACAGGGCCATGTAGATTTGGAGTTTTTTTTCTCCCTTAATAACGTAAACCTTCATTTAAAAACTGCATTTTGTGTTCAATTATGTTATCTTTGACTAATAGTTAACGGTTTTTGATGAGCAGAATCATTTAAGTGTGACAAACATGCAAAAGAATAAGAAATCAGGAAGGGGGCAAATAGTTTTTCACACCATTGTATATATATATATATATATATATATATATATATATATATATATATATATATATATATATATATATAATTAAAAGTAGGTGTGCCATATTGCTTCTGCAATAATGGATTTTGATGTTCTGTTAGTAAATCTAGGATTATGATGTAATTTATTTATTTTTTTGAATGATAATTTTTTAATCCTGATGTTGTTTCGAATCAGGATGTTATCGGACTAGTACAGGCTCAGAGCAGTATAGAGCAGGCGGAGGCTTAATTCCCCAACATACATAAATAAATAAACATCTACAATACTGTCCAGAAGTCTTGACCCCCCCCCTCCCATTTCTTCATATTGTATTTTGCTTCCAAAGAGACATATTTTCTTGTATTTTTAATGCCGTCTTGAGTAATGTTTCTCCAGGCTTCCTGAAGGGCAGTCTAGTCCCTGTACCAGTTTCAGAGGAATGTTTTTTTTTTTCTTAAGCCAAACAGTCACCTACAGTATGAAATGAGTAATTTAACCATAAAAAAAAAAAAAAAAGATTAGCATTCTGGTGATGCTGAATGCTGAGTTGTTGGAACAGACGAGAGGGGAAATGAGGCTGCTGCTGAGGTTGTTACATAAACAACCAAGTTTAAACTTGTATCTTTACTGTAGTCACTTTGCAGCCTGTCACTGTAAAACATGTGTTTGTATTTCTTTAGTTTATTTTACATAATTTAATTAGATTTATTTTAATATGAAGAAACGAGCGGCGGCTCAAGACTTTTGCACAGTACTGTACAGTACACAGCTTTACATCTGATCAACTTAAAATATGTTCATCTGCGGATGAGTTACTATATAACACACATACTCATGCTATGAGAGAGAGAGAGAGAGATGTGTAAGATAAGTACTGTATCTAACATAAAATGATGTGCTGCTCATCTTATGAGCTCCGTCTTGAGAAAACTGCATTTTATAGTTTAGTTTCACAGTTACATACTTTTGTGCTTAAGTCTTAGAAAAGTTGTGAATGTAGGTCAGCAGCATTCTAGAGAGTCAGGGGTATTTTTTTTCTGTTCAGCTGAATCATTTAGCTGAAGTGGCTCTTGCTAAAAATGCCCTTTCAGAGCGAAGGCGACTTGTGAAAATCTGCTTTCATTTTCAGTCCATTTTTATAACTTTTACCAATTTTGTTCCTGCTGACTTTTCAGAGATGAATAGGCATTAGTGAGTGAATGCAGTGCTGCTCTTTTTACAAGTACAAGGAAAAAATAAGGTGCATGAAGCAGAGTGATGTTTTTGATGTATTTCTTTTTTAATATATATATAAGGAGAACATATCGATTGAAATCCCCACAGCAGGTGATATGAAACAGGTATATCAAATGATTAATAATTTGCAGGATTGATTTGATGTGATGAGGTGGGGAAGTTCACTTGCCTCAGGGTATCCTTCTTATGAGCTTTGTGTTATTACTGTCTCTTCAGTTAAAACATCAAGGCTCAACAAGAACAGATCAAACTCCCCTTCCTGTTAGATTATTACGGATACAGTACACACACATATAGTACCTGTGCTTGGGTGGGTGTGCGTCTGTGTGTGTGTCGTATTACAATGCAAAAATCTATGGATTTCACACACACACACACACACACACACACACACACACACACACACACACACACACACACACACACAAATACTTTCTGTTCAAAGGTTAAATTTAGGCCCTAATAAGGTCATGGTACCGCAGGATAAACATTAGAAATAGAATGTAATTGTAACAGGATTTATGACCTTCAAACTACATGTTAACATGTTATATTAAGACTTCGTTATTCTAACACTTGATGTTATTAATTACACAAAGACCTACAACATATTCAATAAGGGGAAGGCGGGAAGGAAGCAGGAAGGTGGAGCTAAAGTGCGATGGACTAGAATACATAGATATTTAACATATCCACAGTCAAACATTCCTCATACTATATATTTATATAAATCTAAAATATTATATGTTATATACAGAGGTGGAAAGTAACGAATTACATTTACTCGCGTTACTGTAATTGAGTAGCTTTTTTGTGTATTTCTACTTTTTAAAGTAGTTTTAAAAATCTGTAATTTTACTTTTACTTACAGTAAGTACGTTTTGTTTGAAGTATAGTAATTCGCTACATTTTAAATCATATTCGCTACTGAGTAAAAAATAAATGAATAAAAATGCTAAAATAATGAAAATGTTATGCTTTGTATAAATGCTCCGTTGCGCCGCGCGTGTGTGTATCATGTCCTGGTCGCGCGCCGCTCCAGACTCCACTCCAGGTTTTCTGACATCGGCATCACCTGACCTTCCACACGGTCGCTTCGGCCTGAGTGACGTCATCGACTAGCGCGACCATGTACAGTAGAACCCGGAGAGAGGCGCGGGAAAGATGAAAGAGGTTGTGATTTTGGCGTTTTGATATTTGGTTGTGTATTCTGGTTTGACTTTTTGCCTCCAATTGACTTTGATTATTGCTTTGTCCCTTTGGTTTGGTTGATCTTTGTATATACTTGTAGATAATTTCACTGTTTTTGGTTTAGGGAGTCTGGGAAGGTACCTGTATTTTTGTTTCTGGGGTTTTTTTGTTGTTGTTTCTTTTTGCAGGTAATCTACCTACTAAATATAAATACCATTTTGTTTGTTATTTTGGCCTGGGTCCACCCTGAATCTGATCCTCCTCCTCCTGGTGTGTTTGTTTGTATATACAAACCTCATTATTTCATCAGTTAATGATTGGATCTAGTTCTTTCTGCCATATACCACCATTTCCATACAGTTTAACCCTGAACCATTCTTTTGCTGTTTGGCCCTAGACTGGGACGTAACACCATATTTAAGTGACCACTTTATTATGCAAAGGTGTTCCTTCAGTTAAAACAACTAGTTTGAGATTTATATCTGCTCATCTTTTTTGAACTATGCTAGAATGCCTCATCCCACCCCCGCTGTGTGTGTTTTTTTTTTATATATTTAACAAAAAAAAAAAAAAAAAAAAAGCAGAGCCAGATCAATATACAATCGACACCCACAGCAAACATTTAAAAACAAACAATAATCTGGTAATATAAGAGTGACCATGGAAACACCCAAGGGCAAAACAATTCAGCAAAAGAATCTGTTAAAAAAATTAAAATAAAAAAGTAACTCGGTAACTTTTACTCTGAGTAAATTTTTTAATGATCTACTTTTTACTTTTATTTGAGTAGATTTTTATAAGAGTAACTTTACTTGTACTTAAGTAAAATTTCACTGAAGTAACAGTACTTGTACTTGAGTACAAAATTTTATTACTCTTTCCACCTCTGGTTATATAATATAAATGTATACATATTGTCACTAATTGACACTGATTGTAACAGATAAGAATCAGTGTTCTAAAACAAGAATATACTGGAATCTATCAATGTATCAAACTGTCACACAGTTTGCCTTTCAATCGTCTACTGCAATCCTACGTCAATTAGATCCATAAAGCAATATCACGCTCAAGGTTGAGTATCAGCATGGCTATGCTGCTTGCTGAAGGTATCACAGCTGTGCTGATATTCAGTACAACAGCATGACCTCGAGTGTCATATTGCTTCTATATAACAGTTCCACATGCCACATGGTTTGTTTGCTTATTTCATCAGTTATTTTGCTCTGCCAACACCTATCCTTCCACTTCTGGCAGACAACTGACCACAGCTGGTGGAGCTGGTGACTGACAGTTACTGTAATTAGCAGGGATGAAAGTAAATAAAAATTCTTACCGGTACTATGTAGCCAAAACATAAGGAGAATAAACCATGGAGGTGGACCGTCATGAGAAATTTACAAGATTAACTTTATACTTCCACTTATTCCACTTTAAAATATCAGCTAACATCTACTGTAGGATCCGGGGTTAAATTCAAACTAACATTAAATGGAAAGCTAGTGTTCTATGTAGGATGAACAATCCCTTGTTCCACACACCAAGTAGTGCACTTGATTTGGGATTCAGCCATGTGTTAGAAGCACCAAACATCACTACATACAGTAGAGGCAATTTGGAATGTGCTTCTGTAACTGGGTTTGAATGTGAGTTTTGGCAGGCAGCTGCTCTCTCCTGTTTCCAGTACTACAGCTCATACTGATCTACTTTCACCCATGCTGCCGAGCGATAGTTAGTGTAATAAAATATCCTGAAGTGATACGAGACTGTCTTATAGTCTTGTCCACTGCCTTGATTATGCAATGAAGCTTGGCTTGTTCGTCAGAGCTAGGGGAAGAAAACCAGATGGATATGGAGGAGGTGAGAATGGTTTCAGTGATCGCAATGTAGGAATGGATCATCAGAGTCTGTCAGCGACATGTTGAGTTTCTTTAGCTGCCTCAGAAAGAAAATCTGTTTCTACCATGCTGTTTTGGCCATGAAGAGTGTAAATTCGAACATTAACATTAACTGAAATTAGATTCTGTAAGTTATAAAAATGACCTAATTACAACTTTATTGTATTTTGTATTGTATTTTGAATCGGGTTTAATTATTATATTTTGAATAAGTTGTCTGGATGTTTTTTTCATTTTAAATATGAATTTTATGTTTATTAATGGAGTTTATTACTTTAGTCACTGAATAATCTCCAGGAGTTTGTGCTCGGTAAAGCAACAAGCTTGCTTTTTTTTTTTTTTAAACTGAGAATTTCATTCTTTTTTAAGAGAATAAAATAGAAAACTGATATAATTTAGGTTTTCTTTAATAAGTCGAACATGTTAATGTTTCATAACATTGTATGCAACTACAAATGGATATAAACATCTGTTCCTCTAAATTATACAACAGCTAGCTCTGACATAGTAATTTGTTTGGACGAGAGATGTTCCACAAGCATTGATAATGGATGGTGACACTACGGGTATGTTTAGCTTTATGTTTCACTCTACTGTATGTCATGTGTGTTCTATAATCGTTGATGACACCTGATTGTCAGTCGGCAGGATGGATGAAAGTATGTAGGCATCTTATACAATTAAACAATTCTTTTCCTATGTAATAATAATTGCTTCTAATATTGTTTCTTTTTAATGCTATTTGGGATTCAACCCCAGAGCCCAGAAGTTATTAAGGTATAATAGTCATAAACTACTTTGTTATTTTTATTAAGTAATCTGTTTCTAACAGTTTTGATTTCCATTGAGCAATTTTAGCATTATATACTGCTACACAGTTTCCCCCAGCTTGTTAAAAGTAGCAGCCCAGAGATGTAGCTCTGCTCAGTGTACTCCACCCTGTAATAGCTGTATTAGTGGAACATCTGGTTCAGCAGTAGGGGTGTTTAGCATTTTCTGCTCTGGGTTAAACTCACAGAGGCAGAGGTGCAATCCCAGTATCCCACTTGAGCCATGAACTCACTGGTCTCTCACGTCGGCTCCAATTTCCTGTCCTGCAATCTGGCCTGATCCTTAATGACCCTGAGATGACCAGCTGACCTGTGGCTGTGTTTCCAAATTCTGTTACACCACATGGGATGAGCTGGGATTACCTTTAATACTAGTTGTACTACTGATACTGCTACTACGATAAATCGTAGATTTGTGATATTGTATTATTCATTATTGACTTTTTATTTCATGCTACTGATATTATTGGTATAATGTATAAATCAGTGTGATACTAGGTACTGAGAAATATCAGCTAGCAAGCTAGCTAATGATTAAAGTAACCAGTTTAGCTAGAAGGTCAATGTAAAAACAGTAACTGAAGGATACGTGTAAGATATATCTTCGGTGTAACACAGTTGTGCTGATATTCATTACAACAGCACTTGGGATATTACTTCATTGTTTGGTAGTTAGCATGTACCGATTAGGTCTTGTATACTTACAATATAAAGACATAATGACATAGTAAAATAATTCAGACTGTAGGGAATAGCAACAATTCAGATAATTCAGAGAAAATATTCTGTATGGTTAAATCAAATGGTTTATATCAACATTATAGCAAACCATCATGTAATAATTTTTTTTCACAGATGAATGATTAATTGAATAATTGCTTCACAGCTAAGCTACTATATGGACAGTTCATCTGGAATATTCTGCTAAACATAGCAAACATTTAGCAATATAAAGAGTGGTCACCATGTTGGTAAATAACAATAAAAATAAGTTTAAGTTTAGCTAATCTTTATGCTTCGGTCTGACACATCCAACTTTATTTATAACCCTTTATAGAAGCTTTACAAAATAAAAGAGAGATTTATTTGCTAGTTTTATATTTTAAATGTAAACAAAACATTCAAAGCTACCAGCAGGCCATTTATCTGTAAGCTACGTAGCTAATGAGGAGAGGTATTGGTTTAGCTAGCTAGCTTATATAGAATTGTTAAATATTTCATGCAGACATTCTAAGTGTATGCTGACAGGGAAAGTGAGACATAATTATTAGGAATGTCCACTTTTCACTCAGATTAAATAGGCAAATTCCAAAGTATCCCAAAATATGGCCATTTATGTTTCTGTAACTGTAAACATGGTGAGTTTAAATATGGTACATTTAGCATGTTGAACGTAGCAACGAGAACCATATTAAATGGCATTTTTTGTGTTAGCAAATTTATTTCTGCTATATTTTTTATTATTTGTTTAGAGTTTAAATGAATAAAGCGATAAGACCACATCAGCAACTCTTTCTAAGGTTACTGTAGTAACCATGACACGCTAGTCTCATAAAGCAGTATAACAGTATAAGTGAGATAACGTTGGTCAAAAGCATCCTGATAACAGAAAAAAAAATGGACTTGCCAGAATTCACCCTGTCTTGTCCTGATATCAGGGCACTATTTTAGGGGGAGGTGTGTGTGTGTGTGGGGGGGTGCTATCTTCTTCTTGGGTTCTATCGTACCTTTAATTTCCATTAAATCTCCATTTTATTTCCTCCCTGCTGTCCGCTCCGTTTATAGATTTGGCCCTGGGGGGGGGGGGGGGGGGGGGGGGGGTTGGGCTGGTTTGGGGGTGGGAGAATGTTCTGGAAAATCTCTGAAAACATCAAAACCTAAAATATTAGATCTTTTTAGACCTTCCTCCAGGCTGAACCTGGCAGAAACATCTCAGATATTCTATGCTCACAGATAAAAGAAAAAAATCTAAATATTTTGAGCATTAAAAGTAGGCTACCGTATGTAAGAGACAAGCAGTAGTCCAACATTATAAGACAGACAGACAGACAGACAGACACGCACGCACGCACACACACACACACACACACACACACACACTTAATGCCCTTAGTGACAGGTCTGTCAGTGAGTTAAAGATCTGAACTGAAGATGACCTGTAAGAAGTCTCCCTGTCCGTCTCAGGTGTGTGTGTGTGTGTGTGTGTGTGTGTGTGTGTGTGTGTGTGTGTGTGTGTGTATGTGCGCCATTTTGGCCATGCTTTTTTTTTTATGTAACAAATAGATTTCTTTTTATTGTCTGTTCATTATCAAGTCATTTCTTTAGCATATAATACTACAGTAATATTACTATATTATTATTATTATTATTATTATTATTATTATTAACTTTTTATTGTTGGTTAAGTAAATAATGTAATATATAGTTAGTTTTATTTACTTGTTGGTCTGTGTTGTGTTATTTATTTACTTAAAAAAATAAAATCCATGTTAATATTAATATTTATTTATTAACTGACTTGATGAAATGACACAATGAACCTTGTGTCATTTTCTTTATTTTGTTCTTATTGGTCAGTTTGTTCAGTTTAATCATTTAATTACAGTATGACACATTTGTTTAATTCTTGCACAAAACACTATATAATTATCATGTTATTCAGATCATATTATGATAATAAATGTAATGCTATTTATATTCAAATGATAAGATATATAATTTTTAACTCTGCTACTAAGCTTGGCTATATTTATCTTAACATATACTGGAACTTTGTTTGAGAATTTAATAAATTTTTGACATTTTATTTATATTTTTACTAAGATGTTCTCTTTTTTTTTTTTAAAGAGAAATCTGGGTTCTGACGACAAAGACATTATTAGTGAGTGAAATGTTTGAACACGAGGACTCGAGGGGAGCTGAGAGAGGAGTTAGCCTGGTGGGTCAGTCAGTCAGTCAGTCAGTTCGTCGGTGGTGTTTTGACTCTGTGTGTCTCAGTGGGAGCTCCTGGATGACCTGTCAGACCCGTTTGAGGCTTGGTGGCTAATCAGCCTCATTTGGGCTCATTAGCTGCCCACACAGGGGGGCTTTCAAGCTGAGATGATGTATTACCTAAGTGTCCTGGCTGCCTGGAGGGGATGGGGGGGGGGGGGGGGGTTAAAAGGCAGACAGGAATACTGCATGACATTCAAAGAGAGGCAGACGACGAGAGATAGAAGTGATAGAGAGATGCTTCAAGAAACCAAACAGTGACATTTTCTGCTTGCCTGTTTGTTGCTTTGTTTTAAAGGATATAATGATTATACAGTGTGTAATATTGCCGGCATTAATCCAATAAATTTTTTTTTTAATTGCCATGATACAAGCCTGGCAGGAATTCTCCATGGAAGATACTTAGCATCTGGAGGTACTGATTTCATCATATCCTTAATTACTTTCTGCAATAGCAAAGATTCATTTTTTTTTTAAAGTATATCAACTATTTCTCCACTCGAACATACAGACCAAACCTAAATGAAATAGCATCATTCTTTCCTATATAACTTTTCGTTCCCAAACACCCTCCATATTCAAGTTCACCCCAAAATCCAGGCTATAGTCATTACCCATGCTGTTATCTGTTCGCTTTAGCAGAGTGACTGTGAAATTATCCTGGAAATGAATTCTATTAAAGCCACACCATGGGCAGCTTTTGATTAGCCATTGCCTTCTTTGAATGTGTGGATGATTCTGGCCTTGTTTTATCAGTGTTTATTTCACGCTGTGGTTTTATCCTGAAGGAGGAAGTCGTTCGGAGCGATAAAGAGCTATCAGAGCTGGAGATCAGCATTAAACAGCCCCATTTCCTTGCCGGGGACTTGGGTAACAGACCTGGCTTTTGAAGAACATGGTTGGAAGCATAATGGGATGGCTGTTCCTTGGCTTTTATAGCATGCTTATGTGTGTGTATTTTCTAGAGAAGATTATAGCATATAATTGAGAGTTACACCACAAGAATGCTTCAAAATATAAACAACTTTGGGACTCGTTCTAAAGAAGCCAGAGTTTTCATGCATGTTCTACAGTACTTTAGACCTACACCTGCCCATGGGTGGGCATTTAAAGCTTGCTTAAAAAATGAGAGCATGTTTCAGACAAAGGCATATGCTGACTACACTGACTGATGCAGGAAACAAGGAAACGCGAGAATATGTGTGGCAGCTGTTAGTTTACGAGCATCGTTTCCTCTAACAAAGTGCACACTTTTGGACTTTGATGCTTGGTCTTGATCCCGTCTGGGTTATAAAGCTGCAGACTTCAGGGCCCGTATTCACAAAGCTTCTTAGAATTCTTTCAGAGATCTCCTATCTTAGCCTAAAAGTCCTAGCTGGGAGTCTTAGACTAAAAGTGATTTAGAAAACTTCTTAGAACAGCTTTGAGTAAGGAAAGTACAAAAACCTTTATCTTAGAGAGGAGATGTGGTCGACCTTGTTGCTTGGGATGATGCAGCAATTCAAGGACTGTGATTGGTTGATAAAAAAATAACCTCTGACTACTGTAACAGTCTTGAAATACGCCCTTTGTGAAAATCGAATAGACAGTGAAATCATAATGTTTGTATATAAAGATATTGTATAATCATGACTACAGGCTACTTAATGCAACATTTCTGTTGTACGCTAAATGTCTTAAAGAGATATCTTAAATTAACACAACCAAATGTTGAAATACTTTTTAAGCAACCAATTTCCAAAAGTAATTACTATATTTAAGTTTTTACATTTATTTACCATACTGATTTTATCTTTTTAGGAGCAAAACGACCCACCTTTTACCAATTTACATGATTGCAGGACAGTCTGTTTAAGTTGTATATTTGGATTTGGATAATATGTAGTCAATAATCCAAGAGAGATGAAGGGAAGTAAAACAATAAAAAAACTAAACTGGACAGAAGAGCAGTGTTTACTTTTAGCTTTACGTTCAGTGTTTGGAGAATATTTCTTCTTTTCGACATTTTGTCCTCTGCTATAGAAACTCTTGAGCCTCTTAAAAGTCCTCCTCTCTACTCATACAATTTTTACCTTAGGAGCCGATTTTAGGAATAATACAGTATGTTTTGTGAATTATTTTTATCTTTACTAAGATTTAGTCCTAAATTTAAGGAGAAATTCTAAGAAAATGTCATAATTCTAAGAATTTCATCACTAGGGGCAACTTTTAGGCTTAAGAAGCTTTGTGAATACGGGCCCAGGTGTTCAGGCTTTCCAAGTGATGATATGTGCATTGAAATAGCTACTGAGAGGATCTAGCAGAGATTACTGTACGGTAGAACAGACATTGGCGTCAGTTTCAGGAGCATAGACTGGGCATGGAAGCTATCAGAGGATATGTTTAACAAAAAACAATTTTTTTTTGACATAATGCAGATTTTAAAAAACATTCAACCCCCCCCCCCCCCATAATATCTTAATACTGTACAGCACTGACCATTCACCATTCTTATTACTATACTTTTAATAAATGCCTTTGCACAACAGCACTGTTCATTTCTTAATGCTGAGTGTTTGAAAGGTGATGTCATGTGGCCTCGCACCTCCATGATCAAGGGTTCGACTCCAGCTGCAGGTCTGTATGAGCTTGCATGTTCTCCCTGCTTGGTGGACTTCTTCTGGTTACTCCACCATCCAAAGACATGAAGATGTGACTATTTGGTGTTTCCAAATTGCCCATTGTGTGTGTGCTTGTGTACCCTGCAATGGAATGGTACTCTGTCCAGGGTGTACCCCAAGTGCCCTTGGGTAGGCCCCAGGCCTCCCGCAACCCTGTAGAGGATAAGTGGTATAGAGAGTGAGAGAGAGAGAGAGATTGTTTTCTCTAACAGCAGCTCTAATAGTGTTTCCAGCTATAATTCAGATGACAAGTTTATGTAAGCACACTTGATTTGCACATATTCTCCAAATCCATCTATTATCAACAGTATACATTATATCCGGTGTAGGGGCACAAGGCACAAGCACAAGCACACACACTCACAACACCGACACAATTATACACTATGGGCAATTTGCAAACACCAAATAGTCAAATCTGCATGGTTTGTAAAAATATGAGAACATATTACTTAACAAATGAAAACTTATATAATAGTTGAAGTTTATCGGGAGGTTATTAATAGACTGGGACATTTTTTGTTATTGATGCATTAGAGTGTTCAGTGTCAGTGCTTCATTAAAGTCAATAAGTTTTAGCAATTTTGACAGAAAACTTTGCACTTTGATTTTCTAAATTAAAATTTAAAAAATTTAATATATTTTTAAAAATGTTTAAATTACTGTTTAAACGGGCTAGGTGTAATATATTGTATAAGGTGCACAGTTGATCTGTGCCATTCTGATGCCTACAGTATCATGACCTCTGTGGCTGTGGTGTTATCGATGAATACAGGATTGCTCACGGAAATGAATGAGACTCTGTTTGTGACTCAGAGATGAAAGGTTTAGCGATTCAGCAATCACACCCATGGGTTTTGGCCCTCCAGCTCTTCAGCTCCAAGCCCTCAGGTTTACATGTTGACCATATGTGAGCCTGCAAGTCTTTAATTATCCATTTAATCTTTGCAGAATTAATGAATTCATTCTCCATGTAATCATTGGAGTATTAATGATTTCTTTTCTTTCATTCTTTAATGAGGTCTTAAAGTGGGAGATGAAAGCTAATACTGGGATTTGAAGTTGCATAATGCTTTCGACCTGAAGCTAAAAAAGGGGGGGGGGGTGTGGGGGGGGTAAATGATATGATTCCATTTAGTCTTTTTGATGAAAATCAAAGTGCTGTATATAAAATTTTATCTATCTATCTATCTATCTATCTATCTATCTATCTATCTATCTATCTATCTATCTATCTATCTATCTATCTATCTATCAGAATGATAGAAGTTCTAGAAGTTAAAATGATAGAAGTTGTTTGTGGTTAACTTTCACAGGCAGTGCAACTTTATTTATACACCTCCGTTAGTGTGTGTGTGTGTGTGTGTGTGTTTCAGGGTTGTTACTGATGTAAATGTCCTTTTGCAGTAGGGTCAGTCGTACCACCGAGGTCCACATCTGCACCTTTGTGGCCTGCTCTACTCAGAGACGATGAAAGTGGGCAGCCAGCCAAACACTAATGTGTATTAGCACCACAAAAGGCCCATGAGGGGGCACCGCTGGGACGATGCGCTTTAATTTACTGCAGATTTATGGGCTCACGCTCTCAGGAGCTGAGAGACGACCAGTGTTTTCTCTTTCACTGGCAGCCATCTCAAGCTCAAATTGTGGCTCTTTCGGCAAGAATGAATTCCTGAGTCGTGGATGAATTTAAATAGAAATGTGTGTGTGTTTGTTTAGAAGGTAAATTAGTTGCTGGAATATATAGATATAGTAGCCTCTCTCTCTCTCTCTCTCTCTCTAATATATAAAACAACACTAAAGACAAAATACATAATAATCTCCTTTGAACAGTTGGTATTGAGATGATCTGCTACTTCTGCTTTGTAAATCTTTCATAACGCCTCTAATCTGAGGTGCTGTTTGTTAACTGGTGATTTCTGAGGCTGGTGACTCTAAATGAACGTCTCCTCTGCAGCAGAGGTAAGATTTGGGATTGATTTCCTGAGAAGGTCTTTATAAGACACAGTTTCATCATGGTGAACTTGATGGGTTTATCAAATGAACCTGACAATATTGTTTTGCAAGAACTGCTCCAGAAAGGCTGACCTTCATGTCTTAAAATAACAACTGACTGATGCTATTGTTACATAATTATCTAATTCCATATGTGTGATTTCATAGGTTTGAAATCTCCAGTACTGTTGAATACATTTTTGCAGCAAAGCATGAACTTCTTGCACACGTATTTACTGTATATAAGAGCAACTTACTACTACTACTAATCCTGCCCCTGCTTACTTTCCTCCCATAGACTGAAGACTTGCGGTGTAGGCAGACTGGCATTTCCAAATTCCAATAATATATGATTATGCGGTGAATTGGCACTCCATTCCAGTTGCACCATGTCTTGTACCCTGAGACCCAGACTCTAGACCCATGTGACCCTATAGAGGATATGCAGTGTAGACTGCATGGATGGATGGATCTTCTTTTTAAATGTTTTGAAATAACACACACACACACACACACACGCTGCATAAATTAGCTAGCCACTTTTCTCTGTAAATGTTTTCCAACAATATTAGGTTGCTAGAATGCGGTACAGTAGTTCAACTGACTCAGTTTTAGGGGGAAAAATGAACGAATATATCAGTGTAATGGTTCTAGTATATCATGGACCCAATTTAACAAGATGACGATTTTCCCCTTAAGTTAACACAATATTCCGTTTAATCAGCACAAATAAATGGAAATTAATAATAGCACTCACTTTTGTTCACTTTCTACTATATTTTTCTAATTATATCTAATTATATGGTGAAATATTCTTGTAACCATAACATCAAATCACAGTCACATGACCTGTAAATCACCTCACTATGAATAAAGTTAAAGTTGAAGGGCGGGGGTTGGTTACCATGTCAAGGTTATTCATTAAATAAGAATCTTCTCACTGTGAAACATCTAGGAAATGTGCATCAGATTAAGTTGGGACTTTTATGTCTGAGCAGCAGTATGGGAATGTGGGAATTCCAGTGAGTGTGTGGTGGGAGGGCGGGATAAAGGAGGACATTGTGATATATGTTCACCCTGACCGGCTTTGTGCCGCATCAGCGCTCTCACAGCAGACTGTTGCTTTGACAGTCACATGATGTTTCTGGAGCAAAACAGAGGATGAGGACATCAGTGTCCTAATCTAAGACATTGCTTTTCCTGAGGACTGTATTTTTTTAGCTATACATTTATGAATAACCTTGCATGTGAGCTGTAAGAGTAGCAATGAGACGACGGCTGAGTCACATCTCTAAAACTGTACAGAATATAAATTTTTCTTTACAACAAAGAATCACAGTTGAAATATTTTTTCCTTGTTTTAATAATCAAATGGTGATAAAATGCAACTAACAAATTTGATGGAGAAAAAGCGTAATATTGGCTTCATCATGCAGTGTCTTTTTTACCTATATATTTAAAGTATAATGGGATGTTCTGGATCAAGTGTTATTTTGAAAGCTGATTAATAATGAGTTAAACTGAAACTGAGAATATTAATACAGTAACTATTGGCAATATTCAGTACTTGATTCTAAATAGACGCTTTCAAGCTTCACATTCATGTATCATCATTTTATGTTTTATTCTTCATTTCGACTGGGCGGCTTGACTGTGCATTTGGTGTTTTTTGGATATATCTGGAGCAAATTCATCATTGCTCCTGGAAGATGGGAATAACATCGCAAAAATGTCAAACTAGCCAATTTTTTTGGCCATGGAAAAAATCTAGAACAAACTTAAGACATGTTATCAAATGTATGTCTGCTATTTCTTTACCTACTGTATGTAACTCATTTCTTTCTCAGTAATATTTGTATGGTTGGGTAAAATGAATAAACATTACAAACAAACAAATAAAAAATATAAAATGTTGTGCTGTAAAAAAAGTATATGAAATTCTATATTGCACAATTATAAGCCCATATACATTTATTAAAACATAGTATTGCAAAAAATGGCTAAAAATTCCCTGGGTTTTAAATGCGTTATGTGTTAAATGTGTTACTTTATTTCGCAATTTTCTATTTCTTTCCTGCACATTGAAAGCATGATGATTTATCCAATATGACATGGCCATCCAGAAACTTTTCTGCGTAACCCTGATTTGCTATACAGTAGGTGTAACATTCATTCATTCATCTTCTATACCGCTTTATCCTGTATTTAGGGTCGCGGGGACCTGGAGCCTATCCCAGGAGACTCAGGGCACAAGGCGGGGTACACCCTGGACAGCGTGCCAATCCATCGCATAACACACACACACTCATTCATTCATTCACACACTACGGGCAATTTAGGAACACCAATTAGCCTAACCTGCATATCTTTGGACTGTGGGAGGAAACCGGAGTACCCGGAGGAAACCCACCAAGCACAGGGAGAACATGCAAACTCCATGCACACAGAGACGGGAATCGAGCCTAGCCGGGGAATCGAACCCGGACCCTGGAGGTGCAAGGCGACAGTGCTAACCACTACACCACCGCGCCGCCTAGGTGTAACATTCCTTAAGAAATATTGACGTGAATTTTGGACTTTAGTGGCTCAATGTGTAGATGAATACAATACGTATATATCACATGCAAAAAACTGTATTAATTTCATAAATATATTTGTAAACTTATGGACTTGACATAAAAGCATTCAGCCCAATAACTAAACATAACTTCTATAGTTCAGTAATAACAAAACCAACACTTTAACAAAACAGCATTGTAGTGCAATTGAACCTCTCTCTCTCTCTCTCTCTCTCTCTCTCTCTCTCTCCTCATCAGCTGGTGGTGTGGTGTTTTACCCCCAGGGTTCAGCAGCCCTGGGGGTGTTAGTGTAGCCGTCGGGGCTTTATAGACTCCCTACTGAGAGCATCTCCTTAAAGCACACAATGGGCCGCATTTATCCGCACCCTGACCGTTCTGACCTCTTTAACTCCATTCACACACACACACACACACACACACACACACACACACACACACACAAAGCACCCATCGGCAGTCTGGCCTCGTTGCTACAATCACAAACACAGAGGATTGTGGGAACTCAAACTACACCTTCAACTTCTAATGTAATGGATAAAATCGATTCCATGTAAAACAAGCACTGATGTGCAGAGTATGGTTTGGGAACTTTGCTCCATTTGAAAAAGAACACTCGATGTAAGCGTACACATAGTGTATAATTTGTACAGAGCTAAAGTTTTAACCAGCGTTTCACCATTTGTTTCATTGTTTATCCAACTTCCTCTTGTCATTCTTTCCCATGATGAGCTCCCTCCATCCTTTTCCTGTCCTTACCTTGTTACCGTCTTCTTTCAACCACTTTTCCTTTTTCATTCTCATTTCCTTTTCTCTTTCAGTGCTGTTTACCCCTGCTCTCGCCCCCCCTTCTCCCCCCTTCTGGTTTTATTCCACCCCCATTTTCGAGCTGAACTCGTTTCTTAAGGCGTAGCCTAGAGTTTAGTTTATGTGTGCGTTTCCTTTCGGAGACCCCCGCCAGGAGGAAGAAGCTTCTTTTCATCCCTCTCTTGCATTCCAATGCGTTCCGAGCGACTAAATGCAGAGAGAACGGAGAGAAAAGAGGGAATGAGTGATGGACGTTTCTGTTCTGCGGCTTTTTGCACCATTTCTCATGGCTTCTCTGTCGACTTGCTCCGTTTCTGCTGAATCAAAAATAATGCCTCCGGCTCAGGGACTGTGGGAAAGAAATGGAGGGGAAAAAAACCTTTCAGACACGAATTTTTCTTGGACAGTCAGCTGGCAACATCGCACATCAGGTTGACTGAGGCCTCTTTCTGCATCACAAACTCCCCTTCGTATCATCTTCACTCAAGAATAGATTCATAATGAACGAAATTCATGTTTTATATCTGCACAAAGACGGCTGGCCGAGTTTCATCTAAACCCCTGTGTCTCATAAATCACACGTTAATATGACACATTCTGGATTCTGGACATTGGTTGTCTTCAGTAAACTTGGAGAGACGTGTAATTACACGAACTCATTTAGTTTCTCATCTACCATCAAGAAGAGTTACGCAATCTTTCAGAGCTTCAACCGTCGCATTGAAAAAGCAGCGGTTTTATTTATTCATTTATTTGCTTTATTTTTTAAGACATTTTTATTTTGATGTGCTGTTCATGTATTTATACTTTATCACTGGATGTTAAGAGCAAAATAATTTCGAACTTTCGAAGAGTCAAAGCCCTGTTCAGTGAATTATTCTTAACAAATTAACAAAAATATTGGAAAATGGGTCGTTCACGCATTCATTTATTCATTCATTCATTTAGTCATGTGACTAAAAGAAAGACAAGACCAATGGATGATTTACTTGTTACATACATACAGTAACATAATCATGTCAGAAATATATCAAGGTTGATTACATTTAATGACACATACAGCCATGGTTGTACATCTGCAGAATTCTATTTAACACAAACATGCCATTATTTACCATTATTTATTTTAACTTTCATATTTTATTAACTGTCCTTGATTTAAATATGAGATACATAAATCATTTTTCAGTATGTAAGTTATGAACAGAGTATGTGCACATGATTGTTCAATATAAGAAGAAAAAAATATTGTCCGTTACAATAACCGCATGCTATAAATCCTGAGCATGTACGACTCAATTACTTGTAGATTACAATCCTTTAACAAGCAAGTCTTTTTCAGTATTGCTTGTATTTTAGAGTTGTAATAAAGATTGTACAGAAAAAAAAGCGTACTTGCTTGTACAATATGTCGTGTAAAAGTAACTCCTCAATAACACAATAACAAGAAAAAATATGAAAGAGATTAAGAGAAAGCGAATACGAATTAATTCACCAAATAAATAAGGTGCCTCTTTTCAATATTCTTGCCTTTGCCTTGAAGGAAAACAAACAAACAAACACAATATTCTTAACTGAAAACGTGAAAAATAGCTTAATTCAATTCAATTCAATTTTATTTATAAAAAATAAATAAATAAATAAATAAAATATATATATAATAATAATAATAATAATAATAATAAATAAATAAATAAATAAATTAATTAATTAATTAATTAAAATAAATAAATAAATAAATAAATAATAAATAATAATAATAATAATAATAATTATAGAAAAGAAAATAATTGGAAGTGTGGATGTGTGAGAAAAATGTGCAGATAATAATAATAATGAGACGAATGAATGAAATTTCTCTGATGAGCAAGCCAAGGGTGACGGCGACGGTGGCAAGGAAAAACTCCCTGAGATGGCATTAGGAAGAAACCTTGAGAGGAACCAGACTCAACAGGGAACCCATCCTCATCTGGGCGATAACAGATAGAAATGATATAACATCTTGTGTGTTGTGCAGGTGAAAATTCAATATGACAGAAATTATTTAAATTGTCATGAAGACCAGTTCAGCATAGGGACGAGTCAGTAGGTGCAGAGGGCAGATGAGGTCTGGATCACTGGAAGCACAATGTCTAATAGACTTATTAACTCTGGCATAAAATGCAGAAAATATATATTTTTTAAACAGCAAATTTCAGCACAGATACCGACTTGTAGCCGCAACACCTTCATGGTTTGGAGTCAGATCTTGCCTCCAGCTGTGTGTGTGTGTGTGTGTGTGTGTGTGTGTGTGTGTGTGTGTGTGTGTGTGGCGTTTGCATGTTCACCCCGTGCTTGATAGGATTCCTTTGGGTACACCAATTTTACTTCACAGTCCAAAGACATGCAGTGTTGGCTGATTGGTGTTTCCAGATTTGCCTGTCGTGTATGATTAGGTGTGTGTGCTTGTGTGCTGTGATGAGTTGGCGCTCCATCCTGTCCAGGCTTTACCCTGTCTTGTGCCCCAAGTTGCCTGGGATAGGTTCCAGACTTCTTACAATTTTATACGGGATCAGATACCATTGAAAGAGGCAAAAGAAAAAAAAATTATTAGCATAAATAAATAAAATAAAATAACACAAGATTTATAATATTTATATATTTTTACTTATTATATAATATAATACTTCCATACTGTTTAATACATGGCAGTACAGTGGCTTAGCACTGTCACCTGACCTGGAGAGTTCAAAGCTTAAAAAGAAAAAGAAGGAAAATAAAAGTATATCAGACGGGTATCAATATAATCTGATAACAAAAATTTAAGTGAGTGGGTTGGAAGATAAAAAACTATATTCCCTTTCTTGTCCTGAGTCTCCATTAACTTGACAACAGAATATCTACTGTAGACTTTCTGGGTTTCCATACTTTAACACATCTGAAATAGAATACAGATGTTGCGCAAGAACCATTTCCTTAGTGAAATATCTGGATATAAATGGTCAATTATATCATTCAGCATGTCTGTCGCCCTTAAACTTCAAGGATGCTGTAACCAGTGTTAGTTTATTATAGGACCCTTTATTTATAAACCCTTTAGCAGTTTATCATAACCAAATTGTTGCAAGGTTCCACCTTGCATCCTTCTGAAATGTGCACATCAGGTGCTCGCTTTTGCCTTTATGCCCTGTGTTATTTCAAAGAGCTGACCTTTGACCCTTGAGGTCAGTAATGGATGGAATCCTGTAAATGTGAAGCAGGTTGAAGAGATTGCAGCTCACCTATTGAGCTGAGCCGGTGGTCTGGATTCAATCCAGCTTGTGGTAAGAAACATTAGATCGCTCTAATTCAATTCAATTCAATTCAATTTTATTTGTATAGCGCTTTTAACAATTGACATTGTCTCAAAACAGCTTTACACAATCAAAAGAATTATTTAAGTTTGTATGGAATGTGAATGTGTATGAATCAAAATGTTCAGATATTCCCTGGCGAGCAAGCCCGAGGGCGACAGTGGCAAGGAAAAACTCCCTGAGACGGTAATAGGAAGAAACCTTGAGAGGAACCAGACTCGACAGGGAACCCATCCTCATCTGGGTGAAACAGATAGCAGGAAATGATCTGCATTTATATAGTGTTAAGTGTTAGGTTCAGCTATAATAGTTGATGTTAATTGATGTTATAATACTTGATGTAAAATGGAGTCCAGTAGTTATTCGAGACTCAGATAGACTTGTAGAAAGTTCCAGTCCTGAACTATCGAATTGTCAAGTCCTCAGAGAAACAGCTGACCACACCAGTCGAGGCCAGAACCATCTTCTAAGTATAGAGAATCATCCCCAGACACCAGACGCATCCTAAAGAGACACACGGGGCATCCATGCGATGAGACCTCCAACCAGAAACCGGGCACCAGGATGGATCAGACAGGTCCGAAGGGCAGAGGGAGTCTGGATCACTGGCAGCTCAGGAACCACATGTGTAGCTCGACAGAGAGAGAGAGAGAAAGAGTGAAAGGGGGAGACAGGGGGAGAGAGGAAAGAGAAAGAGGGGGAGGAAGAGAAGAGGAGGAGAGATTGCAATTAGGTATGGTCACAGTCACAATGTCTAATGTGAATGTATATTTACTGTAGAGTGCAAGCAGGGACTCCGGCAGGACTAACTATGACAGCATAACTAAAAGGGAGAGCCAGAAGGAAACACAAACATGAGGGCTCCCTGAGATGTAAAGCAAACAATCACCTCACCGTCAACAAACCTGAGTGATCAAATGAGACTGAGGAAGACAGCATCTAAACATACCAGTTCACCATAATACTCTACGTCCATGAGTCCCCCAGATCTGCTCCTTTACCTTATGGCAAATCTATTTATAAAATGCTTGGTTAAATAAATAGGTTTTTAGCCTAGACTTAAACACTGAGACTGTGTCTGAGTCCCGAACACTATTTGGAAGACTATTCCATAATTTTGGGGCTTTGTAAGAAAAAGCTCTGCCCCCAGCTGTAGTTTTCATAATACGCGGTACTGATAAGCAGCCTGCATCCTTTGACCGAAGTAGGCGTGGCGGATCGTAAGACACTAGCAGTTCGCTCAGATACTGCGGCGCGAGACCATTTAATGCCTTATATGTCAAGAGTAGTATTTTAAAATCAATGCGAAATTTCACAGGGAGCCAATGCAGTGAAGATAGGATAGGGGTGATGTGCTCATATCTTCTGGTTCTAGTGAGGACTCTCGCTGCTGCATTTTGGACTAGCTGAAGCTTGTTTATGCACCTAACTGAACAACCAGACAGTAAGGCATTACAATAGTCCAACCTAGAAGTGATAAAAGCATGAACTAGTTTTTCTGCATCATTTAGCGACAATATATTTCTTATTTTGGCGATATTTCTAAGGTGAAAGAATGCTATCCTGGTGATATTATCTACATGAGCTTCAAATGAAAGGCTGGAATCTATAATCACGCCGAGGTCTTTTACTGTTGCACTTGGCGGAACGGAAAGGCCATCTAAAGTTACGGTGTGATCTAAGATTTTACTTCTAGCTGTATGCGGTCCTATGACTAGAACTTCTGTCTTATCCGGATTAAGCAGAAGGAAGTTAATTAGCATCCAATTTCTTATGTCCTGAACACATTGCTCAACTTTAGTAAGATGGTTTTTCTCATCAGGTTTTGTTGAGACGTATAGCTGTGTGTCGTCAGCATAACAATGAAAACTAATACCATGCTTACGGATTATGTTGCCCAGAGGAAGCATGTAAAGGGAAAAAAGCAGTGGGCCTAAAACTGAACCCTGCGGAACGCCAAACTCCACTAGAGAACATGCAGAATAATCACCATTTAAGTCTACATACTGATAACGATCTAAAAACCACAATGTTTATTAGAAACACAAGGGCTGCACATGTATCCCTGCTTATTCAAATTATTTTACCAAAACACTGGACACTAGTCCAGGAAAACTATAGTCAGACCTAATTTAGATCCTGGAGCTGGATTTAGTTTTGGAGTTTTTTGATAAAAAGGAATAAACAAAGAACACAATTCTCAAAGAGTTTTGCATGGAAGTGTGATATTCAGCATAATCACCTTAATTATGCATACTTAAAATTTTAAATACTTAAAATGAACACATTATAATACTCAAAATGTACATGTATATTCTATTCCAGTATCTTTTTTCACATATTTATAGTAATGTATTCCATTACTGATATTATTGCATTTATTTAGTTTTTGCCATCTTTAATCTGCTACTTTTACATTAAAATTATATACTTGTATATATCTAATAAGCCACAGAGAATATAATAATGCAGATAAAAGTCAATAAATTCTTTCATGTTTATTTTCAAAATTTAAATAGGGGAAAAAAATAGCCCCTAATGACTCTGGCCATGGTACAGTATGGTTAACTTAAGACGGGCTGATCTGAGTATTTCAGAAACTCTAGATTTTTACACACTACAGTCCCTAGACATTACACTAACTGTGGGTAGTAAACTCCGCCTTGTTGATCAGAGAGAACAACGGAGAAACAGATTTGTACGTGTTGAAAGGAAGGCTACAAAAGATCAAGCGACAACTCTTGACAAATATGGAGATAATAAAAGCTTTTTAGAAATCATGTCACATATTGTAAATAAGGTAAGAGTATATGAATTAGTGTTTCCAAAGTGCTCATAGTGTATTGTATGATCGATGTTAGTGTGTGGGTATTTGTGCACTGTGACAGTAACAAAGCAAATGTGATCAGTTTATCAAGTATCTGCACTTTACAAAAATATTTCCATTTTGTTTTATTAATTCCACCAAGTTTCAAAGTAACATGTCATACAGTACTTTGTACTCCACTACCATCTTAACTTGCCACTGTTGTTCCTTCTTCATTGTGAGTTGGAAAAAAAAAGGAAAAATGGAGGCATGGCAAGTCTGAAAATCACTGCACACTACTGTATATTTTGGCAGATGATTCTTGCTTTGACTTGTTGGTTTCCCCTTATTAATGTTACTGTGTAGCTACTTAATGAACACAAAACCTCACTTTTATAGAGCAACAGCCTACAATACTGAGCACCTGGAAAAAATACTGAAGAAGGTTATGACTCTTAAACTCATTTAACTCTTTAACTTGCTTATTTAATTCAGAGGTGGAAAGAGTAATACAATTTTGTGCTCAAGTACAAGTACTGTTACTTCAGTGAAATTTTACTTAAGTACAAGTAAAGTTACCATAATAAAAATGTACTCAAGTAAAAGTAAAAAGTAGCTCATTAAAAAATTTACTCAGAGTAAAAGTTACCGAGTTTTTATTTTTATTTTTTTTAACAGCGGGGGTGGGATGAGGCATTCTAGCATAGTTCAAAAAAGATGAGCAAATATAAATCTCAAACTAATTGTTTTTAACTGAAGTGGTCACTTAAATATGGTGTTACATCCCAGTCTAGGGCCATACAGCAAAAGAATGGTTCAGGGTTCTATTTTAAACTGTATGGAAATGGTGGTATATGGCAGAAAGAACTAGATCCAATCATTAACTGATGAAATAATGAGGTTTGTATACACACACACACACACACACACACACACACACACACACACACACACACACACACACACACCAGGAGGAGGATCAGATTGATGATGGACCCAGGCCAAAATAATAAAGAAAATGGTATTTATATTTAGTAGCTAGATTACCTGCAAAAAAAAAAAAAACACACAAACAAAAATACAGTTACCTTCCCGGACTCCCTAAACCAAAAACAATGAAATTATCTACAAATATATACAAAGACCAACCAAACCAAAAGGGACAAAGCAATAATCAAAGTCAATTGGAGGCAAAAAGTCAAAACCAGAATACACAACCAAATATCAAAACGCCAAAATCACAACCTCTTTCCTCTTTCCCGCGTCTCTCTCCGGTTTATATATGGTCGCGCTAGTCGATGACGGAAGCGACTGTGTTTAAGGTCAGGTAGCCGCCGATGTCAGAAAACCTGGAGTGGAGTCTGGAGCGGCGCGCGACCAGGACATGATACACACACGCGGCGCAACGGAGCATTTATACAAAGAGTAATATTTTTATTATTTTATCATTTTCATTCATTTATTTTTTACTCAGTAGCGAATATGATTTAAAATGTAGCGAATTACAATACTTCAAACAAAACGTACTTAAGTAAAAGTAAAATTACAGATTTTTAAAACTACTTTAAAAAGTAGTTTTACATACATTTGCTTTTCATAAGAATTAAGAATCCCTCAGTTCTGATGAAATACGCCTATGTTGTTAATGCTAGTGGTTGTTTTCTGCAATGGGTAATCTAATGTTTGCTTGCAGCCATGAAGTCTTTATTTGTAAGTGGATTATAATATTTTTTTTCATTACCATGATTCTGTGGTGAGTATGGCTAGTTGGTTAGCTAATTAACTACGAATCAATACAATGTCAAATCAGGCTTGAGCTTAGTAATCACTTGACGTGTTATCCATTTCCATTTTTGTTTAGATTTAGTCTGTATAGTGTTCGAAGCTTTTTTTCGACTGAATGCTCTCCTACTTTAAAACAGTAAGCAAAGAATTTAAAAATAAATCTTAAAAGGAAAGTGTGCTAGTTCCCAAACCCTGTTATTTCACAGCCACTGAGATCTCCCTGACAGAAATGTCTCATCTTCATGCTGACTGCTTATGGGAATTTTTATTAATATTTTCGTTTCAGACTAATGTAATGACCTTATATTAACAGATCTGTGTCCAAAACATTTTTTCCACACCTAAAATGAGTCTAAGCAAGATCTAATCACAAAGACTACAAAAACGGAGCTGCAATAGATTCAATACTTTTATTTTCAATACTTAAGTCAATTTGAAGGTCAGTAAAATTCAACGATTTTTTGTACTTTTACACAAGCTTTTTACTTTAACTTTTGTAATATTTTACCTACTGTATATAGAGTACCTACATTTTTACTCAAGTACAGAATTTGTGAACTTCATCCACCAGTAGAATAACCTGAGAGAGAGAGAGAGAGGGAGAGAGAGAGAGAGAGAGAGAGAGAGAGAGAGAGAGAGAGAGAGAAAACAACATGTTTATAGCAGTTATATTTGTTACACATCGGGCAAACTTTAGAAACCCAATATGCACATAATCACAGAGTGCTACTGCAAAAAAAAAAAAAAAAAAAAACATTCTCTGTACTGGTGCAGGCTGTGAGAATCTCATGCTATTTTTTATATTGTTTTTATCCAAGCAGGAAATAGTAAATATTTTTTACCTAATAGTGAATCATAAAGTTAGTATCTTCCTGTTTTTTATTCCTTTGTGTGTGTGTGTGTGTGTGTGTGTGTGTGTGTGTGTGTGTGTGAGAGTGTGTGTGTGTGTGTGTGTGTGTGTGTGTGTGTGTTAAAAAGAGGTACTTTTTAAGAGGTAATTACAGTTGCAGTATGTTGGATTAAATGGTATAAAACATATTTAATTAATCAACAATTATGAAGTATGCATGTGAAGAAAAGGCAAGCACAGATTTTTCCTTTTGTTTAACAACGACAAACTGAATAGACAAATCTGACATTTTCCAGCATTGTACTGTAAAATGCTAATAAACAAACAAACAAATATACACTTGTATCTGTAAGGTATTTTTTAAACTGGGAAAAAATGCAAAGTGGCAATAATTCTGAAGTTCCCCCAAAATGTAGTTTTCTCTTGATTAATTATTTAAGACTGATGGTAAGTCTTATGATTCAATTATGATAACACTAATCAAGATGGAATACAATTTCCCCTTTAAATCCTAGTTGTGTAGATTTGTAATTTTGTGTCCTAAACATAACATTTGTCAGTAACAGATTTACAAAAAAAAAAGGAAGAAGAAAAAACCTACTTAAAAAAAACCTACAGTAGAAGACCTGTTGGAAGTCCTGTGCTGGACAATGTAGGAGGCTTTGCTGGGTGCTTGAGGTGTACAAATAAGTAGATAAACTCCTATTATTGAATTTTTCTTCTATTTTCTCAATTAAAGTAAAACCAAATCTATTTTATCATATTGCCTACTGTAGGTTGTGCCATAAAAAGGATATGACACTCTATATTGCACACACTTTGAAGCATGTATTTATTAAAACATAGTGATGAAAAAAAATGCTCTGGGTTTTAGGGTTGAAGGAAATGGTATAGAAAATCTGTTAGAAAAATTCTAAAAACATTCAGCAGATATCAGTATCCAAGTTACATAAATTAATCAGTGCAGCTTTTGTTTGTAAGCAAGACTATCAATCACAGAATTCTCAAACTCTCGTATATAATTATAACAACTTCACTTTCATGGATGTATTATTTTATTGAAAATTTTACATTAACACAGCCTTTATGTCAACTAGCCTTGTAATAAACGTGCTTAGAAAAGAAGCTTTGTTCTAATGGATTGTGCACATGCTCCTCCACGCCACCACATCACCAACTCTGTGTGCACATCTGTTCATATAAATATACAGTATGTGTCTGAGTGTAAAAGGGGTTTAAAATTCTCAAGAACATAACAGGATGCCCCTTCTCTCACACGTGAGATGGGGAAGCACAAAATCGATGTGGAAAAGCTTTGCCGAGGGGTGGCAGCAGTATGATTAGAGGGTTTTGGGGGGAGGCATGTGGATGTGGCCCGTTCCCAGAGGAGCAAGAAAGAGGCACTTATAAAGAGCTGGCTTTCAGCTCCAAACTCCCACTCTGCCAGGAGCATGTGTATAAATATGTGCATTATACTGTATGTACGGGTATAAATGTGGAGGTTGGAAAAAGTGCGCATGTAGGAATTTGGTCTAAACCGAAATGTCCTGCGTCTCCAGAACCATCATGGAGACTTTACAGACATTTTTTCCCCGACCTTTACTCGTCCACACACACACGCACACGCACACACACACACACACATATCCGTGTATTTCTATGACATTTAATTCAACGATTTATATATGTATATGTATATGATATATATATACCATGTGCAAAAGTTTTCACCCCCTGTGTAAAAAAATAAAAAATCAAAACGTCTCCTCCAAATTATATTAATTATATCATATAAAAATGATATATTATGAATAATTTTATAATATCACAAAAGAAAGGATTAAAAATGTTAATTCGGTTGAAGGTAGAAATAATTATACTGTAAATTTATAAGAGAATAAGAGATTTTGTTTTTAATAATTATACATTTAAAGAGAATAAGAAGTTTTTTTTCCAATATATATTATATTATTTAAAAATTTATTTAAATTAACTTATTATATTATTTAAAAATAGAGTATATGCTCAATGTTTGTTTTTAATCAGTCTATATTTATTTATTTTTCTTGCAGTTATGAAACATAAAGAATAGTTTAATAGAGTTAGTCTAAATACTGTGGCAATATGTTGAATTAAATGGTATAAAGCATGTTTAATTTATCAAAAGATATGAGTTTTACCCTGTCAGATATTATTATTATTATTATTATTATTATTATATAACTTATACAGGTACTAAGCTTTCACTTCTCTTTTAGTTTACCAAAGCAAAATGATAAAAAAGAGTCATCTCCAACAGAGTTTTCTCTAACAGACACAAAGTTTAGAATAATAATTATTTTGAGTCACGTACAGAGGTAATAGTTTAAGGTTTGGCTTTTAAAATAAATGTATACTTTAGGTGAAATGATCATTAGAAGAAAGCTAAAGAACATGATTCGATTTGTGAAAACAACAGGAAAGGAAAATGGAGATCTGTTCCAACTGGTTAAAAGAAAAAAGTCTGAAAAGGTCTGGCAGGGTTATGTGAGGTGCACTCGAGGTGCTCTCTGCCCTCTAAAGCTTCCATCTCGTAAGAAGTATGAAATGATCCATTGACATCGCTCCAATGGCTGAAGAAGAGGAGGAGGTTGAGAGAAACTAAAGCTTGCTTTGTTTGCAACAACCTTTACCCTGTCTGACTATTGACATCCACTTCATTAAGCGAGTGTGTGCTTTCAAATCTTTCATCAAGAGCAGTAAAGAAAAAATATGAAATGTTGATCTTATGCAACTTCAGTGCCAGCTGGAGAACATTCATGGTTTAATTAATCAAGGCCGCTTGCCGACCTGCGTACAGTACATTCATCACATTACTGTCTGAAAGCTTAGGTAAGTGTTGCCTGTTTATTTATTGTCATGGTTCTCCCATCTACTAACGAAGCCCATGATGTCAGCTATTAGATCATTAAACAGAGGCCATCGCATTTTTTGGGGTGTACTGCACAGAGCGCAAATTACTGTCAAGGTCTGATTACCAGTGCCGGAAGCAGCCTGGGCATAAAACAAACTGCTGGACGGATGTGTTTATCCCAGACACTCTGAGTCAGCATCTGCAAGAGGACAGATTATCTCCTGAACGGCCTCCAGATTCCCTCAGAATCTGACCTTGGACAGTAGAGCTTGGCGTAATTTCCATTGCTTGTTATTTCAACTCAACACAGCCCCCATTCTTCTTTATTTACGGAGTTTAATTATTGGTTAAGAGCAAGAGGGATGATAATACAGATGATAATAACAAGTATATACAGTACAAGTATGTGCTTTTTCTTGAGGTTCTGATACCAGCACCAGTTACCAAATGTGGTTCTATGCCCGATTAAGGGGTAAAATGAATGAATGAATGATGTCATACTTTTTATCTATATACAGTAACATGTTATTAATGTCCATTTTCCAAATTCCACAAAAAACTTTTTCCTGTATATTTAAGTAAATAAGACAGGAAAAAGGGCTTAACATGTTCCTGTAAAATGGAAAGAGCAAACGTATTTATCCTGAAGATCTTTCAACAGAGGAAAACCTAAATAAACATCTCAATACAGAATTTTTTTTTATTATATAACACATTTTCAAAATCACTCACTCACTGATCTTATATACTACGTTACAAGTCCCAGGAGACTTACAGTACAGTAGGGCGGGGTACATCCTGGACGGGGTGCCAATCCATTGCAGGACACACAGATACACTCATTCACACACTACTGGCAACTTTTAATCAGCATAATTGCATGCCTTTGGACTGTGGGATACAACTGGAGTACCTGGAGCTAACCCACCAAGCACAAGGAGAACATGCAAACTCCATGTACAGACCACAAGGCGGAAAAGGCGGGAAAACCCAGACCCAGGAGGTGCCAGGCGACTGTACTAACCAATAAGTCACCATCCCACCTATTTTCAAAATCAGTTTATTGTTTTGTATTAATAAATGAGATGTACTAATTAGTACTGGTAACCTATTAAGTTGACTGTTTGTAGCTGTTAAAAACTGCTCATTCTTTGTGCATTCTTTCTGTTCATCTTATTTCTCTGGTATAAGAGGAATAAGGGCCATCAGTTACTAATGACCATATAAGAGTAGTCTGTTCCCAAGTGTGTTATTTCTTACATGGGCCACTAAAAGCCCCCTTTATATGAAAACATCTTATGTATACCAGCAGACTTTATATATGTTTATATAGATTGTAAAAAGCCTATATTGGTGTAACATACTGGTCAGTGATATGATCGATCCAGGGGTTATCCTGGGAACACTGGGAATAAGATGGGAAAATTGGAACGAGTAATAAAAAATAATGAAAAAAATATTCTCTCTCTCTCTCTCTCTCTCTCTCTCTCTCTCTCTTGTCATTCTCATTTCCAGGAGGATGGAGAATCCGATTGTGGGCCAAAGCCGATTTGGTTCGGGAGATCAGAGGCGGAGATAAGCGTGCTCGAGGCTGTTGAAGGCGGTTAGGAGAAATTCTGTGGAGAATGAAGCCTTTTTATCTGCTTTAAACAAAACATCCCATCTGGGTTTAAGTCAAGTGGGTGGGTGGGGAAAAGGGTCTGGATATTTGTTCAGTGATTAACACGAGTGCTTTCCTCAGTTCTCTAGTGCGTTTGGAACTAATTAAAAAGCCAATTATCTTTCAGAGGATGGATCTGAGAGAGGCACGTCCCAGTGGTGGTTAACACAGCGCTCAATCTCTCTCCATGTCTCTTTCTTTACTGCGGCTGTAAAAAAAATTTTTTATCTGTTCCCAAAAAGCCCCTTTTGTTGCTTTATTGAACACTAGCAAGTGAGGAAAACATGTTGTTTGAGCAAATATAGAATGTACTGATAATGAAATACAGGAATTCTCAGACAGCAATGTAAAAAAAAAAAAAGCATTCTTTATTGCTTATAGTTCATGGATATAAAAAAGAAAAATGAAATATTGTTTGACATTAGATTATCTATATAGTTCCAGGAGTAAGATTTGTTGTTGGGGCAATTAATAAAATCTTTTTATTGAGCATCATGACTATCTATGAATTTTTTCACTTATAAAACTTTGAAAAATTGTCATTCCTGATTCCTTTCTTGATCTCCTCAATTCATTTAAATGGCAAAAAAAGCTTAATTAAATTGATTCAATTGTTAATACAAACAATGGTTATATTCAAATATGTTACAGTAAAATAATCATTCATAATGATTTTGTGACAAAGTTTTTTTTCCCCTTAAAAACATAGAACAGAATGAGAAAAAAAGACTTTATTTAGTTTTTTTTCCTGTTATACTAAGGGTCACTACATTAGAGCCACAAGATCTGGCACGGGTCTTACACTGGATGCCCTTCCTGTCACCACCCTTGCATTTTCTAACATTTTTCATAATGATTTAGTTGCATTATTATATTCAATTCAATTCAATTCAGTTTTATTTGTATAGCGCTTTTAACAATTGACATTGTCTCAAAACAGCTTTACACAATCAAAAGAATTATTTAAATTCTTAAATATTAAATATTGCGTTATGAGAATTTTCATTATGTCTATCATTTGGGTAGCACTGCCTTTTTTTATAAGTAAAAGTATAGGCAATATAATATTAGGTAATATTACAGTTAAAATAAATAAATTATATATGCAATTTATTTTCTGGCATGAAATGTTCCAAGCATGGTAAACAGACTTGAGAAAATGAATGCAAAAAATGTTATTGTTGTAACATTTCAATGAATATACAAATTGTAGTTATACTGAACTGGGATGTTAAGTAGTGCAGTTTTCTTAGTGCTATACAGGTTCTTCATCTTCTTCTTCTTCTTCTTATTATTATTATTGTTATGAAATAATGGCTTTTCAAAGTAAAATCAGTGGGACTCAAATGGCCGCTGAATTATTGAACCAGCCATAAAATCTTAAGAGTTGACCAGGGTCAGTATCAACAGAGTGAAATAACATGTCTCACAAGCCCGTCTTAGCCACTTTACAACCAAATAAACTACAATATTGGAATGTCTGGCCATTTCTGAGGTGGAAGAATCCGGCTAAAGTCACGACAGACTAAAACAACACAGCTGCTTAGAGCTCATTTCAGATTCTTCATTCTGTGGCCTGCCGTAAACGATTCACAGTAATCTATCTGATCAAAGAAGCAGAGCCCAATCCTTTTGCTGTAATCTGGCTTGATGGGGATTCTCAGGCAATTTATTCTTATGTGCTTAAAAAGATAAAGCACTTCAAACTAGATTTTTTTTACCTTTCTGTTCTGTACCAATGTCTAATTATTATAAGATGTCAAATTAAAAACGTCAGAATAGCATAAATATAAAAAGTATCACATACAGCATTTAGCTATTTTATTGTTAAACCCTTAATCTGGAAAATAACCTCATTTGATTCTGTGGGATTTGTATATTCTCCATTTTTTGTTTTATTTATTGTATTTTTTATATTTTGCACTTTGTAACTATCTGTGCCTTTAACTTTATCAGATTTTCCCCCAGTGTGACAAATTGTGTGTGTGGATTTATTTATTTATTTATTTATTATCATTATTATTATTATTATTGGCGGCACGGTGGTGTAGTGGTTAGCACTGTCGCCTTGCACCTCCAGGGTCTGGGTTCGATTCCCCGGCCAGGCTCGATTCCCGTCTCTGTGTGCATGGAGTTTGCATGTTCTCCCCGTGCTTGGTGGGTTTCCTCCGGGTACTCCGGTTTCCTCCCACAGACCAAAGATATGCAGGTTAGGCTAATTGGCGTTCCTAAATTTCCCGTAGTGTGTGATTGGGTGTGTGAGTGTGTGTACAGTATGTGTGTGTGCCCTGCGATGGATTGGCACCCTGTCCAGGGTGTACCCCGCCTAGTGCCCGAAGTCTCCTGGGATAGGCTCCAGGTCCCCCCCGACCCTGAACACAGGATTAAGCGGTATAGAAAATGAATGAATTAATGAATTATTATTATTATTATTATTTATTTATTTATTCATTTATTATTAAACTTATATATATATATATATATATATATATATATATATATATATATATATATATATATAATATAATATAATATATATATATATATATATATATATATAGTTAATACGTTTTGATTATAAACTCAAATGTACGTACTGTGTATATCATACAATTGTTATATTAAAGCTCTGCAAATACTGCGCAATCTTGGGTTATTTTGATGTGTTGTGATGTTATTTCCTTTACATTTACCCTCTAAATAACGATAGTATTTTGAATTTAGGAGAAATATTGTCAGCAGTTCACAAAAAAATAAACAAAATTGTTCATATCACCAATACATGCACCTGTAAGAAGAAAAAAATATGCTGCAGTGGTCTCTTATTTTTTTCCAGAGCCGTACTGTATATATACAGACTTTAGTTGCCTATATGTGTACTGTATATAGACAGGAGATTTTCTCTTCAACACGCTTGTCCTCTCCACTTTGATACATTCAAGATCCTCCATTACACTCGCTCGCTTACAGGGAACGTGATAAGGAAAGCTATATTTAACAGTATCCCAGTGCCTGAATGAAGCTATAAGGAAAACATCTCAGGAATGACAATTAGCATATTGTGTCTGACAGCTCAATAGCATTTCGAGACGCAAGTAAAGAGCGGCACATTTATTCACTTACATGGGAAATGATTTGAAACGGTGTCCCTGAAAGGCATTTAGGAGTCCCTAATCGAGCTGCTGCGCCATCTTCTTCTTCCCTCATCTGCTGAAGTAGCAGACAGATGGTGTCTGCTGTCATCACTGAGTGAAATATTGGGCTCTTTAATAGCAGGAAGAGAGACTGTACTGCGTGTCTATGTAGATCCAAAGGCAAAAAAACATACAGTATGCAAATATACTGTACGTATTGCGTAATATCCAAGTTGTATGTTTTTTAAATGTAATCAGTTCTTCAAAACATGTCTGTTCTTCGTTTTTCCCCTTAGTTCTTCGCCTCCAGTGCTGCAATGTCCATCTTTAGTCAAATCAACAGCAAAGGTTTGTAATTTACACGACCAGCAATTCCAATGGCACCTCATACTGAGGAAACTATGAGGACAAAGCCACTTAAAATAAATTAAATTCTGCAAATTCCTTTAATAATATTTGAATGCATGGCTAAGAAATTCACTCACTCACTCAGTCATCGTCTATACCGCTTTATCCTGTGTTCAGGGTCTCGGGGGGCCTGAAGCCTATCCCGGGAGGTTTAGGGCACAAATGCGGGGTACACCTTGGACAGGGTGACTAAGAAATTGAAGTTTAAAATTATGACCACTACAGAAGATTAGTAAGGGCCTTAGGATGAGTTACATTAAGTAATGTCTTACTAAAAATGTTGGTATGTGGTTTTATCCTAGATGTGTTTCAGTTCCAGTACAGTACATGCAAAGAAGTGAAAATTGAGGTTTGCAATTGGCAGTGACTGAAATATTTGCTTGAGCAGTTATTGACCGGCTCATTAACTTCCCTTAGACCTCAGTTATACCGTAAGTGTATTCCAGCCTGTTCTTTTCTCAGGTCAGGAATATATGTTGAAATGTTGGTCTATAGGTGCAATGCCATAGCTGCCTGTCAGCTCCAGGGTCCTTGGCTCAATCCTGAGCTTGAGTTACTCTCTCTGTGGGGCACTTTTTCAATTTCTCCACAGGTTGGCCTGGGTTTCCTCTGAGGTCTCTGATTTTCTCCCCAAAACATGCTTGTAGCAAGGCTGGCCATATTAAATTGCCCTAAGGTTTAAATAAATGTGTGAATGATACACTGTGGTGCACCACCAGCCGATCCAGGATATATATTCCTGCCTTACACCCAGTGTTCGTCACCTAGACTCTGGATCCACAAATCTTTGGTCAGCTTGTAACGCTGGGATTAATATAAAACCTTTAGTTACACAAATACGGATTCAGGAATCTAGGAATGAGCTGGTAAACACCACTTCCGGTATTGCGCAACCGCGGCGGGACAATAATAGACGCGACACAAGAGCAAGTAGTGAAAATAAACCAAAGTGTATTATACAAAACAAACCAATAACCAAACAAACACGGTGAATGAAATGAAATATGAGTTGGAGAGATTTATTCTCTGCCTCACCAGGATTGATGTCGCCACTGGGAGCAAGAGTAACGGAATGAGAGGTGAAGAGTGAGTGTCCAATGAGATTAATCCAAAAACTGATCATCCAAAGGGAAGCAACCTACTAACTCTCTCTCAAAAACACACAGCGCGCTGGGGAAATCTCTCCGTCCCGGCTTCCTCACCGGTTCCGGCTTTATGCCGGATCACGTGATCAGTTCTCATCCGGGTCCCTCGCGGCGCGATCGCGCATGCGCGTGGGAGCTTGCCCGGTGACCAACACTGTCATAGGGGAAGTTTAAAACCGTTCGGGCACATCTTAGTCTACAGGTGAGCAGCATTAGCTCTTCAATTAATTACCCATATATAAAAATGTCCCTTTATGTGGCCGCGCTACATAGACCCCCCCCCCCCCCAAGCTTCCGGCGTCTGAGGAGAACGTCCGTAAAAGCGCTTTAAGTTTACCACATTAAAAGTGTCGGTTTTTTGTGGATTGCCCCAAGACACAGTGTAATTAATTGGTCCTCGTTTCTTTGTAATTTCAGCTGGACCTTCCCACTTAGGCGCTAGCTTGGCTGAAAACATTTTTGCTGCGGAGGAGAGTGGGTGAGTTTTAATCCAAACTAGATCTCCCGGTTGAAAGTGCGCATCTTTCCTCCGGGCATTGTAGTATCTGGCTTGTTTGGATTGTTGCTGTTTTACTCTTAGTTTCACCTCCTCCGTGATCCGTTGTTGCCTTTCAAGAAGCGAATAGGCTGTATGATTGGGTGTTGGGGGATGATTAATGAGCCTTTCCAGAGGACCCTTAAGCTGTCGACCAAGTGTGAGTTCTGCAGGCGTTTTCCCAGTGGTTTCCTGTTGGGCAGTGTTGATGGCGAATCTCAGTTCCGGTAACCATTGGTCCCAGTTTTGGTGGTGGTCCCCGACATATGAAGCGATCATCACCTTTAAAGTTCTGTTTACTCGCTCAGTCAGGTTGGTTTGTGGGTGGTAGCTCGTAGTTAGCTTTTGGACGCTCCCCCATGTTTGGCAGAGGTGTGCCAGCAGCTGAGACGTAAACTGGGGTCCTCGATCGGATACTAGATATTTGGGGACTCCCCATCTAGTAAAGATTTCTTCTCTCAGTACCTTTACCAGCTTTGGCGTCTTTACATCCCTAAGGGGAAACATTTCCACCCATTTGGTGAAATAATCCACCACCACCAAAAGATATTCATTCCGCCTTTTACTTCTTGGAAAAGGACCCATGATGTCCAGTCTCACGGTGTGTCCCGGCTCTGGAACCATGGTACTCTGTAGTAACCCACTGGGTTTAGTGTTGTCATTTTTGTATTGTTGGCACACGCTGCAGGTTCTCACATAATGCCATACGTCCTTCCGCACCGTCGGCCACCATGCCACATCTAATAACCTTAACAAGGTCTTTAGTTGCCCGAGGTGTCCTCCCAGTGGATTGTCGTGATAGTAGTGCAGAAAGTTATTGATTAGTGACTGGGGGACAACGAGCTGAAATTTTTCTCCGTCTCTTACGGGTACCCGGCGATATAACGCGCCCTGATGATGTTCGAAGGAGGCCCTCTGATCTTTTATGCCTCTTGGGTGATCTTTAGAGAGCAGCTCCGTGATATTGGTGTCATTCAGTTGCGCTTGGGTTATCTCACACAGGTCAGTTGGTAAGTCGGATGACAATTTTGTGGTTATGATGGCAAGACATGGAGCTGTACCTACTTGTAGCGGGGGGGGCGCCCGGGAAAGCGCATCGGGTCCCAGATTCAGACAGCCTTTTCTGTGATGTACTGAGAAGATGAACTGCTATAGGCGTAATGTCCATCGGGTGACACGAGAGCTGGTTTTCAGGCAGTTGAAGGCCCATGACAGGGCGGCATGGTCTGTAAAGACCTCGAAAGCGCGACCTTCTAAGTAGTGTCTCCACTTTTCTACAGCCCAAACCACAGCCAAACACTCCTTCTCTGAAGTGGAGTAATTCTGCTCAGCTCCTCTCAACATTCGTGATGCGTACGCTACCGCTCGTTCTCCTTGTCAGTACATCACAGAAAAGGCTGTCTGAATCTGGGACCCGATGCGCTTTCCCGGGCGCCCCCCCCGCTACAAGTAGGTACAGCTCCATGTCTTGCCATCATAACCACAAAATTGTCATCCGACTTACCAACTAACCTGTGTGAGATAACCCAAGCGCAACTGAATGACACCAATATCACGGAGCTGCTCTCTAAAGATCACCCCGTACGGGCCACCACTATGTAACGCTGGGATTAATATAAAACCTTTAGTTACAGAAATACGGATTCGGGAATCTAGGAATGAGCTGGTAAACACCACTTCCGGTATTGCGCAACCGCGGCGGGACAATAATAGACGCGACACAAGAGCAAGTAATGAAAATAAACCAAAGTGTATTATACAAAACAAACCAATAACCAAACAAACACGGTGCACTGAAACCAATATATACAAATATAATACAATAATAAACAATGTGTATGGTGTATGCAGGGGTGTGTGAGTGTGTATGAGTGGAAGTCCAGGGTGTAGAGTATTGCGGAAATGAAATATGAGTTGGAGAGATTCATTCTCTGCCTCACCAGGATTGATGTCGCCACTGGGAGCAAGAGTAACGGAATGAGAGGTGAATAGTGAGTGTCCAATGAGATTAATCCAAAAACTGATCATCCAAAGGGAAGCAACCTACTAACTCTCTCTCAAAAACACACAGCGCGCTGGGGAAATCTCTCCGTCCCGGCTTCCTCGCCGGTTCCGGCTTTATGCCGGATCACGTGATCAGTTCTCATCCGGGTCCCTCGCGGCGCGATCGCGCATGCGCGTGGGAGCTTGCCCGGTGACCAACACTGTCATAGGGGAAGTTTAAAACCGTTCGGGCACATCTTAGTCTACAGGTGAGCAGCATTAGCTCTTCAATTAATTACCCATATATAAAAATGTCCCTTTATGTGGCCGCGCTACAAGCTTGATACTGAAAATGAAAAGTGCAATGAAAAGAAATGAGGTTTCTCATTACTGTATATATTGGAATATGGACACTGGGATATTTCTTTAGGGAGCCGTAAAATTTTTTGTCAAAGTGAAGTTAATTGAAATCAGTTTATTGATCAGAGTATATCCCATTCAGCTCAGTAATGTTGTATTTTTGGCTGACCAAAACAATCTACAAACAAAATTAGCTAATGGTAAGTAGCATATAGATTGATAAAAAACAACTTTTTGGACAACTTTACAGCTCTGTACTCTTCATACATGCGGTGAACTTGCAGTCAAAAAACATGATTTTGGTGCTAAAAATGTCTCACCTAGGTGAAAGAGTGAATTTCCAAATAGGATCATACTGTATAACACCATTTTTCATAATACTTAATGCTTCTTATCTTCCGATCCATGCTTCAATTTTTTTTGTAAAATACACATTTATTTTTTATTAGATAAAGAGAAACACATTTTATTCAAATCTTTCAATGATATTAATTGTCATTCAGATTAAATTTGGCCAATTTAGATTTCACAGGAAAAGACATAAACCTGAAAAAGGGTATTATTCTAAAATGCGAAATTAAGATATTGCAACATGAATTTGACATTATTACTGACACTACAGATTGTTTGGTTTTTAACCTTTTGCTTCTAGAACTTTACACCAATTTTAATATAGATAAGGAAATATGAATTATTTGTATTTAAAATGATTATTGTCTGACAAATCGTCATTTGTGGGGTCATATATAAAATCATCTCTCCAAAACGGCTGATGTTAGAAACTTGACATTTTTAGGGAAGCAAGATTGGTCACTTCCATGTTACATGGACTTCAGATGTAGCTTCTTAGGCACACAAATGTTCTATGTATAACATAAATTTTTTTTATCATACTTAAATTTAATACTGTTATTTGACCGTTTACTTTTCCGACAAATGAGATGCAAGCTATCCCTCTTGGTTATAGTGTTACCTGAATGCAGACAACACCACTGTATTGTTAGCAGCTTCCTGCCTTTGTTAAGCATTTTGTTGGACTTTCGGGTCAGAGCCCAGGGTGGGAACTGTGGAGCATGCGCCAAACACCTTGGCCAAGTTCTGTGTCCGATTGAACTATACGAGCATGATTAGCCTGACTCCCAACCATGTTTTCTTGGTGTGCTAGTAATATGTTGAGAAGTCCAATTTAATAGGATTTTAGTTAGACTAATATGTTTGCACATGTTTATTTTTGTTAGTTTAAATCTGGTTTTCATCGTGATACAGTACAGATGTTAACAGATGTTAAGTTGCAAAAGTGCACTAGAAAATTTGAATAAATTCACAGACACGATATTGTGATTAATCACATGGAAATTGGAAGCACTAGGGGGTGTGAATAGGAGGAAAACAGTAGGGAGAAATAAAATGCTTAAAGAACGTTGTGCTTCACAGATTGTAGCACATTTAGGTTCTAAGCTTTGAAAACTGATTTAGTGTAGAGAAGCCCTCCAATCTTCAATCACTCACTGTTTCCTCTTCACATCCACACTGACTATCTTTTCTGGCCAGAGATATAACAAAGTCCATTACTTCACTATATTACACAGACTCACACTTTCACTGACCATTGGCTTTGTTTTAGTTTCTAAGCCAACTCTGTTTTCTCATATGAACAATGAGATTTTCTCCTCAGGCTGATTGGAAAATGTGGTTTGGCAGAGAAAAGAAAAATCATACGGCTACAAAAGGCCACTTGTGACAAGATTTCTCAATTTACCAACTCAGCCTTTAAAAAAAAGTAGTTTGGCCACATCACCCTGAGGGAGGTGAAGTTCACTACATGGTCACTGGACAGCATTCATTAATAAAAAAAAAGCCTGCAGCATTTTGTGAGTTTCCTTTGCAGTTGATACACTTTGATTACTTGCTCACTTCTCTGCTGCCTAGTGTTGTTTCTCTGCCGTGTAACATACCTTTCTCTGTAGTCTGGGTCCTTTTAATTTATGTATTTGTGTGCATGAATTTAAGTATCTAGAAATGGGGATAAAGCATAAATATTGCAAAGGAGAAGTACATATTCGCTCGTGGCTTGGGTGGAAAAGTTGACAGATGCGTGAAAAGAATATGTGATAAAGTGGATCTGTGAGATTTTTAGTACCATGTTTAAGAATCGCTTCACTTCGTAATATTACTCATATCCTTGCACAAGGTCGAAACAATTCTTGGAACTGTTAAATGCTCCGTTTGCTGTGTTCTATTAATAAAATAAAATAAAAAAAAAAAGTAAAAGTTTCCATTTTTATTCCATTTCTATTTTTCTAAATATGTTTAATAGGGTCATAATTCATGTTCCCTAGCAAGGCTACACTCGATGCTGCGTGAAAACGCTATGGGAACCAGTTTGTCGCGTTGCCGGTCGTTGAAGCATGCTGTGAAAACACGCCAAAGTTTTTGGCTATATACAGATGTCGCCATTAAAAACCTGCGTTTCGAGAAAAGGGATCCCGTGACTTGCCGCGGCTTTGCGCGGCTGCGTGCGGGAAGCTGTGAACATGCCCTTCATTACCTGTAGGGGGCAGTCGTGTTTCAGTCTGAAGTATTGTGTGTCTACTGAAGCCGAAAATGTGTGCAAATTAAACTGCGCATGCGTGTTTGGAGTCGCTGTGCCGGCGCTGTGTATCAGTCGGTTGTGGATCATCACGGAGGTTACAACACGGTGTGGCTGCAGCTGGAGTTTGTCGTGTTCGAGGTAAGTTTAGCTTTCTTTTTTGGATGTGATTCTCGCTTTCATGACTCCCAATTAATGTTCATCTTAATCTCAGGACGTACAATTAGCAATTTCAGTTTTTAATAGTGTGGAGATTCACAAAACACCGTTTTCGTGTAAAAACCTGAACCTACGGAGCCCCCATGGGTCCTGTGGTAAATAAATAAATAAATAAAATAATAACGAACCGAGCGCGCGGATTAATACACCGAGATGTGTGTTTCTTTCCCCCAACCCGAGTGAAAACGGCGTGTTCAGACAAAGCCTCGCCAGTTAGATGCCATTTCTGAACAAACTGAGTCGTGTGTGTTAAAGCATTAAATGGTAAAAGAGCACTAGCAATAAACGTTTTTTTTCTGAAGCCGGACTTTATTAATGAGTTACGAGTAAAGAACCTGTACATATGTTCATACAGTATTGACAGCAGCTCTAATTTACTGCGGTAAAGCCAGCCGCGGTTCAGAAAAACACGGTCAAGCCAGCCGCGATTGATTTTAGTGCGCGCGCATATTACAGCGATTACGGTAGTTTCATGAACAACACAGAGAGAATGCCCCATATCTGAAAAATGCTGCAGTAAAATAGTTTCATATGTGGTGTGTATATAGTATGGGACGTCCTGAATAAGAACTGATCATTGTTTTTTTCTACTTATTAGAAATGGGGTCTTTATACCCCTTTAAAGTGTAATAATGTCCAATATCTCAAAAATGCTGCAGTAAAATAGTTTCATATGTAGTGTGTATATAGTATGGGACGTCCTGAATAAGGACTGATCATTGTTTTTTTCTACTTTTTTTTTTATCATATAATGTGTGTACATTATATGGGATAAAAACTGACCATGGCGTTTTATACTTACTAGAATTTATTTTTTCATAGGTCTCTGAAGTGAAATAAAGGCATTTTATTTAACTTTTTTCCCCATTGTGAACATTTGTTTATTTGACCTCTCTTCCAAAGCAGACGTTAATCCTCATTATAGAAAACATTCATTGAAGAATAACTGCTACTTTTGAACAGTAAAACAAAATAAAAATCAATTCTGGTATTTAGAAAGACTAAATACATTATTTTGTCTGTTTTCTACGAATTCTGCTGTAACTTATCTACATAAAACAATTATTTGAATGGTGAATATTTAAGAAAAATATTGTAACAGACAACCGTCAAAGTCACCAATAAATAACACGGATATTAAAGCAGAAATGCAAATAAATAAGCAAGTAAAAATTGACGAGCATGTTGTATTATCTCTCAGTCCTGGGCGTCTAAATGAAAAGCGCTCTGAAAGCGCGTTGTCTCTGTGTCGGTCCTGAAACTACCGTAATCACTGTAATATGTGCGCACACTAAAATCAATCGCGGCTGGCTTGACCGTGTTCTTCTGAACCGCGGCTGGCTTTACCGCAGTTCTAATTTGTCTAAATCGCATTGCAGACAATAAAAATAAGTCGAGTCATCCTGTGACCCTACATGCTTAATCTTTGCACACATGATTCTTGCTTCTCACTTTTTCCTTAATCCCTCACTGTTCTATCTTGTATTTTCTAACGGTGTCAGAAACTTTGTGTTAGTAGCACTGCTTGACGCCTTCCTCTTTTGTAATTTGCTTTGGATAAAGGCAAACTTACAAAAGATGAAGAAATGCCTGAATGTAGTTGTACGAATAAAAGATTATGTAATGATACAATGTAAATATTTTCACAGAAACAAAGTGTAAAGATGAGACGTGAATCTGAAGAGGATCTCTTTGATGATTGCCTGGTAAAGCATTGTTTTCTTATTAATTATACAATTTATTAATACCTTGAATATAGTGTTTGTTGTATTGGACAGAAGCATATAAATGCAAATGTATATATAAATGAGTAATTATTGAACGAATTTTCATGTTTGGACTAACCCTTTAAATACAAACTCAGCATTCATCATAGGATTTCCTGACACTGTAAAGCCATCTCATGCCATGTTTTACTGATGCAAGATAAAGCAATTTAACCCAAGTTTAACAATATGAAGTATATGAAGTGATGGTCATTTTTTTATTATCATTTATTTTTATTATTTTTTTTTTCTCAATGAAGTCAGCACAGGTTGAAGCAATTCAGATTTTTTTTGCTTCTCAAAATAAATGATTTATTTTCTTGTAAATTTTATGCAGGGGGACAGACGAAGTGACACCTTCTTAAAATCCTTGTCGTCCGTGCTGTTGAAGGGGAAGAACCGGTTGGTGTATCCATAATCCTTGAAGGAGAGGCTATTTTCAGAAAGTTCTTCTAGAACTTGATGGGATTAAGCTATCACCAAAAGTGCAAGCTTTAAAGATGAAGTTATCATCTTAAAACATTTGATTTGGCTTGACTACAAGTGTTTACATGTTGTGTTTACATGTTCAGCTTAAAATGTTTTCATGCATTAAGGTTTCAATGGCATACTTTTAAGTGCACTAGTCCAGAGTGCTGATTTGAAAGTTGCAACTTCACTGCTTCAGAGGGCTATTACGTTTTAACGTTTATTCTACAGTTTGTTTAAAGTATTTTCTGCTGCATTTTATTTCTAAATGAATGCTGTATTTTATTTATTTATTATTTTACACAATTTTGTTTAAAACAAGTATTTCAGGCCCTGGTGCCGTGCAGTTTTTTTCTATGGATGCAAAATTTAGCTGAATGCACTTTTATTAAAAAGACAACTTGGATCTAGACTGTGAATGTCACAAATATTTGGTAATGTTGGTGAATAAACTGTTTAATTATATTTTAGTTGTGTGATTTATGAAAGATATAGATGAAATAATTACTTAAGTTTCTTTCCAAAACATAAATTAGCAATGTTTACATTATTATAGGGAGTAATATAAATTGATAAAACCAAGTAAGGGAAAATCTCACAAAACATGTGTGTGTGTATATATATATATATATATATATATATATATATAAGTTAATTCAGGGCTATTTATGATGGAGACACCTTTTTACGTTTTAAATATGTAAAACCTCCGCTGCGTGTATTCATTCACAGGCTGCAGCGCGCGCACAGAGAAATAGGAGACTGTGGTGTATGAGTGGATTGGAGAGAAGAGAGCTGTTCAGTTACTATAAAATATATATATATAAACATAATATGATCTTTTTGAGTTATAATGTTTTTTTTATTATTCATAAGAAAACCTTTCAGTTTTGTAAATATTCTAGTTATAGTGTGTTATTATTATTAGTTGGAGTCATAGGTAGCAAACCTACGCCCTTGTGTGTGTGTGTGTGTGTGTGTATGTATATATATGGAAATATAATTAATATTTTCGTGTTTAATTACAAAAAAAAAACATTTTAATGGTTAGTGATTGTTGCAGACATTTACACTATTTTTGAGAACTATTAAGTTCTCCTTCAACGTGTCATAGCCGATAACTGCCCCTTTGAAGCCTTTGAATGGTGTTAAAAATACTTGCAAAACAAGTATTGCAGCCATACATTGGAGGGAACTTCTGAGGTGGTCAGTGATTGATGGCACGGTCGGTCGGAGGGGGTTGTGATCACACCTATAGATCTTTTGTTCTAGGCTATCGGTCAAATATCTCTCCACTTGGAAGCAAAAACATGCAAGGGATTTCAGCATCTCGACGCACATACTAAGCTGTTTATAAAGTAGACACTGTTTGTTTTTTCATTTTGTAATCTTTCCCGTGTTTACCGTGTACTGTACAATGTATATTCATTTTTTAATGAATTACTGTAAATAAACTACACATTCCGTTGATTTACCAGAAATGACTTTTCTGTTTTTTTTGTGTGCTAAACTAAACTTCAGGGTCAAAGTAATAGCGATTTTATTTGAAAAGTATTATATATTTACAATGCTGATAAGTTCAAGCTTAGATTCATATATAAACTGCTTCAAAGTCTTTCCGTGACCGCTGAAATCCGACAGACGCAGGGCTCAAGGGAGGTGTGTCTGTGTGTGTGTGTGTGTGTGCGCGCGCGTGTGTATGTGTGTGTGTGCGGGTTAGTGTGCCTGTCCTATTTCAGCGGATTTTTCCGCTACCGCAGATCAGTTTATCAACTTGTAATATATACATTTTAGGAATATATTAACATGTGGAGACATTTAAGGGTGCGCTGCCCTCTCTTGCCCCTGCGTAGAGCCTACACACACACACACACACACACACACACACACACACATCTATCTATCTATTATATAAATACACATTTGGAATCTGCATCTACATTTTCTGTTACAAGTATAGAATTAGGTTCAGCTGAGACTCATGATCAATGGTGTTAGGGTACTTATGTAGTGATAATTAGTTTCAGCCAGATCATTAAAACTAACAATGGACTATGACACTCTTGAGAGGGGATATGAAGGTGTTATTCATTTATTTATTCTCTACAAGGGTGCGAACAACAGTACAGACCAAACTATAACTCTCTCTTACTACTATAAAAATTCTAGATATAAACAAACAAAATACAGCTTTTTTTCCTCAGAGGTAAACGGAAAAGTGAAGTTGTTCAGCTGTTCACTGTCACTGCAGCTTCTTCAAAGTCTTCCCACTCCGTGACCACTGAAATCCGACACGACACCACGTTAGGCTGCGTCTTGACTCATTTGTATACCGACGGTGATTGGATGTTTCCCGAGGGCTCAGGGGAGTGTGTGTGTCTGTGTGTGTGTGTGTGTGTGTGTGTGTCTATGTGTGTGTGTCTGTGTGTGTGTGTGTCTATGTGTGTGCGTCCGCGCGGGTACTTGTTCTACTGTTATAAAAACTCTAAATATAAACAAACAAAATACAGCTTTTTTTTCAGAGGTAAACGGAAAAGTGAAGATGTTCAGTGTCACTATGCAGATGTTACACTCAGTGGAGTTACCGAAATCATTGGTTTAGTCCTCATTGAGCTTTTGTTCCTCTTATGTGAGCATAAACAGTGAAACATTCCACAGGTTTAAAATACACCGCGGCCAAGTGAACCACGTTCCCGTCGAACGAAACGAGGCATAATCGTGGTGTTTGCTTCGGTTATGACACACCATAGTTTATTACCTGCTGTGGTAGATCTGAATATTTATTCAAACACAATAATAAAGCTTTATATCCTCAGGAGGGCTCAGTACATTGTTTTAGTGATAGTTTCACGGAAGCGAGTTCAGAACTAATCTAACCAAACCAAAAAAAAAATAGCTGGATAGTTTTGTTCTTCAGAAAAGATATCTGAAGTCACAGAGAGATCCTGCTCTGTAGAAGCTGCCTCAGTCTATTTGTGCAATTACTCCATTCTGCCCTTATCAGTAATAGTATAGTAATGATGTCGCTGTTGATTATCTGTTCTTGTGCTTTTGAAAAATAAATATTTTTTTTCTAAGAACATGTAATAGGATGGTGTTTATTGCATATATGTATGTTTTTTTTGTAATAGGCAAGTATATCAAAATAATTTAACTGTTTAATAGACATGGGTGTTTTTTTTACAGATTCACTGTAAAACATGAAAATAATAATAATCTATTTGTGAGGTAGAATTAACCCAACATTCCAGTTAAAATGAACCAACAAACCCCAAACATATGGGTAGAACATTTGAACCATTTATGTGGTAGAATTAACCCAGCATTATAGTTAAATATGACCTAGCATTTGGATTGAATATTTAACCCATCTTGCTGGGTTAAATTAACCCAGCATTTAGTTAGTCCTATATTTACCCAGCAGCTATATATATATATATATATATATATATATATATATATATATATATATATTACATATATATATATATATATATATATACACACACACAGACATGCGTGTGTCATTTTAATTCAAATGAACATTTTAATCTGTGCATGGGCGTCAACTCGCACGTTCTGTAATGTTCCATTGTCTTTTAGAGCCCATTACTAAAGCAGGTTACTAAAACCTGGCTTACTACCTATAAAAAATATTTCAATTTAACTCATGGGTCTCAATCACAGATGACACGACAAATTATATACTCTGAAACGTTCATTTGAACATTTAAAATGTTAATACAAAAATACAAAAACATGAATACTAATGTTATCATGGTATAAATTATTAACATTAGGTTAGGTCCTGCCCTTAATTAATTCATATTATAATTACTTTTACATAGTATAGTTACTGGACTGACATGACCAAAACTAGCTATTTGATTTAGCCTTTCTAAAATCAACCCATATATCATTTATAATGAGAAAACATAAAACATATTATGATCTGTTCAACAGCCCATCTGTTTTAATTTAGTTTCTATTTTTTATTATTCATAAGACAACCTTTCAGTTTTGTAAATATTCTAGTTATAGTGTGTTATGTTTTTCTTTAGGTTAAACGGTTTTGAGAATTAGACCATCCAGCTTAGATAAATGTTATGTCATTGATAAAATCTGGATTAAGGATATTTTATTATATATATATTTATTTTTTAGTTTCCCCCTGAGGGATTTCCCCCTGAGGGGTTTGCGTGCCTCAACACAATTCAGCAAATACAATACTGTTACTATACAGTAAGGCCAGGTAAAAACAGTGCTCGAACATGATGCCCCCCTCCCCCCACCCCGTGTTGTCTGGTCTAGAACGGCGCTGCCTCTGACCGTCTTTTGTCTTGTAAATGAGTATTCTCACTCACCTTCCAATCCCTCCAGCGCACACACTCTGTTTGTACTGTAAACTGTACTGTAACTGTGTTTGCTAGGGCACTTGGTTATACACAGTACTTTAATGTATGGAACACTTACTTAACTTACTGGTTTGGTTTAAATATCGCTTATTACCTTATTCAACAAAATAAATTCATTATTAACGTATTGAAGTATTTTAGTTAAGGACAAAAACTGTGCTTGTGTTTAGAACTGCTGAACAGCCGAAAACACACACACACCCATCCCCCCGCCAAAAACACACACGCACACACAGAGCAATTAACACCAGGAGTGGAAGGTGGAAGAATACCAAGTTTGTCGTTGCTCTTTTGGAGTTCTTAAAACCCAAAACATTTATTTATACTGAGAAAAATTATCATGGGTCACAATCACAAACACAAATACATATAATCAAGTGTTTAACTGGTTTCATTTGTTTCTATGATCAATAATTATTATTATTTTCAGCCCAACTCTTTGACTATTTAAAACAAAGTTGTGTCCCATTTTTTGCCCATTGAAGTTGTTGGTTCAACTAAACAATTTTTAAATACCCAAACAATCCCCCAAAATTAAAACACGCAAAACATGACTTTAACAATTCAATTTATTCTTCCAAAACTAGTCAAATTTAAAACAGTAATTTATATAAAACAGATGAATACATGTTGTCTTTTTGCTTAAAGTTCATTAAACAACCCGGATACACCAGCTGCTTATAAGTCTCTATCTATAGTCCTTTTACATTAAAATAAAAAATTTTCAAATATCAAAACTATTACATATTTGTTATTAATAATGTTATTACTTAACAGTTTAAGTCTTTGTTTCCCCCAAAGTACTGTATCAGACATTTTGCAGTTCTATATTCAGAATATACAGTAGACCTGATCAAACATCATTCTAAAGCTGTCGGACTGTGACGTCATCGCTACCGCAGATCAGTTCATCAACTTGTAATATATACATTTTAGGAATATATTAACATGTGCAGACATTTAAGGGTGCGCTGCCCTCTCTTGCCCCTGCGTAGAGCCTACACACACACACACACACACATCTATCTATCTATTATATAAATACACATTTGGAATCTGCATCTACATTTTCTGTTACAAGTATAGAATTAGGTTCAGCTGAGACTCATGATCAATGGTGTTAGGGTACTTATGTAGTGATAATTAGTTTCAGCCAGATCATTAAAACTAACAATGGACTATGACACTCTTGAGAGGGGATATGAAGGTGTTATTCATTTATTTATTCTCTACAAGGGTGCGAACAACAGTACAGACCAAACTATAACTTATACTACTATAAAAATATAAACAAACAAAATACAGCTTTTTTTCCTCAGAGGTAAACGGAAAAGTGAAGTTGTTCAGCTGTTCACTGTCACTGCAGCTTCTTCAAAGTCTTCCCACTCCGTGACCACTGAAATCCGACACGACACCACATTAGGCTACGTCTTGACTCATTTGTATACCGACGGTGATTGGATGTTTCCCGAGGGCTCAGGGGAGTGTGTGTGTCTGTGTGTGTGTGTGTGTCTATGTGTGTGTGTCATTGTTTTAGCGATAGTTTCAAGGAAGCGAGTTCAGAACTAATCTAACCAAACCAAAAAAAAAAAAAACATCCGAAGCTTCAAATAGAATGAACGAACTAATGAAATTGATATATATGTAATTGATGTACTGTATACACAGACGTGTGTGTGTCATTTTAATTCAAATGAACATTTTAATGCTTTCTGATACACTTATCAACTTATCCACATAAACTTATCAACACATACTCTCCGTGCACGCACATACAATCTCTAAAAAAGTACAATTAATAACATACATATACAAATAAACAAATGTATATTGAAGTTTACGGTGAACGCAGAGTCGGGTAAGCACATGTGATGACGCGCGCGCCCTCACCTCTTGTTACGACTGCCTATTTGGCCAAAAAATAATTGAACGATATGCCTGGTCCTGGAAAGAGACAATAAATATATACAGTATATATTTTTTATACATTTATTGCATTGTTTGTTGTTTACAGTCAAGCCATTCACATACAATAAAATGTAAACATGAGATCTAAACTAAAAACTGTGCTCCCTGTGCTGGTGCTGGCAATATCATCTCTTTGTTCTGCTGTCTCCGGCTCCCTCCCTGGTCCTGAACCGTACCATACATACCAGATCAAGAACTTGAAGATGAAGATTATATCTCTGGTCTTCTCTCTCTGACGGGTTCCTCCCTAGTTTCTGATGATCTCAATTAGTTTGTAGTGTTGCTTGTCCAAGGAAACCAGTAATCTTGCTTGAAGTGGAGCAGATATAATTCTCAGAAACTCATTACTGATCTTTAAAAAAAAAAAAAAAAAAAAGGTAAAAACAAAAATTGGACTGGCTCAAGTTCTTATGTTAGCAAATCTTAATTACAGTGTGTATAAAGTATAGAAAGCAGTACACTACAAACAGCACTCACTCCAAATTAGCTTGTTCTATGTTTACGTCACTTTCCTATTAATTTTTACATCGTTAACCAACGGTACTTAAATATAATTATTTTCTTCGGCGCCGCTGACTTACTGTATAAACTCCGGTGTTTTTGAAAATCACCACGTTAGTTAGCTAATGCTAATGCAGGTAATATAGGTGGTTTTAGCTACAGTAGCAAACACGGACACAAAACTCAATCTACAAAGTAGTTGTTCCTGACATAAATCATGAATTTGCTCATAGAAGAGATACATTTAACATAGAAATGACATGAGTTTGCTTTCTTACCTGGTTTAAAGGAGTTTTCTTTGAGAATCTCCACCCGCATGTGATTCAGTCCGTGAAAATGCTGCGTCATGAGGTCATGAGACACGGTTTGAAGCAGAAATGTCCTTTGTGAATGGATTAGATTTAAGTTTAATCAGGGGCTTTAACTAACAGTAACTGAAATACAGGTTCTGATATCCTTCCTTACTTGTTTCAACGTCATGCTCCGGTTTGAGGCGGAAATAAAATTATACCGGCAAAACTATGGTCTAAAGACTGCGCATGCGCAAATCACACTCAACCTAATAAGAGTACCTTGATCAAAATGAAATATTTCACTTTGGTTTCCTGCTGTAAACAGCATTATACTAAAAAAAAAAAAAAGATTCACCCATAAGCATAAATTAGACACTTCAGTTAAAAAGAGCAAATTATTTTTTTTACTAATGGAATGAGAAAAAAAACACATTAAACTAGGTTTACTTTTTTCAGTGGATCCCTCAATAATTTCTGTCTCCTTTGCCTGTGTTTGATAATGTGAAGCACATATACACTCATTCATCATGAAAGATCTATTATAAAACAAAATAAAATTCATGTTCGCTTCAGCACTGTTCATCCGCGTCCTTACATTCATTGTTGTACTTGGTCCGGCTTTTAGATAAAGTCCTTCCATGCGCCATCTGGCGGATATTCAGTGAAGCGCAACACATTTATTTAAAATTCCCGAATGTTGCCTCCGGCAAGACCCGGCACGCCGCGCGCTAAATTGCGGCATCCCGCGGGAAAACACGCAGGGTTTTAAGGGCGACATCTGTATAACCTCGACAGGTGACGTCATCTGATTAGATGTAGGTGGAGGTTATAAAAACAGGTGAGCCGGCAACGACCTCAGATCATTTGTCTTCAGCCTTGTTGTGAAGCGTGCTTGTGATAAACCAGCAAAATAAGAAGGTGTTTAACTCACCGATTTGACGAGTTTAAATCCCTCCGTGTGTGATAATCCATATCGGAGTGCGATCTCTACACTGCTTCGACTAGTGCTGCGCGCGCCGCGCATTCCGTGAGAAGCTGCGAGCCGCCGCGCGTTCCTGGCTTAAAACTCGTGCATCTGACAGAGCTGCGGCAGACGGAGGTAAGAAAACTCCTTTCTTCCATGTTGTCATCACGAGGATTTCTCTCTTGTTTACCGGAGATGGAAATAGCCTTAAGCACTTAAAAAAAAAAAAAAACCTCCAAGCAGTAGACGGAAGCAGCTTCTGTCGGGTGGCCGGGGGGCGGAGCCTCAATGACGCTCCCCCCCCCCCCCCTCCTCTCAGCTCTCTTCATATGAGTTAACCCTTTCATGGAGTAGGCTGTATTCATGCTGTGTTTTTCCTGCCATCGACTTATTTGTTTATTTAAATACAGTGGTGTGAAAAACTATTTGCCCCCCTCCTGATTTCTTATTCTTTTGCATGTTTGTCACACAAAATGTTTCTGATCATCAAACACATTTAACTATTAGTCAAAGATAACACAAGTAAACACAAAATGCAGTTTTTAAATGAAGGGTTTTATTATTTAGGGAGAAAAAAAATCCAAACCTACATGGCCCTGTGTGAAAAAGTAATTGCCCCCTGAACCTAATAACTGGTTGGGCCACCCTTAGCAGCAATAACTGTAATCAAGCGTTTGCGATAACTTGCAACGAGTCTTTTACAGCGCTCTGGAGGAATTTTGGCCCACTCATCTTTGCAGAATTGTTGTAATTCAGCTTTATTTGAGGGTTTTCTAGCATGAACCGCCTTTTTAAGGTCATGCCACAACATCTCAATAGGATTCAGGTCAGGACTTTGACTAGGCCACTCCAAAGTCTTCATTTTGTTTTTCTTCAGCCATTCAGAGGTGGATTTGCTGGTGTGTTTTGGGTCATTGTCCTGCTGCAGCACCCAAGCTCGCTTCAGCTTGAGTTGACGAACAGATGGCCGGACATTCTCCTTCAGGATTTTTTGGTAGACAGTAGAATTCATGGTTCCATCTATCACAGCAAGCCTTCCAGGTCCTGAAGCAGCAAAACAACCCCAGACCATCACACTACCACCACCATATTTTACTGTTGGTATGATGTTCTTTTTCTGAAATGCTGTGCTACTTTTACGCCAGATGTAACGAGACACGCACCTTCCAAAAAGTTCAACTTTTGTCTCGTCGGTCCACAAGGTATTTTCCCAAAAGTCTTGCCAATCATTGAGATGTTTATTAGCAAAATTGAGACGAGCCTTAATGTTCTTTTTGCTTAAAAGTGGTTTGCGCCTTGGAAATCTGCCATGCAGGCCGTTTTTGCCCAGTCTCTTTCTTATGGTGGAGTCGTGAACACTGACCTTAATTGATGCAAGTGAGGCCTGCAGTTCTTTAGATGTTGTCCTGGGGTCTTTTGTGGCCTCTCGGATGAGTTGTCTCTGCGCTCTTGGGGTAATTTCGGTCGGCCGGCCACTCCTGGGAAGGTTCACCACTGTTCCATGTTTTTGCCATTTGTGGATAATGGCTCTCACTGTGGTTCGCTGGAGTCCCAAAGCTTTAGAAATGGCTTTATAACCTTTACCAGACTGATATATCTCAATTACTTTTGTTCTCATTTGTTCCTGAATTTCTTTGGATCTTGGCATGATGTCTAGCTTTTGAGGTGCTTTGGGTCTACTTCTCTGTGTCAGGTAGCTCCTATTTAAGTGATTTCTTGATTGAAACAGGTGTGGCAGTAATCAGGCCTGGGGGTGACCTACAGAAATTGAACTCGGGTGTGATAAACCACAGTTAAGTTATTTTTTAACAAGGGGGGCAATCACTTTTTCACACAGGGCCATGTAGATTTGGAGTTTTTTTTCTCCCTTAATAACGTAAACCTTCATTTAAAAACTGCATTTTGTGTTCAATTATGTTATCTTTGATTAATAGTTAACGGTTTTTGATGAGCAGAAACATTTAAGTGTGACAAACATGCAAAAGAATAAGAAATCAGGAAGGGGGCAAATAGTTTTTCACGCCACTGTATAGTCGATGTGGAAACGCGGGATTGTATGATGACACCCAGATAGCAGAGACGCTTCACAGGCTATCTCTCTCCTGGGACATCATCCTCCCTGGTAAGCTTATACTTCCTTTCTAGCTGTGTAGACTTTTATCTTCCCTAGAGGGAAAAGCTTTTCAGGCAGTGGGTCAGCTTGGTGCTCCACTGCACACAGGAGGTCAGACTGAATTAAAAAAAAATATATATATATATATATATATATATATATATATGTGTGTGTGTAAAATAAAATAAATGGGGGTGGCCCCCTAATAGGGAGAATCACCCAGAATTCCTTTTTAACAAATAAGTGTTCTCCCTAGCACCCCCAGGAGGTCGGTGTTTTGCTCTGCCACCACTGGTGTTTCGGGCAACATCAGTCTCCAATAGGCTGTTAGTTCTTCGGTTTTTCCTGCCATGCTTCAGGATGCCGAACATCTAACACCCCCCCCCCCCCCATTTAACCAAGCAGCCGAAACTTTTGCCCTTTTATGAGAAACTGGCAGCGTGGAAGCTACTGCCAAGTATATCTCCTTGGGTACTAAGCACTGGAGAGAGGAACTACAGGATTCAGTTCTCACTTCACCTTCTGTGTTTTCAATGGCGTGGCCTCCACTTCCATGAAACCGGAAGGTGCACATCTCCTGACAGAAGTTGCTGGGTATGGGGTCATGGAACATGTTCCCCTACCAGACAGTGAGTCAGACTACTATAATCAGTATTCCTGGCAGAGGGGGGCTGTGCCCAAATTTTTAGATCTCGCGGGCTGTACCGCTATCTAAAATAAACAATACAGTTCAATGTTGACTGTTAAAGTGATTGCTCTCAATCCTACCAAGTGATTGATTTGTGACAATCGATTGAAGGACGCTTACTTTCATATAGAAATACTCCCCAACACAGGAAAGACCTGAGGTTCGCTTTTGGGGGCCAAGCTTTCCAGTATCGGGTCCTTTCAGTCGGTCTAGCTTTCTCACCAGCACATATTAAAATGCATGGATGTAGTTCTGGCTCTTACGACTACCAGGGCATCCATATTTGAATTACATAGACGACTGGCTGGCCCAGTCTCATTAGCTAGCGCTTCGACATCAGCATGTCGTCCTAGCTCATCTTGTCTCTTAGGATTGAGACCCAACGCCACGAAAGCGTGCTCTTTCCTGTTCTGAGGATTGGGTGTCACATGAGATTCGATCCTAAGCGGGCACAGCTGTCTCCCGCTCGTGTCGAATCCATTAACACCCTCAAGGAAATCAAGCTAGACCAAGAAAGTGACCATCACTTTCAGAGATCTTAGCTCTTATGGCAGCCGTATCCACGGTGACCCTTGGGCCTGCCCATGAGAGCATTTCAGTTGTAGCTAAGACAGGGGATTTCACTCTAGGGCCAATCCCCAACAGGGGTTACGCGCCAGGTGCTTCGTACCCGTCCTATGTGGTTCAGACCCCGGGTTCTGACTCTGGGTCCCACTCTAAGTTCGTCTTGTCATCGCAGATGCTAACGACAGATGCTTCCCTCACGGGCGGGGGTCTTAGGTGACCGTCCCAGCCCAAGGGTGCTGGAGAGGCCTTCTTCTCGCACGGCACATCAATTGCCTCGAAATGATGGCTCTATTTCTCGCCCTAAAGCACTTCCTCCAGCGGTTGAGAGTGCCATGTCCCATTGTGGGTGGACATCACTATGGCAAGTCTCATATATTAATCGCCAGGGCGGACTGTGCTCGCGCCGCTGAATAGCTAGCGCACCAGGTTCCTGTCCCTCAGCGCGATTTACGGTCCAGGGCATATGTATGTGAGAGCAGTTGTAACTGCCCAGTCAATCGCTGACACACGGGGAATGGAAACCCCACCCCGAAGTGGTCAGTCAATCTCAGTGAGATTTCATGCAGCAGAGGTGGACCGCTTTGCCTCGCAAGATCAGCAAATGTCCCCTTTGCTACACCCTGACTCTGGATCTATTATCCCTCTTCAAGAGCTTATGCCTCAAATGGAATGTTTTTTAAAAGTGGAGAGGCCTTCTTCTCGTACGGCACATCAATTGCCTCGAAATGATGGCTCTATTCTCGCCCTAAAGCACTTCCTCCAGCGGTTGAGAGTGCCATGTCCCATTGTGGGTGGACATCACTATGGCAAGTCTCATATATTAATCGCCAGGGCGGACTGTGCTCGCGCCGCTGAATAGCTAGCGCACCAGGTTCCTGTCCCTCAGCGCGATTTACATTCCAGGGCATATGAATGTGAGAGCAGTTGTAACTGTCCAGTCAATCTCTGACACACGGGGAATGGAAACCCCACCCCGAAGTAGTCAGTTAATCTCGGTGAGATTTCATGCAGCAGAGGTGGACCGCTTTGCCTCGCAAGATCAGCAAATGTCCCCTTTTGCTACTCCATGACTCGGGATCTAGGATCGCCTCGTTTATTGCACTAGCAAGAGGTATTCCCCTGCAGCAAGTGTGTGATAAGCAGGCAGACCCAGTCCACTGCCGAAACGTTTCAGTGCTGGAGTTTCGGCAAGAAAAGCTTGTCCTCAGGCTTGTGCCCTAGTACTCTCAAGATGTACTTATCCGTGTCCTCACTGAACTATTTTCCCGAAAAGTTCCATTTGTAACGAGCAGGAGAAACTTCACTTACTGTCCAGTATGTGCTCTTCAGATTTACAGTACGTCCACCGCATGAGCCAGTGGCGTAAGTCAGAGCACCACTATACTGGGTGAGAGATGCCATTGCCCTCTCCTATGAGGCGCGTGGGCTTACTTCCCCTCTAGGAATCAGGGTTCATTCAACCTGTGGGATCGCCTCATCTATTGCACTAGCAAGAGGTATTCCCCTGCAGCAAGTGTGTGTGCAAAGCAGGTAGACCCAGTCCACTCCTGAATTGTTTCAGTGCTGGAGTCCCTGCAGGAAAGTTGCCCTCGGGCCTGTGCCCAAGTACTCTCAGGACGCATGTAACTGCATCCTCACTGAGCTATCGGCCTAAGTCCATAAACAACATCACCCTATTGTTTTGAAGCATTCCATCCTCCGCCTTTACAGCTTCGGAGCAGGAGAGACTTCACTTACTGTGTCCAGCAGGTGCTCTTCAGATTTACGTCTAACGCATCAACCGGTGGTGTAGGTCAGAGCAGCCTTTACATGTCTTGGGGCCGCTGGAGCGGCCACCACTACACTGGGTGAGAGATGCATATTGCCCTCTCCTATGAGGCGCGTGGGTTCACTTCGCCTCTAGGAAGCAGGGCTCATTCAACCAGGGAGATCGCCTCCTTTTGCACCAGCAAGAGGTATTCCCCTGCAGCAAATTGTGTGACACGGAGGGTTGCTCCTCCCCGCACACATTACATTTACGTTACATTATAATCTGGATGTTCATGCTACTCCGGGCTCAGGCAAAGCCCCGAGTTAGCTGCCCAGGCATGGTTCTGAGACCTTCTCGGCTTTGTGCCACACGCTACACAACCTTGGGGTCCAGACACCTGTAGTGCGGCGGCGTTGGTATTCTCGTTCCCATAGCGTTTTCGCGCAGCATCGAGTGTAGCCTTGCTAGGGAACGTCTCGGGTTACATTTCTGTAACCCTGTTCCCTGAAAGGCGGGAACGAGATGCTGCGTCGCAATGCCGCACTACCACGTGACCGGACGGCTGTTCAGACAAATTAATCTGAGGTCGTTGCCGGCTCACCTGTTTTTATAACCTCCACCGACATCTAATCAGATGACGTCACCTGTCGAGGTTATATATAGCCAAAAACTTTGGCGGGTTTTCACAGCATGCTTCAACGACCGGCAACGCGACAAACTGGTTCCCATAGCGTTTTCACGCAGCATCTCGTTCCCGCCTTTCAGGGAATAGGGTTACAGAAATGTAACCCGAGACGTTTTCTTTTAAAAAACACAAGTCTAATGTTTTCATGAGTCTCCATGGGGGAACCATCTAAGGTTTGGTACTGTATTTAGAACCTCACTGTACATCAGAAGATTCCCCAAGAGAGTCACCTTTCAAAACTGTACAAGCCGTTTGTGAAGTTAGGAATAAAAAAAGCAACTTTATGCTGTAAAACGTATTAAAGAGTATAGTAAAGATGTTTTATTCATTCATTCATTAATTCATTCATTTTCTATACCGCTTAATCCTGTGTTCAGGGTCGCGGGGGACCTGGAGCCTATCCCAGGAGACTTCGGGCACTAGGCGGGGTACACCCTGGACAGGGTGCCAATCCATCGCAGGGCACACACACATAAAAGATGTTTTAATAACGTTCTATTGAATCTAAATCATAAAAGTGAATCAGGATACTTTTTGCAAATGTATAATAAGATATGTACAGAGGGTATGTATAATAAGTTGTGTACAGAAATGCTGCTTGTTTCCAAGCTCCGCTAGACTGACCAGTTTTCCAGCTTAATGTTCTAACTTTTTCATCCTCTTGTGAACATATAACAGATAAGTATTTTATGATACATTTACTTCGAAACGCCTGTTATATCATTAAGTTTTAATTGTTTTGGGGCGAGGCCCTGGGTCACTGCCCTCCTCTTCGCGAGACGGTACATGACGTGCTGATCATCAGAGACTTAATCGGCCGGCAAGTCCGTGCCACCACGGATAAAGATAAGGTGCGCACTTGCTGTTTTCCTGGTGCTCGTGTTCTTGATGTCGCTGCACAGGTGCCCTTCATGCTGGCACGAACTGAGGCTGAGGCAAACAGAGATCCTAATGAAGGACTTCAGGAAAAGGTCCGGAGCGTCAAGGATCATCGTATCTGGACCGATTCCCACATTTAAGTGAGGAATCGAGAGGTTCAGTAGATTATTTGCCTTTAATGAATGATTACAATCTTGGTGTCAAGAACAGAGATTACCCTTTGTTGATAACTAGAATGTTTTCTGGGAGCGTCCTAGGCTCTACCACACTGATGGCCTGCACCCTTGCAGAGCTGGAGCAGCGGTCCTCTCTGATAACATCTCCAGGACACTACGAACCATCTGACCATCTGAAGTCATACCTTAGATTCCAATCATATTAGCCACATTAAAAGTTACCATACTGATGGATGTGCACACATAACTTGTCCTATAGAAATTGTGTCTGTTCCCCGAATAGTGAGAAAAAAAGAATAAATTCATAAAATTAGCTTGAAACAATCTAATAACCAGAAAACCAGAAAAAGGCCAAATAAGTCATCGAAATCTACCTCTAAAGTTTGGGTTTCTCAACATCAGATCCCTTGCATATATAAAATCCTCTCTCCAAAATGGCTGAAGTTAGCAACTTGACATTTTTAGGAAAGCAAGATTGGTCACTTCCATGTTACATGAACTTCAGATGTAGCTTCTTCTTCAAGGCCCAGGTTTAACTCATTTGAAGTGCTTATCATTAATGTTGCATTCAGTGAAATACATAATAAACCATTGCAATATTTTCCCCTGGCCACCTTGTACAGACCCCCAGGGGCCATATGTTGAATTTCTTAAAGAGTTTGGACATCTGCTGTCAGACCTATTGATAAACTCTGGCAAAGTGTTGATAGTAGCTGACTTTAACATTCATGTAGATAATTCTAACGATGCTTAGCACCGACTTTATGGACTTCTTCAATGAAAAAATCTATAGTGTCAGGAAAAAAAATAAGGGAGGTTCAACCTCCAATAGCATCTCATGATCCAGTCCAGTCTAAAGCTTCACATTTAGATTTTCAGTGCTTTACAGGTACCACCCCGGCTAAATCAACAATGTGCTTGTTAGATCCAATCCCAACCAGATTTTTAAAGGAAGTGATGCATACGGTTGGAGAGCTGCTTCTAAATATTATTAATTCCTCTTTATATCTAGGTCATGTCCCAAAAACTTTTAAATTGGCAGTTATTAGACCCAACCCTAGGTCCTACATGGGTCAGTTTTAGGACCTCTGCTGTTCGCAATATACAGTACATGCTGGGTAACATCGTTAGAAGAAATGGGATTAGTTTCCAATGTTATGCTGATGATACCCAGTTATATATCTCAACAAAACGTGAGGAAATACCCAAGTTGTCTAGACTGACTGAGTGTGTCCAGGATATAAAAGATTCGATGCCTGATAACTTTCTTTTACTAAATTCAGATATATCACTAATTGGCCCAGCACACAACAGCTCTCACAATTCAGTTTGCATTTAGAAGGATGTACTGTTACTACCAGCTCTACAGTTAAAGACCTGGGCGTAATATTAGACAGTAAAAATCATATTTATTTCCACTTTCACAAAAACAGTCTTTTTCCATCTTAGAAATATTGCCATGCTTAGGACCATCTTATCCGTATCTGATGCAGAAAAGATATAGGAATTTCTACTCCTGTACCATAGAGAGCATCCTGACGGGTAACATCATGACCTGGTTTGGAAACAGCACCATGCAGGACAGACGAGCTCTACAGAGGGTGGTTCGATCAGCCGAGCGCATCATCCGCACCGAGCTCCCTGACCTGCACTCGATCTACAGCAAGCGGTGCTGAACCAAAGCCAGGAAGATGGTGAAGGACCTCAGCCATCCCAACAATAGACTGTTTTCTCTGACTGGGAAGCGATTCCGCTCCCTGAAGGCCAACACAGAGAGACTTAGGAGGAGCTTCTTCTCGCAGGCGATAAGGTCTCTCAATCACAATCACACCACCACACAGGATGAACAACATCTTTTTAAACTCCCAAAATTAACTGGACAATCATGGACACATTCACACTACATATTTATATATCTGGACCATTGCACAAGACACTTTAATAAGTCACTCTTTAAACATATTGGCACAACCACTGCCACTTTCTATATTTCTATATTTTGTAATATTTTTTTATTGCCCTTATTTGTACAGTTTATTTTTAATAGTTAAATTAATTTTCTTTAGTATTTCTTTTTATTCATATTTACAGTATTCCTTACGTACAAGTTTTTATTTTATTTCTTAAGGTCACTGGCGGTCGTATAAGCATTTCACGGCATTTCATGCTGTGTATGTGACAAATAAAATTTGAATTTGAATTTGAATTTGATATAAAAGATTTGATGACTTTATATCATCCATATCAAGCCAGTCTTCTGATGCGCTACAATCCACCACGTTCCTTAAGATCACAAAACTCCGGACTTCTGGTAGTTCCCAGAATATAAAAATTTTCATATTTAGCTCCAAAGCTTTGGAATAGCCTTCCAGATAATGTTCGGGGCTCAGACACGGTTTCCCAGTTCAAAAGTAGACTCAAGACGCATCTCTTTAATCTGGCATTCACGTAACTCATCCCATAACCTCATACTCCAGTACACCTATCCTGAATGGCAACTACGCTAATTCTTCCGAACTATTCTTTATTTTTCTACCCATCCCGAGGCATCTGGAGATTTCGCCAGCTTCAGTAGACAAAGGCCGACCCTGTGAGGTTCCTGAGGCATCCAGAGAAGGACCAGCTCCAGCTGGATTCTGCTTCATGATGGTTTGGAGCTACACACGCTGCTCCTGTGCTTCCAGTGATCCAGACCTCATCTGCTCTTTGCACCTACTGACTCGTCCCTATGCTGAACTGGTCTTCATGTTAATTTAAATAACTTCTGTTTTATTGAACTTTCAGCTGCATAATACACACAATGTTATATAATTTCTATTCATTGAGGATGGGTTCCCTGTTGAGTCTGGTTCCTCTCAAGGTTTCTTCCTATTGCCATCTCAGGGAGTTTTTCCTTGCCACTGTGGCCTTCACCCTTGGCTTGCTCATCAGGGACAATCTCATTATTATCTAGACACATTTTTCTCACACATACATAGTTCCATAAATTTTCTTTCCAAATTTTCTTTTCATTTTTGTGAAATATAAAATCTTAGATGTTATTATTACCTATTATACTAAGCATTAGAATTGTTAAATGAGATGAAAATTACTTTCAGTAGCAAAAAACAAGTTTTTAAAAGAAAATGTCACATGACCAAGATGTTCATTAGATTCAGGAATTAAAGTAAAAAATAAACCCAAATAAGGAAATTTTAACATTGGGTTCTTACTGCCGATGGAAACCAGACTTTCAATTAGTTTTAGCAGTGTAGTGCATTGTAGTGTAGGGAAGTGTAGTGTAATGTAGTATAGTGTAGTATATAGGGAAGTGTTATATACCTCGTTATTTTCTCAGTCTATGCTACTGTAGTTCTGTTTGTCTGTCACACACATTAGGTACAAAATTTTTATTTATATAAAATATTTTATAAAAAAAAAATTTAATTAATTTATTTATTTATTTTTAATTAATTTATTTATTTTTATTATTATTTTTATTATTATTATTATTATTATTATTTTTTTTTATTCTTTAATTTTTGTGAAGCTGCTTTGAGACAATGACCATTGTTAAAAGCGCTATATAAATAAAATTGAATTGAATTGAATTGAATGGAATAAAATTCATACATATTCACAATATATATGTATATATATTTATTTTCTACCTGCACACCTCTCTGTCCCTCTTCATGGTTCTGTTCCATTCCCTGTCCTCAGGCTCAGATCTCTGTGTTGTGTTCAGCCATAATAAGATCTCAAGATTTGATTTTATCTTGGAGGAGATACATGATGGTGTGCCCGTGTGTGATGTTTACTTTTTGATCATTTGAAAGCCATGAAGATAAAAGATTAATCTACGCATGGTGCCATAGTGTGTGTTCAATGTGCAGATACAGACTGATACACATTGTGTAAATATCGCAGATTCACTGGAGGCAGCAGTGGAAACACCTTCATAACATTACAGCAATTTCCAGAGCGATTCTGCATTTGTAAATTATGCACTTTCCTTGTTCTGCTGTCTGTCTGTCACAATAAACTCACAAGACTATGGACTAACAGAACATCTGAGTGCTGTGACACTGGCAGAGAGAGAGAGAGAGAGAGAGAGAGAGAGATAGAGAGGGTGTTCATTAATGTTTCTCAACAGATGCTCCATCATGTGGAGTCCACTCCCCCTAGTGCTTTCCAGCGTAGTGGCACTTTATTCAGCTTAGTATAACTTTGAGTGCGAAAGTCTATACACCCTTAGAGTAAAATTAAGTCAAGAGCATTTCTTTTCTTACAATATATTTTGCACTGTTGTCTAAACTTGTTAATAGTGTAATAAGAGTGATGTAGATCTTGATCTTCTCACTTTGTCTAACATATCCTGTAGCTGTGACTTTATCAATGAATATCACCGAAATATTGTGCCTCCAACCTGTGTAGGTTCTTTCAACAGTTCCAGTTGTTACATCCATGCTTAAATTTTCCTCTACATAACTATTGTGATTCTGCCTTTTATCATACAGTACATGGGTAAGATCAAAGCTAAAGAATTACAATTTTGACTTTATGATTCATTCAAGTACACGTTCCTTTTTTTTTTCTCTGAAATGATGGAAGACAAAGGGAGGGTTTGCTACATAAACACACACACACACACACACACACACACACACACACACACACACACACACACACTAAGTGCCCTTTAGGTTGCCCTTACAGTGGAAAAGAAGCGTTCAAAAGCCCTAATGGGTGATCTTGACTTAAAAGCTAGTAATAAAGCCCCCACTATGTGCACGAAAAACCTGATAAAGTGCCTTTTAGGTTACCAACCTTAATGGAGAATTTGTGATGTCATGCCCTTTAGGGTCACCTAAGTCTGAGAAAATGTGATAAAGTTCCTACTAGAGTGCCCTTCATTGGAGAATACATAATGCAATTCCCTATACGAACATGCCTTGTACAAGAAGAAAATTATAATATGCTCTCCCAATGTGTGGCATGGTGGCGTAGTGGTTAGCAATGTCACCTTGTGGAGTCTAATTCACCTCTGGGGTCTGGGTTTGATTCCTGTCTTGGAGACTGAGTGCATGGAGTTTGCATGTTCTCCCCGTGCTTGGTGGGTTTTCTCTGGGTACTCTGGTTTCCTCCCACAGTTCAGAGACATGCAGGTTAGGCTGACTGGCATTCCCAAATTGCCATTAGTGTGTGAATGATAGTGTAAATGTTGACCGGATATCTTACCACGTAAGAATGGATAAAATGGGAATAAATACAATGGTCACCACTGAACTCCACTGTCCCTAGATGGACCACAGATGTTCCTGGATGGATGGATGGATGGATGGCCCTCCCACTAGATAATACATGATGCAGTGTCCCCTCCCAAGAAAAGGAATGAAATGCCCCTAGAGTGTTACTATATGCAACAAAACAAATTAAAGGGCTCTCTAAGTTGTCTCTATGTGCAAGTTAGCATGATGAAATACCCTATTTTTGGTGGCCTTCAGAAATTATACTGTAATGCAGTGCCTAAGTGTTCCCCTTCAGGTAAGGAAATATGAAGCAGCCTCTTGTAGTTTAGAATATGTGATGCAGTGCCCTATAATCTTCCCCACATTCAAGAAAACATGATTAAATGCCCACCATGGTAGTCCTATGTGTGAGGAAAAAATATGAAATGGCCTCTGTGGTGCCCTAATGTGAAAAATAAGTGAATAAGTGCCCATTAATATTCCCCTAAATGCAAGTAATCTTGATCAAGTGTTCCCTGGCGTTTCCTTCCAAGAGATAATACATGATACATCTACAGTCAAATTAGTTGAAGTGCCCTCTAGGAACTCCAGGCCATTTATTTATTTGCCCTTGCTCCTCATATGAAGATGTTTAATCACTAGAAACTAAATGAAACTATGAAAACAAATGACATAATTTTCAATAGACATTGTATCTCATTGTGCTTAGGTTCGAAAGTTGTCTCTGGTCTTTGCGCATGAAGCTTGCATGTTCTCCCTGTGGTTGATGGGTTTCCTGCCAATGACGTGGACTGAATTCGGTATGTTGTGGTACCATCACCGCTACAAATCCACCTTATACTCCAGTGTTCTTGCTCTTACTCACATGTTAACCCTTATTTACTGCTCAGAGTTTATACCAGTTCATCCAGCTGTCTGTGCAAATGTTGTCTGTCCTGTATGTTGTCCTTTGCTTTCTCCAGCTTGGTTTAAAGTTTTTCTTTCTGCCCTTCGTTTCAATTCGCCATGACAGTGGTGGTGTATAATGTACAATGTCTCAGGCAGCAAACGGAGCCTCAATTTCTTCATATTACATTATGGTTTTGCTTGTTTTTATGTAGCTCTTTATTCCAAAATAATAAATTAGTCCATCAAATGGCCAATATTTCGAGACGGCATATTCATTTGTATCTAAAAACTATTTTATATGTGTTTATTAGATTCAATTTTACTTTTTATTAGGTGTGTATTGAAAATGTTTGTTCCAATCTATTTAGCTAGGTAATAAAAGCTAAATCTTTCTCTGTACACCCTTTTTCACAGATATCCTCCTAGTTTCTGTAAGCCCACCTTAGTCTCATTCCTGTTCTTGGATCATAGGAGTGGAACCCAAGGTGCTCTCATACAGTAGGGTTGGGGTTTAATGTGGTTTTTGCATTCTGAGAATATTTTCTGCTAACAAATAGTTGCAAATAGTTGCAATGGCTACTGTGGTAAGCTTAAACCATTCTGGCAATTTTCCTTTGACCTTTCTCATGAACAGAACTCAATCTCATTAAGGCAGTTCCACCAACAGAACTGCTGCTTGTTGGATGTCCTTTGTTTCTCAATCCATTTTGTGAGTGTTGTGCTTGAATATCCTAGGAGATTTCTGAAAAACGTTCTGGAAAAAAAAAAAAAAGAAAAAAACAGAACCCAAGCCATCTTTCCTGGCACCAACAACCATGCCACAGATATAATCAATAAGATCCACAATCTCAGCATTCTGATTTGTAATTGGAAACATAGAATTGAGGAGTAGACAGCAGAATATAACTTAAAAATACAGTATATAAACCAGAAAACCTATTCTTAATCTTGGGGTATAAAGGTTTTTACTTTTAAGAATAAAAGTTTTTAAGAATAGACTTAAGAATCTAGGAACAGGTTTTTAAACTCCTAGCAAGAATTTTAGTTCAGTTCTGACTGAATGCTTCATGTCTCATTGACTGGGATGTTTAATGCGACATGGAGTAGGAAAATGTTCTCCATTTATACTCCATTACAGAAAGAGGCACTCTGGCGCTACTCTCCAGACAAAGGAAGGCGCTTACACTTCATTAATAACACTCTTAGATAGCAGTAAATATGGATCACATCAGATACCGAAGGGCAGGATGAGGATCAGTAAAGGCCGTAGGGGACTCGTGACTAATCTCAGTCTGTGTACCCGTGCGCTAGTGCCAGCGGCAGTAATGTCTGGGTCAGCGGCCCCTGGTTTGGGTCAGTGGGAGCCTCAGGAAATGCTTTATCACTGTAGTTTTCCCCAGAGGCCAAGCCAGGGCCCCTGAGTCTCCCCAGAACCCACGTGGCTCAAATAAAGATGAAACAGAAGTGCTATGATCAATGGTTTCGTTTTACTCTGATGGGGTCGTACTGGTTTTTATTGCTGAATTGGAAAAAGCACAACAGAATCGAAAGGTTTTAAAAATGGATAATTAAACCGGACACTTATTGAAAGTTGACATTGTATGCTTTAGACCTGGTTATGTGCAACTATATATTATTTTAATTATTTTTCTGTTTATTCTAGAAACAGAAGACAGGGACATAACTCACCCACACAATCACCATTGAACATTTTTGTTAGTTTTTTTATTAGCTGTTTTGCTGCTCTGTTGAGAAACAAGTATTTAACACACATCCTAATTAAGCTGAGTCATCTTGGGTGAGCTCAAAACAAGGCTCAGTTTGAGAGATTACGGAGGTGTTATTTGTTAATGAATAAACAGAGCAATTGACTCTGGTATAAGATGAATAAAACACTTTGGTATTGGAAAATAATATGCCAACTTCTTCTTTTTCTCCTGCTTATTATTATTATTATTATTATTACTATTATTATTATTATTATTATTGTTGTTGTTGTTGTTGTTGTTGTTGTTTACCAGAAGGCTTTTAAAGTTTGTTAGAAAGTGAACATTTACTAACTGATCACAACAATAGGCCATTGTCTTCTATTGTACATTAATGTGAATTTGTGATTGTTCACATAATATTTACATGATGGGGGAAACAAACAAACAACCCCCCCACCCCAAAAATATATATATATATATACAGTGGTGTGAAAAACTATTTGCCCCCCTCCTGATTTCTTATTCTTTTGCATGTTTGTCACACAAAATGTTTCTGATCATCAAACACATTTAACTATTAGTCAAAGATAACACAAGTAAACACAAAATGCAGTTTTTAAATGAGGGGTTTTATTATTTAGGGAGAAAAAAAATCCAAACCTACATGGCCCTGTGTGAAAAAGTAATTGCCCCCTGAACCTAATAACTGGTTGGGCCACCCTTAGCAGCAATAACTGCAATCAAGCGTTTGCGATAACTTGCAACGAGTCTTGTACAGCGCTCTGGAGGAATTTTGGCCCGCTCATCTTTGCAGAATTGTTGTAATTCAGCTTTATTTGAGGGTTTTCTAGCATGAACCGCCTTTTTAAGGTCATGCCACAACATCTCAATAGGATTCAGGTCAGGACTTTGACTAGGCCACTCCAAAGTCTTCATTTTGTTTTTCTTCAGCCATTCAGAGGTGGATTTGCTGGTGTGTTTTGGGTCATTGTCCTGCTGCAGCACCCAAGATCGTTTCAGCTTGAGTTGACGAACAGATGGCCGGACATTCTCCTTCAGGATTTTTTGGTAGACAGTAGAATTCATGGTTCCATCTATCACAGCAAGCCTTCCAGGTCCTGAAGCAGCAAAACAACCCCAGACCATCACACTACCACCATCATATTTTACTGTTGGTATGATGTTCTTTTTCTGAAATGCTGTGTTACTTTTACGCCAGATGTAACGGGACACGCACCTTCCAAAAAGTTCAACTTTTGTCTCGTCGGTCCACAAGGTATTTTCCCAAAAGTCTTGGCAATCATTGAGATGTTTTTTAGCAAAATTGAGACGAGCCTTAATGTTCTTTTTGCTTAAAAGTGGTTTGCGCCTTGGAAATCTGCCATGCAGGCCGTTTTTGCCCAGTCTCTTTCTTATGGTGGAGTCGTGAACACTGACCTTAATTGAGGCAAGTGAGGCCTGCAGTTCTTTAGATGTTGTCCTGGGGTCTTTTGTGGCCTCTCGGATGAGTCGTCTCTGCGCTCTTGGGGTAATTTTGGTCGGCCGGCCACTCCTGGGAAGGTTCACCACTGTTCCATGTTTTTGCCATTTGTGGATAATGGCTTTATAACCTTTACCAGACTGATGGATCTCAATTACTTTTGTTCCTGAATTTCTTTGGATCTTGGCATGATGTCTAGCTTTTGAGGTGCTTTTGGTCTACTTCTCTGTGTCAGGTAGCTCCTATTTAAGTGATTTCTTGATTGAAACAGGTGTGGCAGTAATCAGGCCTGGGGGTGACTACAGAAATTGAACTCAGGTGTGATAAACCACAGTTAAGTTATTTTTTAACAAGGGGGGCAAACACTTTTTCACACAGGGCCATGTAGATTTGGAGTTTTTTTTCTCCCTTAATAATGTAAACCTTCATTTAAAAACTGCATTTTGTGTTCAATTATGCTATCTTTGACTAATAGTTAACGGTTTTTGATGAGCAGAAACATTTAAGTGTGACAAACATGCAAAAGAATAAGAAATCAGGAAGGGGGCAAATAGTTTTTCACACCACTGTATATATATATATTTTTTTTTTTTTTTTTTTTTAATCAAACACAGTAAATCAATCAGTTGTGAAATTGAATTGTGACTAGATTGAAAAATACACCAGAACATTCTGGTCCAAATTTTTGACCTGTCGAAGCCAAGTCACACTGGTTAATTTTGCACTATTAAAAAAAAAAAAAAGAGTGCCGTATGTACAGTGTCAAAATCCCTTTATAAATACCTTACTTTTAGTAATAGAAAGTTTTAATCCTAAACATTGTTTCAAAGCACCTTGTCCAAGCTGGTTATTTCAGAAAAGAAAACCTTTTTTTTTTTTTTTTAGCTATTTCTAGGAGTGCCAGGGAAATCCTGCTGTCAAAACAAGGCTGAGCATTCTCTCTTTCATACTATTTCACAGAATCCCTATTTAAATATTCTTAAAAAATAGGATTTTTCTCAGACCCTCATAAATAAATTCAGACCAGCCATATCGTAGCAACTAGACATGATAGAGTGATAAACTTGGCATTGAAATAGAGCATATTGAACCAAGAATTAGAAAATATCTACACTGTACACAAAATGCAACTTCATGACGGGTTACATTTGTATGTATTCTTGTGTTTTTCCTGAGATAGTGTGCGTATATCGAACATTTAATTGAGATTTATTGCGTTTTATATGCAGCCCTGAGCATGTGTAGCCTCATCAATCATAGCATGCACAACACACACACAACAGCTTGGTATGTCCCAGTGCCACCCTTACACCCTGGCACAACCATTTGCCAAATCTTCACCCAAACACAAGAGACCACCATAAGCACAACCTGCTCCATCTAGAACCTTCTAGAGCCTCCAAATCCCTAATCAACCTAGCACTCCACCTCATTGTGGCATTAACTTACACCGAGGGACATGCACGAACCTCTGAATAAACCATGTCCAAACTCTTCTCTTTCAGCCTCCACCCAATGTTCTGTCACTCAGGCCCTCTGCATCATCCATCATCACTTAGCCTATGTCCTTCATTTCCACACACGACATAAACATTGGTGCACTCATCCGTCCCTCTTTTCCTGTTTTTATCAAAGCGATTCTCTACGGTGCCGCCTTTTTCAGCTCAACCGCAGATGGACAGGGAAAGGAGGAATGACTCCAACCAGTCCGTCCAGGGTGAACGGCCAGGCAGGTGTGAAAACAAATGAAAGATAGAGCCAAAGGAAAAAGAGGAGAGGAAAGGTTTCAGGGATGGGGCACCAAGTCACAGTTGTGAGGTCACTCATCTAATAGTTATACATTAATCACTGTCAGTGAGTTCTTCAGTCTGTCAGTCATAAACAATAAACCAGTCATGACGTAATGGCCCAGATTAATAATTGTTATGTCATGGGTGTAAACCACAAATCATCATAACATTGTGTAACATTGAGTAACATTCAGAAACGGCACAAAATATCAGGAAAGAAAATCCAAATAAACTTTATAACAAAAAAAAATAAGTCATTTTAATTGTATGAAACATCTGTTGAGGAAATGAAACATCTGGGAGCATGCTGTTATAGAATAATAATCAGTGACTGGGGGGGTGATGTGCTCTTGCATAAGACATTTCCTGTTACAAACCAAAGTTGTTGTTTTTTTGTCCCAAGGTGTTTCTTTTCTTTTGTACCACAACAAAATAGGATTTTCTATTTAATTCTAATATTTAAAAAAACAACACATTGTGTATTCATCCATTTATACTTACATTTAAAAATATCACACAAGAAGGAGTGATGTTGAACTGAATATCACTACGGCTGTGATGCGGCCATAGCAAATCCTCAAGTGTGATATTGCTTTTATACAGCCACTCCACAAAAAACATTTATTATCAACAGATGATTGTTTGTTTATTTAACCAGTTATTTTTTCAGTATCCTTCTGAACCTGGCAGAACTAACTAACTGCCAATTAGTGACTGACAATTAGTGTAATTAACAGGAGTGAAAGTAGTTCCCTTGATCAGGGGATAGAGAGTGATTTGGGATTCAGCCTTGTGTTAGAAGCTAGTTAGCTTTGTAGCCTGTGTTAGCTGTGAAGTGTTATTTAAGATGATAAAACGTTATCAGATGTGTGTTCTTGCTGAAAGTGCTTCTGTGACTGGTTTTGAATGTAGGTTCTACATTCTAACTGACAATTAGAATTATCAATTATCGGTTATTAGAACTGGGATATGGAGTGATACATATACATTAAGCAGGCTCGTATTCAAAAACACTCGTAAATCAAAGCAAGTTTTCCCATAAGAAATAATGGAAATTCAAATTATTCGTTCCACAGCCCGAAAAAATAAATACATAAAAATAATTAAAGGGGACATACAGTCCCAATTTTGCATAGGTTAATATGATTCTTTAGGGTCCTAATGAAAAGTTTGTAATATTCTTTAATTAAAAATTCTCAATTGTTGTGTAAAAAAAACTTTTACCTGGTAAAAAGTAGCTCTGTTCTCAGCAACCTGTTTCAGTACATGCTCCGTTAAATGTTAATGACCTCTACTGAACACGCCCCCCAGTTCTGTGGGGCGTGTCTTCACAATACAAGTGGGGTATAGCTTTGACAACAGTTAAAAATATAAAATAAAAAAAAAACAGTTAAAAATAATTTTACATGATGTTAGAATTATTTTATATATAAAGGAGTTATTTCTCTTGCTCTCTTCCTCATAGATCTGATATTAACGTGTTAAATCTTTCCTGCTGCTATCTTCCTGTCTCCTCTTGCATCTGTTCATTCATGCTCACCTTCCCATACTCTGTCTCTCTCTCTCCCTCTCTCTCTCTCTCTCTGTCTCCTTCCACTTATCTTCCTCTCCTTTGATTCAAATTCAAATTTTATTTGTCACATACACAGTTATACACAGTATGATATGCAGTGAAATGCTTATACGACAGCCAGTGACTTTAAAAAGAAAATAAAAGCTTGTACGTAAGGAATAAATATTAATAAAAAGAAATACTAAAGAAAAAGAATTTAACTAGTAAAATAAACTGTACAAATAAGGGTATATATATATATATATATATATATTTTTTTTTTTATATATATATATATAAAATTTTACATGTGAATCTGGTTGTAAAACTTTTTTGACTTCCCAGACCGGGAATCGAACTCCGGCCGCTGCGCTGAGAGCGCCGTATCCTAACCACTAGACCACCGGGGACAAATATCTTGCTCATAGAGATGCCGGGTATTCAACCTAGGACATCATACACGTGAAGCATTGTGTGCGTGTTTGACTGAGTCTCTCCTGGCGCCAGAAAAGCTTACCGAAGCACAGCGGACTCGCCTCGTCTACTACGCAACTTTAGAAAAACTTTATAAATATGCAAAAAAAAGCATGTACCTTGAGCGGGAATCGAACCTGCGCCTCCCGCGTGAGAGCACGAAATCCTAACCACTAGACCACCGCACTACACCAAAAAACTGCACACCACACTCGTGTAGGCGCCATTTTGCTCCAGCGTAGAAAAACAATGGCCGACAGCTTTCTTCTAACTCGGGGCGTGTCTTTGCTAAAACACCAGTGTCAATCAACTATAGTGGGAGAGGCCTCTGTCGGTGTGACGTCACACCGACAGGCTTTTGAGATCGGCCTGATTTCAGAAGGGGCATCTTATTTTAATAAATTAAAAGAAAATCGCTGGGCGGCTCTTTATCATTGTAGAGTGGTTGTGTACACACTCTCCTAACACACATTTCAGTCCAAACAGCTTGAAAAAGTGCATGTAGCACCGTATGTCCCCTTTAACACAAAATATAAAGTAAAAATAAAACAAATTAACCTGCACTTTTACCTTTAAAAAAGTGAAAATAAATACCGACAGATAAGTGTTTCCATTTATGTGCACAGGCACCGTGAGTGTGTGTTTTTCTCTCTATTGCGCTGCGGAGTGTGTGTTATGTGTGTGTTATTTGTATGCACGCACGTAATTTGACACCATGCCGGTTGTGTGTGAATGAAGCACCCCCTCTCTGCTTCACACACACACACACACACACACACACACACATTAAAAGCGATATAGAGAGAGAGAGAGAGAGAGAGAGAGAGAGAGAGAGAGAACCGGCACGGTGTCAAATTACGCGCGCGCACACACATTACACACACTCTCAAACACTGACACAAACTAAAGACGAGAGAGAGAGAGAGAGAGTGTGAACTGGCGGGGTGTCAAACACATAACATACACATAACACACACACACACACACACACACACCCACAGATGTTGATTATACCAGGAAGAGACGAGCACTAAGACCCAGCAGGGGAGATGATTACCCGCAGCGCAAGAGAGGCTCAATTGTGATCATGTGACGCATGGCATTAAATCAAGAAGAGAATGCATGATATATGATACTCGGTGCTCGTAAACCAAGACAATGCTTGTTTTCCAAGTCAATTTTTTTAAAAATCTTTGCTCGTCCTCCGGAACACTCGTAAACCGAGGTTTTACTATAGTTAAATGCCCAGTGGTATTACCGTCTATTATTACCACTCATGGAATGTCTTTCATCCAATCAGATTGCTCAGTCGGAACTAACTGTTCTATAATATCTAACATGTTTGTGTCACAGTATCCTAACCAAGATTTTTAACAAACCACTGCTATCACATTCCGGAGCTAACTGTTGTATAATTAATGTTGGGGCCATCCACAAAACAAGCTAGCTGCTAAAATAAGTAGTTCCAAGTTAGTTTCCCCACCAGCACCTCTTTTTCAACTCTCTATTAAAGAAATGTAATTTTTTATATTAGTGAGAAACTGTAAAATGTTAACATCCCTGGCATGAAGACTTTCCCATGTGAGAAAAACCTACAGACCTTTTCAAAATACTGACACTGGAGACTCATTCCATGAACGTTTCATTTCACCGTATGCTCTTAGATAATACTGTACACTCACCATACACTTTAGCAGTGCTGTGAATTTACTGTTACTATAGACACCGTTGTTGGGTAGCCCTCCTGTTGCGTGAATGAATTTGATGTATGTTGAATGTAGTAGTTCAATGAACAGTTCAACTCACTAGTTCGTCCAGCTTGATGGCGAAACCTGCAGCAAATGTTTTTATACTGATATTTGTATCTTTGTCTGATTAGAATTATTTTTACTGGAAATGCCACAAAACACAGCTGTATCTTATCATGCGTGAAGGGAAGTACTAACCAGAAATGGTCCTACTGTACGTATTTAATTTGATGTTGTCCCTGCGTGAACATCCTTCTTGGATCAAAAGAGGACAATCATTACTGTGTGTCCCCAGGCTACAGGACTATCCAAAGATTTATCTCTATACACAAGCAACCATGTGTCCTCTTGGGTCCAGTTCCTTCTTTTGCACAGAAGACTATCAACCTCTTTGGCTAATGGTTGGAAACAGATTTCTGAAGAATCTTAGTCATGTACGAAGCCAATTGGGAATTCAAGCCCTCAGAAGTAATTAAACTAATTAAAAGGAAATTTCATGTTTTACTGAAGATTTTTCTCAAGCATGGCATTGCACAAAAGTAGAAGTGACATTTCACCAACCCTACAGTTACTCATTGGGCTTAAAGGTCTTGTTAGAATCCAAAGAGCGTGCATGTTTAACCTTGCTCTTATACTCTTATGTTCTAGTAGAGTGTTGGATCATTTGACAAGGCATTCGGATTTAATGCAAAGCTCTACTGGTTCCTGTACTGCACACATTTTAAAATGACGCCATTGCGTTCCTGCAGGATTGGCACATGGATGCCATTCCACAGCAATGACAGACGGGGATGTACTGTATATAGGGAACATAATCACGCCTTCTCTGTCGTTATCTGGTTATTCTTGGAGTCCGAGGCTGGAGGGAGCTTATCGGTCCTATTCCCTCAGTAAGATAAAGACCACTCATTAAGTCCAGTGGCGTAGGTTGAGTTGTCCACAACCTGCGTATGAGGAGGAAATAATGATAGTGCTCCTACACACGTATACACTCATGCATGGGTGGAGAAGAGTAAAATATCTTGTAACATATTTTGAAAAGTATTGTAGTTTTCACATTGGGTGCATTCAACAGTGAACACTCAGCACTGTTAATTCCTATTTTAGAAAGAAGAAAAAAAGCCGAAATATATCTATATTATCAGAAATTAGTTTGTCATTTTCCATTTACTGTTTAGTAGCATCATAGATTTTATATTTTATGTTTTTTCCTGGTGTGCATTGTCTTATGCAAAAAAATTCATAAATGCAAATCTGAAACACACATGCATGCCAGTTTGCCCGTATTACACCAACATTTAACAAGAACTGTAATGAAACAGATGCATGTTTCCATATCTGCTATTAATTATCTCATTTTTTTTTTCTTGATGATTTTCACAGCAGGAACCAGGTACTTGGTGGGATTTTTTTTCTTTCTTTAACCTGATGTTTTTTGAAGCAGTTTAAATATCACATAATACCTGTCCATCTGGAGGTACCCTTTATTGATTGCACAGAGTGTAAACAATATCAGCTGGCACTGTCATCATTCCATGCAGAACACAGGTCATAACTTGCAAGCGTACCATAGTATTCGCAAGCATCAAGCAGTGACATCAGTGTGCAGACAAGATGATAAAAGTGAGAGCTCTTCACACTGGTGAATACTGACCACTGAGGCACCGTTCAGGACTCAGTCTCAGTTTTTAAGTCTAGGCTAAAACCCTATATATTTAGCTTTAGGTAAAGGAGCAGATCTGGGGGACTCATGGACGTAGAGTATTATGGTGAACTGGTATGTTTAGATGCCGTCTTCCCCACTCTCATTGATCACGCAGGTTTGTTGTTAGATGATTGGTTGCTTTACATCTCATGTCTGTGTTTCCTTCGAGCTCTCCCTTTTAGTTATGCTGTCATAGTTAGTCCTGCCGGAGTCCCTACTTGCACTCTGCACAAAATATACATTCACTTATACATTGTTTGACTCTGACCAAACTGCCATCTCTCCTCCTCTCTCTCTCTCTCCTTTCTCCTCTACCTGTCTCTCTGTTGAGCTATACAGTACATGTCGCTCCTGAGCTGCCAGTGATTCAGACCCCCTCTGGCCTCCGGACCGGTCTGACGCATGGGATGCGTGTGGTGACTGGGGACGGTTCCACTTTACCACGAAGACAGCTGTTCTCTGAGGACTTGTGAGTTGCTCGACAGTTCAGGATTCCTACAGTCCATCTGAGCCTCCAAGAACGAACTGGACTCCATGTTAACTTAAACACATCTCCTGTTATACTGAACGTCAAGTCTCACACAGTATGATGCAGATCAATCCCTGCTATCCATTTCATCAAGATGAGGATGGGTTCCCTGTTCAGTCTGGTTCCTCTCAAGGTTTCTTCCTACTACCATCTCAGGGAGTTTTTTCTTGTTACTGTCGCCCTCGGCTTGCTCACCAGGGACTATCTTATCATTTTGATTTATACACCGTTCACATCTCATACAAACTTAAACAATTCTTTTGAGTGTGTAAAGCTGCTTTGCAACAATGTCAATTGTTAAAAGCACTAAACGAAAAAAATTTAAGTGAAGTTAAAATAAAATGCATGATAACTTGCGCTCATAACGACCACACTCACAGAAACTGTGTTGTACTCAGGTTAACCATCATCAAATATTCTATTAAAGTTACTGTTTCAATGTAGTCATGTTTCGATTGTAAAAGTAAACACGAGTAGTTCATTGTTAGCAGCATACACAAAACAAAATGACATAACCAGAGATAAATAGAATGTTGCATAATGCCCCTTAAGGCTAAATACTAAGTAGATATTGATATGAGTATTGATGATTGGCAAAAAGCGTATATTCATACTTGTATTCAGTCTAAAAAAATGCTTTAAACGCATCGTGAATTATTGTACATGACTATTAAAAGCATCAATGCTTTAGTGTGAATCTTGGCATTGGATTTCATTGCAAATTTCAACAGATGGACAGAACTCACAGCAGATGATCTTGGAGATTGTTTCCCGCAGTGACTGGCAAGCAGTCTTTTACTCCACTGCTGAACATCACTTCTTGCTTTGTAGAATTTATTAAAGGGACTAAAATGAACACCATCAACACCAGCACTACACCCAACATTTAAAACCATTAAATTTAAGTTGTACCACTAAACTTCACATGGACAACCTATCCACATGCACTTGATAAGTCATGCACATGTACATGATGTTCACACGGTCCTTGCTGATCTGTCCTTCTGTCCCTTCTCCGTCAGCCGAATCTGTCCCACTGTGATAAGCCTGGTGGCATTTTCTTCAGCGCTCCTCCTGCCTCCTGCCTAAGTGCCATTTCCATAAGAAAGAGCTTCCAATCCTGCAGGCCTCGCCTCATGTTCAGGCCTGGGATTAGCAATCTGCCCTCTGAAATCCCTTCAAACAGATCTAGATGAAACGAGCATTCAGCAGACAAGTCAGGCATGGAGATGGAGACGGAGAAGGTCGGTGTAGGAATGAGCTGAGTGCTGAAGAGGGGGGGGGGGGGCGCGTAGTCGGACATATTCTGATATGGATCAGTGTTCTCATGCTTCTCTATGTTTGCCACAGCACAGCCGGGATGACCTTTAACCTCAGTTGAAGTCTTAAAGGCCAGTGTGAATGATGATACAGATTTTCCTTTGCGGCAACAAATTGGGTTTGTGGCTCAGTTTCCCTAGAATGGTCGCTTTATCTTGCCAAGCAGCTACATGTTTGGGTGTTCAGGGATCAGTTGTTACATCCATTGCATGGATTTAAAGCCTTAAAGGTAGTTAACTTGTTCATTAGGAGATCTAGTGTACTGTGCACTATTATACTGATTTTCAAAATCCCCAGTTTTTAATAAATGAAAACAATTGTGTGATCATAAAATGGCCTGTGCTTATCAGTGTGATTTTTCTTTTTTTTTACTTTTTGCATGTATTGTACAGATCTAAAAAAAAAAAAAAAAGGAATGTGGTAACTCCCAGACGAGTGCCTGTAAGGTGCAAGTGGTGTTTTTTAATGATGGTGTGTACAGAAAGATTTGACTTTTATGCAAGTTGATTACAAGTTATACAGCGATTTTCTGGGATCAAGTGTTTTACCTGCTGAATGTTCATGGGAACAATCGTCATTCTTTAAAACGTTTCAACATTCAACCTTTTCATCTTCATTCACAAGAATATCCCAGTTTGACTTAAACACCCTTTGTACACGTTGTTGTATTGGTTTGTCTTTTTTTTTTTAAGTGCCCGGGTTTTGTGATTTGGCTTAATATTCAAATGTTAAAACCTGTTTAATTTTGTTTGGATTAAAAAAGATGGCTAAAACTAAACAACCAATTTCTGTTTAAAGCTAAAATATAAATTGAAGATTTATAGAACTTTGTCTTTTATGCAATAAAATTCAAACAGGAAGTTGAATTATTTTTTATTAGACCTTTCAAGTAGTGGTTAGCACTGTCGCCTTGCACCTCCAGGGTCCGGGTTCGATTCCCCGGCCAGGCTCGATTCCCGTCTCTGTGTGCATGGAGTTTGCATGTTCTCCCCGTGCTTGGTGGGTTTCCTCCGGGTACTCCGGTTTCCTCCCACAGTCCAAAGATATGTAGATTAGGCTAATTGGCGTTCCCAAATTGACCATAGTGTGTGAATGAGTGTGTGTGTGCTCTGCGATGGATTGGCACGCTGTCCAGGGTGTACCCTGCCTTGTGCCCAGAGTCTCCTGGGATAGGCTCCAGGTCCCCCGCGACCCTAAATACAGGATAAAGCGGTATAGAAGATGAATGAAGAAGATTAGACCTTTCAAGGAAGTTGGAATGTACCAACTATGCTTACGGGGAGGGGACATTGTTAAATGTGATTTCCTGATCCATGTAATTTTTGTCTAGCACAATCCTGTTTGCATTAACTAAGGTTATCCATGGCTCTAATTTTAGTTGAATGTGTTAGGTTTAATTCCAGGATTTTTGTCCCTTTTTCTGCTGAAATGGTTCTGACCACATTCTTTCTATTCAGGGTATGTCTTGTCTAGAAGGCCTTTTTTTTCTTGGTTTTCCTAGGTGATATTGCTGGTGCTGGTGAAGTGTGTAGTAGTTTGTCCTATGTTAATCTGAGAGGCTAGATCAATATTATATGATGTTATTTTTTTTTCCTACTCCAATTGTGTCCATGTTGAGCAAACAGTATTTTGTTAAAAATGTAGATTTTTTCTTTTCATACCAGAAGACGTCTAAAGTCACCCCTTCTCCTTGTGTAAGCAAGTGCCATTAAAGTCACAATTTCACTCTGACCTCCCCTGTTTGGGGGTTATCGACCCATTTTTATTTTTGTTGTGATTTTGCTAATTAAATGGAGCAGGTCCATTATACATAAATATAGAAATGTTTTGCTATCAGCCTACACCCTGCAGATATACTTCTTAATAATTTTTGTGTTACATTGTGTATTTCATTTAGAACACATTCCACTTCCTAAACTTTAATTAAAGCCAAAGAAAAAAATTAAATACCCATTCAGTAAAATTAAGGCCTAATTACTTTACAGCATTCAGCTTTATTAAAACCATGTAAGCCAAGATGATTATTACCATAAAGCTTATTGCGGTTTTAGCCAGCATTATGAATTCCTTACAGTCAGAGCTCAATATGCACCAAGGACTTTGTTGCAAACATGTCATGTTTAAGTCAATAACAGACAATCGCAATGTCAAGAAGTCTGGCATTTTTAATAATTACAGAACAGATTGATTTATTTATCATGATCTTTATTGTGCTGTGCAGGATTTTAATGTTTATCCTTTGTTCTGAGATAAATCAACAATTACAGTATGCCAAAATGTATATTGAACATCCATAATAAAATTATTATATTGTTTTGGATGGAATAAAACAAGATCTGGCATGCCGCTATAAGAAAATTATCAATATCAAGATGATGCAATGCAGAATCCCAAAGACTTAATTAATTAATAATAATAATCCTTATCACATTTTTAAGGGCACTGGTGGCTCAGTGGTAGGTGTTTCGCCTGCCATGCGGAAGGCCCGGGTTCGATTCCCAGCCAGTGTCCAAACCCCAGCCACTGGATGCAGTGCCGGTCCCAAGCCCGGATAATAAGGGAGGGTTGCGTCAGGAAGGGCATCCGGCGTAAAACCTGTGCCAAGTTGTAGTGCGGACTGGATATTCCGCTGTGGCGACCACTTGTCGGGAGCAGCCGTAAGACCAACAACAACAATAATAATACATTTTTTCTTTTTATAGCTTAATGCATACATGAAAAGTTGGATTGTTTAGTCAAATACACTATAGCACATTTGAACCATCATTCCATCAACAGTCTTTCCAAACAGGCTTCTTTGTTCAACAAAATAAAAGGTTGAAGATTCCAAGCTTGAATCATTACCTATTTAAAACCTTGTTTTAATTACACTATAGCACAAGATTATTTTCCATACCATACAAAAGTCTGTATTTACTTCTAGTCTGAAGCAATGACTATACCCACTCTCAGCCTCTCAAAACTACCACTGAACATTACATTAGAAAAGGCAAATAAACATAACTGGGCCAGACTGATCAAAGAAACAAATGATCAAGGGCACAGTAAGATCAAGGGCCCTTCCTTCTTTCCTAAATGAATTAATCCACTTTGAACAACCAAAAAAAAAGGAAGAAAGCTGAACCAAATTAGATTTTAATCGTTTATGGGCTTGTCTTATCTTTTAATATCCGTCGCTCCTGTCTCTCCTCAAGAACCATCAAGATGACATTAGCGGGTTCGACATGCTTTTAGCATTAAAGCTACCCACATAAGTTAAATGGAGGAGGGGTATTCTAAGTGCAAAAGTATCTAAATGTACCCTGACACAAATCAAAGATAAGACGTTGCCCTCTATGCCATGGTGGCCATTACGTCTATATAATTAAGACTTCATTGTAGGAAATGCTAACATGATAACCACGACACATAAATTGGGCTGCCTCATTATTCAGCACATTACATTTCATGTGACTTTCTTTCAGAATGATCTCGATCTTATGTTGCATGCAAACATTTGGGAAGGCAGGAATCAGAGAACTGGCAAACCATATGCTCTAGATGAAGATAAGCAGAACTGGGATCGATAGGAACAGAAATACAATCGAAGACCAATATAGGATTATCAAAGGCTTCAAAATGAACTGGCAGAGACTATACAGAGCATTGTGTTAGGACACTGACCTTGTGTTCCGTCCCAGGCCTAAGGTGGCTCAGGGTCAGTAACAGGTGGTGCAATCAGGTTGAGCCACAGAGCAGTTATACAGTAAGCAAAAAGGAAAGAGTAACCATACAATTATTGCAGTACAACAAGGTTTATTATATTTCCTCCTTCCCAGTAGTGCTGTGATGTTGGTGGTTTTCACATATACTGTACTGTACACTGAAACTATGCATACAAACATATTAGACAACAGCCAGGGGATTAGTTACCATGGACTGGGTGGTGACGGTGCTAAAACACATATTCACAGACTCGCTCACACATTACAGGAAATTACCTGAAGGCAGGACTCGAACCCTCAACCTTTTCATCCTTTTCTTCCTTGAAACCTGCTGAACTTTAGGCTCCTTTCTCTGGGTCATCGGGATTGCCACACAGCTGATGGACGGGAACTTAATCCAATTGCGCTTCCATGTCTTTCCAACAATAATAACGGTAAAAAATACTAGCACATCCCTTTGCGCATATATTGCTTCACACCTGTGTAAGTACACTATGAGTCCTTATATAGTATGAGAGAGAAATGTAATTGCTAATAGATGTCAATCAATTTTCAGGTGAATGGAGCATTATGTTATGCATTAGAGCTTTCAACAGCCATGTTTGGAGGCTGGATTATGTTCTGGGATGTAAAATTGTGCACTTCTTCCTGTATTTCCATGGCAGAGCCCACCAGAACTATGTAGGTCTCTCTAGGCCATTGACCCTGGTTAGTTGGGTTGGCAAGTATGGAATTCTGGCTTAGCAGGAGGTCAGCCACATAATGTGCCAGAATCCATCAGCTCTAATCTGGTCCATAGACTTCCCCATCATTTATACACTGACGTGTCTTCACCATGACATCAGTTCATGGTACTTTCCAACGTAAGTGTTTAAGGGTGTTTGGGGGGATTGTGGAAAGGTGTTTCTGCCAAGGAACCTGGTTTGACTGACTTAAGGTGTGAAATGATGACGCAGTGTGGCTGGAATGTGGCATGTCAAGTTTATGTGATGTCTAATTGACTCTTTGATAGTTGAAACAGGCTGGTGAACTTGTAAACTAGCTTTTACCATGCACTGAATATACATAGAGCTCTGTGCATCACCACTGGTGAGTCCGTGGGATTAGCGCTTCATAGGAGCAATGGCTAATACCGCAGGACACACAGAAACAGAGTCGTCTTGAGTCAGTAGAGGGAAGTTTAATTACTTTTTGTTTGCTTGTGCTTGTTTTGGATAGTACCCAGATGCTGGACTTACAATGACCTGCATCTTCTCTGTGAAGCTCCTATAGATATTTAATGTGAATTAGACGATGGTCACTTACGATTTTTCAGGGATACCAGAATATCTGGTCATTTTTTGGGAAAAAATACTCTACAGTTTTTGAAACCCCAGAAACGTCTATCTTACATAAGATCTCTTCTAATTTCTATAGATATTCGAGTTCTTTTCTCGCCAGGTCTCTCTTTTTCTTTTATAAATTTTATGAGATCTTGACGAGAGTGCAGCATTCCAGTTAGAAACAATTTTACTTCTAATTGTTATAAAACACTGACACTAGAGACCTGGCTATGGGTGGCATGTTGGCATATTGGTTAGCACTGTGGCCTCTCACCTTCAGGTTTTAGGGTTTGATTCCTGCCAGTGGTTCAGTCTTTGGTCTAGTCCAATGACATGCAGATTAGACTAACTGTCATGTCCAAATTGCCTGTAATGTGAGATTGAGTCTGTTCAGGTTTGTGCCCTAACACGCTGTCCAGGATGTACCCACCTCACCCACTGAATCGCCTGGGAAAGACTCCAGATATTCTGTGTCCCTGCAGGATAAGCGGTATAGAGAGTTGACTTGGTAGCATGGTGATGTAGCTACAGAACAAAACGAAAACAATAGAAGAAAAGAGGACACCGAACTCTGTTCAAACTTCTGCATTCAGGCAGAAGGTTCCGGGTCATTATGGCCAAAACGGAGAGACTCAGGAGGAGTTTTTATCCACAGGCGATTAGACTCCTCAACCATGATGGGCCACTCTCCCATTCATAGGACTGGTAACAGTTCACCCACACACTGCTGTGCTGACATTCCACACTGCACACTGCACTTTAGTCTGGACTGTAAGCATCACTTGCACTAACACCTTTATCCTGCTCAGATACACACTTTATTATTATGTTTACATTTGCACCTTTTTTTTTTTTTTTTTTTTTTTTTTTTTTTTCTCTATTTCTATTTATAGATTATTTCTTTTGTTTCTTGCTATTTGCACAAAGTAGGAGCGGTTCAGGATACATTTCACTGCGTGTTGTACTTGTATAACTATGCATGTGACAAATAAAGAATCTTGAATCTTGAATCTTGAATCTGGAGATTATAACAATAACCTATGGTAAAATTAATTAAGAATGTCAATAAGGTGGGGAAAAAATTTTAAAACCAGCCAGCATCGCTAGCGTTTAACATGTTTTTTTCATCACCCACAACGATGTAAAGATGTCTGCAAATTGGCAAATTGTTAGAAAATGCAATGCAGCAGCCAGTAGGACAAACTTTCCTTTGTTCCTGCAGTATTGCATGATTTATAAAAGAAATATCACACACTGACAATTGTGGCATGGAGGTTGGCACAATATATCTAGTTCCATGTGGGGGGGGGGGGGGGGCACTGCACCTCGGCTATTGAAAGAAATAGAAACATGGGATTTATACTGTGTGTCTGGTTATGGTTATGTTTTAATAATATGGTATGGTACTTAAACTGTATTTTAATGCATGATGAGACACATATCCATGACACACTTTTGTACAGATTTCATGTTGTGCACGAGCTAAACATTCCAAACCTTTTCTGCATTAAATGGTTCAGCTGTTTTTTTTCTCCGTGCTCTCACTTTACGCCCACTGTTTTTTCCTTCTTTCCTTGTTTTTTTTACCCCACCACCTGGTTTCCATTTATGGCCTAATGGCTATAAGGCTCAGTGATCAGCTGCTGTGCATCACTATTTAACATACACAATACACAGATCCTTCAAAAGGGGGCTTGAAAATTACAACTAGCAGCACCAGACCTTCTTTCTGCCAAATTTCAAGGTTTTTTTCCAATTGCAGTCAACTTTGATGAATCAGGATGAACCAGTAGGGGAAAAAAAACAGGAAGGAGTCATGAAAGTTTCTTTCATGCTTTGCGTTATGTATCTTCCTGCTTTCTCTTTTTTTCAAGACTCTTGTTATTCATCGATGCTTTTGACAGGTAGAAGAGCTGGCCTGCCAGTCAAGCCTAGATTCCTTCTTTTTGTCTTTTCCCTTCCCTCCCTTTGCCTTTGGTAAGCTCTGAAATCCATCACATGAGGGACAATAGGACAAAAGGGGACAAGGATCAGGATGGGCGTCGTAGAGAGCGGGGGGTGGGCTGAGCCCAAGGCTGAAGTGAAACCTTGCCATTCTTCGGGGAGTCAAAGAAGAGTTCAGTGCAGCATGAATACAGGTTCCGTCCTTTCCTCCCTTCCTCCATGCCAGCTGTGTAGGTGGAGAGCAGCTCTTATTCTGCCCATTGTGTCCAGGTTGAGCTTCATGGGGACCACCGGACACAGGAAGCTCACAGCTTTCATGTGCATTGGAGTGTGTAGCAGAACCAGGTCCATTGAAGCTTCCACTGAGTGAGTGTGTGAGAGAGAAGGAGAACGAGAGTCTAGTTTACACACCTTATGCTGATCACGTTTCAATATTTTATGCGCTTTGACACCAGATCTAAGTAAGTCTTAGTATCAGTGGTCATGGTTTGATTATCTGTTAATATTAATGGCATTTTAACAAATCATCATCGTGATTATCATAATTGAAGCACTGTGTGACCTTCACAGGTATAAGGGTTAGACCATGCAGGAGTATCGCTCCATTCTCTAAAAGACGTGTGGGCTGTCTTAAGGTAGATGACGGAGGATGGAGTACAGGATGTGTCTCAGTCCTGTAAGAGCAGAAGTATGCCAGCATTTTACTTGTGCCCAAATTTGAAGAAGATCATCTGGATCCAACCAGAAGAAACTGGAGGAGCTGGAAAGCACCCGCAAATGAACACTTAGCATGGCTACACATATAAGTTTTATATTTTTTCTAACAAGCATTCCATTTGTTGCTTAATGAACTTTACTTTTGATGCCCTGGCAGATCTACTGTAGATCTCCAGACCAAATCTCAATTATTCTAATTCACAGATTTTATTTATTTATTCATTTATTTTATTTCCTTTGCATGTGTCATACTGAAAGTATACCATTGATGCTGTACTGTAATTGGTTATCAAAGTGCCAAGTTGTCATGTGAACAGATGTTCTTGCATGCCTTTCTCCAGGTCGAATTGTTCCTCAAATATCTTTGCACGTTCCCTGAAAATTGTAATTTAGCTGTGATAATGATCATTGGCAACCTTAACTTCTTTGTCCTGATATTTTAATGCCACATCACATCTGAAGCATCTGTTTCAGCTAAATATGCCCTATTAACTTGATGCTTCATCAATGAGAAGCAGGTAGAAGAGGAACTCTGCTTGTTTGATCTGCTTTAGATTGTAACCCGATTTAAAGAAATGTGCTATATGATGGTTGATTTATAGCATGTGAAACTACTCTTGTTTTTGGCTCGAAGATGACAGGAGTTCAGACATAGACTGGCTAAATAAATGTGTGAGCCGTATTATCTTTTAAGAATAGGTCTATTAGGCCCAATCAGCCACCCATTATCTTGTCTCTGCTTGTAAATGTGCCAGAAAGAGGCCCTGTGTGCCCATCTAGCTCTGCATACCTAGTCTCATTGTCTCCGTGTCCCATCACCCCTCAATATGCTATTCTGATAGCTCGCATTGCCTTTACACCAATGTACGTAGAAGAATAGACGTTTCGTGTGAGCGTATAATGAGAACCGCTGCAATTGTTCCCCGATCCCAGTCGTAATTGAGGACCAGGTCTTGTGGTGGAAGCTGATCTAATTGAAGAAGCATTTACTCAACATTTGAAGGCAATTCTCTCCTCTTGAAGCCTCCTTTTGAAATGAATAGGATGCCCCCTCCTTGGCTTCACCCAGGCCGCTGCCTCTGATAGTCTTCAAGACAATGTCCTCTTAAACCAAAGTGCCCAATGAGTTAATGAGTGACTTAACAGAATTTTCAGAACAGCTCAGTGTCGATTTATTGCTAAAGAATGGATAGTTGTCCCAGTGCTCAAGTGGTTGTGGAAGAACACTCAGAGAAAAAAAATAAATAATTACAGTGTTTGTACGGTAGCGGAGGAATTAGTAATGCAGTTTTTCTTTCAAGTCATAGTTTGGGTAGAAAATGAATCGTGTGATGAGAGCTATTGTTTGAGATTATGACAGTTCATTAAACTATGAAATGGATTTTATTTCATTGTTTTTCTTAAAGTACTGGATGTATAATTTGATCTGGTTTGTACTTATATTCAAAAATACATTGTATAAAGCTAAGACAAACCACATTCATGTTATAAAACATATTAAAGAAAAAAAAGGAGGGAAAAAACATCATCATTAGTCTATTTAGTCTATGTTTAAATATTACACCATCTTTTATTAATAAATCCACAAATCAAATTTATGAATTGTCGTGGTAAACAATATATAATATATAATTTTAGAGCTTCTGACATTTATTTATTAATTTATGTTTTTATTTGTGTGTTTGTTTGTTTGTTTGTTTTCTTCAATCTTCAATCAATTTTCGTTGATTGGGTATTTGAATGTATGCCGCCAATGAATAACTACTATATGTTTATTTAAATAATATACATATTTTAGACCCCATATTTTTTATAACAATAAATCTTTATTTTAGGGTTTATTTATTTATCATTATTTACTGCATGGATTAACATTAATGCTCTTACAGTAAGTATTTATAAGGTATTCATGTTCTTTAATTAATAGTTACATTTTCTGATGCTGTTTTACTGTAAATATTGGTTAATGCAGGCTAAATTTATTTTGCAGAGAATTAAAAAAATTTATTAATAACAACCAGTATGATTAATGTAGTATGTTGTTGGTGAATAATTAACAATATTCATAATTATCATGAGGACGTGTTCTCTGAGTCTGGTCCCTCTCCAGGTTTCTTCCTATTTCCATCTCAGGGAGTATTTCCTTGCCACCATCACCATCAGCTTCCTCATCAGGGACAATCTGATCATTTTTGATTTATACATATTTTCACACATTTCATACACATTTCTATAATTTTCTTTGTGATTTGTGTAAATCTGCTTTTCAAGATACGTGAACATTAACAAAGACAGTAACTCTAATGACCTTTTGACCCTAAAGCAGTGAGGAGGCAACACGAGTGGAATCTTGGGTGAATTTAGCTAAACGTGTTACTTCACGGTTGATTAAGGCTGAAATTTCTGGGATATTGATGTCATGTGTTTTTTTTTTTACAGCATGACAATTTTTATTACAGTACTTGTACAAGTCAAACCGGAACTTGTGTTGAAATGTCTTGTGAATCCATTGTAAAAAAAATATAAGTATAAATAATATCGTTTTTTAATTTATGGAATCTAATAGGAATTTTTCTCAATATGTCAGCAAGACTTGTGCTTATTACAAAAAACAAAAATAAACAAACAAAAAATATATAGTTTTTATTATTGTTTATTATTATTATTATTATTATTATTATTATTATTATTAGTCTTGCTGACATATTGAGGAAAATTCCTATTAGAGGTCATAAATTAAAAAACAAATAAACACACAAAAAACCCCACAAATGGCTTTATATGCTCATTTCAGTATTACAGTTGAAAAAAGTTCTCCATTGTCCATTGCGCATGAGACGAGCAGGCTAAAGCGGCCATAGCAGGTCCTGCTGTTCCCTTCAGACGGATCATGCAGTGAAAGTGACTGTAATTAGAGGGAAGGCTAATTTCTTTTATGGTCATTACCTCAGGGTCATGACACTTCTGCAGGGTGAGGACCAGCTGGTCGGCATGATTCGCCGAATCACCATAAGAGTTCAAACGACCCACGATCCACCTGCCTTCTGTAGTGTGCTTCGAGCTCATCCCAGGGACGGTGCTGAACAAAAGCTCGGATACCCCTCCCATCGATCCGGCAAGCTGTTCCGAATCAGACAGAGGGGAAAACTTCATAAGCAAGACCATTAGCATATAAAGAGGTGTGTGGAGGGAAGAAAGGGGGATCGTTGTTCCATCAGACCCTCGGGCACTTTTTAAATGGCTGATCAGTGGCCACTAAAATCCCAGAGCCCCATCAAAGAGGACACAGGATTCACTGTCAGTCATCTGTCAGCAATACCTGCAAGCCAGCTGGAGTGTGTGTGTGTGTGTGTGTGTGTGTGTGTGTGTGTGTGTGTGTGTGTGTGTGTGTGTGTGAGTGTATGTTTGTAAGAGGTAGGGAACGAAAATGTCTTATATTTTCCAAGGCTATTGTGCCATTTTATTTCAAATTTACTTCCTCTTTGGCCATCAATTACAATAAAAAGTATATTAATGACAGTCACAATAATGATAATAATAATAATCGAGGCATTTTTACACACAGGTTTTGTTAACATTCAGGCAGTCCTCTGTGACTAATCAGGGTCGCTAAGCAGCTGATCAGTCAATGGATCAATTGTTCTTCTCTGTCCGTTTACATGATAATTGGAATCGTCACAAAGCCGTTTTCAGGCAATGAGGCAGTTCCTCAGTTCCATTCAGTAGACCTGAATGCAGCTCAATATGATGCGTTATACATTGACCAGTTATTGATTCCTTTAGATTCTTTGGATAATTAGTGAACCAAAGAGTCATTTTCTGCCGCCTCTTGTGCATGAGAGGATGAGAGTGTTTAAACATGAAAACACTACAGTATGTACTCTATGTATGGTGGATTTCCTGGATTCAACAAATACATTTACATTACATTTAGGCATTTGGCAGACGCTCTTATCCAGAGCGACTTACATTTTTATTTCATTACACATCTGAGCAGTTGAAGGTTAAGGGCCTTGCTCAAGGGCCCAACAGTGGCAACTTGGTGGTTGTGGGGTTTGAACCTGGGATCTTCCGAACCATTGTCCAATGCCTTAACCACTGAGCTACCCCTGGCCAGATTAACAAATAGGTAATCTGAATTGCATAGTTCAACAAGATTTCCTGGATGATTGCTAATAGTGGTGCATCAGTTTTGATCCACCGCAACTGGTCTTTCGCATTTGCTTCTTCTCAATTTTCTATATTCTGTGTAGGGTCACATTGGGCCAGGAGTCTATCCAAGGAACACAGTGAACAAAGCAGTGCATGACGCAATGGAGAGGGTGCCAACCCATCACATGGCATAAACACACACTCCTAGTCATGCACTACAGGTGATGTGAAAGTGGCAAGCACATTGACCTACACACACACATATATATATATATATATATATATATATATATTAACCAGGTCTTCATGACATAATAATAATTCTTATTAGAGATCATAAATTAAAAAACAAACAAACAAAACCCTCTAATGGCTTTCCATCCTCAAACACTTTGCATCATTTCACTATTAAAGTGGCAACCAGCCTTCAATGCATATCTTTGGACCATTGAAGGAAACTGAAGTACCCAGAGGAAACCCACCAAGCACAAAGAGAACATGCACACACATGAATCAGAGTCAGGATTCAAACCTCAAAGCCTGGAAATATGAGGCAACAATTCTAACCACTAAGCTCACTCATCCCCACATATTCTTTTATATGCTGGTTATATATTTTAACACAATTTTAATACAAATTGCTTGACAGTTTAACCTAATTAGCATACAAAAATCCATTGCAATGAAAATGTAAATTCAGTACAAGCATCATATTAGTGGGTTGCACGCAGTAAAAAGTCTTAGTGCATGAGTGTTTGTTAGGGGACACAAAATGGACCACTTCAACCATTAAATCTGATTTTACAACATCGATTAACGGTAGCCACTAGGGAATGCTGCATTAAGACTTTACAGCACAATCTCCCCAACAGTCCCAATCAGATATTCATCTAGAATAGCAAGCGCTCTTCCTCTATATTTATATTCCTATCTGCAGACTTCTTTGCCATATACAAGAGTGATGGCCCTCCTCGGCAATTCAAATTCCCCCTTTTTCTTCTTATCAGGGATTTCCTGTGCCTGCAGACAGCTGTGTGCTACTGATGGAAACCTTGATGTCCGTATGTCCCAAGTCACGTGTGAAATATGTGCATGTTAGTGCTTTCCTACTTCTGTTTGTCACACCATGTGACATGAATACATTTCAGTCGCATTGTGAGCAGCATTCTCGTTTTGAATACAGTACTTGCCAAACAGAAAGCATTCGCACCCCATTCACTCACTCCGACTTTGATGCATTGCCTAATTTTATTATTAGAACAGTTTTTTTTTCGTGGCCTCCTGTCATTAAATAACATTTACCACTCTAATTACAAGACCTCCTGGAGGGCCCCACCCTCAGCACAGAGGCCTGAGCCCACTCATCTGCCTCCCTCCTCCACCATCGGTAAAATTCGTCCGACTGCACCTGAGACCACGAGTCTGTTATCAATTACCACTCCTTCATCTCCAACACCACCACCCCCATTTCCATGTGTGTCCTGGCCCAACATCATACTCTCTTGATAATCGCCTCGTATTCCCCCTCAACCCCAGTGCTCTGCATCTAATCACTTCCCTCTGGTGCCGTGGCAGTGTTTACTTCCTGTGGTGATCAGACTCATCCTGTGTGCACATTCCAAGCCCTCCGGCTATGATACTTTGTAAAAGTAGTCCTGTACCTAATATCACCTGGATCCCTTTGTATTAATGGCTCATTTTTAGTGACCTGCTTTAGAACCCAGTCATAAAATGTAAATAGTTCAGACATCTCAAATGTTTGAGGTCACTTAGAAAGGTTAAATTGATGTGCAATGCAATGTCACTATTCATTTGTTGCGTTGTGTGCAAATATCCCTTTACCTACAGTATGTGTATTTGGATTTAAACACAAAGTGGCCCTGGTCTAAACAAGTAGGTATTTATGTTTTGAGACATCTGAGCTAGAAATGACATCACTGTTAGCATTATGTAAATTCTGGCTTTCGCAGTTCCTCAACCTTAGCTAAAGTTTATTCATTCATTCATTCATTTTCTATACCGCTTAATTCTGTGTTCAGGGTCACGGGGGACCTGGAGCCTATCCCAGGAGACTTCAGGCACTAGGCAGGGTACACCAATCCATTGCAGGGCACACACACATACACCCAATCACACACTACGGGTAATTTTGGAATGCCAATTAGCCTAACCTGCATATCTTTGGACTGTGGGAGGAAACCGGAGTACCCGGAGGAAACCCACCAAGCACGGGGAGAACATGCAAACTCCATGCACACAGAGACGGGAATCGAGCCTGGCTGGGGAAGCGAACCCAGACCCTGGAGGTGCAAGGCGACAGTGCTACCACTACACCACCGCACCGCTAGCTAAAGCTTAGTTCCATTTAAAGCAACATGTCAACCTTAACAGGCAGTTACTAAGTATGAATGAATGAACACTTCATGTCCATTTTAGTGCTTGTGTTAATGTTAATGCTGCTTTTGGTACATGCCACTGGATCTCAAGCAGCCTGGTACCTTAGTGGTTAGCACTGTCGCCTTGCACCTCCAGGCCATGGATTTGATTCCTGCATCAGATCTGTGTGCATGGAGTTTGCATGTTCTCCCCGTGCTTGGTGGGTTTCCTCCAGGTTCTTTGGCTTCCTCCCACAATCCAAAGACATGCAGGTTAGGCTAATTGACGTTTCCAAATTGGCTGTAGATGGTCCTATGGAGAAGGAAAAGGCAACCCATTCCAGTATCTTTGCCAAGAAAACCCCTTATACCGCATCTACAGTAGGAAAGCCAGGCGTGCTATGGTCCATGAGGTCATGAAGAGCAAGACACGACTGAACAACTAAACAACAACTGTATCTCAGTCCTGATGCATCCAGGTCTCAAACAGATTCCCTGTGAAAAAAAAGCCATTATTAGATTTTAATATCTTTGGCATGGCGTCTACATTGTGTTGTAGCAGGCATAATCGCTGCTCTATGAGCTTATTTTTGCTTATCTGGGATCTTCCAGTTTCCACCCCCACCCCAAAAAACAATGCTGGTAGGTTTATTGCCTACTCTAAATTGCCCTGTTTAAATGTGCGTGGCATGTCTTAGCATGGGTGGTTATTCAACTATTTTTAATAACCAATCACCCATCTTCTGTCTTTATAATCATATTTGTAATGCAGGTGTGCAATTTGTTGTAAAGCATCAGTGCTTATACCATGACACTGGGAAATGCAATCAAACTAATGGCCTGCACAAGAAAATAAATCAGATTATTCAGTGACTCATGTAAACTAAAAGTTCACAAAACTCATTTGCTCAAATCACAGCAGGATAAAAAAAAAAACAGTTATCAGATTGTATTCATTTGAAAGCACTCGTTAATGGGTCTTTTTTTATTTTATTTTCTTCCTTGTTACACGCAGAATTCAACTAATCAGCCAATTTCCCTTCAAAGAGCTCCATCACATGTGTGACTGCAAGCGAATTCCTCTCTCTGTTTCACTCTCTTTTATTTCCAACCTAATGTTTCCCATATTTCAACAGACCTTTTTAAAATTCAAGAATAAAATAGGCTACAAGAGACAAGATTAAAAATCAGTAATTCTGAAAAAGACAGATGCCAAATATTATAAATGTAGGACACCTGAAATACTTAAAGTTTCAAATATGATAATTTTCGAATGTGATAATTCTAACAATAACCGTTTGTTCAGAAACCCCATCATTTTAACCAAAATTCTATTTGCCTTGTTCCATTAAGAACAAATGTTAGATAAAATTACTGTCACATTCATTACTTTTTATGGGGAGCCATACACATGCAGAAAGTTTGCCATGTGATTACTGTATGTCCAGGTGACATGCTTTTGTATCAAAAAATAAGAAAAACATTCTGATTGCGCATTTTGTCCTGACATTATAATGCCCCATTGTGGCAATTCTAGTTTACAGAGGGCCATTAGAGCGCTTCAACTTGGTGCAACACAAGCAGACATCGTGAGGCAGTTTGGATTTTCCAGTAATACTGTATCACTTCGAGGCTGTGAAGCAGATTCCCAAATACAGTGGAACCTTGGATTATAAGCATAATTCGTTCCGGAAGCGACATATCCCAAAACACTCATAAACCAAAACAAATTCTCCCATAAGAAATAATGGAAATTCTAATTATTCGTTCCACAGTCCATAAAAATATGAAGTAAAGAAAAAAAAATTAACCTGCACTTTACCTTAAAAAAGGAAAAAAATAAAATAAAAATCCGGACAGATAAGTGTTTCCGTTTATGCGCGCAGGCACTGTGTGTGTGTGTTTCTCTCTCTTGTGCTGTGGAGTGTGTGCGTTATGTGTGTGCGCACAGTAAAAGTGAGAGAGAGAGAGTGAACCGGCACACACTTAACGACATGCTGAGGAAGAAATGGATTTTTAACCTCTAATGAGACTTTCTCTGCTTTACATGCACGCGAACACACGTGTGTTATAATAACAGTACTTGCGCGCTGTACACACACGCTTACAAACACAAAATAAAATATGTTTTACACAGACACATGTGGTCACAGTGTTATAGTTAACAGTACACGCGTGCACAGATGTTAATTATACCAGTAAGAGACGAGCACTAAGACCCAACAGGGGAGACGATTACCCACAATTCCACAGCACAAGAGAGAAAAAAAACGTTGGCTGAGTTGTGATCACGTGACGCTCGGCGTCAAAACAAGAAGCGCATGTGTGATACATGATACTCAGTACTCATAAACCAAGACAATGCTCGTTTTTCAAGTCAAAATTTATAAATAAAAAAATCTTTGCTCGCCTTGCGGAACACTCGCAAACCACGTTACTCGCAATCCAAGGTTTCACTGTACTAGGTTCAATTCAATTAAATTTTATTTGTATAGCGCTTTTAGCAATTGACATTGCCTCAAAGCAGCTTTTCACAATCAAAAGAATACACAATCAAAAGAATAGTCTGGAAGGCCAAGAGTGACAAGACAAACTAATACAATGGTGTCATTTGGAAATCACAGAAAATGCTTCCACTACTGTTGTCGGTCTAGTCAACAATGTTTGGTTGCAGTCAGACCTACTACTGTATGTGTGTGAGGAGCCTGTATCATGGACCAATCATAGTCACATCATACATCATAGTCAAAATAAAATTTTGAAATTTGGTGCTGATGGACAGATTTTTGTATAAAGTCAAACTTTATTATTTGTTTGACCAAAAGTTATATATGCAACATTATATTTGCATATTATTGCAATATATTATTATCTGTGCAACTTCTATCCATGAGCATACTGTAGATAGACAGATGCTCAACAACATACTGTAATGCTAGCATCCAAAACGTTTCTAATGTTTGTTAATTATAGCACACCGAAAAGTGTTGTCTGCTACTTTACAGTACCTTCAGCACAGCAATTATGTTTACACTATAATTTTTTTTCTTTTGATGCTTTCAAACATACTTAAAACAATTTAGAAGGAAAATGTTAGATTTGTCCTCCATAAAAGTAGTTAAGGCTTTATCTCTGACTCGTAAGTACCACTGATACTGGAGACTCCTTCTATGAAGGCTACATAAACTTCCCTTTATCAGTCAATCTCTTGTGTAAGTTATAACACAATACCACAATGGTATGAAGGTAGACTGGTCTACAAGAACTAGAATATATATAGTATATTTCTTTATTTATATATTTAATGTAATTCTTTTACCCTGTCCTGTTCTTTCTTGCATTCCTTTTCAACAGTGCAGGTTACAAGGCTTAGGAGGAAGCCAGGAGCTGGTGCAGGACATGTCTGGATGACCCATGTGACCCCAGCTGCTATCCAGATGCGGGTCAGTGAAGGGGTCTCAGGGCTCAGTCTTCATGAGTTACAACCATCTATAAAAAAAAAAAGAGTGAAACAGAAAAGCTGAACCCGAGAATGGACAACAGTGTCTTGCCTAAAGGTTGCACTGGATGAAATTCCACCTCCTGTTTTCTTTTTAATGCAACATCCTTTGTAGCAAAGCTCAGAAATCTGTGACATACTCTATGTGACACATTTATAATCTATCATATATTCTCCTTTAGTTTTTGATATGTTCTTGTTCTTTTCATTTCCATTAGGGGATGCCACAGCAGATAATTTGATCCACATTTAAATTTTTTCCAAAATCTCCATTTTGTTCAAGGGTTTTGACTTGCACTAAGGAATCTCTGCAACCCCAGTGAGCTGGGACGCATCAGACCATAAGGCTAACAATGAGCCCATGATGCCATGATTAAGTTTTTCTCATCCACACATAAAAACTGGAACCGAGGCACAATCCTGCACTTCTGTGTGAAGACATGAAGCTGTTCGTCTGGTGCTGTTATTCTTTTGTAATGAGACGATGGCGTTCAAATGGTCCCACAGCGTTGGGTTGATAAGTCCAATAGAAATAAAACCCTCTTAATAGCTGACTATATTGTTTAGCCTCCTGAACCTGACCCAACCCCTTTCAGTCTTTCAGCAAGAGCCATAAAAGCCAATGGTGCACAGGAATATGTTTACCATATGGCATCTGGTTGTTAAACAGAAAAAAGGAAGGTGGCTTTAAAGGGAAGAGAAAAGTAGTAACTTAAATTCCCTTGATACAGAGACGGTGCAAGTGGCTATAGTGTGAACAATATCCAGACGTTTGGGGTGAAAAGGTTGCAATGTGCATACGTTCAATTGATGTGCAGCTTAAATGTGATTTCATACAGTATTCAACAAAAACTGATCTCTTGAGTTCACATATATTGTAACATTTATAAATTATCATCGTTAATCTGGGATTATGGGAAGGCCAACCTTTGCTTATTTTGAGTTATTAATGATGATATCAATGCATTTTACTCTAATTGGTCAATTTAACAAGCTACAGTTGGATTGCTAAAAGTCAGCTGGAAATCAATGTTTCTTGTTTGTCAGTTTTTGTGGGAAAAAAAACATCAGATTCATAAACAATATTTAAGGGCGATTCTAGGATCAGACCTTAATGAGAATGTTACATGTTGAGTTTGTTGTTATGAATACCTTACTATTAATAGAAATTATTCTTTTATTTACTCACTTACTCATCGTCTATACGGGTTTATCCTGTATACAGGGTCGCAGGAGGGATGGAGCCTATACTAGGAGACTATTCCTATTCCTGGACAGGGTGCCAATCTATCACAGGGCACACACACACATATACACACTCACACACTCCTGCAATTCGGGAACACCAATTAGCCTAATCTGCATGTCTTTGGACTGTGGGAGGAAACCGGAGTACCCGGAGGAAACCCACCAAGCACGGGGAGAACATGCAAACTCCATGCACACAGACCCGAGGGGAATTGAATCTGGACCCTAGAAATGCCAGGCAACAGTACTAAACACCTTGAGCATCTATGCAGATTGAACTGTAGCTGTAGTGTTCCATTATTTTGGAAAATAATTATGCTTTATTATTATAAATTATTATTATTGTTATTATTGTTGCTGTTGTGTTTTGTGGTATTAAAATTTTATTTGGTGGTGCTTGAGTATATGGAAAAATAGACAATAGAGTAAAATTTGAAGACAATGAAAAAAACGTCTCAGGTTACTTTGCTGTAACCCTGTTCCCTGAAAAAGCGGGAACGAGATGCTGCGTGAAAACGCTACGGGAACATCTTGTCATAAACACGCCAAATTTTGGCCTATATAACCTCGGTAAGGTGACGTCATCTGATTAGACGCACCAGCAGGTTATAAATAGTAGTGAGCCAGAGGCATTCCTCAGATTGATTTGTCTGAACGGACGTCCGGTCACGTGGCAGTGCGTCATTGGGACGCAGCATCTCGTTCCCGCCTTTTCAGGGAACAGGGTTGCGTGAAAACGCTGTGGGAAGGAGAATACCAATGCCGCCGCACTGCAAGTGTCTGGACCCCAAGGTTGTGTAGCGTGTGCGCACAAGGCCGAGAAGGTCTCAGAACTATGCCTGAGCAGCTAACTCGGGGCTTTCTGTGAGCCCGGAGTAGCATAAACATCCAGATTATTATGTAACAAATGTGTGCGGAAGGACCAACCTTCCACGTCGCACAATTGCTGCAGGGGAGTAACTCTTGCAAGAGCAATAGATGAGGTGACCCCTCTGGTTCAATGGGCCCGGATTCCTAGAGGTGAAGTGAGCCCATGCGCCTCATAGGAGAGGGCAATAGCATCTCTCATCCAGTGTAGTGGCGGTCGCACCGCCGGTTGCGGTCGCAAACATGTAGAAACTGCTCTGACTTACGCCACTGATTGATGTGTTGGACGTAAATCTGAAGAACATGTACTGGACACAGTAAGTGAAGTCTCTCCTGCTCCGAAGCTGTAAAGGCAGAGGACAGAAGGCTTCAAAAAAATAGCAATGTTGTTGTTGGTTTTTTTTTGGACTTAGGACAATAGCTCAGTGAGGATGCAGTTACGTGCGTCCTGAAAGTACTAGGGCACAAGCCTGAGGACAACTTTCCTGCAGAGACTCCGGCACTGAAACAATTCGGCAGTGGACTGGGTCTACCTGTTTCTCACGCACTTGCTGCAGGGGAATACCTCTTGCTAGTGCAATAGATGAGGCGGTACCCCTGGTTGACTGAGCCCTGATTCCTAGAGGCGAAGTAAGCCCACGTGCCTCATAGGAGAGGCCAATAGCATCTCTCACCCAGTATAGTGGCGCTTTGACTCGCGCCACTGGCTCATGCGGTGGATGTAAATCTGAAGAGCACGTACTGGACAGTAAGTGAAGTTTCTCCTGCTCCAAAGCTGTAAAAGGCGGAGGACAGAAGGCTTCAAAACATTAGGGTGCATGTTACAAATGGAACTTTCGTAAGATAGTTCAGTGAGGATGCGGTTAAGTACATCTTGAGAGTACTAGGGCACAAGGCCGAGGACAAGCTTTTCCTGCAGAAACTCCAGCACTGAAATATATCGCCAGTGGACTGGGTCTACCTGCTTAGCTCACACTTGTTGCAGGGGAATACCTCTTGCTAGTGCAATAAATGAGGCAATCCCCCTGGTTGAATGAGCCCTGATTCCTAGAGGCGAAGTAAGCCCACGTGCCTCATTGGAGAGGGCAATAGCATCGCTCACCCAATGTCACCCTTTAAATACATTCCAGTTGAGGGCTCTTGAAGAAGGATACTAGATCCAGAGCTGATCTTGCGAGGCAAAGAGGTCCACCTCTGCTACATGAAATCTCTCCCAGATTGACTGACTACTTCGGGGTGGGGTTTCCATTCCCCGTGTGTCAGAGGTTGTACTGGACAGTACAACTGCTCTCACATTCATATGCCCTGGAATGTAAATCGCACTGAGGGACAGGAACCTGGTGCGCTAGCTATTTAGCGGTGCAAGCAACCTGGTGCGCTAGCTATTTAGCGGTGCGAGCACAGTCCGCCCTGGCGATTAATATATGAGACTTGCCATAGTGTTGTCCACCCGCAATGGGACATGGCACTCTCAACTGCTGGAGGAAGTGCTTTAGGGCCAGAAATAGAGCCATCATTTCGAGGCAATTGATGTGCCGTACGAGAAGAAGGCCTCTCCAGCTCCCTTGGGCTGGACGGTCATCTAAGATCGTACCCCCACCCGTGAGGGAAGCGTCTGACGTTAGCATCTTCGACGACCAGACGAACTTAGAGTATGACCCAGAGTCAGAACCGGGGTCTTGAACCACATAGGAGAGGTACGAAGCACCTGGTAAATCGTGGCGTAACCCTTGTTGGGGATCGGCCCTAGAGTGAAATCCCCTGTCTTAGCCACAGCTGAAATGCTCTCATGTGCAGAAGGCCCAAGGTGTCACTAATACAGCTGCCATGGGCGCTAAGATCTCTGAAAGTGATGGTCACTTTCTTGGTCTAGCTTGATTTCCTTGAGGGTGTTGATAATGGATTCGACACGAGCAGGAGACAGCCGTCAAAGATGAGCTAGGGCGACATACTAATGTCGAAGCTAATGAGACTGGGCCAGCGTCTATGTAATTCGAATATGGATGCCCTGGTAGTTGTAAGAGCCAGAACTACATCCATTTTAATATGTGCGGGTGAGAGAGCTAGACCAAATGGAAGGACCCGATACTGGTAAGCTTGGCCCCCGAAAGCGAACCTCAGGTCTTTCCCTTTGTTGTGGCAATATGTCTATAAGAAAGTAAGCATCCTTCAATCGATTGTCACAAATCAATCGCTCGGTAGGATTTGAGAGCAATCACTTTAACAGTCAACATTTTGAAACTCATTCATTCAAAGGAAGCGGACACACACCGCACACACACACTTCCTCCCGCAGGGGCTGCTAGCTCTCTGGCTCTCCGGCTGCTGGCTCTCCGGCTGCTGGCTCTCCGGCTGCTAGCTCTCTGGCTCTCCGGCTGCTAGCTCTCTGGCTCTCCGGCTGCTGGCTCTCCGGCTGCTAGCTCTCTGGCTCTCCGGCTGCTAGCTCTTTGGCTCTCCGGCTGCTGGCTCTCCGGCTGCTAGCTCTCTGGCTCTCCGGCTGCTAGCTCTCTGGCTCTCCGGCTGCTGGCTCTCCGGCTGCTAGCTCTCTGGCCCTCCGGCTGCTAGCTCTCTGGCTCTCCGGCTGCTAGCTCTCTGGCTCTCCGGCTGCTGGCTCTCCGGCTGCTGGCTCTCCGGCTGCTAGCTCTCTGGCCCTCCGGCTGCTAGCTCTCTGGCTCTCCGGCTGCTAGCTCTCTGGCTCTCCGGCTGCTGGCTCTCCGGCTGCTAGCTCTCTGGCCCTCCGGCTGCTAGCTCTCTGGCTCTCCGGCTGCTGGCTCTCCGGCTGCTAGCTCTCTGGCTCTCCGGCTGCTAGCTCTCTGGCTCTCCGGCTGCTGGCTCTCCGGCTGCTAGCTCTCTGGCTCTCCGGCTGCTGGCTCTCCGGCTGCTGGCTCTCCGGCTGCTAGCTCTCTGGCCCTCCGGCTGCTAGCTCTCTGGCTCTCCGGCTGCTGGCTCTCTGGCTGCTAGCTCTCTGGCTCTCCGGCTGCTAGCATTCTGGCTCTCCGGCTGCTGGCTCTCCGGCTGCTAGCTCTCTGGCCCTCCGGCTGCTAGCTCTCTGGCTCTCCGGCTGCTAGCTCTCTGGCTCTCCGGCTGCTGGCTCTCTGGCTGCTAGCATTCTGGCTCTCCGGCTGCTGGCTCTCCGGCTGCTGGCTCTCTGGCTGCTAGCTCTCTGGATCTCCGGCTGCTAGCTCTCTGGATCTCTAGCTCTCCGGCTGCTAATTCTCTGGCTCCCTGGTCGCAAGTTTTTCAATCTTTCTATTTTTCTCATTACACCATTGTTAGTTTTTATTAAGGGCTCAGCTACAATTCTGACGTTAACTGTGGTTATCATTTGCATCGATATATTTTTATTCAATGGCAAGAACAATACAGCTTTTACCATTTTTATTGTTTTTATGCTCCTTTAGCATTATATTAAATTTAATTTCTCACTTTCGTGATCACGATATACCTAGTGAGATGTTTACATGTTATTCCATCACTACTCCTGTTCATTGTAGTCCTTCAGTAAGGAGACATATTGACTTGTTTTTATTTACACAAGTTATGTTCTCTTCTCGGCACTTTGTCCCTCAGAGGTTGTACTCCTGTTATTTTATGAAAATTTTGTGTCTGTCTGTTGAGTTACCATCTTGTGTGCAAAGATCAAGGGGTAAGAGTCGACAATGTGGTCTTTTAAAAGCTTTAGGCCGGACTCTAATTGTTCTTTTACTCATGATTTCAGGTAATGTCCATGTTAATCCCGGTCCCGACCCAGCCTTAAATGACCTGTCCTTTAATGACTTTTGTGCCAGAAAGAGCCTGGGGTTTCTTCATATAAATTCGAGAAGCCTCTTACCAAAGATGGCAAACTTAAAAATTTGGGTTGAGAGCTCAAATCCTGAATTTCTGGTAATAACTGAAACCTGGTTAAAAAAGTCTATCTCCTACCCTGATTTAAATTTATCTGGTTACAATCTGTTTAGACAGGACAGGTCCTCCAAAGGTGGTGGCGTGGCAATTTACACCAAAGAACATCTGAAGTGCTCAATTGCCTTATCAAAATCAGTTCCCAAGCAATTTGACTTGCTTGTTCTAAACATTAAACTCACTAATAATTTTACTTTGTCAGTGGCTGGCTGCTATCGCCCTCCATCAGCCCCGGCCTGTACCTTGACGACATTGTCCAGTGTTTTGGCCCCTTTGATTAAAACTGAATTTGTGCTTCTTGGTGATCTAAACTGGGATATGACTAAACCACCCGATAAAGTCATTCAACAATTTGATGCACTAAATTTACATCAAATTATCTGCTCCCCCACTAGGTATGATGCCAAATCTATAGACAAGGCTACATTGATTGATATCATTTTAACAAACTCTCCTCATAAGTATTACTCTGGGGTATTTTGTTCTGATATTAGTGATCACTGTTTTACTGCATGTGTTCGAAATGGCTGCTCCATCAAGAAACCGACTCGATTCTGTTGTAAACGGGTTTTTAAAAATTTTGATCATCAAGCTTTTCTTCACGACATGGCAGATGTTAACTGGTCTCGAATCAGTCTGGTTCCAACTGTAGACGAGGCTTGGTATTTATTTTATAAGTTTTTTAGGGCTGTTGTTGACAAACATGCCCCGATGAAAAGATTCAGAGTAAAGGATCGACATAGTCCTTGGTTTACCCCGGAGCTTACTATGCTTTTACAACAAAAAAACAGTCTTTGGCGCAAGGCTCGACAATCTAGATCCCCAGCAGATATTTTGGTTTTCAAGCAACTCAGAAATAAATCTTTACAAGCCGTTCGTAAGGCTAAAACAGACTATTTTAAGAAGCAGTTTTCTCTTAGTAGCTCTGATCCTAAAAAATTCTGGAATACAGTAAAGGAGATGGAAAATAAACCATCTTGTAAGCTACCTCCTTCACTCTATTTAGAGAACACTGTGGTATCTGACAAGAAGCATATGTTAGAGCTTCTCAATAAGCATTTTATAACTTCTGGTTTAACCCTTGATTCTTCTAATTCTACTTCATCACCTATAAATCCTATTAATTGCTCTACTGCATCTCCTCCAACTCTCCCTCATCCTACACTACCTCCTTCCACCTCCTATAGTTTCATTTTGCGGTCCTTTTCAGAGGAGGAGGTTCTGGATGAACTCCTCAGGCTAGATTCCAATAAATCTGCTGGGTCTGATGAGGTGGATCCTGTCTTTTATAAAATTGCTGCCTCTATTATTGCCGTCCCCATCACAGATATATTCAATCTATCTTTATACACAGGGCAAATCCCTTGCGCTTGGAAGTCAGCATTAGTGTTTCCTCTTTTTAAGGGTGGCGATCGGTCAGATCCCAATTGTTACAGGCCTATTTCTGTTTTGCCATGTATCTCTAAGGTTTTGGAAAAACTTGTAAAGGGTCAACTCACTGAATACTTGGAAGCTCACAACATCTTATCACCTGCTCAATCAGGATTTAGAACAGGGTTTGGGTGTCTAACAGCAACTCTTAAAGTGTTAAATGATATATATTCTGCATTGGACTCTAAATTGTACTGTGCTGCTATTTTTATTGATTTGGCCAAGGCCTTTGATTCTGTCAATCATAAACGTCTTATTGATAGGCTTTATGATACTGGCTTCTCTGACCAATCCTTGTCTTGGTTTTCTAGTTATCTAAGTGATAGAGTGCAGTCTGTGAAATCTGAACAACTTCTTTCCCAGCCTCTCCCAGTCACCAATGGTGTCCCACAGGGATCAATACTTGGACCTATACTTTTTTCTATTTATATTAATAATGTAGCTAATTCTGTTACAGACTCATTTATCCATCTTTATGCCGATGATACAATTCTTTACTCTACAGGTCCTTCTCCAGCTGCAGTTTTGCAGCAACTTCAACTCAATTTTAATAGATTGCAAAAGACCTTTTCCAATTTGCATCTTCAGCTAAATACTTCCAAAACTAAAGTCATGTGGTTTGGAAAAAAAGGTCACATTTCATCTAGCTTTCCAAGTATCTGCTCCCTTGATGGGACACCATTGGAACAGACTACTGAATACAAATATCTGGGTATTTGGCTAGATAACACCCTGTCTTTTTCAAAGCATATTGATAATTTGAAGACCAAAATCAAATCAAAACTTGGGTTCCTTTATAGAATGCGTTCTGCATTTACATTATCTGCTAGGAAAACTCTGGTGCAAATGACCATTCTCCCCATGTTTGATTATGGGGACGTTATTTATAGATCAGCATCCAAAGGCCTGCTTCAAAAGCTTGATGTTCTCTACCACTCTGCCATCCGGTTTATATTGAATGCTCCCTTCAAAACACATCACTGTACTCTGTATTCTTCTCTCAACTGGTCTTCATTGTATACCCGTCGTAAGATCCATTGGTATATGGTCATTTACAATACTCTCATCGGCTTATACCCTTCTTACCTACAAGAACTGTTACACTTCTTTTCTTCTGGGTATAACACCCGTTCTGCTAACCTGATTCAGCTGACAGTTCCTAAGGCTTCTTCTGCATTTGGCCTGTCATCTTTTCAGAACGCTGCTGCTAGAGATTGGAATGATCTGCAAAAAACGTTAAAATTGGACAATCTCATTCCTAAGTCTGTTTTTCATTCACGGATTTCAGCCCACTTCAAAGACGTCTGTAGCTGTTATTTTGACTAGCTGCTCTTATTTATTGCTGCTCCACTCTTCACATGTCTATATGTGTATGTATGTATGTATGTGTGTATATGTATGTATATGCATATGCTTGTACATATGTGTGTATATATATGTGCATGTGTGCCTATGTATCTGTGTGTGTGTATATATATGTATTTAAATTATTATTATTTTTTTTTCGTAATTTCATTTATATTTCTTAAAATGTTTTATTTTTTATCAGTTCCCCTACGTCCCCCAAAAGGCTCTGCCTTTGCCAGGCCACAGTTGTAAATAAGAAACCTGTTCTTAATCTGTCTTGCCTGGTTAAATAAAGGTAAAAAAAAAAAAAAAAAATAATTCATTCATTCATTCATTTTCTATACCGCTTAATCCTGTGTTCAGGGTCACGGGGGACCTGGAGCCTATCCCAGGAGACTTCGGGCACTAGGCGGGGTACACCCTGGACAGGGTGCCAATCCATCGCAGGGCACACATTTTGAAACTGTATTATTTATTTTAGATAGCGGTACAGCCCGCGAAATCTAAAAATTTGGACGCAGCCCCCCATTCCTCTGGGAACCAAGGAATACTGACTGTAGTAGCCTTACTCACTGTCTGGTAGGGGAACATGTTCCATGGCCCCATTCCCCAGCAACTTCTGTCAGGAGATGTGCACTTTCTGGTTTCATGGAAGTGGAGACCACACCATTTTGAAACGCGGAAGGTGATGTGAGAAGTGACTCCTGTAATTTCTCTACAGTCCTTAGTACCCAGTAGCTTCCACGCTGCCAATTTCTCAGAAGTTTTGAATGGTTGGTTAAACGGGGGGGGATGTTAGATGTTCGGCATCCTGAATGAACCTCAGGGCTTCTTTGTGAAGAAGACAAAATGCCAGTCTGACATTTTTGAGGCTGATAGTGAGGCGCATCGCACCCCAAAGGGGTGGCAGGCTCAAAAACACACTCCTTTTGTTTCACGCCTCGCAAGAGTCAGACCCGGTCGAGACTGTGTGGCCGACAGTCCCGACTCTTGAGCATGGCGGGGAAGGAATTTCCCGAAGGCTTGTTATATAACTTCGCCTCATGAACCTAGTGGCAAACGAGTTAACGATATCGCTAAACCGGCCGGAAGGCGAGATAGGGGCATCCAGGAGGAATGCACGATTCTTATCCTTGATGCGCCTGAGATTTAACCACAAGTGCCTCCGCGCGAAACCCGTCGCAGCCATAAAACGGCCGATAGCATGAGCTGTAATTCCAATACGCCCTATCTGAAGAGCCCCGCCACTGCTCAAGTCTCTCAGCAGGTCGGCCTGGTAGGCCTGCAAAACCGCCCCGGTGTGCAAAGGAGCACCAACCTGACCTGCTGCCTGAAAAGCTTTTCCCTCCAGGGAAGATGAAAATCTACACAGCTTAAAAGGAAGTATTAGCTTTTCAGGAAGGATGATGTCCCAGGAGAGAGATAGCTTTTGAAGCATCTCTTCTATCTGGGCGACATCATATAACTCCGCGCTTCCACATCAACTATATTTAAACAATAAATAAGTCAATGGCAGGAAAACACAGGATTAATACAGCTTACTCCATGAAAGGGTTAACTCATATGGAGAAAGCTAAGAATCAGATGACGTCACCTGACCGAGGTTATATAGGCCAAAATTTGGTGTGTTTACAGTATATACACATGCTTCACAGCCGGCAACATGACAAGATGTTCCTAAAGCATTTTCACGCAGCATCGAGTGAAGCCTTTTGAAAGGGAACACACATTTTATCAGGTAATAGTATTTTATCTCGAAGTTCACCCACCTTTGAAGATCTGAATAATGTATATGGTTAGCAAACTGGTTGATATTGCATCAATGATTCTATATTCAATTTTTATTTTACACTTTCAATTAAAAGTCAATTCCTTTTAAGGCTTGAGTTGTTCTAATGATGAGAACTCACAAATCAATTCTTGTAAAGTTACAAATAAATAAATAAATAAATACATAAAGTTCCAAGTCTTAACCACTTTGGTGTTTAGAATATATATGAGCTCGTTTTTCAGTTGATCTTGCTCTTCTGAGATCCCTTATGCAACTGGTAAAGATGAACATTCGACCTTATGACCCTAAAAAGGGATTTCTTAGTATTTCATATGTTTGAGCTGAGGTACAGCAATTCATTTATTTCTCATCTCATCTCATCTCTTCTCATCGTCTATACCACTTTATTCTGTATACAGGGTTGTGGGGGCCCTGAAGCCTATCCCAGGAGACTCAGGGCACAAGGCGGGGTACACCCTGGACAGGGAGCCAATCTATCACAGTCCATGCACACACACACACACACACACACACACACACACACACACACACACACACATTCATTTATACACTACAAACAATTTGCAAGTATTTAGACTTTGGGAGACAACCAGAGTACCTGGAGAAAACCCACCAAACACAGGAAGAGGCAGGAACACAGAGCACACAGAGGCAGGAATCGAACCTGGTCGTGAATCAAACCAGTGCTAACCATTAAGCCACCATGCCGCTATTTATTATTTGTTTATTTATTTATTTATTATTACTCACTCCTTCTCTGTACCCCATATCCACTACAGGATCGCAGGTCGAGGTTTAAATACGTTAAAAAAAAAACGACTTTAAGTTATTTATATCGTTTAGCAGAGTGACCTTTTTTTTTAAATTAGCTGTCCCATGAGTTTGATGCTATCCTATGCCATCCTCCTATTGGTGGCTTATAGACACTTTAAGCATGTTAGACTTTTATGCAAGCAAGGAATTATTTATTCCTTGCGATTCCTCTCCAAGAGAGCAAACAAGCATATAAACAGCTTATCGAACTATTTCTTTAAAAGTGGTTGGTGGTTTGTTGCTTTGAAATTACATCATACCAGTGATTTTGCCTGCTTAGTAGTTGAGGCAACAGTACTAATTTGATCTAGGGTAAAACCATTGAACTTTTTTTCAAAACTTCATCTTCTTCTCCTTCTTTATACAATATAAAACTCGTAAACAGCTGGACATGCATAGCACATGATGCAGAAGAACTTTGTGGGCAATATTTTTCTCTGTAGCAGTGATCACACTTTATGACACATAGACTGATGGTGATTGTCTCACTCTCTTTTTTTTTCCAAGAGCTCAGCCAGAGCCCAGATAATTAGGTTTACTAATCATGCTTTCATTAACCTTCAGCTTCAGCTTCTCTTGTTCCTTTTCTCATTTCTTACTACAAATGAATTAACTCTGTCATTTTTCTTTGCACAATACCTCGCTGTGTTGTTCAAATAAAAATGATTGTATAATTATTCGTGTAAATGGGGGTTTGAACAGTATAAATTAATCAACCCACATTGCTGTGTGTTGCAAGAGCAGAGTAGAAGCTTTTGTTTTATGCAGTAAAATACTACTACTACTACTACTACTACTACTACTAATAATAATAATAATAATAATAATAATCAATGATTTTATTACTATTTCAGGTTAATGCCTACGTAAAAAAATTTACTGTCATTTCAGAAAATTTTGTTTGGTGTGATATTACAGTATATAGCAGGGGTACTCAAATATAAATCTGAAAGGTCCACTTACCAAATTTCTATTCAGATCGAGGTCCGGAAAAATTACAGTCCAATTTCAAATAGAGAACTACAAAAAAAAGTAAAACCCAAAATTTTCGAACACTACCCAAAAATGACATGGTAGTCCTTTTAGTGTTAAAGGTGACATCATCTTTGTGCCAGCAGTTGTTTGAACTTGGGCATAAAAGGTGTGAGGACCAGGTGGAGGCACTGATGTAAATGTTCATTGGTGATGGTGCTGTGATATGTGTTTTTCACCCCATGCTCATAGTTGAAACGACAGATTCACAGCAGTATGTTGAGGAAAACATTGTGAGAATTTGAAGGGCCATTTTCTGCAGGACAGGAACACCTGCTGCAGTAACCATCTTTGTCCAGAAGGTGAGAAGGTGACCACTTTTGATTGCTAGATTAAGCACATTGGTTTTCTGCTTCCCACGGGGAGCACAAATGTATATTTTTCTGTCCACTCACTCTTAAATTTGCTGTTTTCAAAATCAAGTTATATCAATGGCCAGCTTTGAGCACTACATCAGGATATTAAGGACATATTATAATAAACAGAATGAGTAGCTCACCTCTTATATCTTCCACGAGTCGTTCATTCTTTTGAATCTACTGCACCGCATAGCGCCTTCAGAGTGGGAGTCACGTGACAAAGGAACGAACAACTCGGGACTTGGCGATTCGTTGAGAACCGTTCAATACATAGCCTTTTGCGATGATTTGCGCATGCGCGCCCAGTAGAAAGTGAATGAATCACTCTCGGAGACGACTCGTTCTTCTGAGTCACGTTAAAGATTTGTTCAAAAAGAACGAATCGTTCATCAACGACCTATCACTAGAAGACTCAAATATATATCGCACGGAAACACAGTTGAGCACTTCATTGAGAACTCATTTGGATTATGATTAAATTAGCATGTTTGTTTTTTAGCGTCAGTCCAGATGTAACCGTATTTGGGTCTGGATGTGGACCGGAGTCCGCCTATTGAGTACCTCGGGTATATAGTATTGGTTTTCACTGGATTGGTGGCTATATATTAGGAAATTGTACAAAATGTACATGTTCAAGGCATGATTGAATCTACCATCATTTAAGAAAATGTTTAAACTATGTTGTACTTATTTCATTGTCAACCAAATATACTTTCATTCCAAAAGTGCAAAAAAAAGAAATTCCGTTCAGTTTTCTGTGATGCTGTGACAAAATCTGTCTGGAAAGACATACAGACAGACAGACAGACAGACAGATGTACTGTATAGACATACGTACGTACAGACAGACGTATAGACATACATATACAGACAGATTTTTTTCTGAGACTGGGTTCTTCAATGTAAGAAACATAAAGATATCATTGAAAGACAGAGATCTGACACACATATAGAAAACCTTTCTTTTATATACATAGATACATGCCTCAGGGCTCTGAGGATGAAGTGATGTACAGTATTAGAGCATTCTCTTTAATCAAAACAGGACAAGAACAATTTTCACTGCAATAAAATTCAAGGAGCTTTTAAAAAGTTCTGACAGCTCGTGATCGACCAACACCTCACTTACTTACATCATAATGGTTTAACCATTAATGTGCCACTCATGGTCCGCTGTGGCAAACCCTCAATGGGATCAGCTGAAAGACCAACAACATAGAGTATATGCTGAAAGTGGTACTAGCTGAATAAAACATAAATTTTTAGAGTTACTACAAGTTTAATAATTTTAAATTATGAAAAAAAAAAATTCCCTAACCTTTATAGCTTCTAACCAGCCCTGAGTTGCTCTTTACCCATGCATTAAGTTCACCAAGTTGGCCAGTTAAATGAATGAGTTTCATTTAGTCCTGGTGTGCACTAAGCCCGAGTGTTTTCTCCGTGTGGACAGCTTGATGGACGGCATACGCATAGGAGGGCAGATCTGTGAGTATGATAGCCTTATGCCTGCTTTTGACCTTGACACCCCGCTGGCTTGCTGGACCTGGTCCTGGGCAGTTAAAATGCTTTTTTTTGTCCAGATGAAGAATGAAGAGGCTGTACCATGCAAAAATCATGGACAAGAAGACAGAATAAAAACAGCAGGTCCACATAGACCCTGGGGAAGATGCACTCAGAGGATAGAAGATCTGTTTTTGAGCTAGATGACCCCAGGTGAGAAGGAATCAGGTTTTAAATAAGGTTGCATCTTCAAGAGGATTTATTTCACCAGTGAGGGGAGGCAATGAGGTTTGAGTCGTTTCCCCTGATCTGTGATCCTGATGGAAAGATTCTGTAGTTTGTATGTTCAACTGTGTTGAATAATAAAATCTATAGCACATTGGTTTGGTGTTTTATTTTGGTCTGGTGTTTAAAATGGTTGCCATATTTCTTTGCTATAAGAGGAATAAAAATGTCATACCGTTTAATGGGAAATAATCAACTTTCTGATGGTAGCGGTAAATCTTTTTATTTTGCATTGAAGTGCTCCGCATCATGGCGTTTGGGTGTCTGAGTGGCTCCAAACATTTGAGTCCACTCTCAAATCTGCACCAGATGCTAACTTGTATTCTTTCTCCTCTTTCTTTCCCTTCATTCCTTCTCTTTTTTTTTCCCTTAATCACTTTTTGTAACTAAGAGAGAAATTATTAAAGACTACTAATTACTCCAACCCAATGATGAAGCGACTGACTGATGGCAAGCAGATGGTGGACATAAAGAGAGTGCTCCCCCCACTACCACCACCTCAACCACCTCCACCAACCCCTCACATGAAAAAGAACTCCATTTGCATTTCATGAGATTAAATTGCATTTGTTGTGTCGATGTACGCAGCCTGCGATGCTATGCCTGTCAGATAGCAGCTCAGGCAGACTGAAGGAAGCCTGATAGATTAAGGTGGACCTTCTGCATGTGTCTTCGCCCATTGTGTTTCAGAAATGAAAGAATATTGTGTCCCAATAGACCCGTGAGAATAGGGGTGGGTGGCTATAATGATATTGCATGGTGAAATTAAAGGGGTGAGAATAAAACAAGAAGGGGTTATGCTGGTCTAATGTAGTTATTCTCCAGTCGCATCTTTGACCCTGAAGTTGTAAACAATTACGGCCATGGAAACAGACTGGGGTGGTGGGAATGAACACAGTGCCAGATGTTACAAGCTCAATATCAAAACCTAAAAGACCTCTCTAGCAGAACAGTTCAACATCCTGTGCTCAACATTATGTTATGCTTTGACGCGCTGACATGCAGAATTTATTGGTACAAAAATTGTACTGCGCTTCTGAATAAATGCTTGTGCTATTAATCCCTGAACAGACAGAACTCAACATTCAACTGCTCATTTACTTGCCTAGATTGAAGTTTAATGTTAAATACACAATTTCAAAGGGATTCACATACAGTAGGTATATACAGTACACCAATCAGCCATAACATTAAGCCCTGTATTGACCTCTGGGGACATGCTGTGGCGTCTGGCGCTGGGACATTAGCAGCAGATCCTTCGAGTGCTGTGGGTTTCAGGGTGGGGGATAGAACTTGTTTTTCTGAAACCTAAACATGCTCGGTTGGAATAAGATATGGGCAATTTGCAGGCCGGATCAACAACCTTGAACTCTTTACCTGATAAGTAAATATATACGGCAGGCAGTGATGCACTGGGGGTCCTGGTACCTTTCTGTCATAATCAGCATTTTGCTATTTGTGTTACATTGGCTTTTCCATGGGATCGGATCAGATGGGCTAGTCTTTGGTCCCCACAAGCATAAATAGCCATGATCCTAATTTCACCAGTTGACTGATATACAGTGGTACCCCTGTAAACAAACGCACCGCCTCGCAAATGTTTGCTTTTTTCGGCATATGAGTGAAGGATCCGAGCCCAGCTGAAAGCCGTAAGAGTTGTGCGTACGTCCGTGAGCCGTTCAAAATGCAAACTAAATGCAACATTCCATGAATTTTGTTCAGGATTTAGTGAAGACATAGCACCATGGGTCCCACGAATGTTAACAAAGACAGCAGCAAGAAGAAAAGGGAGTCGCTTTCAGTCTAGGATTTAAAGAGGAATTACTGAATTAATCAAGGTGAAGTAAAGTTTGTCTATTTATTTCATATTTTACTTTTACATTTACATGTCCTTTCTAAATGTTTGGATTGTTTGTATATGCAAAAAAATATGATGATAGTGTTGGAAATTGGTTATATTGGTAATATTTTTTGGGAGGCTGGAACAGATTATCTGCATTTATTTTTAATCCGGAACAGATTGAATTCGTATCATTGTATAATTGGAAATTAATAAACCAGACGTCCATAACGTCTGCTTTTCAGAACAGCTCTCGGATTTTATAAGGGAATTTTTCCTTTTGATTGCTTTACTATGTACTGGTTTGGTAAGTTGCAGTACTCAAGTATAAGGATATTATTAACTCATAACTGAAAAACGCTTACAGTTCTGAAATTTAAAAAAATGTCATGGAGTGATATTAACTGAAAAATAATATACTACATTATTATTGCAAGAACACAAGTGTAAGATAAAAAAAGTGGCAACTGCATTATATTTTGTTTTGATTATGAGAGAAAAAAAAAGTGGCAATTGCATCATGCTTTATAATTGTAAGATAAGTAAATAAATAAATAAAAAGATGAATAAATAAAAGGAACTGCCTTATTTCATGAATTCCAACTGGTTGTGTTCCTAATCAGAGAAAGGGCTGCAGTTTTGTTATATGTTTCTATTATAAATCAGGAATAAGCTTCCATATGAATAGATATCTGTGATTGGAGCAATTCTCAAACTGACAAATAAACATTTGGAAGCCATTTCCTGTCTTTCTTTAATGCCCTTCCTTTGTATAAATCCCTGCAGCATTTCTGATAAATCCTTTTGATTCATATTCTCAAATGAAGTTTATAAATTATGTTGAATGTTACACTGGTGCGCATTTGCTCATCTGTGTAAATATTCAAAGGGGTTTGAGGCCTATAACATATGACAGAGGCAACAAAACGGGGCGGAGCACATTACATCCCTCAGACACGCCGAGGTTCCCAGGGTCGCTCAGGTCACGTTCATTAATTACCTCTATTATCAGATGAGAGACATGAATGAAGAGTCATTTGTCTGGTGCATTGAGATACTCCCAGTTGGGCTCACCTCTAGCCTGATTTCCAAAAATATGCATCACAAATATGGTTATCTAAAATGTCTGTGTGTGTTATCAGAAATATGCAATTTATGCCTATTATAAAGCTCAATAATAGAATAATTGGTAAATGGTGAGTTTAAACACACACACACACACACACACACACACACACCTAGTGGTAATGGACTCATTGGACAAAAACTGAGTGCTCAAACTAAGACTAATGTGTCTACAGTTAATGATGTGTGAAACTCTTAAACAGGATTCAATGGACTGTGACCTTGGAATAAGTTCCCTTATCATTATTTGCCAACACGTTTCTGAGGCTTTAATTTATTTTTTTTGGTCATATTTCATAATTATTTCCTAATTTACTTTTATTCATACATAAAGTCTAATAACAGAAATGTGTCTATTGTGAATTTCTTTATTGTATGTGGTAACATTCATCTGTACTATTAGTCTTTGACCACAAGAGGGCGACACACAAGAGTTATACGTACATAAGTGATACGTAGTTATACATGGGTTATAAGTTATAAGTATATATATATATATATATATATATATATATATATATATATATATATATATATATATAGATGTATAACTAACTGATTAAGAATCAGGTGATAATTATTAGTCATAATAAGCTGAAATTTTTTCACTTTTTTAAATCTTATTTTTAAAGCAATCTTTGGATGACTAAATGACAAATAATTTGTGTAAGATGAATTTACCATAAAGCTTGTATTTTGGTAAATATATGAAACTACATGGAGTATGGAATCTATAGAGTCGTGGCCAAAAGTTTTAAGACAACATGTTCCATATATTATAGTTCCTCCCAAACCAGAAGAGATGTGCTAATTAAATGAGAAACTAGTGAAAAACTTGGAGTTTTGGAGGCCATGGTGTTAAACCTAAAGCCAATACAAAATTTTTGGACGGTGATGAAGTCAAGAAACTGTCTTCTGTACATAGTCTTCAGGAAGCGATCAAGTACTGCAGACGCCTTTTGAACTCAATGCCAGACAGATCCAGCAGGTTTTGAAGAATAAAGGACTTCATACTAAATATTGATTTTTGTAACGCAATTCCATAAAGTAAGAATAATTATTCTTATTATCCTGATTGTGGTTATTTAAAAAAAATAAAAAATAAAAAAAAAACATTGTGTATCACTCTCAAATAAAATAAAATTGCAAACTTACATGCGTTACAAAAATGTGATACCCAGTACAATTATTTAAGGTATTTTAAGATTCATTCAGTCATTCATCTTCTATACCGCTTTATCCTGTATTTATGGTCGCGGGGACCTGGAGCCTATCCCAGGAGACTCTGGGCACGAAGCAGGGTACACCCTGGACAGCGTGCCAATCCATCGCAGGGCGCACACACACACACACACACACACACACTCATTCACACACTATGGTCAATTTGGGAACGCCAATTAGCCTAATCTGCATGTCTTTGGACTTTGGGAGGAAACCGGAGTACCCGGAGGAAACCCACCAAGCACGGGGAGAACATGCAAACTCCAAGCACGCAGAGACGGGAATCGAGCCTAGCCGGGAATCGAACCCAGACCATGGAGGTGCAAGGCGACAGTGCTAACCACTACACCACTGTGCCGCCCGATTTTAAGATATTTTGCAAAATTCAGAGAGAGATGCAGAATAAACATAAAATGAAAACTGATTAGTTTGCATTGTCTGCTCTCATCTAAAGCTGCTACAAAAACTTACCTTTTTAAAAAATTATATAGATATTGTAAATACATATAAATCAATAGAACATATAAATTAATTACTTAATTCTTTGGTAAATGACTAAATTTTGTTATCTAACAAAGGTACTTATTCTCCAAATTATAGTGATATGTGTTATTATTATTATTATTATTAGTAGTAGTAGTAGTAGTAGTAGTAGTAGTAGTAGTAGTAAATCACCATGTTTTCTATACAAAAAATTCTCTACACAAATATTGCTTTTATTTTATTATTTCATAGTTTTAAAAAGTGTAAACTGTTTTAGCAAAAAAATCTTATCAATATAAAAAGTGAATATATAAACTTAAAAAAATATATTAAAAATATATAAAAATATATAAAATATATATACAAAATATATTGATGTAATGTTTATATTGATATAACACATTTTATAATAAATAATTATGTGCATTTGTATTATTCATAGTTCCTCTGAATTATCATCAATGTTTTTCATTTTATCTCAATATTGAATGAGCAGATCTGAGTTTATGTTCTTAGAAAGATCGTTATAATGACCACGAGATGGCGACATTTCCCCCCTTTTCTAAGCTCATTTTATGCGTTATTTTTATAGACAGCGATACCTAGACTGGCCGCTAGGGGTGGAAATGTCAAGGAACACTTATGTTTGTCAAACATTGACTTGTCTTGTTTTGTTGGGGTAATACTGTCCTTATTTAACATCATACAATTACATTTACTTAATTTTCTTCTCATTTATATTTTGTTTGAATGGGAAGGGGAGTTTGGGTGAATTAAATTGAATTGTGGACATTATTATTATAATTATTAATTTATTATTTTTTATTATTCATTTATTTTAACATAATGGAAATGATATTTTTGTGTCCACACCATTGCAGCTTCCCCCCCCCCCCCCCAGGTAATTCACTGTGAAATACTGAAGAAAAATAAAAGTGGGTCTAAGTAATAAAAAAAAAAAAGAGCAATTAACAACAAATAAAAACTATTCAGTTTGTAAGAGCGTACACCACATGTCAGTGTTTGACATCAGAGTGTGACACAACTGATGAGAAATGTTTTTCAGGCTTCTGCTTGGCCAATGTGGTTTACGGTTAGGGTTATATCGCCACCTCTTGATTTGTCATACTTCGACAGTGGGGTTTTGTACAGGCAGTGTTTACTCATGTTTGATTTTAGACCCGTCTTTCCAGGGCCCATATGGCAGGAATGCTGATTACAATTCAGCAGCAAATGTGGGGTCTTCCTATCTATTATTATTATTATTATTATTATTATTACTACTACTACTACTAAGATGTTAAAAGCACTGAAAAAATGAGGATGCTTTTGTCTTTCTTTTTTTGAATTTTGAACTGGAATACAGTTAAATGCTGGCACAGATGTTTTTATTGTGGTGGCACAGCGTTAGTGCCACAGTGGTTTCCTCCCACAGGCCAAAGACACGCTGGTTAGACTATCTGGCGTTCCAAATTTGGTCCTAATGCATGAATGAGCGTGTGCATGCACGCGTGTATGTGTGTGTGAGAGAGAGAGAGAGAGAGAGAGAGTGTGCCTTGCCATGGCCTGTCCAGGGTTTCCCAGGCTCGTGCCCTACTGTAAGTCTCCTGGGACAGGATCCAGGCCCCCCCGCAACCCTCTATACAGGATAAAGTCGTACATCAATTGTGTAACCACTGGTGGTTTATTTATTTACATGTTTCTATGTTTTTATGTATCTATCTATCTATCTATCTATATATATATATATATATATGTAACCTATGTTACATAAGTAAAGTCTTACAATAATTTATGCCAACCATAGAGTGGAAAATTTGAACCTAGATGTTTTTAAACACTTCTAAACACTAGATGGCGTGATTTGGCACGATTCGACATTACAGCTCCAGCCACACCCTCATCCAGCAGACATGTTATTAACTTCACCTCATAGACTCACTGAGACAGAGCAACATTTCTTTAATAGCTTTTAATAAATACACAAGCATTCGTGTGAACATGCGAACAGCTGCTCAGAGTTACACAGAGAGGAGCTTTTTAATAAACTGGCCATCATAAGAGGTTCTGTTTCCTCCTCTGACCACAGAAACAGTGTTTACTCCTGAACAAGGGTTATAACGAATATTAATACTATAATTATCTGTTCTGTAGTGAGGAAACCTGTAAAATCAGTGTTTAAGACAATTTGAGAACATGAAATACATAGAACAATGCTAAAATATGATGTGGAATATAATTATTTCACTCATGTTGATTAGGACGAGAACACTACAGTCACAGAATAACCATGAGATACGACAACAACGTTGCGTTAATGGTAATTTATTGTTTGTTTCAGTGCATAAGGATTTTCCTATATAGTTTTTTTTCCCCCTACATGGTCCTCAGTGTGAGTTGCATACAGATCATAAGTTTGCAAGTGATGTATTTGTAAAGAGCCGCATGACAACCAATAAAACACTGCATTCAAGATGGAGACTTATTTAGTTTAGTTTGTTTGTTGATGTGGTTTTTTTTCTTTTCTTTTTCTTCTTCACAATAACGGACAAAGTCAGCATGTCACATTTCAAGTATCAGCAAAAATGCAAAATTCTGGTACAACGGCTACCAGAAAAACATCCAAGTCTGGTGTTTAAATCCATGCACAATGCTGTTAAGTGTCCCTTCAATCACAAGTAGCTTGCGTCAAATATATCAGTTTGAATTCTAGTGCATTTATTTTTTTGTTTTTAATATAGCTAGCTGAAGATACACAACACAGATACACTTACATACCGGGCAGTTCACATCTTCCTGATGGCATTTGGTAATAATAATAATAATAATAATAATAATAATGCCCTTTTAGCTGTTAAAGTATCACTAAAATTTCTATATCTGTAGCCGTTCAACGCCAACTGCTTAGCTAATACTCAAATCTTGCGTTATTTCCAACACAATTTATTATAAAATGAGTCTATTTGGTAAGTACTGTATGTACACAAGTAAGTATACAGAGACGCCATGTCTACTCGCAGGCATTCGCTTCTGTCTGACTAGATAAAATCAAAATGGCTATAGGAATGGTAAATACATAGCACCATTTTGTAAAAAAAAAAAAAAAATCCTCTTAAAAGCAAAAAAATGGTCAACTTTTGTATCTAGCTTAGCGTAAGTTCTCAGTAAGTGTTACCACATCTCGACATTTCTAAAGCTGTTTTTCGCATTGTTATTTTAATACATGCTCTTTGGTTAAAATACTTCAAATGACTTTTTTTTTTTTTTTGCAACCGTTTTTGGCAGTGTAAGAAAAGTCAAAAACACACAATATGGCTAATAATGCACTTGCCTCCGACAAAACACACATCTTAGGCACTTAATTAGCAAAAAAATAAAATAAAATAAAATAAAAAAAGCTTGTCAACACACAAAAAAAATACTATGTACATAACATGTAAAAAGTGTTATAAATAGGTTTTAACCATAGATACTATATACATCTTCAAACAATGACCACATCAGTTGTTACATGTCTTTTCACGGTGGTGATTTGTGTACGATACCGTACAGTTACTGTATATTATATTGTAAGATATGAGCTTTTTAAACTTGACTCTAGATGCAGTAGGCGCTTTAGATGATCTTTAGACGACAGGAGGCCGAGCCTCAAGGGGACGCCATGTTCATTCCCGTTTTCTCAAGATGACGTAGATTAAGCCGCTGATGAATGCCAGAGGAAATGCCACCCAGGCAAGGATGTAGGCAAAACCATATGACTCAGTCGCAGGAACCCATAAGTGGTTCATCACCGTGTAGATGATCGCGCCGCACATGACGAACAGGCCTGATGGAGGGAAAGAACACAAAATATTCAGCCTCATTACTTAAGACAGCAGGTTTAACTACTGGGCACATGGCTGGTCACATGAATGGGCATCTGACTTAACAGAACTTCCTGGAAAGTAAAAAAAAAAAGACCAGTGCCATCCATTCGCAACACTATGAAACATTTTCTCCTGATACAAAACATACAGTAGAATATTTTGTCTAATGTTTTGGCAGGTTGGTTATGTAGCTGAATGTTAACGATGGTATGGAAGAAGATAAGATGGCAGATAAGAAAAGGTTGGCAGGTCAGGTGCACCTCTGATAAGAATGTTATCCTGTCAAGGGGTCACAAAACCATCTCATCCGAATACAACTTGGCACAGGTCTTTATGCCGGATGCTTTTGCTGACGCAACCTTTCTATTCTTTCTGGGCTTGGGACCAGCAACCAGTGACTGGGTATCAAACCTGGGCCTTCTGCATGACAGGCAAGAAGCCTACCACTAAGCCATCATTGCCTCATACCGCTGAAAAGAATATTTCAGCTAACTTCATCACACTTCCCACTTCAAGAGATGACTTTTGTCTTACCCAATCCTACAGAAGAAAGGCTTTCAAGTAGGACTGCTTGAGGAAGGCAAAATGTTTTGCTCACCTCAAGGCCTGTGGCTGTACAGTACAGTAAGTTAGATTGTACTGTATGTTTAGTACATAAGTGGGTTGGATGTGTAGAATCTGCTGGTAATTAAAACATGCTTTGCTGGTATGATGATAGACTAGTTATCCTCTTGACATGTGATAGATCATTAGAGTTTGTCCATTACGTCTGTCCATTGGGAACCTCTTAAATGATTGAGGTGAATACTACAGAACTGAGGGTTTCTATTTCACAGAAGGAAATTCAATAGAACAATTTTAGATGGAAACAGATGTGGCTTACTGTAGGTAGACAACTTGGTCGATTGGATTGTATGGTCGGTACAGTCCTAGAACAGCAACCTAAAACACTGATTCATATGGAGGAACCTTTGTAGTTTCTGTGTGGATTCCTAAAGAATCAGGTGTTTCACCTTCACAAAAGGTGACGCCTTCAAAAACACTTCAGGTCGCACAATTCGTAGGTTGGGTATTTAGGTATTAATTAATTGGTAGGTAGATGTTTAGTCAGATTCAATTGGTTCAGTTAGTTGTTGGTTGGCTAGTATAGTACTTAGTACTTATTTTTACTGTATAGGTTGAGTTGGCAGAACACTTGTAGTAGTTCATATAAGGGCACTAAATATTAATGGACTGGAGTTAAAATGTCTAATACAAAGCAAGGAATTACTTTTCTAAGAAGTCGATTGTTTCTTTCACTGTGAACATGTTTTTTAGGCATATTGGAAACTCACAGCATTTTAACCTACAGTAATGTCATAACAACTTTGCTATTGCTGCATTCAGTGCAGGTTTTGCATGCTAGTTTTACATGTATTTTCATGATGCAAACTCTGAAAGTGAAATAAACTCTGTACACTGCTCTTACGCTAACCCTTACCTTAACCAATACTGACATTTTCCGATGTGTCCTCATCCGAGCCAGACAATTAAATTTCTAATGCACAGAGCCAACACTGTCTTCATTCTCTTTTCAGGGCAATAACTCACATCTGCAGCATGATGAAGCACTTTCTGAGATCGGTCTCAGTCTGGAAGGACACGACCCACCCCCAGCGTGCCAACCATGACATTTCAGTTTGTGTCTGGGCCTCTGTTTCCGGCGCCAATCCGGTGGGCACCAGGAGACGCCAAGCTCCAAACGGCCCACACCACTTCCCCCCTGACATTCAGCTAATGTGACCAAACAACCTGCATTTTGTCCCCTAAAAGCTCACATCAACCTTCTCAGAAACAGTATCAAATAAGAATTTAGGAATGTCACCTTAAATATATATACTTAAGATCCTTCAAACTCAAGATAAATATTCATTTATAGGGTAAATATATTTAGAGGATGAGTCAGTATTGACCTTTCCTAATTATATCTCTTTATATGAGCATATATCATCTGAACAAATTGCCTCAGGATGTTGGCTGTAATTGAGCTAGAAGGCATTTTAGTGCATTCTGCACAATTGAACGTATAACAAAGTGTGACAGGACTAATTAAATTAATACAGCCTCACTGAGCATCACCAGATGCCAAGGACGTCTAAAACTCTGATGTGTGTAGGATGATACAGGAATGGAAGAAGTAATTGATATTTAGATGCATCGTCATTGTAATCGGACTTGCACAAATATATATATATATATATATATATATATATATATATATATATATATATATATATATATATATATATATATATATATATATATATATATATATAGATAGAGCTCAATGCAAAATAAAAACTAAATAATATGATGAGCTTTTATTTTAAACACTGATGCAATTTATTAGTATTAAACCTCAAAGGATGGAACTAAGAATATATGTCATACAAAAAATAAATAAATAAATCATGGTCATTATCTAAAATATGTAGCAAGACAATTAAAAAATTGCATTCTCTTAAAAATTAATTCATTTTGGTGCATCATGTAGAATCATAAAGAACCCCAATTGCTATTATTTTTTTTTATTATTATTATTATTATTTATTTGACATTTCAGGCCAACCTGAACAAGTATAGGATTTTCAGCATTGATTCCTGCCATCATGAGTATTATATATTGACGTAATGTGATGTGATTTCGCTCTGTAACTGAATATGGCATGAGGGAATATTTTACTCCTAACATTCTTTGCTTAGAAAACTTCAGTCCTTTCTGCCTAGCCTGAATATACTGTTTATTTATTGCTGTAAAACCACATTAAATTCAGAGACAATTACTAAAGCAAAAATAAAGGAATAAATAAAAATGGTTTAAACTCAACTGGTACCTTATTACACAAGAAACAAACGATTCGGGTGTTTAATGCTACTCACAGGCAAAGATTTGGAAAGCTCCGGTGAGGAAGAAGCGTCCACCCTTCTTCAGCGTGAAGAGCTGGCAGAAGAACAAGAAGAGTGACAGGAAGCTGAAGATGATGGACAGGATCATGAGAGCCTGCACTGCCTGAATCCATACTGCAAGGAAAAACAGGGATGAATGTTAGGAGATTGTTTTACTGCAGGAAATATCTCCAAGACCTCACAGAAAGTACAGTTTGGCATGTTTATTAAAATAAAGGCGCATGGATCACATGACATAACGTGACATGACATTAGAATATACTGTAGTTGGATCTCGGGTTTCAACACTATATAAGTTACGGATGTTCTTTTTAAACATGACCAGACATCGCATCTATTTCAAAGGAAGGTTAATAGAGAATAAATTCCAAACCAATTCAACAGACCGACGACCAAATAAACATACTGAATTCATCACAGACAGAATATGCTAGACAAATGTTTTCAAAAAGAGCCCAAAGTCATTATTCTTTTCCAGAGCACTTCACAAATAAGAGGATCTAGTTCCTATAAGCTCCAGACCCTTAAAACGATACCGGCTCTCTAAAAATCGATCGTCTGCTCATCCCTGAGTCAGAGAAATATAAACGAAGCCCGGTAACCCTGCTTAGTACTTTGGCTTGATAGCCTTAAAAGCTCCACATCCCATCAGTCTATCATTTAAATCACACTGCATTAGACTGCGCGTCTAACATTAGACTAACGCATTTCTCATCAGGGAATTTATCAGGGTGTGTGGACTGTTTGGCTTAGTGCTTCCTGAATTCCAGGAAATGCAATGTTTTTATGTTTAGATGATCGGCTACATGTTAGCAACAGCGGCTGAACGATTCGAGTGAGAAGTCAGCAGTCTACCGCCGAAAACTATAAAAACGTGACTCGCATTGTGGATTGTAACATGACCAAGTAAAATAACGACATCCAGACTAAACCCACCGTGCTAGCTAGACTGGTTTTAATCAAGTACTGTAAGCCTTTGCTTGTAACATACACTACCAGTCAGAAGTTTGGACACACCCTTTTCACCTAATTCAGTTGTCTTTTTCTGTCTACACTGTAAAACAATGCTGAAGGAATTTAAAATATGCAATAACCTCCTATGATCAGTTGATATTGAGGTGTTTCTGCTACTTATGCTCTATAAAGTCTTAACGGCTCTAATCTGAGGTGCTGTTGGTTAATTGGTGATTTCTGAACGTCTCCTCTGCAGCAGAGATACAATAAGTTTTGGTCTGGATTTCCTGGAAAGGTCTTCATGAGAGACAGCTTCATCATGGTGCTTGATGGGTTTTGCAAACGCACTTGACACAAAACTGTTCTAGTAAGTCCCAGTTTGCCTTGAACGCCCCTTGTAAATAATTAATCATTTCAATATTAGCCAATTAATAATTTAGCTTTTCTAACATTATCATTACCGATAGAAGTAGTTAGAAATAGTGCTTTGGTGCAAATCGAGAATATGATGATGTTTTGAAACATAATTTCATGTTTAAAAAAAAAAAAAAAACGATCCTTCTGAATTTGTTGCATGATTCAAATGTTGTACGTTTTATGATCTTTATCAAATGGACTTTGTTTTTAATGTAATCTCACCCTTGCTCTGTATCCTTCCTACTGTAATTCAAATACCAGTTCAACCAGAGACTAATAACTTCCCATTTAAATTCTCAGTTCCATTAACAGTTCCTTCCTGATACATGTGAGCTTTTTTCCCTTTCCATCGTCACCTTCAGCTCATAATTTGTGGTAAATATCCAACTTCTATTACTGAAAGTACTATAAATCACATTGAAATGAAATCTGATACGTAATCAAATGTCTAGACCAGAATTTCTGGTAAACATCCAACTAATGTATTTAAAAGTGCTATGAAATATATTGAATTTGAAGACTGTGATTAACAGTAAGTTATACTAAACATAAAATACACCATTAATAAGACTAGAAGGACAGTTCTATTATTTGTTCCCCTCTTTGAGTACTCTAAGTTAAGTAGCTGCATGTAGTACGCCAAGACTTTTCAGCATGCCTATTTCTTCTTTAAGGCACGCAGTTTCAGATTTCTGCATCTCTCTTTCACTCTCGTTCGGCAGTGTACGAGTTCTCCTTTTGGCAGCCGACATACCAAAACACCTTCATTAGCGCAAGATAGGGCATCTCCTGCATAGCTAGAAAACTTGTTCTGTACAGAATGAGATCCAGAGATTAGGGAATGCTGCTTACAGTTTGTAGAAATCTCTTGTGACGTGTGTGTACCCTTCAGAAAGGAGTGAGGCGTTAAATGTTTTTGCTCGAACAAGTGTTAAAGCAAAACCAGTTGATCTCACTAATTATTACAGTTTATACGGTGTGCGCATCTACACAAAGAAAAGAACATAATCATGTTGCGGTGTTGATTGGCACGATACCAGCAGACGGCTGGTAAAGGCTTTCTATCGGAGCAAATGCAATAGCGCACCAGCACCTAAAAATAACTGCTATTTCTTATAAAGCACAGCAATCTCGTTAGTACTGACTGAGCCCTTTATTCAGTCACTAGTCATTACATTACAACCAAAGACAGGTGCGTTTATTTACATGCGCGGACGCTTAAAGGGACAGGTTGTCATTTTTTGGGATCCATGGTGCTAAACTGCTAACTGGCCACACCCTGAGTGAGGAAGGTACTGCACAGTATGTTAGCCTTGAGAAGAAAAACAGGGCGGAAAAGAGACAACGGAAGTGGTGAGGATTTCAGGGCCAGAAAGGAGGCAAACGGTATCCAAAAATGTACGTCACTATGGAGAGTGTAAGATTCCACTACTGTGATCATCAAGACTGTTGAGGCTTCATATCATATCAGTCTGCTTTTCACTATTTAATTAAATTACTAATTAACTTCACTCTTGTACAAAAGATTGTGTGTTTAGATTAGGTGTGTGCGAGTGTAAATATACTGTAATCATTTCAAAACTGGCTGTTGAATTTCACCGCCAAATTCGTTGTTGTTAGTCATTCAGCTGCTCTCATTGAGGTGTCGCCACAGCGGACCAACTGATCTGCACAATAATTTGGCACAGGATTTACGCCGGATGCCCTTCCTGATGCAACCCTCCCATTTTATCCAGTGGCTGGGGTTTGGGCATTGGCTAGGAATCGAATCCGGGCTCTCCGCATGGTAGGCGAGAAACCTACCACTCACCCACCAATGACCTTGAATTTTACCCCCAATTGAATGGGTTTTATTTTGAGGCTAGTTCTTGTCTTGTTTATTAGGGATCAAAACCAGATTCCTTTAAGGCTGCACCAAGATGGTGTCGATTGTTAATAACAATAAAAAAAAATAATACTCTACAAAAAAAAAAAAAAAAAAAAAGAAAAGCCTGAATTTACCTAAATTGTTTGTCATACTTTTCAGTTTTGTTTTTATCTTCATAAATTTTGAACATTAAAAGTGCTAGTGCCTGCTTTCTATTTATAATCTCTGCTCATTGGGGTCACCTCCTACCCCGATTAAATAATGAAAAAGGATTTAATAAGCAATCATTCAGTTTTAAGTTACTAAAGATAAACATGAACTTCGTTCAACTTTGCTCCGAAGTCAACAGTTTGTGCGTCACTTCCTTCCCAAGGTCTAGTGCAGTACCCATGAACTCCTGAGGTCTCTGTGATGTTTCCTGACATTTACACGTACTGTATAATCTCAAAGGCTTATGTACACATATGCATGCGCACACACACACCCAAACACACAAACAGTGCAGGCATGTTGAAAACAAACGTTCAATTAAAAGTTATTTACTTAACACAGATACGGATGTTTCGCTAAGGAAAGCCTCGTGGATCTTCCAAGTATTCATGTCCATGCTGTAATTCTTAACATACACTGATGATGCCTTGATTACTAACTACAAAAGGCCTAAATAAAGTGTTACGCCTGCTACTGGCCGCGCCCAGCAGTCACATGACTGATCTACGAGCTCTCAACAAACAAATGCAGCTGCACATGCTGGTTCGGCTCCATTACAAAAACACACAGACGCGGTCTTCTGAAATGATTACATCATGCGAAACGACTGAATGAGAAACACAACCAGAAATTCAACTTAGTCGTGAAAGCAGCTGAAGTATCATCGGATTATAAATGTTTCTCGTAACACCCTACACCTTTTTCCCCCCCGTCATAGGCACATGCAAATAACTGCTGTAGAGCAAGTTTTTTTTTTTCTTCAAAAAAAGTTTATACATTTAAAAAAAAATACTATAAAAGCAGTAAACATAAATAAATAAAAAATTTATTGTCTTGTAAGATAATTTTCTAGTTGTTTACTTTGGAATAACAATGTTTGGAAAACAAACATTTTCTTTGTAATTTTTTAATAATGAAGTCATAAAATAAACATTGTATACAAGTATAACAAAGTTTGTACTAATTAACCTTGTCCCTAAGACTTTTGCACAGTACTATATATTAGATAAGTCTCTAGATCAGGATTATACAAAGAAAATTTATGTAACGATCATTACATGAAATTCCTTACATGAAAATACCTTGTAGCGCTTAACTATGAACATTTTCCTGAGCATCATGCCGTGATATGACAAGCACTACTCCTTTCAAAAAACGATGACACCTTCTGCTTTCATAATTGATTTTTTTTTTCCTATGCATCTCATCACTTCTCTAATTTAACCAGACAGAGAAAATGAAATTACAAATCAATAACGATCTGTGGAAACTTCCCTTTCTGAACTAATGTCTCGAGTTCGCTAGTCTCCGGTCCAGTAAGATGCTTTCAGCTATACATTTTACATTAATGAATATTAAAGGATAAATTGCAGTATAATATTTGCTACAGAAGCCGAGCTGAGTCATGCTGTGTGATCTGTAGCTGCTGCATCACAGCTCTGCGTTTCTCCTAAAGCACTGTTTCAGTTCATTCTACTGAAGTATTTCACTTGATCCACCTCTGGCCAGATGTGGTCTGCCTGCTCTAGCATCTCATAGACTGGAGGAATTTTGCACTTGATACGTTTCGAATCACGTATCAATGTCATGGTTTGTTTAGAACATTTTAACTTGATATTTTTTTATCCGCCATGAAAAAAAGATAACTGCACCTCCATTATCTTTTATTAACAGTATGGAAATATTTAAAATGCCAACCAAGACGGTTTGTGTCATTATTATATTTCATTTAAAATATTTAATTTATCAAGACAGTAAATTTCTATTTCAGCTTAATCCTTCCTGTTATGAGCAGATATAAATTAACTCAGCAACTTAAAATCATTATATTTAAAACATTCAGTAATATTTACTCGTCATTAAAAAATTGTGTTGACATTCTAATAAAAAAAATGGGTAAAATGATGAAATCTGTATCCCATCGATCAAAAGTAGACTGCAACTCTGATAATGAAATGATTTTTCACATCTTTATAGACATAAAACTAAATGGAGAACGCAATGCAAAATGGCTACAATGCTGCAAATTTCAAACCTTGTGAGATAAAGATCATAAAAGCCAATTAAACTTACGATATATTGCACATCCCTAGCATGTGCACTAGAGACAGCATCATTCTGAGCTTTTCTTATGAACCACTAACACTACAGTATCTAAATACAGTATGATCCCTGGGTGTGACCCAGCCCAGCGGCACGCTATGCAAAACACAGAGTAAGTCAGAGGATCCCCCAGTACCTTACACTCAAACTCACACATACACAACCAGATAGCTGTCTAAATTTAAGCTGATCTACATACTCGACCTGTGCCCCACCCTGCGCCATCTCTCTAGTCTGCCATCTCCACTCCCAAACAAGGGTTTTGAGCTCAGGAGCCTATTTATACTGCTGAGATGAGTTCCTAGAGCTGGTGGAGGGAAAGGGGGAGGTGGGGTGGTCTCGCATCCCACTCAAGTTGCACAGCTGCATTCTCACCCCTAGATGGCAGTACAAGAGGCAAGGGAGCTCACGGTCATGGCTATGCGAGCATAATAAAGGATTTTTTCGGAGGGTCTTTAAGACTACGGTTATGCAGAGGTCAAAGACCATAGCCTGCAAATAATAGCTGATCCCGTTTAACCCTGTGTAAAGTAGACAACCAAATCCGTACAGATGAGGGACATGGACAGATGACACTCTTGAAATAAGCCTTGTCAGACCCTGTTACCAGTCAACGTCTGACCGCAAATCACAGCTCTCAGAAGTCTCTACCTGATGTGCAATCCTATTGTACGTATTCCAACCAAATCTCTTAAGAACTAGGACACAACGTCATTATGTAACCATTCATTTCATGCCACAAACAGATATTCCGCAAACCTTGAGTAGCATATAATCAGGAACCGCCACTCTTTATCACTTTGCCACTCTTTGTATACAATCCATCTTTGTATCATATCATTTTTTCCAAGTATCACCGTGCGCAGTATCTCAGTGACGAAGATGAGAAAGCATGCAAATGTTCCTACCTCCAGTGTCCCCGATCTGGCATGCTCCATTGGCTGTAGAGCAGTTTTGCCAGAGGTCTGAAGTACTGGTAGGAGATACAGTCCAGGCCTGCGGAAACGAATATACATACTCTTAATAATGAGATCTTATTACAAAGAACAACATGATGATGATGGTGATGATGATGATGATGATGACGACGACATTGACATATCCAAGGGCATATACTCACACTGACAATAGTGGAGACCAAGAGCAGTACCAGGACTGCGATGTGCAGGAGTACGATGCCACAAAGTAGGATCAGCATGTTTCAACTGTTGGGTTTCTGCACACACATACACACAAACCCACACTTTATATTTCAACAAGACCGTTGGCTTGTCCTACATTTACTTTTACTGGGTGTTACCAGGCAGCGCTCTGGGATAATGCAGTGCCTGTGGAAGCTGTGAGCCTGGAAATAGTGGACGGTTTATACTGTACTGTATATCAACATAGGCACTAGATGTACATTTTTTCCCCCCAGGAATAAATAAATTAATTAATTAAAGTAGTGAATTAATTCACACAGTAAGTATTTATACAGAATGAGAGTCAAACATGCACTGTAGAACTTATCATGTATTATTACTATTTAGTTTATTTTAAAGTGATGGGACTGTTGGATAGACTTTTTTCTATTAGTCTCTATTTTCTGAATATAACTTTTAATAGCAAATATAAAGTAATACACAATAATTGGCTATATTATAATGGAGCAAAAAAAAAAAAGTATAAACGTGATGTTCACCACATAGTTAAGATGACTATGACATTCTTGTATCTTGGCAACATAATAAAGAGGAAATAAACAGTAACCACACTGGGTATGTTTAGAAACGCATCATAGCACCCGAAAACAAGTGTGCCAGCGTGCCAGGTGCGGAACAGACGCAAACAAGCCGGTAAAGCAACATTCACTAATAACATTTATTATTATTATTATTATTATTATTATCATTATTATTATTAATTATTATTAATGGGATAATGAATTTAAAAAATCCAACTTACATGGATCTGCGTGAAATTATTTCCAGGAGATCTTATAAAGGCGGGAAAAGTTGTTAGCGAGGTTACAGCGTTACTCCGCAAGTCCGACAGCAGAGAGACGGAGAGAGAGAGACGGACTGGAACGGATTAAAACGCAGCGCTGCCGTTTTAAACTCTTCCACCCAACACCAGGCCAACGCCCTCCGAGACACGTGACCTCACAGCAAGGGTGCGTCCCAAACCACGGCGCGCGCCGATGTTCCACGGCGCGCGCTCAAGTCAAACCCTGACTTCTGATTATTACTGAATAATACAAACACAGTTATAAGTATAAAAAAAACCCTCCATTTATCTGACTCCCCTGCGGCGGCATGGTGTTTAGTGCTTAGCACTGTCACCTTGCGCCTCCAGGGTCCCGGTTCGATTCCCGGCCAGGCTCTACTGTATTCCCATCTCTGTGTGCATGGAGTTTGCATGTTCTCCCCGAGCTTGGTGGGTTTCCTCCAGGTACTCCGGTTTCCTCCCACAGTTCAAAGTCATGCACATTAGGCTAATTGGGGTTCCCAAATTGACCGTAGTGTGTGAATGAGTGTGCCCTGCGATGAATTGGCACCCTTGTGCCCTATGCCTCCTGGGATAGGTTCTAGGTCCCCGCGACCCTGAATACAGGATAAAGCGATATAGAAGATGAGTGAATATGAGATAATCCCCTGTGCTACACTAATGCACTTAACCCAGTACTTGGATGCCATCAAGGTAGAACGTTTTCTGCTTCACGTCGGACACTCTGGCCTCCCAGGAACTCCCTTAATGTGGAAATGGCTTGGAGCGAGTTCAGATGTGGCAGTAACGCCCAGACGAGGTCCTGTATTGTGCAATTAAAAAAAAATTATTGTGCAAATCTCTCTCTTTCTCTTTCGGCTTCTCGCATCAATGTACCATGTGGTCCGCGCTCACACTTGGCACAAGTTTTACACCGGGATGCCCGTCCTGACGCAACCCTCCCATTTCCTATCCAGGCTTGGGATCGGCACTGTATGCAATGTCTGGGTAATATGGGACAATTTGGGAACACCAATTAGCCTAAACTGTATGTCTTTGGACTGTGGAAGGAAACCAGAGCTGGTTTGGTTAGTAGATGAAACCCACCAAGCACAGGGAAGAACATGTGGCACTCTCTATGTGGGACTCGAACCCGGAACCTGAATGATTGTGTGTACAGTTCCCACAGACAGGATCAGGCGTTCCACTCGCTGATGTTCACGGAAACGTCTGCAGTGTGCTCCGAGTCACCTTGACCATGATGGTCATTCACAGACATACAGCCTTCTTTAAAACATCTGCACCTTTCAAATGTTTTACTGCGGCTCAGAGTCTCAGCAATGTATTCTGTAAATGTCAATCTGTTTTATGCCTGCATTTATAAGAAAGTTCATCACTAGTCCTGGTTTGATTAGCACTCCCCATCTATTAATTTACTCATCTTTAATAAGCACTTGCTCCTGATTAGGGTCGTGAGTCTATCCCATGAATACTGTAAGTTGTAAGTCTATACCTAAGAGTACAGCAAAAAAAAAAAAAAAAAAAAAAAAAAAAAAATATATATATATATATATATATATATATATATTAATGGACAAATTTGGTTAAGTAATAAAGAAACTGGATAATAGTTGAGATGGTCTATAAGTCTGAGCAGCTAAAACTGTGTTCTGGTGCATGATTATTCCAAGATGGATTTTTCAGCAAGGCAATATCAGGATTAAGAAAGCCAGTATGACATTCCTATCAAAAACATGTGATGTGTTGTAACAGTTTTATTCAGTTTTCTGCAACATTTCGTAAGGCAAAAGTCAAGCTATGTAGAGAAACAAATCTGTACAGTACCAGATTGAAATGGAAAGGTGAGGAGATCTGATGTTTGTGGCTTGATACTTAACATATTTGCATAAAATGCATAATAAAGTATTAACACCCATTAATCGTATGTCACACTTTACACTGTATGTCTAGCTAGCTAACAAATGATGTGATTTTTCAGGATGAACCCAGGAAACAATCAATAAAATGTAACATACACAATATTTTTTTGTGCTATGCTTTTTCAATAAACTCATGTAAATCTTATAACACTTAATAACTTGTTTTAAACTCTAAGTCATGTAAGCTATCACATAGTGATACTGGTATATATATATATATATATATATATATATATATATATATATATATATATATATATATATATATATATATATATATTATAGTAATACTACCAGTAAGCACTGAAAATCTCCTGAGGTCACACCCTTGCGAAACACTAGTATTATAGGGTTGACCCATGCAAAGTATTATGTTGTCTGACTGTTTAGTGTAGAAAGGGTGATTTCAGACACAGCCGGGACTTCTGCAATTATATCTTAGGCACACAGAGTGAGTAATAGCTCATGAAAACCACCAGGCTCTTAGTCATAAGCCCTAGTGTTTACTCATGCTGTCATGGAGAATGGCTGGTTCTCATGGTTACCAAGAGAGGAATAGCAAATGACCAATTGAGGAATTTTATCTGTGTTTTGATTTGATTTGAAAAAAATCCCATGTATGAACATAAAAGAGCTGTGGGGAGAACGTAAAGCTAAATGGAAATGCCAAAGTATAGTAGTGGATATAAGAGTGTGTAATTATACAGTGTTGGAGCTGTAGTTTTTGTATGTGAAAATATGTTTCATTGAGAAATAAAGGACATTGTGTCCTTACCACATGACTTCAGTTCTCTTCATTCTTTGGTTGTCTGGGGAATGAGACACAAACATCATGAGGTGAGGGAGGGAATCCCTCAATAGACGCAGTCATGAGTCATGGTGTGTGTACAGTATATGTGTGTGAAAATGAACACGCCCATATGCCCACTTTCAGGAAGGTTTAAAATACAGTACTGTACGTCTAGTGCGTTGATCTTTGATCCCTTTAAGAGTATGTAAACAGTGCTTCCTATTTCAAGTCAAATAAAGTTTTCTTTTCTTCTAAGCAAATTTTGACCAATACCTTAGATATACTGTACAGATTATTTTTGAAGACTCAAAGCAGCCCATTATAACTTATTTATGGCTCGATGTCGTGTTATAACATACAGCAGGTACAGTATGCCACTGAAAATTTTACTTCACAATCACAATCTGAAAAAAATGCACCTGTAAAACAAATTAAGCAAAAAACACTGGAATTTATAGATTAGTCTAATGTACATAATCTTAAAAAAGAACTTAAAAAAAATCAATTAGTAAACTAATTAAAGTTAGGTGTACATTGTAAGAAATTAATGTTTAATATGTAGATAAATCTATTATATGACAAACTACTTGTGTCCTAGTGCCACATTCCCTGTGTAATGTGCAGTACAATGTATACTCAATGGCCATTTTAATCAGAAACACCTGTTGACTCTTTCACAAAATCAGGGACAGTGGTGGAATTGGAGGCCAGATCAGCCTTAAACTCTTGGGCTGCTAAGCTCCAAATGTGCAGGTTGTGGTGCACTGGGTGTTCTGGTGCCTTTCTATCATAACCAGCCTTTACGTTTTTACTGCAATTTGTGCTTCATTGGCTTTTCTGTCAGATCAGACCAGAGAGGCTGTGACCATGAACATTTCACCAGTTTATACATACAGAATAAATATACACCAGTTCACTGATATATAATTCATAACCAATGCTAAATTTGTCTTCAATATATTTGTGTTAGTGTTATGTTGTATTGTATTAATTTCCCAAATTACACTGTTAGACATACAAGATGTACATCATGGACAAGTGCATTCATTTCAGAGACTAGTATAAGAGAAAATATCTGGCATATCTCACTTGCGAAGTTGACTCAGAATACTCTCTCGACAATGCTTCAGTGATTTGCATGCTGATGTCAAATATTCAAACTATCCCTTGAACCACAGGTTTGTTTTCTGCATTGTTTTACATTATACAGTATGTACACACAGGTAACATGTTAAAGGGACAGTGTGAAAAGGTTAGTAAGGCAGCCTTAAGTACACCATTGCTTTCACTAGTAACTACAACTGAAGTGATGGTCACCTTTATTTCGAAAGATATATAATTCAATCAGTTGAGAAGAGGATGCAGAGGATAGGGTTAGATGGAGGCAGATGATTCGCTGTGGCGACCCCTGAAAGGGAACAGCCGAAAGACGAAGAAGAAGAAGAAGAAGTTAGATGATAATGGTGGAGAGCACTATATAACACATCTCTCCTAAATCTCACATGTTCAAATGACTCCGGATTTGGTGAGCTTGAAGAAAATAGCTGATGATTTAACCCACTTTCATCCTCAAATCGTTCTGCAAGCTTTGAGTACTTGGGGTGGGGTCATCTTAGTAGACACCACGCCCATTAGGAGAGAAATGTTCAATTTTCATCATAGGAGAAAGGTAATCAGTCAAACGAGGTATTGATTTGGAGGTGAAGATTTAAAAGATACTGTAATTACAGTATAAATTCATTTTAGCGAGATAGAACAAGAGAGATATAATGAGAGAGAGAGAGAGAGAGAGAGAGAGAGAGAGAGAGAGAGACTAAAAATGTTCAATATCATTAAAATCTAATGTGAAAACCACAAATCTATTTATTGACAGAGAATCTTCAATGCCACTTAACTAGGTCACGGGGGCCTAGAGCGTATCCAGGGTATCAATCCATCACAGGGCACACACACACACACACATACTATGGGCAATTTGGGAACACCAATTAGCCTAATCTGAATTTCTTTGGACTGTTGGAGTATGAGGAGGAAACCCACCAAGCACAGGGAGAACATGCAACCTCCATAAGCACAGAGGCAGGAATCAAGCCTGGCCAGGAATCGAACCCAGACCCTGGACGTGCAAGGCAACAGTGCTAACCACTAAATCACCTTAGGCAGGTAATAACGTGGTCCTCAAAATGATATAATTACATTCCTCAGTGGAACATACCAACTTCATGACCGATTTATCTACATGCACATGTAAATGGAGGGTGTTCTAGAAGAACATTATATACTGCTTGGTTAAAAAAGGAAAGAAGTTGCAGCTTCTGAATTGCTGTCCTGCACTAAGCAAAGAAAGCAACTAAAGAAATTCAATACTGAAATTATTGGATTTGGGTTAAGAACTGTCCAACACATTATTAAAACCTGGAAAGATATTGGATATTGGTGAATAATCATCTTGACATAAGAAATGTTGATGTAATAAAATGGAGATCACTTAAGTCCAGTCCCTGTTCCTGAGTAAAGGGATATTACTACAATACAATGAGTATTGGACAGTAGGCCTGGCACTCCATATCTTGTTGGTTTTATTGGTTAGCACTTCTATTTTAAACCTTATGGGCATTGGTGGCTCAGTGGTAGGTTTCTTGCCTGCCATGCAGAAGGCCTGGGTTATGTTCCCACCCAATGCCCAAATCCCAGTCACTGGATGCAGTGCCAGTCCCACCAAGCTTTGATAAAACTGTAGGGTTGCATCATGAAGGGCATCCGGTGTAAAACCTGTGCCAAAGTTGTTGTGCAGATCGGATGTTCCCCTGTGGCGACCCCTCGATGGAAGCGGCCGAAAGACTAACAACAACTCCTACTTTACACCTTATACTTGTTTAGCCCCTAAACAGATCTTTTGGCAACGACTCCACCAAGCATAACAGTTGGTGCACTTTGCATGGAACAATCCCCTGACGTCTTATTTCCAGAAAATACCTTTTTGTCATTTGCACTGAAATGTGACTCATTCTCACACCCAGCGATTAAGCACTGGAGCTAATATAAATATGCCTACGTGAGCACGGCTGTTTGACTGAGCAGTGAACCAGCAGCAGGAGTACCGCAGCCACAACAGCCCCATATATGCCAATGTTTGTGGAAGGCTCGTGGAGAGAGAAGAAGGAGGCATGCAACAGCCTGAATGCAAGCTGCACATGCAACACCACCTGACCCAGGGTTAATATTACGTACTAGCCATTAAGAGAAGGCATGCGTGTGGGTCACATGGCTGCATTAGCGTATCCAGGCCTTACAGTATGTGGCTTGTTTGGGTGAGTAACATGGTTGCATTTCCCTGGGAGTAATCTGTTCTCAATGACAGCTCACTGCAAGGGATAACAGTCTACTCATGTTCTCTAACGGCATGCGCATATTTTAGCTATGGCCATGCACAAGCACAAATACACACAAATACATACTGCAGAGTTTCTTAAGGTGAATGCACCACATAACAGCTATGACAAGGTGATCAAGAATTATGGTCTCTGAGCAAAGGGATTTACCGTTGTACAATGTCTGCAATTTGCAAATTTGCAAATGAGAACACAGCAAATATTGTTCCGACAGTAATGTCGTGTCCCTGGCCAAAAACAGTTGCGATAGGAAGGAATTAATTGGTAAAAATATGTGACACAGAACATTTCCTTCGGATAAAATTCATTCAGATAGGTTTGTACATGTCTACAATTGTCTGGATGTACAAATGCATGTATAGCTGTTTCTTTGACTCTTAGCTAAGTGTTGTTTTATATACACAGTGTGTGTGTGTGTGTGTGTGTGTGTGTGTGTGTGTGACCTCAAAGAAGAATAACTCCTCCCCTGATTTTTTTTCTTGGGGGCATGACTCAACATTAGCTCATTTACATAGACACCGAAATGCCATGTTGGGAAAAGGAGTGAAACTGGGAGATTAAGGAATGAAAAAATGCATTTTGGACTCTGAGACCTGTTTAATCTTGTTAAAAATAAAACCTTCAATATAAATTAGTACAAATAAACATGCTGTTAGAACTGCTGTCATGGAAAATTAATGAACACCTTCTGACCAATCAGAATAAAGAATATAGCAAGGTCTAACATTTAGCAAGCTTTAAATGCTTTCTAAATGTCATACAGTAGATACCGTATACTGGAGCAGCTGTCAAAGTCAAAGTCAACTTTATATACATTGATTTAAAAAAAAAAGTTGTAGAGAAGATTCTGGTAAATGGTATCTGTAAAAGTGTGACAGCATTGAATTTGTTTATCATATTTGGAGCGTGTTGTTTATCGTGGAAGGGAAGGATCTCTTGTCACAGCAGTGGAAGAACAGGAGCTTATCAGTGAGGATTAACAGGATGCGTTAGGAGGTGAGCATTAAGCTCACGCACACCATGCCAACATTCCTCAACCCCAATAAAGCCAGACACTTTGTGTGACGTGTCTCTGTGTGGCGGCTAGAACACTTCATATTCACACCTTGTTCGCACTGCTGGTTTACCTTTCTTTTGATTCTGGAATACTGCTAAAACTTCAAACTACTAAATAATTTTGATAATGATAAAATATTAATATTGAATATTAAGCATTAAACATTAGAACATTTAAATATTAATAGCAGCAAAATACTATAATATTCACTTTACCTGGATGTGGATCACATATAATGTGTATCCAAAAAAAAATTCAGTGTTACAATGTTACACAGTATATTTATAAAATGACATTTTTAATATGTCATTTTATATCGGCCAGGCTCGATTCCCGTCTCTGTGTGCATGGAGTTTGCATGTTCTCCCCGTGCTTGGTGGGTTTCCTCCGGGTACTCTGGTTTCCTCCCACAGTCCAAAGACATGCAGATTAGGCTAATTGGCGTCCCCAAATTGACCATAGTGTGTGAATGAGTGTGTGTGTGTGTGTGTGTGTGTGTGTGTCTGTGTGCTCTGCGATGGATTAGCATGCTGTCCAGGGTGTACCCTGCCTTGTGCCCAGAGTCTCCTGGGATAGGCGCCAGGTCCCCGCGACCCTAATACAGGATAAAGCGGTATAGAAGATGAAGATGAAAATCACAAATACAATGTCACCTTCACAGATCATCTTCATCCATCCATCCAGTAACTAGTTATTGGAACCTATGCCATACACTCAGGGCACAAGATAGGGTGCCAACCATAGGCAAGGCACACACACACGCACACACACACACACACACACACACACACACACACACACACACACACACACACACACACACACACACACTTAGATGATATGGAAACACGAATCAGTCTACACTCTATGACTTTGAACCATATGGGAGGAACCTGCACTCAAGGAAGAAACCCACAAAGCATGGGGAAAATATGTAAACATGTCCTGTACAGGGTCACACTGGCCTGGATCCTATCACAAGCGAATCAGGGCACGAGACAGTGTACAACCTAAATGAGGTATCACACACTCACACATTCACTACAGAGAAATTGAAAACACCCTGGAGGAAACCAACTCCAAGCACAGGGAGAACATGCAAACTCCACACCTAGACCTGATGCTTAATTTGAACCCCCAAACCTAGAGGTATAACACAACATTGCGAACCACTACGACTGCAAGCAGCTCTTGGCTCCTTTGTAACGCAAATTTCTCATAAGAAGAACTATAGTCTTTTTATCTTTGTTTGACACCCTATAGGTGTCACCTGTTATTCAGTACACAGGATATTGCTCACATAGCAATTTAGTTTGCTAATTAACCTAGCCATAAGCTTACACCCACAGCAAGGAAAGACAATGTGCTTAACGGACTGAACTTTGATCATTAAACAGTAAAAAAGTAATGAATCTGTGATTTATCTTTGACAATAAACTGAAAGCAAACATGCCAGTCAGTTCTTTAAAATGTTCTGGATTCCTGGTTTCCGGATAATGTGCTTCTCTTAAGTTTCGGGTCAGGGCGGTCCAGAGTCGGTGTGCGTGCAAAGTTTCATGCCATCCAAGTAAAAGCCACACTTGATTCCAAGTATTTAGTTTGTTGATCCTGGCTTTTAATTGTCTATCAGGTGTGGTTTCTGTTATTTTATTACAATAAAATTTGGTTGTAATAAAGAAAAGAAAATGTACATACATGCACACTCTGTATAAGATTGGATACCCCTGCTTTAGATATTCAACCAAATGGGACAAACTGAACACACGTTAATAAGTGTTTATTATATAAATTTTTCCCAACTAATTAATCAGGAACATAATAATCAATAATCGAACTGACGGTTTTATTTTAGTTTTGCCACTTTTTTTTTTTTTTTTTTTTTACATTTCTATATAGTATCTTTATAGGGACAAGCTCTTTATGGCAATGACCTATGACTTGAGGAGAAGTTATGATGCTGAGGACTAAAGCAAAATTTCACGCACTCAGCCATACATGTACATTATGAGCAAAACCCAAGTACCTGAAGGAAACCCATCAAGCAGTGGGGAAGCCCATCAAACTCCATGCACACAGACTGGAGGAAAGATTCAAACTCCCAACTCTGATGGTGTACTGTACAGAAACAATTCTAACCACTAAGCCACAATGACGCCACTATCCTATACGCTATATTTAGTTTGTCTGCGACAATATTTTACTAATGCGAACTAAATAAATAAAGAGAATCATAAAACTAGTCATTATCCTTGCGTGTCCTTTGTGAATGTGTAAAGTTGGCCTTAGGCGGAATGATTTTAAGCCTGTTTGATTGCTTGTGCTTATTGTTTGCTCTTTTACTGTTGTCTCGATGTGCATCCTCATGCCTGTCAGCATATTTTCATTACACTTGTAGAGTACACAGCCCTGAGAGCAACAAACACACACCAAACACTCATCACTTTCACGGTTTTTGTTAAGACTGTAGAACTGTACTGTACCTACTTTAACCCAGGATTCACACGCAGATTATGTGGCACATTTTATTTTTATTGCATACAGAGAGAATTATGAGAAATTGCAGCAAGGGATATTTTGATCTTAAAAATTAAGAGATCTTAAATTGTTTAACATATTGTGTTTTGAAAACAAAAGCCTAAGAATACATTTAAAAAAATCTTCTTAGGAATCAGCATTTGTTTAAAACTCTGCAAAAAAAATATGATATTAAAATTTATATATATATATTATTAAAATAATATATTTAAGATAAAATATTTAAGATAAAATAATAATATTAATTAATTAATGTATTTATTTTTTGGCACACATGTAGGTACAATCTAGTAAAGGCTTGAGTACTGAGTCGCTTCCTGAAATCCTTTTGATCTTCATTTCCTTAGAGAACTGATTAAAATCCGGAAACTATGATATACCAAAAATGTATTTAGTGTTCCTTTAATCATGTCTGGGTTGTTTTGGATGTTTGTTTTTGGATCATCTTGAAAAATAATCCAGTATACAGTACTGTACAAAAGGCTTGAGTCACCCCTCAGTTTTTTATATTAAATCAAATAAAATTATGTACAAACCGGATTCCAAAAAAGTTGGGACACTAAACAAATTGTGAATAAAAACTGAATGCAATGATGTGGAGATGGCAAATGTCAATATTTCATTCAGAATAGAACATAAATCACTGAACAAAAGTTTAATCCGAGAAAATTTATAATTTTAGAGGAAAAATATGGTGAATCAAAATGTCATGGTGTCAACAAATCCCAAAAAAGTTGGGACAAGGCCATTTTCACCACTGTGTGGCATCTCCCCTTCTTCTTACAACACTCAACAGACGTCTGGGGACCGAGGAGACCAGTTTCTCAAGTTTAGAAATAGGAATGCTCTCCCATTCTTGTCTAATACAGGCCTCTAACTGTTCAATCGTCTTGGGCCTTCTTTGTCGCACCTTCCTCTTTATGATGCACCAAATGTTCTCTATAGGGGAAAGATCTGGACTGCAGACTGGCCATTTCAGTACCCGGATCCTTCTCCTACGCAGCCATGATGTTGTGATTGATGCAGAATGTGGTCTGGCATTATCTTGTTGAAAAATGCAGGGTCTTCCCTGAAAGAGATGACTAGATGTTGTTCTAGAACCTGAATATATTTTTCTGCATTGATGGTGCCTTTCCAGACATGCAAGCTGCCCATGCCACACGCACTCATGCAACCCCATACCATCAGAGATGCAGGCTTCTGAACTGAGCGTTGATAACAACTTGGGTTGTCCTTGTCCTCTTTGGTCCGGATGACATGGCGTCCCACATTTCCAACAAGAACTTCGAATCGTGACTCGTCTGACCACAGAACAGTCTTCCATTTTGCCACACTCCATTTTAAATGATCCCTGGCCCAATGAAAACGCCTGTGCTTGTGGATCTTGCTTAGAAATGGCTTCTTCTTTGCACTGTAGAGTTTCAGCTGGCAACGGCGGATGGCACGGTGGATTGTGTTCACTGACGATGGTTTCTGGAAGTATTCCTGAGCCCATTCTGTGATTTCCTTTACAGTAGCATTCCTGTTTGTGGTGCAGTGTCGTTTAAGGGCCCGGAGATCACGGGCATCCAGTATGGTTTTACGCCCTTGACCCTTAAGCACAGAGATTGTTCCAGATTCTCTGAATCTTCGGATGTTATTATGCACAGTTGATGATGATAACTGCAAAGTCTTTGCAATTTTTCGCTGGATAACACCTTTCTGATATTGCTCCACTATCTTTCTGCGCAACATTGTGGGAATTGGTGATCCTCTACCCATCTTGGCTTCTGAGAGACACTGCCACTCTGAGACGCTCTTTTTATACCCAATCATGTTGCCAATTAACCTAATTACTGTTAATTGATCTTCCAGCTCTTCGTTATGCTCAAATTTACTTTTTCCAGCCTCTTATTGCTACTCGTCCCAACTTTTTTGGGATTTGTTGACACCGTGAAATTTGGAATCAACATATTTTTCCTTTAAAATTATACATTTTCTCGGATTAAAGTTTTGATCTGTCATCTATGTTCTATTCTGAATAAAATATTGACATTTGCCATCTCCACATCATTGCATTCAGTTTTTATTCACAATTTGTTTAGTGTCCCAACTTTTTTGGAATCCGGTTTGTAGATTAAATGAAAGAAATGAAAGTAACGTGCCTAAAGATACAATTTAATATTAATTTTTTTATGTAACAGCCTAAGCAGTGACCTCATTTACCTTCTTGTCTGTGCCAACCACTCAGCATTCAGCATCACCAGTAGACTAATCACCGGCCTGATCATCTGTCATCATCTGCACCTGTTTCTCACTGGTTCATGCCTTAAGTTAGATACTTTTTCATGCATGGTTCATACATGTAGGTCACTGTGTTGCCTAACCAAGCAAAACTTTCCTCTGAAATTGGTCAGGTATGGGGACTGAACTGACAATAAGAGGCAAAACTCGTCACAAATAAGAGCCAAAATTCCTTCAGGAAGCCTGGAGAAATATTCCTCAATACTCCATAAAAAACCAGGAAATGTATATATGTATATATATTAAATTTATGAAGCTTATATATATTATAAAACTTCATGCATTTAGAAGTTCAACATTTTGTAAGATGCATATTTTATTGCCCTTGATGTGGGAGTAAAGTTTAAAATAAAAGTCTTTTATCAGGCCCTTTGGAAACCAAGCCTGTAAACACTCAAAAATAACTTGATGTTAATGTGTAATAGCATTTTGCTATACTAGGCTTAAGATTCTTGAACAGTGCATCATATTTCCTCTGGTTTCCCTGGAGAAGGAACTTTAAATAAACACAGACCATTTGAATCATCCGAGGCTGATTCAGCAGAAAGAAAAATGCTCTCTAACTTACAAAAAAAACCAAAAAACTTTTTTTTTAAAAACAGTAACCAAAATCACATGAATCTCTGAGAACTTGTAGACGGTTCTGCTCTTTGTGGTTGTAGTGAGACATGAGGCATCACATGTTGGCTTTTCTTTTTCACTTATTGTTCTGCCGTGGAAGCAGAATTATTTACGTATAAACCACTCAGTGATGCACAACATCATGTGACTAGGGGAAATCCTGCTGTTTTGAATATGGTGAAATTATGTTTACATGAATTTAGGATGATGGACGTTGGAGCTTCTTATCAGTGCTGCCTCAGTGACTTCCTGTTTTATAAACTACAACTGTCTTGTGGCTACAATGCCAAGTCTTTGTACTTTTAAGAGCTGGAAGGGTCTTTCTGTCACTTTTTTTAATGTACAGTATTATATAGGGGCTCATGTCACTTTTTTTTATGTACAGTATTATATAGGGACTTTTATTCTTATGAGCCCCTTGAACAGTAAAATATATCCAGAAATGGTTAAAACCACAAAATAAAACCCATAATGGTTACTTACATGTGTAAGATAATATTATGGGAATTTAATAAAACTTTATTATTATTATTATTATTATTATTATTATTATTATTATTATTATTGAACTTTCAACCAAACAAACTTACCAGGTCCTGGTTGATTTCAGCTTAAAGTCAAATAATCTAGTAAGAAAAGCATGTACTTTTCAATTAAATGTATTGTAATAATGTTGAGCTTTGCTAATAGTAGCTGATGAATTCCATTTCTCTAAAAAATCCTCAAAGTTTAATATTGAATAGTTTATGAACTGATATTGAACATAATACACTAAAACCTAAAGCCGTTAGCCTGACACAGCTGTTGCCTTAGATGTGAGAGTTTCCAATTTTACCATACAAGGACTCCGCCCTTTTAATGACAAGTAAGTTTTGAGGAACAACTTCAACTTGGAGGAGACATTTTTTGTGGAAATGTTTCATGCTAGCAACCTAATTAGCTAGTTCTGTTTTTTTTTTCTTTTTCTTTTTTTCAGAATACAGCAAGCTGCTGGCTGTAAATCAAATACTTCATTGCATTTTAAATCCTTAGCTTAAATCTTTTGCGTTAGCACAACTACAGTAATAGTAGATGTACAGTAATAGTCAATCATATGTTATAACTATGGCTATGAATATCATCATGGAGAACATAAAGTACTTCACTGTCAGACTCTACTTATAGAAGAAAGAAGTTTAAATTTCATGCATAACGAAAGCTAGAGTGGTACTGTACGTTGGGCCATGGGGAAGAAGAAGCGTGCCAAGAAAAACCAACAAGGGGAACTGAAAGTTAAACCATGATTAAGGTTGTGTGGTACATTGTCTGTGGTGTACTGACATCCTTTCACATAGCCTCTGTGAGTGGTAGCTTTCCACGTGGTTGATGGTTAATGACTGTTTAACGGGGAACCGCTTACACCTGTGCATTGTTAGGGTTAGCCTACTTACTGTATGGCCTCAGGATGTTGTCAGCTTTTGGATTGCAGTTGGGAATGACACAGTCCTGATATAAAGTAGAAATGCCATACCATTTATGCCTTAATAAATTTCACATCATTTTTTGTTAAGATAAAATTACCACTATATTACTCAGCCTTAGTCACATGTATTCCATGGATATTAGAAACGGATACTGCCCAGGGTTTTATTTTTTCGTGCCCAAATATGAAAACATTAAAACAGTCAAACGTTCTGTGAGTCATTTGAGGTCATTAAATAACTTAGTTGTTTTTGTTAGACACACCCGCACATTTCAATGAAGTCATGTAAATGATTCCATGATTATTTCATCTGTCGAGTATTTCGTTTCCAGTTATATTTAAATTTGACACAGGTTAAGATGGTCACACTTCTGGAGGAAACCAGTGACTCAGCTGCAGTGGTCTCTGGGGTCAAATTTTTTCCCTTCTCTGTTGAATTATTTGAATTAATTTTCAATTTCATTCATTTATTTTATTTTACTCAGTATCGAATATGATTTCAAATGTAGCGAAGTACAATACGTCAAACAAAAGATACTTAGGGATCGAATTTGTCCGTGAGCTAAACTGAACTATTTCCCCTCCAGACTGTTGATTATAATAGACTTTTAAGTGTAAAAGAAAAAAAATGCATTTTGTTTTTCTGAAACTTAATCCTTCTGTGTAATCTAAACACTAAACACAAGTATTTCCATATAAATAATCGCAAACATAGTGGGGAAACTTATGAATGTGTCTAGCATAATGCTTGGTGGCTTAGTGGTTAGTTTTGACGTAGCATGCCTTGTACTGTATTTCCAGGGTCTGGGTGTGCGCAGAGGTGGAAAGTCACAAATTACTGTACATTTACTTGTGTTCAATTCTGTAATTGAGTAGGTTTTTTGTGTATTTCTACTTTTTAAAGTACTGTAGTTTTTAAAACCTGTAATTTTACTTTTACTTAAGTATGTTTTGTATTACGTTTTGTACACTGCACTGAGTGATTGATGGGTGTGGACAACAAACGAGCTAAATTCACAAATCGATGGAGACAGACAAAACAGATGCCAGTGATGCAGACCCAGCTGAAAGTGAAATGCCAGCAAATTCTTATGAAGCAAACACCTGGTCATTGTAGCGGCCACTACTATGTTGTATACCACATTTGCCCTATTAAGAGTTGCCGCCCCTCCCCCAGTGTGTGCGCTGTGGAGGTGTGTGTGTGTGCACTGTTGAGGTGTGTGTGTGTGAGAAGGAGAGAACAGAGTAGGAACTCAGGTGTGCTGCTGACCTCCGAAACGCTCTATTCTTTTGCTCTTTGCTTTACTTTTACTTTATGTTTTGTATTATAATTCTGTAACATTGAAAAAGGCTGATAAAAGTTTTGTGCTGAACATTATATACTTGGCTCTGAGCGCAAAGTGTCACACCATATTTAAGCAACCACTTTGATTTCAAGCACAAGAAAGGCAACAGCTTTATTATTGTATGTAAAGGTGTTCCTACAATTAAAAACAACTAGTTTGAGATTTATATCCGCTTGTCTTTTTTAAACTACACTAAAATCACCCATCCCGTCCCTGCTGTTAAAAAAAAAGTAACTCGGTAACTTTTACTTTGAGTAAATTTTTAATCAGATACTTTTTATTTTTACCTGAGTAGATTTTCATAATGGTAACTTTACTTGTACTTTAGTAAAATGTCACTGAAATAACAGTACTTTTACTTGCGTACAAAATTATGTGGAGTTTGCATGTTCTCTCCGTGCTGTTCCCAAATTGCCCACAGTGTGTGAATGAAAGTGTGTGTGTGTGTGTGTGCCCAGCGATGGATTGCCACCTTGTCCAGCTTATGTCTCGTGGGATAGGCTCCAGGACCCCTGCCACCCTGTACACAGGATAGAGATGACCTAGTTAGCAAGCAGATAATTACACTACAAATATTGGGAACATCCTTTAGTACATGTGAGAGGCTCCTGGCTCCCTGCAACCCTTTACAGAATAAGCAGGATAGATGGATGGATAATTTTACGACTTTATTAATGTCTGCTATTCAGTCAACACTTTTCTTTGATATTAAGCCCACGATCAATGTGCTTGTCATATTATAGACTGCTAACTACTATAACTAAGCCAAACCTCATGTGACCAACTGAACTGCATTCTCACACTCAACATATTCTGTCTCCAATACGTCTACATCAGATTTCTCAATAATGAAACCGTATGTTGCTGGGAAATGGTGAGGGGATAATATGACTGATGTTGCTTTTGGAAGCTAATGACAAAAACTAATTATCATCTATGTTTCAGATTGTTTTCACTCTCCAGATCCATGTGTATTAGTAAAGTTTGCATATTATAATGTCTGCGTGCCACATGATACCACTCAACAAATTAGCACCAGAATTTGAGTTTTGGATATTCTTTTATTTTTTTCTTATTTATAGGATGCACACTTAACCCCATTCGATATCTGATTTAATATTTCTCTCTGTTATAACAAGATGAAACTCTGATAAAAATATAAAAAATTATTTATAAATTATTTATGAATATTATTTATAAAAATCAACTGTGGATATGTGAAGACTTCAGCGAGGATTCCAAAGGCAACCAAGGCTGAGAGCAGAGAGCGAAGGCCAACTATTTGTGTTTACTTCATTATAATTTTTTTTGCAGGGGACAGCAAAATACGTGCACATCCCCACGTATGGTAAAACACATCGGCCATGTTGACTCGGCGACAGCACCGAGGTCTTACTATGTATCCATCAATACGTCTAATCATGAAGTGGTGAGAGGCCTTGTTGCGCAGACCATGTGACAAGAGAGCAGAGGCAGTGCAAGTCTGGAATGTGCTGCTGTGGGCTGGAGAGATAGCAGAGAGAAGGAGGCAGACTGTTGTCAGGAAAAAAGAACAAAGACCCATCTTCTTCGTTAGAACTTCATTATCACTTGTAGTATTGACGTATACATCACTTGACTTCTGCTCTGCATCTCTTCTGCGAGGGACATTCGCCTTCTTGTGAAGTAAACTAAATAAAAACAAGTCACTTTTTCCCCCCCGCAGGACTGCATCGTGCTAACGTCATCAAAAACATGAAATGTCAGTTTCTCTTTTATGATTTTCACTCATTTCCAATACTTAATTTAAATGTATACAAATATACACATTTTTGTACTAAAAGTAAATCAGACATTTGGTGCCTCCATTTATATTTCATAAAGACATCAGTTAGCCGTACAAAATACAGTTCAATTTAACTTTTACAAGAACTTTCTTTTCTTGTATTCATTCAGTTATACATTTATAGATTTTAATTTTTTTTAATGTAATTTAGTTTATTTAATTCTGTTTGAAATTGCCTTCTGCTTTTTATTTGCCTGAATTTAACAATATAAATGTCTGAAATTTGCTTGCTTATTATTTTTTTTCTATGACCCTAATGTTACAAAGAACATCAAGTATCATCTTTTATATGGTACATTCAGAAAGTCTTACCGCAGTGGCCACGTTGTGGAGTAGTAGTAGAAGTAGTCGTGCGTTGACTCGCTCTTGTTTGGCGTAACCAATCTATTCTACAGTTTCTTGCTCAATGTTGGCTGTGTATTTTTGTGTAAACAACCTTCGTTAATCATCGAAGATCGTGTTTTTCTAGTGGAGGACATTTTTAAAGCTGGTGATAAATACACCGATTTAGTTCATGGAAAATTTCAAGCAGCTTTTGACAGAAATATCACGTTATGACCCTGTACGAGATTTAATGAAGAAATTCATGAGTGAGATTAATAAGAAGCAGAGGTGGGTAGAGTTGCCAAAAATTGTACTCAAGTAAGAGTAGCTGTACTTCAAAATAACTCAAGTAGTAAAAAGTACTCATCCGAAATATTACTCAAGTAAGAGTAAGAAAAAAGTATTTGGTGAAAAGATACTCAAGTACTGTGTAACTGCTTCAATCGTGATGTTCGATTTATTTGTTTTAGAAATTATGTAAGCAGTCAGACAAAATGCTAAAATAATGTACAAATTGTGACATTTCAAAATAATAAAAGAAATGAAATAAATTTTATAAAATAAATGAATAAAACTAAATATCTTTACAAAATAGCAAATTAAGGAATAAGAAACACAAATTTCCTAATCTCTGTCTGACACTGCTGCATCTGATTGGTGAAACAGTCACGTTTCTCTAGCAAAAACAAAGAATAACTAATGTGTATAATAAATGGTTAGAAAAGTCATGAGTCGAGTGTAGCCAAATGTCACGGAGTATGAGTAGTGTTTCTTCTTCACAAATCTACTCAAGTAAAAGTTAAAAGTATGGTGCAGTAAAACTACTCATAGAAGTACTTTTTTTTTTAAGTTAGTTAAGTAAATGTAATGGAGTAAATGTAACTCGTTAATACCCACCTCCAAGAAGTTTCACCGAACAAACAGTTTCCCATAACCTACATACTACTGTATGTACAACCTACACTGCTGAGGGACGGTTTTTGTATTATTATTTTATTAAGATACTTTATTATACCAAACATCTATATAAAAAAACTGAAATTCTTGGTGTGTGTGTGTGTGTGTGTGTGTGTGTGTGCGCGCGTTTGCACAAGTACTTCTGTCACAGCCGTGTCACAGGCAATCCTCTATGAAAGTGCCAGTAGCCAGCTTCATCATTTACTTTTATGTCATATTGTGAGCATTACTTTTATGTCCGCCCTGAATATAACAGTAGACAGTGTCATTTAAGGTGAAAAAGGGTTTGTCAGGTGAAGCTCATAGCTACTTAAACCACAGATCAGACTGCAGAGAATCAGTAGCGATGGCATATATGACGGTCATATATATATATATATATATATAAGTGCTGCCGAAACTATCCTGGGAACACTGGTCGGTCATTAGTCAGAATTATGCCTAGGATGTCACATCAGACTATCGGAGGATTAATAGAATAAATATGCGTTGTGTATACTGTAAGTCAAATCCGGGACTTGGAACTTTGTTGTAAGCGAAGGTGTAAAATGATTGACATCAAGCACAGTAAAATATTTGAAGGACGCAAACATTTTAAGAATAATGATCATGGTTGAGGTGGCTCAGAGCCCACTGCAGTCGTTCCCATGAACATGTCAGGGTCAGCATTTCAGACGTGAAGCAGGCAGTTTGATCATGGCTCTATACTGAGAAAGCTTTCTACCTTGATGGTATACAAGCACTAGTGAAATTCTGGGATAAGTATATTAGTGTAGCAGGGGATTATATAGAAAAATAAAGGGAATTTTTACTGTAATGTGGTTTCTTATTCCGAACAAATCAATCAAAGCTCCCAGGTTGACTTGAACACATCTTGTAATTTGGAATGTTTTGATTATTCTCAAATTTAAAAGAATAATGTGGCATTTTATTTAAGTTATTTAACAGAAATGTAAGTATCAACTATAAGTGTTTTCATGAAGAATTTAAGTTTAGTATTTAAGTAAGGCTGAAGTTTCAAACAGGCGGCACGGTGGTGTAGTGGTTAGCACTGTCGCCTTGCACCTTCAGGGTGCGATTCCCGGCCAGGCTCGATTCCCGTCTCTGTGTGCATGGAGTTTGCATGTTCTCCCCGTGCTTGGTGGGTTTCCTCCGGGTACTCCGGTTTCCTCCCACAGTCCGAAGATACGCAGGTTAGGCTAATTGGCGTTCCCAAATTGCCTGTAGTGTGTGATTGGGTGTGTGAGTGTGTGTATGTGTGTGTGCCCTGCGATGGATTGGCACCCTGTCCAGGGTGTACCCCGCCTAGTGCCCGAAGTCTCCTGGGATAGGCTCCAGGTCCCCGCGACCCTGAACACAGGATTAAGCGGTATAGAAAATGAATGAATGAATGAATGAATGAAGTTTCAAACTGTTGCATCCTAAGAACTGTTCCACAAGATCAATCACCATTATTCCATTTGCCTAATCACTGATTCCTAATGCTCCCAACAACCATTTACTACTGTATCCGCTATTGTTTTTTGCAACGAACAGATCTGATCACATCATGTGTTCCACTCACACAAAGTGTTTTTCTCATTTTAAATAATTTTCTTAGCAATATTTATAAGAACTAAATGTGGTTTGCTCAATGTTTATCTTGATTGTTCACTACAATCGCCTCAATTTGTGTGGAAACTGCAAACTTAAAAGAAAGCATAAACCTTTTTTTTGGTCATAAATATATATTCTTTTCAAGATACACATAAATATTTATTCTAAGTATCTCTACTGTATAACTCTATTGTAAGTATTCAGACCAGTTGTCATCCTTCTTCATGCAACACATTTTCATATGCAAACGATCAATGATGTCATCTGGTAACATTGTTAAGGGCACCTTAGCCAGTTTTTTTTTTTTTAATTGGCAGCATTATGTGTAAAGTCACAAGTGAGTGCTTGAAACCTAGCATGTGTTTTAGATTGCACTGCCTTCCCTGAACACATGTCAGCTAAAACATCTGTTTCTCTGATGGTGCTTTCAGATGTATTATACTATAGTTCTCTGATTTTAGTCCATGAGGAAATTGACACTGATCAGAGTTAAACAGATTTTTAATAAAAACCATGAAAATTAAAAGAGTGCTTCAATATAAACTTTCTTTAAGTGTTACTAATAAACTAGCAAGAGAGACCATTACAAGATTAGCATTAAGTAGATTTATAACAAGTACAGTTTGAGAATCCCAGTTATTGAGCTACATCAGGATATTTATGATTTCGTATGAGTAAGACACTGTAGACTGTTTAATTGTTTAATCGTGCTCTATCAAAATACTCTATTTGGAACTTTTATACTGTATGTGAAAAGATTTTTTTTTTTTAATCTAAACAAATGTATTATGTTGAAGCTAGAAAACAAGTGCAATTATAATCAAATTACACTCATTTCCTTTCATTAGCCATTAGCAAATGTGTAAATGTATAATATCAATACTTATCAAATACTACACATGGTATTAGCATGAAAGAAAGACAGAATTCTAAGTGTATCCCACCAGACGTGGGGTGCTGGGAAAACTCTTCCTCATGCTCATGCATTTTTCCTGATCCAGAAAGAGTGAGTTGGCTTTGATGGACAGGTCATGCTCCAAAGCCACTTTGGTCTTCACTAGGTTCTGCAAAGTGTTTTCAGCCTCCCTTAGTCGCTCCCTGAGAGTGTGAATTGTGCCCTCAATCTCCCTTACTTCACTCACCAACCTAAGAGAGATAACGGGGCAAAAAAAGTCTAGTGTAAGCAAAAAAACTATATACAACAAAATACATGAATATATGCTTATTGATCACAGTAAAGTTTGCTCTTTACAATGAGAAGATTTTACTTCAAATGGTACTTTTTAAACTTTGCTTAATTAAAAGATTTTTTGTGGTTGTTTAGATATTACAAATTTGTAAGAAATATTGCCAATAAAATTTAAGAAATGCCAACCAAAATTTAGCACCAAACTAAATTAATTTTTTTTTTGGGACATCTTGGGACGCCACGTGTAACAAGGTGTTGAGGGAACAAAGAAAAGCATTCAAAGCATCCCAGGGAATCATTTTGTAAGTAGAGCCAAATGACTTTTATCATATTTACTATTTTGAATTAATTTAGGGTTTTAAACATTTGACATCAAAGGTTAGAAATTTTATTGTTTTCCAAGGAAACAGGCACAAAATTAGTCTGAATAGAAACTATAGCAAAAGACATTTACATTGTCAGAGTTAGAAATAATGATTTTGATGGAAATGATGAATGTGTTCTTCAAACTTTGCCTTTAGCAATTAAAGCCAAGATAATCTCACGAGATTTCACCCCATGCTTCCTGGAGCAAGATGGATTGGCTTGATGTAGTCTTCCTCCATACCATACGGCCAAGCTGCTCCAACAACAGGTTCAGATCAGGAGACTTCTCTCCATAAAAGTAAAAATTCCAGATTACTTGAATTTTTGTCAAATGGGTAAAATTATTTGTGAATTGCATGAAAATGTGTTTTTCTTTGGAAAACAATTAAATTTTCAAGTGATCCCAAATGTTTGAGTGGTAGTATATGTACAGTACATTGGTTGCTGAGCAGCCCAGACACTGAATCATCATGTATTTTTATGTAGTGAATAGATCACATACCAAATAAAGGTCATTTAAAGATGTATTTGTTCTGTGTATACCATGTATACCATCTAAGTCAGTGTGCATTAATAAAGATATATCAAGCTGTATATCTTTACTGGTTAGATGGTTATCTCGTTTTCCATATGCCCAAAGAAGATAGCTAATGAAAGTTTTAGTCTCTGTATTAGAAGAGGTTTCGAGATAATATAAGTTCTTCGAAATTATTAAACAGTCTAGTAAAAATAAATTCTCCTTTTTTCCAAAAAGTGTCCATATGTGTAATGTTAATGCAACATTGTCCTTCTTTGAAATATACTGTTATATACTGTATAGGTGGGAAAAGTGGAATATTACAATGGTTGCGTACTTAAAATGTCATTTGTTAAAATTAAATTATTGAAGTTGACTAAAAAGTGATTTTTGTGTAGTCAGTTTAAATGTATTAAATATTTATTTATTTCCCACTGTAGTAAAACAAGTATTATCTTAAATTATTGCTTATTGTCTTAAAATACCAAGAAGGCTACATTAAGTCTTTAATTTTATTTACAGGAGAAACAGGTCATATTTATTTATTTATTTATTTTGGACTTTATTTTGGTAAAAGACAATTTGTTTGTTATTTCTTGGTAGTGTCAGCTAAAGCTTTTCAGCTTTTTGGTAAGAATTACCTAAAAGTTTAAGTGTGATGTTATTAAAAAAACTAGAGATATAAGTGGTGCTTGCCATGGCAAAACTCGGGCCCCCCATATTTCTATGACAATGTGATCTTAGCATCATGTTAGTGACTTTTTCATGATGTTGCTAGCAACATGCTAATATAGATAGCATCATGCTAGCAACAGGCTAATCAGCTTAACTCCATGCTAGCAACATGCTAATCATGTTAAGCGCAAAATGCTAATAAAGTTAGCATCATGCTAGCAAGTTAGCATAATGCTAGCAACATTCTAATCAGCTAACCATCAAGCTAATTACACTAGCATCATGATAGGAACATTCTACACATGCTATTAGCGAAATGCCACTAAAGTTAGCATAATGCTAGCGACATGCTAATATCATTAGCATCATGCTAGCGATGTGCTGATATACTTAGCATAATGCTAGTGACATGCTAATATTGTTAGCATAATGCTAGCGACATGCTAATCGTGTTAGCATCATGCTAACAGCATGCTAATGAGGTTGCTATGGGGCGTGGCCAGAGGTGGAATGTAATGAATTACATTTACTCGCGTTACTGTAATTGAGTAGCTTTTTTGTGTATTTCTACTTTTTAAAGTAGTTTTCAAAATCTGTAATTTTACTTTTACTTAAGTACGTTTTGTTTGAAGTATTGTAATTCGCTACATTTTAAATCATATTCGTTACTGAGTAAAAAAATAAATGAATGAAAATGATAAAATAATAATAAAAACAATATTATGCTGTGTATAAATGCTCCGTTGCGCTCGCGTGTGTGTATCATGTCCTGGTCGCGCGCCACTCCAGACTCCACTCCAGGTTTTCTGACATCGGCACCTTCCTGACCTTCCACACGGTCGCTTCCGCCCTAAGAGTGACGTCATCGACTAGCGCGACTAATGATAAACCGGAGAGAGACGCGGGAAAGATGAAAGAGGTTGTGATTTTGGCGTTTTGATATTTGGTTGTGTATTCCGGTTTTGACTTTTTGCCTCCAATTGACTTTGATTATTGCTTTGTCCCTTTGGTTTGGTTGGTCTTTTTATATATTTGTAGATAATTTCATTGTTTTTGGTTTAGGGAGTCCGGGAAGGTACCTGTATTATTTATTTATTTATTTTTTGCAGGTAATCTAGCTACTAAATATAAATACCATTTTGGTTATTATTTTGTCCACCCTGAATCTGATCCTCCTCCTCCTCCTGTTGTGCATGCGTGCATGTGTGTGTGTGTGTGTGTGTGTGTATACAAGCATCATTATTTCATCAGTTAATGATTGGATCTAGTTCTTTCTGCCATATACCACCATTTCCATACAGTTTAAAATAGAACCCTGAACCATTCTTTTGCTGTATGACCCTAGACTGGGATGTAACACCATATTTAAGTGACCACTTTGATTTTCAAGCACATCAAAGACAACAGCTTTATTATGCAAAGGTGTTCCTTCAGTTAAAAACAACTAGTTTGAGATTTATATCTGCTCATCTTTTTTGAACTACGCTAGAATACCTCATCCCACCCCCGCTGTTAAAAAAATAAAAAAGTAACTCTAACTTTTACTCTGAGTAAATTTTTTAATGAGCTACTTTTTACTTTTACATTAGTAGATTTTTATAATGGTAACTTTACTTGTACTTAAGTAAAATTTCACTGAAGTAACAGTACTTGTACTTGAGTACAAAATTTTATTACTCTTTCCACCTCTGGGCGTGGCTTATGTGCTTCATGATTAATGCGACAGACTGTTTGGTTGCCTGTGTTAAATGAGCCCTCCCCCGTGTCTCTACGACACTGGGTTCAGTTTCAAAGTTCCTATCGAAGTTACCATTATATGTTAATTGCCCCCTGCTGGGGTATTTTACCAAATCACCCCTCAGAAAAATCATAGCACCACATTCCCTTGGTGTAATAAGCCGCACGTCATTCATGGGTCTACGACAAATGGTGTGGGACTTAGTCAAAGTTGGTCTCAATGTTAAGTCAATTGGTGGTTAATTGCCCCCTGCAATTAATGTGGTGCTATGACTTTTCTGAGGGCTGGCCGCTTAATTACCCCTGCAGGAGCAGTTAATTGCCCCACTAATAAGGATGCAAAATTGTTGCATTTAAGCTAAAGTTAATAATATATTAATATTAAAAATTCATTAATTCATTCATCTTCTATACCGCTTAATCCTGTGTTCAGGGTCGCGGGGGACCTGGAGCCTATCCCAGGAGACTTCGGGCACTAGGCAGGGTACACCCTGGACAGGGTGCCAATCCATCGCAGGGCACACACACATACAATATTAAAAATGTTGCAGTAATTTAAATCAGCCTATAATATATATATTATATAATATACAGGGTTGGACCTGTGATGTGGGTTGTCCCTGCAGAGTTCCACGTTGGGTCTACGGGTTCTCTCCTCCAGACGGGTATGAGCCAGTTTGAGAGGGTTCTCTTTGTCACGTATCACCTTTCTCAAGGTGTCAATGAGCATCTCGGTCTGGTAAATCTCCTGAAGGGTCTAATGACAAGAGGAGATGTAAGAAAAGATTAAAGATAACACCAAAACTTTCTAGTTTACTAACCTGCTGTTCTTGATGTTCATGCCATATACAAATATTACCTCTAGTTACGTCAGGGTTGTATCTTATAAGTGTGAAGGGGTTTTAAGGTAAATATCCTTTGTTGCTAATGTGAATTAACATATCTCTAACCAGTATTTAGAGAACTAAGAGAAAAAAAGCAAGATGAAAGTGAACACTAGAACTATTGATATTTTTGACAGTTTTGTATGTATGTGAGTGGGGGAAAAAGAGAATTAAAATAAGAGTTGACTACACTAGTATGTGGGGAACTGGGTGTGGTCCATGGTGCTGTGAATTTCATCGTGGCTAACAATCTATGTTTGAACCTAAGCTAGGAAACTGTTTTCTATGTTCTCATACAAACATATACTGTATAATACATTTACTCCAGGAATTAAGGAGTTTGCATTAGTTTTCTCTTGAAAGAAAAAAAAGGTTATAGAGGATAAGAATATATTTTAAAACAAAGAGTTAAGTAGAATATTTTGAACTATATCTGCATTACTAAAAACTAAAAGCGCTTCGGATTATCTTCTTATATGAGAATATTTAAACAACCGGTTTAACCGAAAATAGATGAATCTTAAAGGAAATTGTAGAAAGAGCATATTTACAGTACACTCATGGGATCTACCGTACTCTAGGTCACGTTTAACATCCAGTTTAGTCCACCATTCACGCTGTACCCCTGTAGGTTATGGCATTTTGTTTTATTAGTTACCTTGAGCCTCCGATAAGCACTCTCTATAGATTCACTGTAACCTTCAGTCACCCCACTGCACAATGGTGGACAGTGTTTAGTGCTTTTTGTTCAATGAACTTATCACACGCACATGATGCAATCAATCCAGACACACCAGCTTTTCTATTTAGCCTAAAATACAATTTGGCCCATTTGAAACATTCTGGTCTGTGTAATATGATTTTGGCTGGTACACACTGATACAGTTATGAAATGTGGTTGTTGTGGAATTTAGAGAATTGAGAAACCTGCAAAGATGAATACATGGATGGTTCTGGTCTGTAAATCATCATAAACTTAAGATAAGATATGGAAGGAATTCCCCTGTTACAGCTGTTACACCACGTGAAACAGCTGCACATGAAATATCACAACGCTGTGTCTGGGTTCTATTATTGCCATTTAAACCGATCCTGTATGATTAAAGATTTGCTTCTGAAAGCAATAACAACCTCACAAATCATACAGGAGTTTAAACTGTGTGTGTGTGTTTGAATCCTTCAAAGGAATAACATGCAAACATGACCGATTTTTTAAAAAGACCACATTTCACAACAAAAGGCTGCGGTTGCATTCCATGCTTTAGGGTCTTTTATCATGCTCGTGTTTACACAAGGTCGAGACGTGACAGATGTGTCGTGGTCCTCACCTTGGCCAAGTGAGCCTGCAAGCTGTTTTTGGTATCAGCCATTTCAGAGATTCGGTTAGTGAAGGCTACGTTAACGCTATTGAACTGGTTCCACATTTCGCTGGAGGTGACGCTCAGGAGCACCTCGATCTCGTCACGGAGCTTGTGTGACGCCGCACGCTGACTCTGAGAGTGCAGGATGTTGTCATCGGTGAACTTTGACCACGTGTCAGGCAAGCTCAGACTGCGCTCATATAAAAATAATAATAATTCATCAATTGTAACTTAATCAAGCAGCAAGACATGGTCTCATTAAATTAGATTAGATTAGATTCAGCTTTGTCATTGTGCAAAGTACAAAACCAATGAAATGCAGCGTAAATAACAGAGTAGTCTCTGTAAATAAGACTCTGTAAATAACAGAGTAGTCAACTTGTGGACATCTAAACCCAAATAGGATATAGATTATGTCTCCTGTGTGTTTTTTTTTCCCCCATTACACAAGTGTTCATAGTGATGTCATAGGAAAATATTTACGAGTATTTAACAGTGTTTCAAACCTCTCTTTTTTTCATAACAGTGTTTGAATATACAGTACACTGGAAGCCTTTCTGGTTTACGAAGCCATCTAAAATTAACAGTTTTTAAAGGCATTTGACTCGTGTGAAATTATGTTTTCGACTAAATTAACAATTCTGCATAGATTTTGCCTGCATCAGAGTGCTGCTTCCATGGTACTATAAGATCAGCTGCTGAAACAGAAAAACAGCATTTTCTACTGCACTCTCTTTAGTTCTGAAGCCATTAAGGTTAGAATGGCATTTGATACCAAATTACACTAATCATTTAATTTTAAAGTCGCTACTTAGTTCAACTTAAATTAAAAACTTACAATCACTTGAATACTGTGTATTCACTGTTTTTACACTCTTATACATTTCTTTAAACATTCACAACTGAACCGTTCTCGCACCTGCTTGGATTATCCAAATTTTAATAATACGTCTTCCTAAGAGTAATTTTTCTGTGTTGTATTGCCTCTAGCAAACGTACAAACATGTCGGGATACTCACGAGGGATCGAGGTGCTCTATGCCTCTGTAGTAGCTGATTCCATCTGAGGCGTTGCACAGCTGATGACATCTGTCGTCTATACGCTGAGCTAAGACCTTATCATTTAAATCTTTTTCCAGTTCATGCTGTGCTGATCGATTTGATCTTAAAGCATGTACAGGTGCACACACACACACACACACACACACACACACACACACACACATACAAACACACATACCATTATAGTGTTTTAGAGCAAAAAGAGAAAAAAAAAACTTTCTGAAAAATTTACTTACGCCAGCTGTGCGATGGCTTTGTCCAAGTTCCTCCTCATTCTCTCCTGACATGATTTTATCCCCTCCACTTCCTGATCAAAAGAATATAATAATTACTGCAAAAGCAACGCAATTCACCCTAAAATCCTAAAAAATTCTTAGAAATGTATCACAGAAAGACTAATCATCATCCTCATTATTTATGCACTTAACATCCAATTAATTATTAATAATACTACCATTGAAATGATACAGAGAGTACCATACCTTGATCAAGTCTTTTTCAACATCATCATGTACCAGGTCGATGGACATCCTCTTCTCTCGATGAAACAAACATTCCTGGGACACCTGAATTAAATAAAAAATTTAAATAAACATGATCATCAATCTATAATAGATTTATTTAAGGCCATATGCATCAAGTGAAAGTAGTCCACTGTTCAAATGGTCAGCTTCCCAGGCATCCCAATCTTTCGCTGTCCAATCTTCATCTTTCTTGCAGATTATCCACTGCTTTGTTGGTTCATCATGGCTTCCCCTTGTGATGGTCATGTGGGTTCGAACCCATGATCTACCTGAGCCGTCACCTCTCCATAATAGATTCTCAATACTTATTATAAAGCAATATACACTTTTCTAGGCATAGAAGTGATTGAAACACCTGAATTAAATGTGTGAGTGAATACTTTTGGCAATATTGTGTGTTTGTGTGTGTGTATTTGACTATGGACTGGAGATCAAATGTTTTGCTGTACAAACCAAATGGGTAATTTAATACAAACCAGAAATCTTGGTATGTTGTTATGCTCATGAACATTAGGAAATGCAACTACTGCCCATCCATTGATTCATTCTTTAAGTTGACATCACTATTAAATAAATGATAGAAATAGAACAAAATAAGTACAATAAGAGAACAATAACCAAAATATTAGAAACAATGGGCATCACATGTATTGCAGTATGTTGCAGTAAGTTGTAAAATGCTAAGTAATAGGGTGACGGCGACGGTGGCAAGGAAAAACTCCCTGAGATGGCATTAGGAAGAAACCTTGAGAGGAACCAGACTCAACAGGGAACCCATCACCCAAATGAGGATGGTTTCCCTGTTGAGTCTGGTTCCTCTCAAGGTTTCTTCCTAATGCCATCTCAGGGAGTTTTTCCTTGCCACCGTCGCCGTCACCCTTGGCTTGCTCATCAGAGAAATTTCATTCATTCGTCTCATTATTATTATCTGCACATTTTTCTCACACATACACACTTCCAATTATTTTCTTTTCTATAATTATTATTATTATTATTATTATTATTTAATTTTTTTATTTTATTTTATTTATTTATTTATTGTTAAATTTCTTTAATTTTTGTGAAGCTGCTTTGAGACAATGACCATTGTTAAAAGCGCTATATAAATAAAATTGAATTGAATTGAATAAGTACAGTATATGCATCACATCTTTTCAATCAATGATGCCAAATCAACAAAACTCCATACAAGGCGCAAAGCTCATAAGGAGCTAAAAGCATGAAACCATGTGAAATAGAATACATTTACAGAAGCATAGAGTGTATTTTGACTCAGTGGCATTTGTCCAGGGGTGGAACAGTTTAAGCAGTAAGTGAACAATCAGTTCTGCAAGTTGATGCATTGGAAGCAGGAAAAAATGTGTAAGGATTTAAGTAACTTATGACAAGAGACAAACTGTGATGGCGAGATGAGTGGGTCAGAGTAACTTCAAAAAAGCAGGTGTTGTGGGATGTTCCCCCTATGCAAGTCCATTTGGTTTGATCCCACAGAATAGCTACTGTAGCACAAATTGCTAATAGTATAGTTGATGTGTTGCTGTGTAGCTGCAAACCATCAAAGTTCTCATGCCGGTACTACACTGTAAATATTGGTCAGGAATGGTTTAAAGAACCTGACAAAGTATTGATTGTGATCTAATTCCCTAGATCTCAATTCCATTTAGGATCTGTGGGATGTGCTAGACAAGCAAGTCCGATCAATGGAGACCCTATTTCACAACTTTTAGGAATTAAAAGATTTGCTGTTAATGCCTTCTTGCCAGTTTCCACAGCACACCTTTAGAGGTCTTGTGGAGTCCATGCCTCATGGTAAGGGCTGTTTAGCCTATACAATAAAAGGCAGGCCACATCAATGTTATGGATTACTGGCACGCATTTTGTAGCACAAGTGTAACTGAACGCTGGAGACAGATTGCGTAAAAACACCAATTAATAACCATGGTTGAGTAATAAAGTGGATAAAGAAATGGTACACAAAAGAATGTATTGCATTACAATTTGCTTTGGCATAAAGTGACCAAGCAGCAATAATGATAACCTGTAAAGAGCCCCATTGACTCTAGGTTGTAGGTCAATTAGGCTACAGACTTTTTAAGTTGTAACTATTTATCACACTTCCTTTTTCAAGTAGTCTCCGTCAAGATCAGCATTCAAACTGTTAATGTCTAAAGACTTCATGGTGACATCAACATTAGAATACTCATTTTATTGTTTGTATTGTCTGTTCTGTACAGACTGTCTGTTCTATAAGAAAGTAACCTGATCACTCAACACTAACCCAGGCTTGCTAATCTTTACCCAGATCACTGTGACAGGATGAGACTAAATAATGCCCTTATAGGCTTTCTCAGTGTCATTCAGTTTCATGTTTACCTAGCAACAGCTTCCTGGTAACTTCTCTTTGCAAGCACATGCACTTATGTTAATGAATATTTATGAGTTATCAGTTAATGAATATTTTGATTTTTTTTCTGTAAAAATATTGATTGTATCTCATCCATTGCTATGCACAAAGATTTAATCATCATAATAGTAACCCTGACATAGCATACATCTACAAGGCCCCGTTGGAAGTTTGCACGTATCATGAATATACAAGGACTTGTACTGTATACAAGGTTGTTAGCCTGTGGTGGTCTTTTTTTTTTTTTTTTTTTGCTAGTATGTTTTCAATATATTTTTGCTTTGCTTTGTTTTGGTTAAAACCCTTAGTTTTCTCCTGAATGTGATACATTCTGTACTGCTCCCAAATGGGCTCAAAATTGTTCAAACTATGAGATAAAATAGATCTCAGAAAGAGATCTCAGACTCTGGATAGATTCTGGATTATTTATAATGGATTAGACCAACACATGTCCGCCGCTGACCAGATTATTATTGAAAAACAAAAGACATTGCACCTGAAGTGGGCCCTCTGTCTCGGTAAGGGCTCTCTCCAGTCGTCTTTTCACCTCTGTCAGGGCTGTAATCTCTGTCACCATGTTGTCAATTTCATGACCCAGCTCAGACGTCCAAAAGCTAATATCGTTTAGCCTCTCTCCCAGGTTCCTGCTGGTGCTCTCTTGAGTCTTGCGTGTGAGCTGATCCCGGTCCTGGATTAACCGGATTGTGTCCTTTCTCAGCCTCTCTGAACTCTTCCTGGAGGACTCTGAATCTCGGTAGTTGCTCTGGTTGGATTTGTACCAGTCATCTGGTGTATAGCGTGTCATTAGTGCCGTTCTATTGGATGGGTAGAACATAGTCTTGGCGCGAACCAGGTCGAGGTTTTCTCTTTGAGATACAGGGAGGATGGAGGGAATAGCACTACCAGTCCTGAAGTACATGTTAGTCCTCCAGTTGGAGTTCTGGTTGGTGGTAAGGATCGGCTGGAGGCTTCTGTAGGTGGATGCTGTTGTGGAGATGGCTGGCAGGAAGTTGCTGGTCTTGGGCCGTGTGTATGTGGCCAGTTGTGTTGAACCAATTAACTCCATATTTGTAAGGCAAAACCAAATCTAGTTTTCATAAAAAGAAAAAAGAAAAAAAAAAGCACTGTATATGTACTGTAAATAACAATTGTGATGACAAGTCTAAAGTTTCTACTTTTGGTTTAAAAATTGATTTAAACATTTTTGGCCTTTCCATTCATCATAAATTTGAATAACTCCAGTTCAGTAACTACTGATGTTAGTGAATGTCCCAAATTGATAATATATTCAGGTCTTCGGGAAATAATGAGGTCTCCAAGTCATACTTGGAGGAAATAATGAGGTCTCCATGAACATAAACCTCTTTCCCTTGTGTTTTCTCTAGATTACAATATAATATTAAGCTTTACAGTATGTTTGCATATACAGTATGCATATACATTTGTTTGCACTGCAATGAATTAAAAACAAAGCCTCAAAACATTGAAACATAAAAAGAACAGAAATTATCAAATAAAACCTCACCAGTCACAATCTTGCAGAATCTTCAGCGTATCCCGGATCCCACCGTGACTGTGCACTGTTACACACCATGGAAACGACTGACTGGATCTGACAGATAAGACTGCTGTAATGCATTATTAATATACAGGTGAGCATTTCAGTGTCGCTCAAAGCTCAGTGGTTAAAGACTGAATAAACCTGATTAATCACAGAGCTGCCACACAGGCGGTCGCCACTGGAGATACCATGGTGAATAAACTCTTACTGTTTGAAGTTAATTGTTATAGTGCTAAATGTATATGGACTCACACGATGTTGTATTGACGGCTAAAGTGTTAATTTGTGTCCAGTTGGATTTAAATTTAACATTGGGGGGTTTGCGTCCCCAGAATGATCTCCAAACACTAACACACTAATCAATATAAATAATAATAATAATAATATAAATATTTTGATACAAGAATAAGTTTAATTAAATAAAATTGTGTTACATTGTACTTCAGCCTGGTCATGTAGTGTGTTCCTTGTACTGAGAATTTAATTTGTAAAAAACAATGTTTTTGTTCATTCTTTTATGAATGAATGTTATAAAAGAAACTTTGTAACTGTATAATTTGTCCTTTCCAATATACTGTACTGTCTTCTTATGCATTACCAAATTAACTTTGTGATTCTTATTTCATATAGACACCACGAAAAAATAAAATGCAAGTAGTTTGTCTCCAGTAATGTGTGACAAAAGTCATATATAAAATGACACAAGACCTTTTTACATGAAACCTTCTCCAATTTTCTGGTTTTGTTTTATTTTGTTTCTTATTGATGATTTTATACCCAATGGGTTGTCTGCATTTCTTTCTTTTTATTTCCCCATGGAGAATGCTTCTGTTTTTTTTTTGTCTCAAAGCCACGGGAGTCTTGTATCTGTGGTTTCTGATCAAATATGTAATTCATTTAAAAAGCATCTCAAGAGACATAGTTGTTAAGAAATGAATTATAACTATACAAGGATTCAGATCAGTAATACATCTACTCCTTGACTTGACCGTTTGTTCTACATGAAGACCTTCTATTTTTATTACACTCTAGATAATGCACAAGTCCTAGGGAAAATATTTCTTGCATGGCTTTCTTTCAAAAATAAAATATTTTCAGTGGGTCAGAGGGTTTAAATTTCTACAGTGCTGACAAGATATTTGCATGCAAGCTCACTCCAGCCCTCCCCATGGGCATCGCTGCAAAAGTCTCTTTTAGCTAACCCATCCACAAGCAATGAATTAGCTATTCTTTAATCCAGTCACTCCAAATTAACCAGTAATAAGAGTGAAAGAAAGCTGAAGCAACAAGTTTTCTGCATTCATCTTCTATACCGCTTTATCTTGTATTTAGGGTCGCGGGGACCTGGAGCCTATCCTAGGAGACTCAGGGCACGAGGCAGGGTACACCCTGGACAGCGTGCCAAGCCATCGCAGAGGTCAATTCGGGAATGCCAATTAGCCTAATCTGCATGTCTTTGGACTGTGGGAGGAAACCGGAGTACCCGGAGGAAACCCACCAAGCATGGGGAGAACATGCAAACATGCAAACATGCACACAGAGACGGGAATCGAGCCTGGCCGGGAATCGAACCCGGACCCTGGAGGTGCAAGGCGACAGTGCTAACCACTACACCACCATGCCGCCTAAGTTCTCTGCAGTTACAGTGTATTTAAAGTACACTGCTCTTACACTGACTGACATTAGCACCAGTCAGAGGTGACCGCTCTTACAGAAAGATATATATAAAAGCCCACCTATTTGTTAATCTTATATTAGCGCCATAATTAGTAACTGTATGAATAACTGACGCTTTCTACATTTTTGTTTTACATTTTCCTTTAAATAAGTATCTGGGCATGTGCAAATCTTGTTTGTATGAGCCTGGCACCATGTTTCCAAACCTCTTGAAGATAAACAGTGCCCTCATATACTAACACTCTGTCTGTTTTTACATATTTAATGTATCTGTTTTAAGTCAGATATGGACAGGAGGTATTTTTGTTGGACATACATTAAGTTGTGCATAAAGATTTTAAACTCGAAGAATGTGTGATGGTTCACAGCTGCATGTATTTATATTATCCATACTTTAATCTGGAAAGCAAATAAATAACTGCAAAGTGGGGTGTGCGTAATTATTCAGCCCCCTTTGGTCTGAGTGCAGTCAGTTGCCCATAGACATTGCCTGATGAGTGCTAATGACTAAATCGAGTGCACCTGTGTGTAATCTAATGTCAGTACAAATACAGCTACTCTGTGACGGCCTCAGAGGTTGTCTAAGAGAATATTGGGAGCAACAGCACCATAAAGTCCACAGAACACACCAGACAGGTCAGGGATAAAGTTATTGAGAAATTTAAAGCAGGCTTAGGCTACAAAAAAATTTCTAAAGCCTTGAACATCCCACGGAGCACTGTTCAAGCGATCATTCAGAAATGGAAGGAGTATGGCACAACTGCAAACCTACCAAGACAAGGCCGTCTACCTAAACTCACAGGCCGAACAAGGAGAGCGCTGAGCAGAAATGCAGCCAAGAGGCCCATGGTGACTCTGGACGAGCTGCAGAGATCTACAGCTCAGGTGGGGGAATCTGTCCATAGGACAACTATTAGTCGTGCACTGCACAAAGTTGGCCTTTATGGAAGAGTGGCAAGAAGAAAGCCATTGATAACAGAAAACCATAAGAAGTCCCGTTTGCACAGCAAACATGTGGAAGAAGGTGCTCTGGTCAGATGAGACCAAAATGGAACTTTTCGGCCAAAATGCAAAACACTATGTGTGGCGGAAAACTAACACTGCACATCACTCTGAACACACCATCCCCACTGTCAAATATGGTGGTGGCAGCATCATGCTCTGGGGGTGCTTCTCTTCAGCAGGGACAGGGAAGCTGGTCAGAGTTGATGGGAAGATGGATGGAGCCAAATACAGGGCAATCTTGGAAGAAAACCTCTTGGAATCTGCAAAAGACTTGAGACTGGGGCGGAGGTTCACTGGTAAATGGTTTACTGACCATGGTATTACTGTGCTCAATTGGCCTGCCAACTCTCCTGACCTGAACCCCATAGAGAATCTGTGGGATATTGTGAAGAGAAAGTTGAGAGACACAAGAATCTGCAAAAGGATTCCCGACCAAGTATTGAGTGCATAACTGAACATAATTATTTGAAGGTTGACTTTTTTTGTATTAAAAACACTTTTCTTTTATTGGTCGGATGAAATATGCTAATTTTTGGAGATAGGGATTTTGGGTTTTCATGAGCTGTATGCCACAATCATCAATATTAAAACAATAAAAGGCTTGAACTACTTCAGTTGTGTGTAATGAATCTAAAATATATGAAAGTCTAATGTTTATCAGTACATTACAGAAAATAATGAACTTTATCACAATATGCTAATTTTTTGAGAAGGACGTGTGTGTGTGTGTGTCTGTGTATATATATATATATATATATATATATATATATATATATATATATATATATATATACACACACACACAGGGTTTTAATCCATGACAGGAAACACACACTACAGACAATTTGACAATTTGCAATTTGGAACCCCCAATTAACCTAATATACATGTCTTTGGACAAACCCAAGGCGGGAAGGAGCGAGGCCACAATGCTACTGTACTCACCATGCCACGTCATAAAGAATGTTATAGCCTTTATGTATTAGGGTTTCAATATGTTTTTTAACTTTTGTAAGTTGCAAGATAAATGGTCACACAATGTACAGTTTAAGATATTTTTAGAAAGCATGTAGAAAACAATTTGCTATTTTCCAAAAGGTTTTAAGTCTATTTTAGAACCTGATCTAACTATCTTCTGGTAATCAGTGCTTTGCCTGTATAACTGCCTCTTAAACACTTTTGTAACGTCTGGACATCTTTTGGATTCTCGCGGTTGTAATATTCGCCCGCTTCATACTGTATCACAACCCCCACACATTCTTCTTGACATTTCTCTCCTGCCAGATGTCATATGCTGCCTTCAAGTCAGGTCAGAAGACCGAGAGGGTCGTGACAAAAACTCTTTTCAAACTTTTTTTTTCTGTTGATTTCTCCTCAAGTTTTGTTGTCTTGTTGCTTAAAACTATATTTTATATAAATATACAGTACTGGGCAAAATTTTAATAACAGTTGTAGAGCAAGTATGTCTTAAAGTTTCTACTTAAAAATAACTTTTCTACTAAAAAAAATATATATATATATAACAGTAATTAATGAAACAAAGTCGATAATTGGTGTGACTACCCTTTGCTTAACTTATTACCGTATTGTCTATGAACACACCATGGTAGATGCAAATGTTTGCTCTCAACTAAGCAACATCAATGCTTAAGGTACTTTAAGTGGGTTTTAAAATACCATTATAGTCACTTCATACGTATCTATATATAGATGCTAGCTACCTGGGTTTGATTGAGCTCTGGTAAGGGTGCGGGATTCAGTTTTATTGAACAAATCATGTTGGATTTTCCACAACAAATAGTGTTAATGTAAACTGAAATAAAATAAAAAAAAGAAATAAAATGAGAAATATATATATATATATATATATATATATATATATATATATATATATATATTGTATTAACCAGGGTTGAAAATTAACCCTGAAAAAAATACAAAAAAAAAAAACACAGACTAAACCTGAATCTAAACATGGTCTTGCATTGAATAATGGATCACTTCAGATTGCTGAGTGATCACTGACCTCGCTCTGTCAAGTGTTGTACATTAACACACTAACTAATACTGTTTAATACATTCCAGATGACAGGTTTGCTCATTTGTATTTTATGCATTTGATTTTAAGAATTGAATGATTTATTTTTTCTTTTTCTTTTCTCTTTTTGCACGATCATCCCTAATAAGATAAGCTCTATTACAGCAAGTAGGCGATGACAGAGCAGCATTAGATGCCGTGGCTACAGTGGTTGCTCTTGATAACCATGTCTCTAGTGGAGGGAAATCTGAGCTGTGAATCAGTGAGTCAGGTGGGTCACCTCTATTCAGAGCTTCAGCTGAGTTACCCAGGGCTTATCAATCATTCATCTCAAACAGGAAGAGAGCATATGAGGCAATTTAACACACCACAATCAGACACCGGTCCAGTTACAGTCAATGAATCAACTTAGTTTTCACACTGATCATGAACAGGGGCAGGACAAGTTATTTGGGGAGGTACGTCTTTATGGCTTTGGGTCATTTAAACGAGCAAGTTTTGCCTCAAAGTAATATTGTGTTCAGACACTAATAGGCCAAATTAAGATTCAATGGCATGGACAATTTAACAGTTTTCATAGTTGGATAGCATGCTGAATTTAAATTCAGACTGAGATAAGATTTTACTAGAGAAGGGTGTATCTCTTTATCTTTCACTACACCTCTATCAGATAAAATGAATACCATTGACTTTCAGTTAGTGGCATATTGTCATAGGAGTTAGTACCAGCAGGCTTAATGGTTCAAGTCCCACCGTGATATGTCTGGGTCAGTGTTGGCATGTTCTCCATGTGCTTGGTGAGTTTTCTCCAGGTGCTCCAGTTCTCTCCCATAGATCAAAGACATGTAGATTAAGCTAATTGACATTTCAAAATTGCCCATTCTTGTCAAATCAAGTAGGCATTTATTGTCATTCCAACCATATACAGTTTAGTACACAGTGAAACGAAACAATGTTCCTCCTGGACCAAGGTACTGCATACATACAACATACAGTAAATGAACAAAACTAGCTAACTAAGCCTCCTAATTAGCTGACTAGCTAAGACAAAACTAATCAACCCAATGCATTAAGAAAAATGTCTAAGTACTATACAAAAGGCAGCAAAAAGACAACATAAAGTGTACAAACGACAGCGACAACGCGACAACAACATGACATAATGCAATACTCTGAGATAAAGAGTTGTGCGTCTAGTCCCTTGAGTGCCCTGGGATAGGCTCCAGACCTCCCACAACATTGTATAGGATATGTAGTAAAAGAATGAGTGAGAATTATCAACTATACACCAGTAAACTGGGGACAAGATTAAGTTCACATAAGGCTCAATTATGTCTGTGCCCATCTGGTCTGATCTCATAGAAAAGCCAATGTAGCACAAATTGCTGAAAAAGGTCAATGCTGGTCCACCCTTAAAAGTTATCAGAACATCCAGTGCACCACGGGGTGTCCAATGGGACATCCATGGAATGCACTCGACGAACCCCATAACCCCCAGCACCCGAAGGCTCTGCCACTAAACTCCCTGTCCCTCACACTACAGCACACCCCCAGAGGTCTTGTGGAGTCATACCGCAAATGCCCAGAGCTGCATCATGCAGCACAAGGGAAACCTACATATATATTATTATACATATATTTCATCATTAGCATTCCACTTTAAAGTGTAATAACTTTAAAGGAATGTTCATCCATGTTAAACTTACCCTATGTTTGCTATGCAAACAATTCAAACAATGTACTCTTGAAAAATGAATTCCAACAGAAAAATAAATGTACTGTTCATCACTTTATTATCCTAATAAGGTTCATGATGGGATCAGTGCATGCTACGTGAGTTGAGAAACGTCATACGTCATGGAAGGACTTCGTTGAAGGATCATAGGGTATTATGCATGAGCATGTTCAAACCAGGCGGCACGGTGGTGTAGTGGTTAGCACTGTCGCCTTGTCCCTCCAGGGTCCGGGTTCGATTCCCGTCTCTGTGTGCATGGAGTTTGCATGTTCTCCCCGTGCTTGGTGGGTTTCCTCCGGGTACTCTGGTTTTCTCCCACAGTCCAAAGACATGCAGGTTAGGCTAATTGGCGTTCCCAAATTTACCGTAGTGTGTGAATGAGTGTGTGAATGTGCGTATGTGTGTGTGCCCTGCGATGGATTGGCACCCTGTCCAGGGTGTACCCTGCCTTGTGCCCTAAGCCTCCTGGGATAGGCTCCAGGTCCCCCATGACCCTGAATAGAGGACAAAGCGGTATAAAAGATGAATGAATGAATGAATGTTCAAACCAAATTTTTCCCTTTTTCCTAGCATGTTTTGGGGACATGAGAAGAAACCAGAGAACCCAGATGTGAAACATCACACACAGCAACTTGAGCTCAGGGTCTATTCTGGAAATGTGTGGAATTGCAATTTTATACATATTGTTGTAAATGTAACATGAAAATATGTCTGAATTGTGTTTATTCATCAGGCTTTAAGTAGCTTTTTTCCTCACCTGCATTACCCAGCAGGAACCCTAACGCTGGTTGACATTCTCCTGTAGTTGTAATTAGGTTGTGATGTCGTCCACCTTAAACATAACATCAGCACAATATTGTGTTTGTGCTGATGTTATATACAGTAATGTGTCATTACATTAAATTAACCCCAGCACAACCTTAAAACAGCAGCATCAACCTTTATTTATATCCATCTATTATGTTTAAAGTTCATAAAAGAGGTTCGAAATCTCATATGGAGAACAGGATGAACACAACAGCTTCCTGAAAAAACACCCTGTGAGTTTCATTTCTCTTGTACACAAAGCATTTGCACATCCCTTGAGTGTTGTAATTACTGTGAAGTGCACTACGGCTGCCAAATGCAACAAAACCAGTGCTAGTATAGCAACAGCAAAATGCAAAGAAGAACTATTGATTTGGAATAGAATAAAAGGTGGTAAATCAGTAAATGATTAAGTATTTACAGTACACTATGATATTGTAGTATGGTCATCACGTCATGTCCAAACGCATTTCCTACTGCCACCAGTAGGCTCCCTGATGGCCAGTGCTCTGGCTGTCAAGTCCCAGTCAGGACATTGGCGTAGTTTCAAAAGAAAAAAAGCTACTAGCAGCAATATGACCGTTATGGTACAGCAAAAATATTCTTAATTAATATTGTTATGCAAGCTTATTAGCAACATTATGTTTGTTTCATTCATTCAAAGTTCATCCCAATGACATGTAGTCACTGTTGGTTCAACATAATTTCATCAAAGTTATTCTACCTTGTCAAAACAATCAAATTCCAACAGTGTCTTAATATTGTCAAATTAATCTTGCCACAACATTTTGACCAGCATAAATTCCTGCTTTGTAATGTTTCTAGTGTTTTTTAGCCAAGACCCCTGAGCACTTATCTCGATATCGCTTCCTGGAGAAGGTAAAATAACACAGCATGAAGCTGCTGCCAACTCGAGGCAATCAAGCCAGTAGCGATGAGTGAGGTTTTTTGGATGGGACTTGTGTATGTGAAAAAAAGAATAGTTGTTGTTGTTTTTTGTATAATTCCTCTAGGGACTGATACTGAGTTGCTAATATACACGTGTTCTAACAATGCTACTGTGGGTATTGATCAGATCAATTATGGGGAAAAAAAACTTTAGCTTTTTCTTCCTTTAATATTGGATCAAATTTGCCCTATGAAGTCATGCCGATATATCTGGTAAAGTTTGTCCTCCAGGGCAAAGACTTCAAACTAGAATGTGAGTGAAACCTTATAGCCACCTATATATGGAGCAACCTTGCGTCTTTCGGCTGGCTGAGCTGCTTTGCGGCATGCCATGCATGTGCCAGGGGCCAAAACTGAGCTTCTAGCATCAATAGCACTCAGCTTGAAGAGCTGAATCTATTTAGCGTGTCTGTAAGCATTAACGCAATTGGACCTTGCAACACCCTTGAGAATTCAAATCATAGCATTCCACATGTTTTAATGTTAAAAACATAAAAAAAATAGTTAGAATGCTATTTTTAAGTTCTGGGTTTGGATTTGGGACATAAAGTGGAGTGTGCTTTTTTTTTTTTTTTTTTTTTTTTAAAGCTCTGTTAAAAATAACGCCTTTATTTTTTACACTTGTGGCCTCAGATAGGCTAAAGCTCATCCATGCACTTACAGCAAACGAGAGAAGTGAGAACATCATACACAAATTGGGTATTGAGTGTACAGTACAGCGAGCCATCATGTGACGTGAGTGGGAAAGCAAATCAATTCGGCATTCCGCTAAAGGCATCTCAGGACTCTGCAGGATGGGTTTCAGTTGAGCAGTGAGTGAGAGAGAGAGAGAGAGAGAGAGAGAGGAGCTGGAGTGAAAGGCAGAAAATCTGGCTCTTGGGTACTGAGGGCGGCACAGCTCGGTTTACATTACAGTCATGCCATGGGTGTGGCAGTTACCTAAGTGGAGAGGAGACGGATTGCTCAGGCATACCTCTCATTCCTGTTCCTCAAATCTGTTACCTTATGAGTGGAAATTTGCTCCAAAAACATGCCAAAGAGGACAAACCACTGTTTAAACAGTAGTATCCACAGTCTCTTGTTTACTTTTCCTCTTAACTCACTCACGATGTCCATCATGCAAGACTAAACAGTCTGCTTCTACAAACTAACTCCCATCTGTGCTTCTTCGGTTTAAAAAAAGCAGAGTAATGTACAGTAATCTAATCTGTATTCCTGAATGCTCTGTTTGTCGTGCTGTCACACCTGAGCTCAGGGACAACCAAAGCATTAAACCTGAGGAACTGAGCCCTACTCCATGCTGAGACCATTTCACAGCTTCTTACAGTATGTCACGTCAGTTACAGTATGCAGGTAAGTGGAGTAAAGCCCTGCATTACCTCTCTATACTTTATTCTTTTAATACATCATATGTTATAAGTGATGGCAAATTACACTTGAACTCAGGTTGGTAAAGCCCAGCTTTATGGGCAGACATTACACTTTGTACTTTATATATAATATAGTGTCACCTTCATTCTAGTTCATTTCCATAACTGCTTTTCTCTAGTGAACATTACCTGATTTGCAGAGTGTCAAAAGCATTGTTTGTTTACATTTACCTTTACGCATTTGACAGACACTCTTATCCAGCAAAAGTGCTAAAGTTTAAAGATTGCCATAGACTCTTTAGCTACAGAGAACTGCTGAGCTCAGCAACAAGCCAGGGGAGGAGATCTTCTTATATGAGGTCACATGAGTAGAAAAATCTAACTGGCTTGTTAAAAAAAAAGGCAAATTTGCATAATCGGTCCCCTTTAAGTAACATTTAATCAATTAATTCACATTTTTCATTGACATTTTGTTAATGTGGCATACATTAACTGATATTGCAGATAATCATGGGTTAATCATAAAACCAAAATGCATTCAGTTAACAACATTTTAATAACCTCCAAGAGACAAGCGTGTTATATTCAACAGCTCACAGTGTGCAGTGTGAGTATAGAGTAAGAGTGCTGCTCTTATTGGGGTAAGGAATCTCACAGTTATGCAACTGCGTCATCTAAACACATGCCTGGTACATTCCAAACTTTAATAAATCTCCTAAATATATATTCTAAATGTGTGGTCTTTTGACAAGACATGCAAGTCTGGTGCTATCAGTTTCATATTGAAACAAGTTGTGTTTTATTTATTTTTCCAAGATGACACGACAACAATCCTGAAAACAACTTTATTTATAGGGTATGACGTTTGCATGGAAAATTGTAGGTATGGTATATTGTGCTTTGTTAGCAATTTATTTATTGCTGTAAATATGACTATATAAAATGGTAGAGGTCTCACCTCCAGTCTGTGTGTGTGGAGTTTGCATTTTCTCAAGGCATGTACTGTAATAATATTTGTAGTATGCTGTAGCTAACAAGATCTGAGTGCAGTAGAAAAAAGAAAGTTAGAATGCTATTTTTAAATGATAAAATTTTTAGTGATTTATTTATTGTGATTTCCCACCATTGAATTAATTCTCAATGAAGCCTGTAGCTAGCGAAACACTTTACATAAATGCATATGGTTTCTATAAGCTGAGGATCTGCTACAGAAACCAATCTGAAGCGAATATAAAAATCTGGACAAGTTCTTGTTCCACTTGTATGAAATACTTAAATCTGCATGTTTCACCAGATAATGACCCCATAGATGTTGACAGCAGGAGTGTCACACCCCCACTGGAAGCACCCCAGTGGCACCTTCATCAACTTTTTTTTAGAATTTAAAATAAAGAATTGAAGCCAAAGGAACATCCTTTATTGATCCAATAAACATAAATCAAATCAAATTCAAATTTTATTTGTCACATACACAGTCATACACAAGTACAATATGCAGTGAAATTCTTACATTGTTTACATGTAAACATGTAAACAATGTAAACATGTACATGACTGACCATGACCATAAAAAAAATAAGATTATCAATAAGAAATATTATGGAGTAAAATAAGAATAAAATATAGAAAAACTTTAGCTATAGAAAATATAGCAATACAAGATAAGATTATATATATATATATATATATATATATATATATATATATATATATATATATATATATATATATATTAAAAACTTAGCTGTACAAAATATAAACGATTTGGCTGTTTTTAATAGAAGATTTCCCACTATTTTAGCTCGCATTGAATGAATGGAATGTTGACATCCTTTGACTCAACTGTTAAAGTTTTTCCAACATGGTGTGGGGTTGTGCCAGGATATCCCCACTCGTAAAATGTTCCTGCCTTGTCCAATCAGAAATTAATAAATCGTTAGACAAATGAACGCACCATGCATCAAAGCTAAGACTGTTTTTGGCTAGAAGCACATTATGGAAAAAATCCAGCACATCCTCTTAAAAACATAATTCCGACGTCCCTGGATGATCCCGAACTAGTGTGTCAGAAATCACTGTGGATCATTCGTTCAGGTAAACACAGAAATTCTTATCAAATGTAGACTTGAATATCTAGTATAATGTGAATTCTGAGTGGGACTTAATAATTCAACCTGCCAGTGATTGAGAAATGTAATGTTTTGAAACTATTGTACTGTATATGTTATGAGTGCTGACATTCCTCAGGCTTACAGTAATTATTCAAGCAGTAACCTCCTGCAGTGTATTGTGGGCTTCAATAAGTGCATTGGACAGTCTACTGTACTCACCCTCACTCATCTTCTATATCGCTTTATCCTGTATTCAGCGTCGTGGGGACAAGGAGCCTTACGTAAGGCTCAGGAGGCTTACGGTATGACACCCTGGGCAGGTTGCCATACACATACTCATTCACACACTACGACAATTTGTGAACGCTAATTAGCCTAACCTGCATATCTTTGGACTGTGGGAGGAAACGCGAAGGAAACCCACCAAGCACAGGGAGAACATACAAACTCCATGCACACAGAGACGGGAATCAAGCCTGGCCTGGAATCGAATCTGGACCCTGGAGGTGCAAGGCGACAGTGCTAACCACTACACCACCGTGTCACCATCATTTGAGTCAAGTTGGAGTTTTAATTTGCCTCCAGGAATCAGTTCCAACCCCCTCCCTATTCAGAAGAAAAATCTACTTGTGTAAACAAGCAAGACTGTGTTATTGGTCTACTAAAGTCATTATTAATGATGGCTGGAAGAACAATGGAACATCACTTTTGCTCCTGATTATCACTTTTTCCATTCATAATTTTTTCATGGACCTGAATTGTTGGAAAATATTACAAAATATAAAATGTAAGTTCACTGGTGCGTCAAACAAATCTCATAAAAAATTAACCTTAATTAAAAAAATTAATTAAGTGAAAAATGTTCAAACTTTCACCAAAGGAGTAACTGTAGAAAATGAAATTATTATTATTATTATTATTATTATTATTTCTAGCTTATATTGATATAATTTGCTATTTACTGACATCACAATCTAAGCTCACAGGTAATATGCTAATGTAAATCGTGTATCTATAGTTTTTAACTGATTGCTTGAGTCAGTGAAATATCAGCATGAAGGTTAATTCAGGACCATCAGCAGTGAGGAGGCTCAGTACAGCCGCTTTAGAAAGCGCATGTCTAGCAGGCGTGTGTGTCAGTAAAGAGAAAGCCAAAGCCCAGTCCTGTTCAGGATGAATACACGGCTCTGTTCACCGCGCCAGTCATCACATTCCAGCCGAGGCATGGCTGAGCGGGGGCACTGGACAGCGGCCACTAAGCCTGGCATCCCGCCCACTCGCGGGTACAGCAGACTACTGAAGCGACGCACATACACATACGCACACTAGAGCTGGTGGTAACGATGGTGGCCATTGTCTGCTGGTATTCTCTGATGTAGGTGTGCTGGCAACTCAGTATAGCATGACTGGCTGAGTTATGCTTTAAACATAGAAGTAGAACATAAAGCGCTTAAATGAACAATGCTATTAAATCCACAATGGAACAATAAATGTAATGTTCAAATGATTTAACAATGCATGATGTACAAAGAGAACATCAAGACACCAGTGTTCAGGTACAAGCAGAAAGAATAAAATGGAATTTCACGACAAACACACATCACACACTTATAAGTAATATAATTTTTTATACTAATCTATGCTATGTTATGCTAGACTATACTATGTAATGATATTACTATACTATACTATACTATACTATACTATACTATACTATACTATACTATACTATACTATACTCTTGTGTATTGTAATATTCTAGTATATTGGCTAGGGGCAGTGGTGACTCGGGAGGTTTAGACTCTGGGCTGCTAATCGGAGGGTCAACCCTATGACCATATTTAATTCCCAGCCAATGTAGATGAGAGGATCCTCAGTTCCAAGCCTGGGGAAATGGGTGGGTTGTGTCACAAAGAGCATCCAACATAAAATCTGTGTCAATAACTTGTGGATTGAATTATCCAAGAAAGGGGAAAAAGAAAAAAATATATATTGTAATATTATATGTAACTCCATGCTATCCTATCCTAAACTATCCTATACTATCCTATACTATACTATACTATACTATACTATGCTATACTGCATTTTAACATAATCTGATGTACTGTACTATACTATTCTATATTACACACTAGACTATACTATATATTATGCTATTTACTGTAAATATATATATACTACAATATACTGTATTGCACTATGCTATACTACACTCATGCTTCAATTAACTTCTTAGAGTTTTTCATATAATAGTCTTTTAATATAATAAGCAACTTTGTGCAATGTATTGGCACCCTGTCCAGAATGTACCCCGCCTTGCGCCCCGAGTTCCTATGATAGACTCCAGGCCCTTCTGTGACCCTGTGGAGGATAAGCAGTACAGAGAGGGAGGGAGTGAATGAGTAATATACTGGATATGATTTTGTATAATACAGTACCAGTGCATATTTGTTTACATTTACTTAATAAATGAATATCAACTGATTAGCGATTTTGATCTTACAGTGTTAATATATTGTACACCATGCAGTTCTGTAGGTGTTAAAAACACACCAGCAAGTTCAGCATTAAATGCAGATATTCAAACAAAAATTATTGCCTTTTTTTTTGCCTGCGACAGACTTCCATTTCTCATTCGGCCATCTGCTACAAGTTAACATAGTTGCAAGAAAAGTTCAAGGCTACTAATCAGCATGGACACAACGCCATCACCCTTGATGTCTTAGTGTCCACTAAGCAGATTTTTAACGGCTTCCTGGTTGCACTAATGATATTGTTTATCTTAAAGATAACTCAAGCACACCCTTTCACCCCGGGCTTCACTCTTCACCTTCAGGTTATGCAGATTTCAATTCACTTCCTGCCACACGTTCAGGATTTCCTGTGCCACACTCAACCTAGAATACCAGAACAAAGGTGTGAGGTTATACATGACAATTACAAATAGAAATGTTTATTAGAAAGTTGTGTCTTAGAGAAGAGATTTTTGTTTGTGATTAATAGCAGAACTATCTTTGTACATGTGGTACATGTGGCCTTCAGTTGTTGTCAAGCAAGCAAACTGCACTTTCAGGAAAGAGCCACTTAGACCAACTTGCATATTAATCTCAAGAATTAACACATGATTTTTCAAAAGCATTTATTTTAGGATTTTTACCGAATCTATGATATGCAGTTGCTTTTTTTAAATTTGCAACAAAAGCCTTTATTAGTAATAATTTGCATTGCAAGTGCAAATGTTTGCAAGTTATACCAATGCTCCATATTATACTACTACTACTACTACAAAAAAGTGAAATGCACATGTCATTTTGTAAATAATAATTTTTAAAAATCCTTTATTTTCCTCTTCATTTTCTCTGTTTTTCAGCATTGTGTGGTTATAGGATATGCTGTATTTTTTATATAGAAAACTAACAAACAAAATAGAAGAACATTTTGCATTCTTGCTTTTCATTCCAACAGCATTGGGGTTACAGTATAGAGACTTTTGCATTCTTACACACTCAGGATTCATGACAGCGCCCCTCACAGATTGGTCCATGTCAATGCAGGCTGTCTGAGATTTGTGATCAGTGGCATGCCTGATGTTTTAATTCCTTCTGGAATATCAGCTTTGGAAAAAGTGAGTCATCCAGCAGAATTCACACACACACACACACACACACACACACACACACACACACACACACACACACACACACACACACACACACACACGAAACTGTCCAGCACAGAGACTCGAATTGGTATTTGAAGCTATGAGACACAGTAAAATGTCATGATATCATGTTTCGTATATAGTAAAACTAATGTGACTATTCTGTTACATGCTTGAATCTAAAAACAGGTGTGTGTTGCATGGACACCATGAAATGTGACTTAAGCAGTTGAATAATCATGCGCTCATGATGCAGACATAGTTTAAAACAATGTACGCTAGTGGGCTACAATTACATTTGCTTAAAGGACAAATATCACTGCACAATTGCGCATAATTGTGTGTTTTATACTTTATAATGCATATTCACATACTGTACAGTATACATCATATAGATAGATAGATAGATAGATAGATAGATAGATAGATAGATAGATAGATAGTTGTATTAATATTGTACTAATTAATTGAACACATCTACACAATTCCTTTAAGCCAGTTAGAGATGAATGTTATTTGATATTTGTACATGATACCAATAATGAAATTAATACTGAATTGAACTGGTATTAAGTAATATCAAGTAATATCACTGAAAATTTTCTTTAGCTCTATTCATGTTTCATATTCGAATTTTATTAAGTAGTAAGATAAACAGGTAAACTTTATGCACAATATTATAATAAAGCACAAAAGCTTATGCAAAAATGTCCAATATTTACAAGGTCGCTAAATTGAATAGAATTAATATAGATGTGTCTAAAGTGAGGCAGCACAATGGCTTAGTGGTTAGCACTGTCACCTTGCACCTCCAGGCTCCGGGGTCAATTCCCGCCTCGGGGTCAATTCCCGCCTCGGGGTCCATGTGCAAGGACTTCTACCCCGTGTTCTCCCGGCGCTTGGTGGGCTTCCTCCGTGTACTCTGTTTTCCTCTTACAGTCCAAAGACATGTAGATTTGGCATTCCCAAATTGCCCATATTGTGTAAATGAGCGTATAAGTGTATGTGCCCTGCGATGGATAGGAAGTATGCAATGTGTAAGCAGAGTGCAAATGTGCAACGTGATGAGTAATGTGCTACATCCTGACTTTGAAGTGTTAACAGTGTTTATACTGTGAGTGAAAAAAAAATCTGATTTAGTTCTTTATGCTGTTCTTGTTGAACTACCAAATAGCCTTCAGGAAGAAGTTTCTCCACATTGCCTCTGTGTTAGCCTTCAAAGAGGAAGTGCTTTCCTGACCACAACTGAGAGAAGAGTCCATTGTTGGGGTGTCAGAGATCCTTCACTGCTTACTGTAGATTGAGCGCAGATCAGGGAGCTTGATACAGATGATGCGCTCAGTTGATAGCACTACCCTCTGTAGAGCTCATCTGTCCTGTGATGTTTCTTGTCAGGATGCTATTTATGGTGCAGTGGTAGAGGCAGGCAGTACAAAGTCTCTCAGGAGTCTAAGGTGGTAAAGACACTTTTGGGCCTTTTTCACCACTGTGTTGATGTGAAAGGATGATGACAGGTCTTGTGTGATGTGGACACCAAGGTATCGGAAGCTGTCCACTCTCTCCACTGGGCTCTTGTTGATGACGGGGTCTAGAAGTTCCTCTCATTCTTTGTGCTGAAGTTAACTATCAGCCCCTTGGTCTTGCTGATGTTTAGGAGGAGGTTGTTCCTCTGGCACCAGTCCTCCGGGTTTTGAATATTCTCCAGGTAGATCTTCTCATTGTAGTCAGAGATCAGGCCCACCACAATGGTGTTGTCAGCAAACGTGATCGTTGTGGAGTTAGTAGTGGCTATGCAGTCGTACATGTACCAAGAGTAGAACAGGGGGCTCAGGACACAACCCTGAGGGTCTCCAGTGCTGAATGTCAGGAAAGCTGAGTACCATCTGTACTGCCTGTGGTCTGCCAGTCAGGAAGCTGGAGATCCACTGACACAGAAGTGGGCTGAGTAATGCTCATCTGAATCAGGTATTGAGAAGATGATAAAGTCTCTGACCAGCCATTCGAAGCACTTCAAAGCATCACGACTGAAGTCAGGTCTCCAGGGTAATAAGCGTTGAGGGAAGCAGGATGAAATTTCTCTGGGATGCTGTTTGCTCTTGTATGCTGCTCCATGAGCTCCTCATACTGAGATTAACAATACTGTGAAGGTCTTGAGACACCCCTCATTTCTTCATAATTTTCTTCTGAAGAGACAAACGTTTTTGTTGGTTTAATGTAGTCTTAAAGAATAATTCTCTAGGCTTTCTGAAGTGTATTTTGGTTCACATTTTTGCCAAGTTTTTGGCTGACATTTTCAGTCCAGTGTACCTGGACTAATTTCAGAGGAATTTTTGTTTGTTATTGAAGCATTAACTAAAAATGAGCTTGTAAGAAACAGATGTAGATGATTAAAGATGATCAGGCTGGTAATTAGTATACTGGTGATGCTGAATGCTGAGTGGCTGGAACAGACGAGAGGGGAAATGAGGCTGCTGCTGAGGTTGTTACATAAACACCCAATTTTTTTAAGTGTGTTTAGGCACTTTCAATTTCAAGAAATGAGTGGTGGCTCAAGACTTTTTCACAGTACTGTATGTTTAAGATATCATGGTGTGTGTGTGTGTGTGTGTGTGTGTGTGTGTGTGTGTGTGTGTGTGTGTGTGTGTGTGTGTGTGTTCATAAAAGCCAGAGTTGACAGAGCTGACAATGTGGAGTGACTACAGGGCCACACTCACGTCATCCAGATGTGCACATCACTGACAGATGGGAAGTGTGTTTATCCATGTGAGTGTGTGTGGATGTGTGAGTCAGAACGACAAGGGGAAACCTAACCTCAGCAGTTATTTTTGTAATCAGTGCAGTATGTCGCTGACAAATAAAATGAGTAAGGAAAAGGAAAGATGTCTGACCACTTTATCTACCCTCAGCCTTTTCTCAGGAATAAAACAAAGTCTTAGAAATGAGTCATATGCAGCAGGTTTATTGTGAGTAAAGGGTGACGTATTCTGCTTTTGTCTTTACCATGTATAGTAGCAAAGCAGATACTGTTATTCCTAAAACTTTGGGGTTATTAAAAACTATATAAATATATAAACTCTAAATATAATAACATGTCAGAATTTTGCTGCTTAACAATTTTTCTTCAGTTGTAATTTTTCTTAATCTTTGTAGTTCTAAATACATACATACTGTATGCACTGCTGTGGATGTACAGTAACTGTGAAGAGTTTGCAGTAAAACTTTATCACTGCTGTGTGATATTCTGGGAATGGCACCAACATTACCACCAATCAGATACACCAACATAAATAAAATGAAATCTCCCAAGTAATTTCAAATTCTCATGTTTGGCTATCAAATTCTAAATCAGAAGACTGAGGAACAATTTATGTCAAAAATTATTTTATGTTAATAGAGAAAATAAATTATGCAAATCAGCTATACAACAATGTGAACCCCTATAAAAGCACATAAGAGAACAGGAAACACATTCTGACAATAGACTGGTTGTTTATGATATGATAATATTGTGAAATCTAAATTTAAATCAAGTTATATTAATCTAGCCTAAATTATTTTGCTGTTTATACATTTGTCAGGTGTAAAAGCGATTGACATTTACGGACGTCTTTAAGCATAATATGGTGATGAGACTCTTAGCTACAGTAAAACATTTGAATGGTGCAAACGTTCTAAAGAAGGTCGTACATCCGTGAATGATGATCCCTGACGAGGTGGCTCTGAGCACACTGCAGTCGTTCCCATAAACATTCAGCAAGTGGAACACCCGGTCCTTGAAAACTGAAAGATAACTTGTCGCCAACTTGGGGAAGAAATGCTTACAGTCCTGACCTCGCTCCAGGACATTTCCACCTGTATGGGCCATTAAAGGAGTTCCTGGGAGGCCAGTATTACAGACATTAAGTACACGACGTACTCCAATCTTGGCTCTGGCGTACTGAAAAAAATGTTCTACCTGGATGATATTCAAGCAAAACAAGTGAAACAAAATATTATTCATATGATATACTGATTTTTTTTATTCTCATAACTGTGTTTTGTTATTCAGCCAATTCAAAAGCCCCTGTTTGACTTGAATTGATTTTTAAAGAAAATACCCCCAACAACATTAATCCAAACAGAGATTCACTAGGGAGATGCAGATTGTTACAGGGGCTTTTTAGGGTCAGAAACTAAAATTGAGACTCTATACAGTAGTGTGTACGTCTACACAGTGCAAAACATTTCTGCATGCAGTACAGATCAGTAGGAGCCATGTGAACACTGTGAGGAATGGTTATACTTCAGCAGTGGGTGTTAGTGACTCCACCCACATCGGAGATACTGTAGATCAGATTAGAGAAGTTGCGCGCCTTGCAGTGTGTGTATCCTGTATGAGGAATCTGAAGCACACAAGCCTGAATAGCATCCAACTCTACTCCAAAGAGGGGAATAAAAAAAGAGATTGATCTTATAGTCACTTATTAAAGAGGGAGTTATTTTGTATAATTTATAGGTGTGTTTTAATACTAAGTAATGATATTTAAGCACTGTAATCTGTTACCTACATTTTTTAAATCATCACACAATCACCTGCAAATGTCTTGAGGCATATTTCTGTTATGAACGGAACATTGTTATGTAGAAATATATTTTAAAAAGATCTAGCCAAATCTGATATTTTACTATAATAATAATAATAATAATAATAATAATAATAATAAAAGAAAAAAAAAACAATGATAATAATAACATTAATAATAATAACCTTAATAATAACAAAAACATAGTAGTTACAGTCTGGTATATTTGCTTGTAATTTAGTGGTTGTGAATATAACTTAAAAGCAGCTGCATGCGGAAAATACTATTTATTCAACTGAACATAAGTGAACTTTTTTTTTTATCTTAACTCAAATTAAACTAGTCTAGAAAATAGACTTTCCATTGACTGCAATACAGTATGAATAGATGTAGTCTCTGTGAATTCCCAGAATCCAGCTTTCCCCTGTGAAGCAACTAATTAAGATGCCGATCAGTGTAATGTCCGTGCCTGAACACTGAGACTGATTGTCTGTGAAAAAGTCACTTTTGTGAGGGGCATGGGAGCATTTCCCCCTCCTTCCATCACATTCCAGAGTTATGCTTGAAACCAGGACGAGGAGACAAAACGCTTGAGAAATATCCACATCTCTATCAGAACCAGAGCCTCTCTCTGTAACATGCTGACATTTTTTTTTTTTTTTAAACTTATGCCTTCCTCGCTTTGTCTTCCGTCCTGAAATATCACCCAGGCCTGCCTGTTCTTGTGCATTCAATTCTGAATCATGTTCTTCGTCAAAGAATAGAGCTGTTCATTCAGAGCAATGAAGGACAGAAAGAAGGACCGGGGACGGGTTTAGTGAAACAGCTGTTTGTCACACCATCGTTTTTCTTCTTCTTTGTTTTCAGTTTCGGAGACAATAGGGACAGTCAAGGAAACAGACTACAGCTTTATTGATCCTTAGCATATTCCTTTACATTATCAAGACTACAAACAAGAATTCAGATACTTAGAGGCACAGAGACACAGGGCTTTACAAAGATACGGGCATGGAATACTGGTTATTTCATAATAAGGCATAATAATTAATTAACATAAGAAGAGTTTCATAGCAAAATGAGATAAATGCAGATTTCTTTTACATTTCCTCATTTTGGCATTTTTTTTTTAATCTTCAGCCACACATATAATAAAACTTCTTTTTTTTTTTGAGAATCAATATGTAGAAGATTTGAATTATCATTAGATCTGGTTAAGTGCATTTGAGATGGACTGTGCTCTTCAATATTAAGAGACATAATGTTACTGCTACAGAACTTGGCGTACATTATCACTTAGTGTACAAGAGACACGAGAGACATGTTACATTCCTGTACATGGTGAGGGGGAAAGCTGATTTGTAATAGGGACAGTGTTAGTAGCTCAGTGAGTTAAGGCTCTAAGTAGCTGATCATAAGGTTGGTGATTGACGCCCCAGCTCCACCCGGCTGCCACTGTACCCTATCTTCTGGTACTATAGACAGTGAGACAAAACTGTACCAGGTATAGGGTTTTGCAAAATCATCCAAAATTCATGCTGTAGCCGCAGCATACTTAAGGCAGCTTCTGTAGTTTAAAATGATTAAGACAGAAATTTGAATCTAAATATGAAGATAATTTTACTCTCATAATAGATAATCTCATGTTCCAATTTTGGAATGAGAAATAAAGTCATATTAGATGTAACCATAACACGTGACTATATGCTTAACAAATAATTTCATGGTAACCAAGCGACTGGAAATCTATCGAAAATCAGTCAAAGAGCCTAAACAACTCATAAACGGATGTATTGGAGTTTAAGCTCTACTGTAATTACAGTATAAATCATGTAGTGTACAGTATAAACAGTGTTTCTTGTTCTGATGCTTAGGATCTTCTTTGTCTTATGCCTTGACCACACAAGAGGGTAATGTTGTAGAATGTTTTTTGCAACTAGGTTTTTTAATTTTTTTATTTATTTTCTTTTTTACATTTCAGCAGATAATCAAGTCCATTTTAATTGGATATAGTATATTTATGTTGTGTAGGACCGTACTCTTTACAATGGCGAAAATGTCAAGTAAATGCTTTGTTTGAGTTGTGAGAATGACCACCTTGGCCATCATTTCTGCAGGGAGAAGGGCAGAGCCCCAACAGCTGGGAATGTGAACTCAGCTATGTGTGTATAGCGTTAAGTTAGAAAACAGAAGCCCCCCTCCTGTGAGACCCTGCCATTAGGCTCCTCTTTTAGACTCTAGGCATGTAGTACAGTCACGTGACGACTACCACAGCGTGTTTCTGTCTGTTACGGCTTCGGTTTGGTTTGTATCAGTGCTGCCGAATTTCTTTACAAAGTAAATAAACATGGCACTTTCTCAGGCAAAAACATGACAAGAAGGCATAATACGCCATCATTACCTAACCTTACCATGTGAATATAATGCATTAAATTATGTCTTTCCATTTATATTTAGTGGAGTATTTCTAAGAAGATCAGAGATCCACAGAACTTTTCTTCATGCAGGAATATTTTTTTAGGAAGACTCACAAACTAATGGCTGTTTAAATGGCTTCCAAAATGGCACATGTACATCTAATAGGATTTGACATTCATTGTGCATGCCAAATAAAGCACCTCCGAAAAATATGATTTTGCAGTAAAATTGTATAAATATTGGTCAAATGATCAGTCATTTCTCAAAGTTGATGTGTTGGAAGCAGGAAAAATTGGCAAATCTAAGGATCTGAGTGACTTTCACAAAGTCCAAAATGTGATGTGAGTTTGTGCATCTCCAAAACAGCAGGGCGTTCCTGGGATGCAGTGGTTAGCACCTACCAAAAGTGGACCAAGGAAGGACGATGAATTAACCTGCAACAGGGACATGGGAGCCAGAGATTCATTGTTGCACATACAGTAGGAGGAGAAGCCTGGCCTGTCTGGACTGATCCCAAGAAGAGCTACAGTAGCAGAATTTGCTGAAAAACACTTAAAGCTGACTGTGATAGAAAGCACAGTGCAGCTTGCTACATACATGAATGTATAACTTAAGTTTATCAAATACATTTTTGAACTGAAGTCTGGCAGTCAGGGTGCATGCTGGGATTTTACAGACATCTCATGTAAAATATCTAATAAATGTTTGGTTTCCATACTGTAACTCTTTCTTTCACTAAGCTTAGATGAATAAGTAGACTTAAAGCATTGGTCTTTTTACATGGACCACCCAGAGTCAGAGTGGGTTTCCCACAATGCCACTCCCCATTAGAGAGTAAAAGACTGTAAGGAGTCCCATGACAGAAATAATATGGCAGCTGCAACACACAGACCATACAAGACATTAGCGCATCAGTGTTTAAACCCACTTGACTCTTCCTGATTAAAGATACTTGGCTTCTTAAGAGAATGTTTATTTTTTTTAATGGGGTGGAAATCTAATGTATACAAATGGAGCTACTGGAGTTGTGAGAACAGGACAGAACATACAGTAATTACGAGAGCAAAATCTATCTTTATTTCTCTATATACTGCAATCCTCTCCTACACCAATGCACTTATCCCAGTGTTTCACTAGTGCTTGGATACCTTCAATGTAGAAAGTTTTCTCAAAGTACGAGGGATGTGTCAATAACTTTCAGACGAGTTCCTGTAATGTGCTAGTTGTGTGGTTGGCAGTATGAGGTCGTCGACTGTCCTTTTAAAACAGAAGAGCTTTGGTGATCAATCTAGGCCATTTTTTTTTCTAAGAGCGTTCCATTTACTGAATGTTCAGGAAAAAGACTGCAGTGGTGCTCAAAGCCACCTTGGTCAGGATTATCATTCCTGCCCATTATCATTATCATTGCCCTCTTAAAAACTTCGCCACCACTCAAATGTTTTACTGTGTTTAAGAGTCTCAATTTGCTTTAGAATAAAGTTTTACCATAAAGTTTTCTATAAATATCAGTTGGTTTTGGGCCTTCATTCATGAGAGTCATAAGTCCTGGTTGTACTTGAACACCACTTGTATTTTTGACCAAGATCTTGTACTGATGGACGAGTTAAACCACTCCATAAAGTCTTCTCAAGCACATGCCAAAGACTTTCAATATAGGGTTAAGATCTGGTAAATCTTGTCATTGTTTTCCTAAAATATGCCTGTGCCATAAGACATAAAAACATTCAGTACATTCAGGGAGTCAGTTGACTTCAGTTTTTATGAAACAGTGTGAGTTATTGTAATTTACAAACATGAACATAAACCTATCAATGCACTGTAGCAGAAAACAGTAATATTGTAATGGTGGGTATCTACAGTAGGAAAACCACAATCACTTGATACAAAATCGTGTAAGAAAGAACAAACCTCCAGTTCCACATGTGAGGAGTTTCCAAGTTAACTTCCAATTAATTCCATCTCTCATTTTCTGTTAGTGATGCTATTTTAATACCAGACACCTCTCCATCTCCGATCCAGCTAATTCTATTCAAGATTGTACTTTAAAGACTGGCCTATATACAACAATAGAGTATCCAACCAAGTTCTTAGAGTCCTAATTGTTTTTACAGTTCCTCAGTGTCTGCTCATGTGTTTTAGTTGAGGGTTTGGTCTGCACTTGCTAATCTGTATTTTCCACCCCACCTATTTCTTCATGAAGCTGTAAAACAGATTTGTCATGGAAAGCTGAAGGTTATACTGTATGGATAATAGTATAGTTTATTATTTTTACACAAAGTAATTTACATGTGTAAAATAATGAAAGTGTAAAGAAAAAGCAGATTGACTAATAAAATATTTAGTCAATCAATTTGAATGTCAATATCTAGTTTTCCCTTTGTTTTTTCCTACACTGAAATGTATTGTACCATTGCTTGTTTAACAATATCATATACATTAAAGCACTACAGAGTTTGGATGTTCTTTCCATGCTTCGTGGGTTTTCAAGGTTTTCCTAGAATCCAAAGTCTTGAGGTGTAGGCTAAACTGCACTTCCAAATTCCTGGTAGTGTATAACTGGTTGTGTGAGTGTAAGTGTACTTATATCCAGAGATGGAAAGTAACGAATTACATTTACTCACGTTACTGTAATTGAGTAGATTTTTTGTGTATTTCTACTTTTTAAAGTAGTTTTTTAAATCTGTAATTTTACTTTTACTTAAGTACGTTTTGTTTGAAGTATTGTAATTCGCTACATTTTAAATCATATTCGCTACTGAGTAAAAAATAAATGAATGAAAATGATAAAATAATAAAAATATTATGCTTTGTATAAATGCTCCGTTGTGCCGCGTGTGTGTATCATGTCCTGGTTGCGCGCCGCTCCAGAGTCCAATTCAATTCAATTCAATTCAATTCAATTTTATTTATATAGCGCTTTTAACAATGGTCATTGTCTCAAAGCAGCTTCACAAAAATTAAAGAAAAAAAAAAAGAAATAATAATAATAATAATAATAAATAAATAAATAATAATAATAATAATAAATACTAATTATTATTATTATAATTAAATAATTTATAATATATATATAATATATATATATATAATAAATGATAATTAAATTATATTAATTATAATAATAACTCCACTCCAGGTTTTCTGACATCAGCATCTACCTGACCTTCCACACGGTCGCTTCCGCCCTAAGAGTGATGTCATCGACTAGCACGACCATATACAGTATAATCCGGAGAAAGACGCGGGAAAGTGATTGTGATTTTGGCGTTTTGATATTTGGTTGTGTATTCTGGTTTTGACTTTTTGCCTCCCATTGACTTTGATTATTGCTTTGTCGCTTTGGTTTGGTTGGTTTTTGTATATATTTGTAGATAATTTCACTGTTTTTGGTTTAGGGAGTCCGGGAAGGTACCTGTATTTTTGTTTGTGTTTTTTTTTTTGCAGATAATCTAGCTACTAAATATAAATACCATTTTGTTTATTATTTTGGCCTGGGTCCATCCTGAATCTGATCCTCCTCCTGGTGTGTGTGTGTGTGTGTGTGTGTGTGTGTGTGTGTGTGTGTGTGTGTATACAAACCTCATTATTTCATCAGTTAATGATTGGATCTAGTTCTTTCTGCCATATACCACCATTTCCATACAGTTTAAAATAGAACCCTGAACCAGTCTTTTGCTGTTTGGCCCTAGACTGGGACGTAACACCATATTTAAGTGACCACTTTGATTTTCAAGCACAAGAAAGACAACAGCTTTATTATGCAAAGTTGTTCCTTCAGTTAAAAACAACTAGTTTGAGATTTATATCTGCTCATCTTTTTTGAACTATGCTAGAATGCCTCATCCCACCCCCGCTGTTAAAAAAATAAAAAGTAACTCGGTAACTTTTACTCTGAGTAAATTTTTTAATGAGCTACATTTTACTTTTACTTGAGTAGATTTTTATAATGGTAACTTTACTTGTACTTAAGTAAAATTTCACTTAAGTAACAGTACTTGTACTTGAGTACAAAATTTTATTACTCTTTCCACCTCTGCTTATATCCTGTGATGGGTTGGCACCAGGGTGTGCACCGCCTTGTGCCCTAGATTCCCTTGGACTGGTTCCAGGCCCCAAATGACTTTACATAGGAGAACCAATAAAAGAAAATAGAAGATGGATATATATCTTATACAATGCTTAATATGGAAACTAAAATAGAGTGATTCACACCACTTAACCATTCCAATTGTTACTTAGTTCTACTAGCCCAAGGGCACAGTATTTACAGAAGCAATAGATGTCTTGTATGATGTAAGAGATAAGAGTTGTCCAAGAAGACCCTGATCTGTCTGATGCATCCATGATTTAGCCTTTCATGGTCTGGGATATACTGTAATACAGTACCTGTATCATGTTCTTACTATGCCATTGCAAGCCCTTCATCTTATTTGTAATTACAAATATCGAGTGTAACAGCTGCTGGGAGTAGAATCATAACACTGGTGGGCATAGTGGTGTAAAGCTGAGAGTAGTTAAAAACATCAGAGCTTACTGTAAATTGCATTCATATGAACAAAAACAGTGATTAGCATACCGTAGTCAAGATGAGTAGAAAGGACTGAAATACACTTGATGTAAGAAGCTTTGTAAACAGGGCAATTATACTCAGCCACTTAAGTTCAAAAGTTGTGTCAATATTTATATACAGTATATAGATCACTTCAATAAGAGCTTATACTGTATGTTTTTTATACATAGAGAACATTCCAGCCTTGAAGTAGGCAATGTTTCTGATTAAGATGCTGCCGCATCAAATATTTTACACACACCAAAGGGACAATGGCAGCATGGGGGCTTAATCAGCGCTGTCGTCTTGCACCTCGAGTGTCCGGGTTTGAGTCCCGGTGTGTGCACGTTCTCCCAGTGCTTGGTGGGTTTCCTCCAGGTTCTCCAGTTTCCGCCCACAGTCCAGAGATATTTGTACAATCTAAAATGTCAAAATTCTTTGACATTGTGGAATTCAGAACTGTATTAACTATATATCAAGCTAGGAATAGTCTGTTACCTGAAATTTTTTTTTAAAACAGAAAGGAGTTATAATTTAAGAGGCAAGATAAATTTAAACGTGCATAGTATCCATACAACAGTTAAAAACTTTTATATATCTGTCAGTGGCGTGATTTAAAATAAGTATCAAATATAAAACATAAAACAGTTCACAAAGAAAATATAAAGAAATTATCCTTGCAAAGTACAGGAATGAGGAGGGTTTATATATATATATATATATATATATATATATATATATATATATATATATATATATATATATATATATCAGGGTTTGAAAATCGCAGTTTTTACTTCACCATGATACATTAATGTTTGTTACATCTAGATTTACTTATAAATGACAGCATACACTGTATCACTATAGTAGTAGTCAAGTATTCCGTACTGTTAAGATAGCTTAACAGCTTTGCTTACTTACAGAGTGTCACGGCATGCGCCCAAATTGATATCGCTCCTCGCTCACTAGTTAGGCGGCCTCCCCCCCTTTAGGTATGTGAAGGAGCAGGGCCGCGGAATCAGGCACGGCTGGTGAGCTATCGCCGCTAATGACCCCGGGCTTCTCCCTGCGCTATAAAACACAGCGTGTAGAGTGTAGCCGCAGAGAGCCTTTAACCCTTTCCTTCCCCATTTTTCTAAATAAATTACCATTTTTCCTGTAAGACCTCGCCTCGTGTCCGTGTTTCATGGTGTCGCCTGTGCACTTAGGGTCGAACCCGTTACACAGGGCTAGTAGAATCTACAGATACACACCCAGGTATCGGATCAGTACTCTGTATCGGCCGATACCCTGAGCCCAAGTATCGGAATCGGTATCGGGAGGGAAAAAATGGTATCGGAACATCTCTAGTACTATTATCAGGTATTATTATTCATTATGTATTATTATATCAGAATTCTGAGTTAGGACAATGGACTCTGGTCTATCTTGTAGTGTTGACTCTTCATAGTGTGAGGTAATTCAATCAATTGATGAATTTTCATTCAACAAGAAATCTAAATAGATTTTAATAGTGATTACTTTTTTATATATAATCAGTAAATAACCTGCGGAAGGGGCGAAAATTCTCATCCAGTTGAGAAGCAATAGCCCTTTAAGGAAATGATACACACACACCAAACAGGAAGTAAAAGTGTGTGTGCACACGCAATGCATGTGTGAACATGTGTAGAGAGAGGTATTAAATATTCTCATTACATTCACACGTGTTTTATGCGTGTAAGATTACGTTGCAATGCGTTTATTATATCGGATGACCTTAGAGAAAACTACAACATAAATATATTGTCATACCAAAGAATAAACTACCTGCCAAAGTGGCTAGTGAGACTAAAGTTATTACCCGCCACAGCCGAATTTTACCCGCATTTGGCGGGTGCCAATGTCAAACCCTGATACAGTATATATATATATTATGTATTTATATGTTGGTATGTTTACTGTACATACAGTACTGTATGTGTGTGTGTGTGTGTGTGTGTGTGTGTGTGTGTGTGTGTGTGTGTGTGTGTGTGTGTATTTGGGTGTATACTGTACATGTAATTATACAAGTTTATAATATGTGTATTATGTGTGGCATGAATTGACATAATATAATTGACTTGAGTATTTTATTGACTTAAAAAGGGTAGGATTAAGATTATAAGTTTATACTCCTACTCCTTTCGAACATATTTGTTTTGCTTGTTTATTTAATTTTTTGTTTGTCTTATTGTTTCACATTCAAAATAAAGTATCAAATTGACCCTTACCCTTACAGTGTGCCTTATTATAAATATAGCTCTATAGACCTACAAGACAACTGAATTCGATGGTATTCAATTTACTACTAGATTTCTCTTGATCTAATGCCTTTCCACACTTTTACAGAAAAAGGTAGAAACTGTAACTCACAAGTCACAAAGTTGACTAGGAAGTAGGTATAGCTTCAAGAGTTGTTTCACACTAACAGTATTTCAAAAAAGAAAGATGTTGTCTTTCGAGCAGATTTCAGCTTAATGTTGAGCAATGCATTGTGGTATTTTGTTTAGACTATGATTATTGTTTGCTGGTATAATTTTTTGTTAATATTACCAAAATTGAACTACAATGCAAAAACCATGCTCTTTTGCACCTTATTAATTTATTATCTTTCATGTGCCTTTGAGTGGACACAAGGTGAGATGCTTGACACTAACTTGCATTTTTTTTTACAGTAGAATTTTAAGTTTCCACTTTCTAAAAACAATTCTTGTAGTCCAGTAGCAATGCTTACTGCTGCTAAAAGGAACATTTCTGCACAGCCATGCTCTTCCTCTGCTGCTCAGTCTTACAAGATATTCACAAGGATGTGAATATCTTTGACATGCCTGAGTAATGTACATGTCCACAGAGGAATAGAGGCCTCCAGATTTCTTTGTTTACCATATTTGTTATAAGTGCATTTCTACAGAGAAGAAAGAAGCATGTATAAAGAGACTTATTCTTGAAATCACTAGCTCACATACCCCCCCCCCTAACAAACATCAGCATACTTCAGCAAGTTCAAGGCCCCAGATGACACATTTTTGTGCATGGAAAGTGCTTGTCTGCATGCCACAGCATCCAATCCAATTTAATTCTTTTTCATTGTAGTGGCTTGAATCTCTCCCTCATGTTACATTTTCCTGATTTACTCACCTCCGGCTATTGTCGGATCACTTTTCCACTCCAGTGATGTGAAAAGAATGCAATATTGTCCCGCTCCCTGTTTCTCCTCCCACTTGCATTGGCATCATACCGTCTTCCCACTTACAAAAAAAAAAAAAAAAAGAGTGCATTTGTGTGAAAGACTGAAAGGGAATGAGAGCAGTTGGGAATATTTTCTTACTATTGTACAGATTTTGACAAAGACAAGTCCTTCAATATTGGAGATTTAAAAGTGAGATTAAAAAGGAAAACAAATAAAAGTGGCGTGTCTTGTTGAAATGTGTTTAAACATGAACAAAGCACAAGGCAAGACATGAGATGGAGATATTACTTGTGTTACAGTGCAAAAAGTCAAGCTCAGATGAGAAACTTCGGGAATGAACGAGACAGGGTGTAATTACTCACAAACACAGGGTGTAATTACTCAATATTCTAAAATTTAACATATGCAACGTTTCATTTGTTTAAATCAAAGCCTGGTGTGTTTTTCCGCTTTATGGTGGTTTATTTGAAAAGACAGCAGTCAAATAAAAGGATGAGAAAAAAGAGAAAAGACATGTGCTCTGAGAGTATCCGAGCAAAGGAGTCATTCTTTCAAAGGAGTCAATTGCAGTGAGAAAGTGATTCAACTTGGAATCAACTTAGTTGCAGGAAATGGCTAATCATGATTCGTGATGATGCCAAAACTGAATTATTATACCACAGTAATGATTCTTGAATATGATTGGTCAGAAGGTGCTGATTTATATTTAACATAAATGCAGCCCTGACACTGGGGGTTTATATTAATGCACTCTTGTCTTTTGATTGTGCAGAATAACAGAACACCCCCGTTATTTCTCTTTATAAACCCCCAACTACACTAATGCACTTATCCTACTGTAGTGTTTCACTAGTGCTTGGATACCATCAAGGTAGAAAGTTTTCTCAGTACGCCAGAGCCATGATCAGACTGCCTGCTTTACATCTGAAACACTGGCCTCCCAGGAACTCCTTTAGTGGTCAAAACTTGGAGTGGCTTGGGGTGAGGTCAGGACCGTATTGGGGATGTGGCGAATAGTAGTAAAAACTTCAAATTGAAAAAAAAATATATATATTTTTTTTAACCTAATAATCTAAAAGTCAGATTAAAACAGATTTATCGAGGCCATTATACTTATCATTTTACAAAAAAGTCTATAATATCAATGCTTTGTAAAAGTCAGAGGTTAAGCTATAACTTGATGTGGGAACATTTTCAGGATCAAGTAATTTATGATTTGTTGTTTCTTGATAACATGACAGCATACACAGAATAAGAGACCAGTGACGGAACGGAATAACTGTCCATAGCTGCCATAATATACATTACTTGCACATATTAAATATAAATATCCATAAAAATAATTATATAATTTAAAGTGCTCTGTGTTCTAATGTCAGATCAGCAATTTGCTGGGGCTTAAAAAGAATAAACTTCTGTAAGTAAGTGTAACTCTGCTGTGTTTCATCACATCTATTGTCACTGATTATTTTCCTATAGCAGCATGCCCCCAAGTGTTTAATTGCTTTCACAACATCTACAGTACATCTGTGGAAATCATGATTTTGAATTTTCTTTAATATACTGTAGTTTTTATATATATATATTTGTTTTTTTATTTAATTGTTTTGTTTTAATTTATATAAAATAGGGACAATTTTATCAGTTAATAAACAATTTCAGCCTACTTTCAGAGATTGCTAAGTGCATTAATTTGATTTGGGTTTTGGTTTAGTGATTTATTTCATTATTATTTTTTGTAGAGATAGAAGTGAAGACTTTGCCAACACCTCAGGAGAGGATGGAGGTATAACTGCTCTTATTGTCTTCTCGAAACGATACTACAAGAGGAAGTCTCGCCTTTAAAGTGCTCTTTGGCTCTGAGCTCGTTCCTTCCCATCTGCCTTTACAAATGTACTCTCAGGTTTTCCATAGTTCATGTTTTGAGGAAGTTCATGTCATTGCTGAAACTCCTGAAAAATGGCTGCCTTGCCACAACTAAGAATAGCCACAATGAACCCGGTTTTATTTTGGACACGGAGCAGACTGGAAAATCAAACACTCTATGAGCGAATATGTGTGCAAACGTGTGTGAGAAAGAGAAAGAAAGAAAACGACGACGAAGTAGGCAATCAGACATTACTGAAACGTGTGTGTGTGTGTGTGTGTGTGTGTGTGTTATGAAGAGATTCAGGAATGCGCTTGGCCTTTGGTCACTGTTCTGGTAATACCCGAAGCATCTGTGGCACGCAAGTCTAGGCGGCCTTCATTACTTATAAATACACCCACTAGACATGGCCTGACTTCACACTGCACTTTCGCCACTCAGTGTGTGTGTGTGTGCGTGCGCGCATGTGTGTTAATTTATGGATAAACAGAAAAAATAAATCCTCTGTGATTGTTATTATATATTATTTAATAAGAGTCTCACAATCTTGGATGCAGCTCTTGGTTTAATCACTAAGCTTTCACTCCGAGAACTCATGGTTATATGAGGCAAGATCAATGTGGAATGATTTTGTGGTGCACAGGAGGCCATGTGGTGGCTGGCAATGAGTGGTAATTTGATCAGGAAGATGGGAGGAAACTGAAGAGGTCGGGGAAAAATATGTGAACATAGTAACCTGAGCTTAATATCGAACCCTGGATGTATAAAGCCATCATAACATTTTGTCTCCCTTTTTTCTTCCTTCTTTCTCAGGTCCAGTCATATGGTCAGTAATTTCCTTTATCCATTTGTTTCAGTATCTGGACTTATATCTGCATAAAGTGCATTGCATCTCTCAAATATCCATATCTGTGTTTGGATTTAAACTCATGGTTGTGTCCTAAACTTGAATGTCTGTCTTTCTTCCCTTTTTATCCTTTCCCTTCTCCTTCCTTTCTATCTCGTTCTTCATCCCCTGAGCTCAATGCAACAGGCTCCAGTGACCCTACCCAAAATAAGCAATATAGATATTAATGAATGAAAAAAAAAAATCATATTATGATTGCATATTTTAAATATTTTATAACAAACTAGTGAAAGTATTATATAAAGTATTATATAAATACTGTAGTTAAAAGAATAAAGCTAAAAATAAGCGGATCAGCTTTAATTTAATCAGTGATATTATTCTTTCAAGTTGAAGCCCACGTGCATGTCTGCCTGCCTGTCTTGTAAAAGTAAATCGGATAAAGATAAAATTCGATTATACTGTACCACTTCAGCGCTGTTATTTCAGCAGTGAAAATATGAAGAAATCCCAGTAAAAATATTCAGTTTAGCTTTTCTAAGTAATATCTATTGGTGCAGGTGTTTGTTTAAATTGAGCAAGTAGCTTATAAATAGCTTATTTTAAAGTAGATCACTAAATCTGGCACATGTTTGTAACATTGCTCTTATTGACTATTTTGATTTCATTTACTGTATGGTTAAACTTCAGCCAAATAGTGGATAGTGCTGCAAAAATTTCATTAAATTCTGTCCAGCATCTGATTTAAGACTCGCCCGCAGTTACTAGCACACACAGTACCCTGTCAGAACCTGGAGTTTTTAATCTGCCACATAACTTCTCATAACTTCTGTTCTATTCAACATATTTCATTTATTGTGCAGGTTTAACTTCAGGCAAATACTGGAGGACTTGAAAAGTTTCATTAAATTCTGAATGAATGAACAAACGTACAGACAGACAGAAATAAAGACAGAAATTTTTCTGAGTATTTATAATAGCATATAAATAAGCTTTGTTGAAATCATCATGATGCTGATCAGCAGTTGTTGAAGATGAATAAAGGTCTTTGTTTATCCCACAGGCTTCATATCTGACGATCGCTCTGAAATATAAGAAAATAAAAAAAAAAAATGAAAGAAAAATGTTTTTCCTCCTCTTCTCTCAATGTTACAGACCATCCTAGTTTCCTTGGTGTTGTCTTTGGCTCAGCTGTAGGTTAAGTCTGTTAAAATGAATTAAAAGCCCTTATATTGTTTAAACTACTTTCCATATAAAACTTAAAATATTCTGTTAATAACTGTATAGGGATGGAAGACAAAAAAAATTATCCCACCCTTCTTTATAGACATACCACAAGAACAACTCACATTCTCACAATAATCTATGTTATGTTAAATACATGCTTAAACTATCTGTTACATAAAGTGCACTTGTGGTTTTTCCGTGTGTGTGTGTGTGTGTGTGTGTGTGGTCCCTCATTTTCTCTCACGTCACAAATCCGCTGTGGGTAAAGTATAAACGAGGACTGAAAGCACAGGTTTATGTGCTGCTCTCACACTCGTATTACTGCAGGTTGCTACCAGGCAGCAAGCATCATCCAGATACCGTTAACCACAAAGAAAAGACTTCCACATGTCTAACTTTCAGTTTAAGTCTACAGTTGTTTTTTCTTTCTTTAGAGTACAGCTATAAAACACTTGATACCACATGGATGTTGAATGCTTGATTGTTGAGTAATACTGTATCTATACCAGTGGTTATGTCAGTAGTTCCAGCTACATGGCTTATATTAATGTCTGGTAAATTATTGTCTGTATGATAAAAACAAGCATGCACAGTTAATATTTACAGTATTGTAAAACAAATGAAGTGCAAATATTTTCTCTCAATAGAACAACTTAGAAAATTCAAGTTAGAAAATTACAATATTTTAATGTAGACTATATTGCTAAAAGCAACGTAAGCAACTTTCAGTTTTCACTACTCTGTCTGGCAACTAACAGAATTTCATCCTGAAACTCAAAAAGGACTGTCCCAGTGCCGAGCGAGTAGCATCAAATGATGCCTCTCTCTTGTTCTCCAGATATTCTGTACATTTCTTCTTTCAGGATCAGCATCCCAACAAGCTCTGTACAGTATCTCCTCTTTTTTATATATTTAAAACAATAAAAAATTTAAAAAATGTGTTGATGGAAAGTGAAAGTGAATATGGACTCATATGAATAATGTGTCTTGTGACCTACAGTACTGTATGTAGACTGATAAAGGTAATGATGTAGGAATGATGACTGAGTATCTACACTACTGGGTAACATATTTAACAATTTCCTTATTTTGACCCCTAATGTCAGTGGTACTGCAGGACTCACCTGCCCGACCACTTCTCATTTTTATGAACATTTTCAAGTCATATTTGAACAAATATTTTCTGCCAAATGCCTAAATGTAAATGTAAACAAATAATTAAATAAACATGGTTATGTAAACTGTAACCAGTAGTTAAGTTCAATTAATATAATAAATGACAAAGAGCTGATATAGATACAAAATAAAAAAAATTATAAAAAGAACACTTACTAAAGGGTATTTAAAATGTAAGAATAGAATGAGTTCATGTGATGTGTCACTCGGCACTGGGACAAATAATTTACAGTTACATGACATTCTGTTAGTCACTTAGTCAACACAATTTTAGTGGGCATTAATAAACGGATATACAGTATTTAAATTAGTTAATTAAGAAAAATTATTTAATATAACTTTTTACTATTTAGACCTTTGTGTGAATGGAGTTTGTATGTTCTCCCTGTGCTCCATGTTCTCCCTGTGCTCCATGTTCTCCCATGTTCTCCCTGTGCTTGGTGGGTTTCCTCCAGATGCTCCGGTTTCTTCCCAGCGTCCAAAGACATGCATGGTACAGTAGGCTAACTGATGTTTCCAAATTGCCCATAGTTTGTGTGAGTAAATGTGTGCTTGTGTGCCCTGCGATAGATTGGCACCTCGTCGTGAATGTACGCTGCTTCCTGGGACCCTGAACAGTATAAGCGAGGTTCCTGAGGCATCCAGAGAAGGAGCAGCTCCAGCTGGATTCAGCTTTATGATGGTTGGAGCTACACATGCTGCTCCTGTGCTTCCAGTGATCCAGACCTCATCTGCCCTCTGCACCTACTGACTCGTCCCTATGCTGAACTGGTCTTCATGTCAATTTAAATAATTTCTGTCATATTGAATTTTCACCTGCACAACACACAAGATGTTATATCATTTCTATCTGTTATCGCCCAAATGAGGATGGGTTCCCTGTTGAGTCTGGTTCCTCTCAAGGTTTCTTCCTAATGCCATCTCAGGGAGTTTTTCCTTGCTACCGTCGTCGCCGTCACCCTTGGCTTGCTCATCAGAGAAATTTCATTAATTCGTCTCATTATTATTATCTGCACATTTTTCTCACACATCCACACTTCCAATTATTTTCTTTTCTATTATTATTATTATTATTATTTTTATTTATTTATTTATTTATTTATTATTATTATTATTATTATTATTATTATTATTATTATTATTAATTTATTTATTTGTTAAATTTCTTAAATTTTTGTGAAGCTGCTTTGAGACAATGACCATTGTTAAAAGCGCTATATAAATAAAATTGAATTGAATTGAATTGAATTAAGCAGCATCAAGAATATTTGGTATTTATATTGTATAGTCAGAGTATTTAGACTTTTTAAATACATAGTTGTTGTTAACTCAAAAGTGAACAGGGCAAAAAAAAAAAAAAAGATAAATTTGGCAACATCATCACATAATGTGTTTGTGTGATATTATAACATGCTTTCTCATATTAGGTCAAATATGACTTGAATGTTTTCCCTTAAAAGGTTAATATGATAGAGTAAATATGCTTATCATCAACAGATATGAAATGTAACACAAATTATGGAATGAAGGTGTTCTAATGTAATAGAAACTAACTTGATTGACAGACATTCCACAACATAAAAAAAAATCTATTTTTATCCATAAATAAAATAAAACTCCTTCTCTGCTCCTTAAATTGTTTTTGTTAGGAAGTTGCTAAGGTATAACAAGGAAACATGCTATTTTTGGAAAATAATCAGCTTTGGAGTGGTAACATACAGTATACGGTCAACATCCTGTCATAATTTTTCTATTCCAGCACATTTTCGTGTTTTTTTTTACTTCTCTTTTTTCTTCCTTTTAAGTGGCAGAATATAAAATAAAATGTGAATAAAACATCACTGCTGCCGCTGGGTTTGTGTTTTTTAATCTTCAGATGCTACAAAGATACAAAACTCACATAAACCCTTAAGAAATCTTAAAAGGTCATAAAAGACACATGATGAATGATGTGTGTTTATCCAGAATCAATACTATTGTCTCTTGTTTTATTTTATGTATTTATTTTTTTTATGTTTTGTCACAATGGTCTCATATGTACGCATTACATCCGAGCCCTACTCCCATTGCCTTTCCAAATAAAGTGTTTCCATGTATATACTTTCACACCATTAATATTTCATAAGCAGTCAGTAATGCGGGAGTCCTGATATGGTCAGAAGTGAAGTCTACACCTGCTTAAGATCCAACACTATTATACTGACTATATCAAAGCAGAAAGCGAAAATTGCTGCTTAGCAACAAGTCATTCTCATATTGTATATACACAAACAAAGACAGTGGATCTCACTACATTCCCTCTTTTGATAGCCGAGTAGATGTAACCTCACAGTATTTAAATCATAAACATATGTAATATTCCAGTTTATATTATTGGTATTATCACTGTTTAAACATCTGTATTCACTCATTGCTCATTTTATCTATCTGTGAATTGATATAACTTATTAAAGCTAATTAAATAACGAGATACACAATATTTCTGCAATGTCCACTGAATACAGAATAACAGTAACAATAATAGTACAGTTTCTACCCTGGTTTGTAGAAATGCATGTGAAAGGTTTATCAGGATGATGATTTTCCCTGTGATTCAATTCTCTCCTTGCTAAAGATGGAAGGAAAATTACTACCACACCTCTGATTTCTGTAAACACTCTTTCACCTTTGACTGAAAACACCATCACTTACAGCCTCTGGCTCTGTATATCTGTCCCTTCAGGAAGGAAGGTTAAATTCTCCACCCTGTTTGAGTCATGGCCAGAATGCATCAGCTCCTGATACTGCAGAGCACAGATAAAGATATTTTCCCTTTCTGTAGTAATAGGAAACATCATTTCCCGGAGAGATCTTTATATTGAATTCTTATATTAATGATGCATTTAGCTAAATATTTACTCTTTAGGTGTTTAAAGAAAAAAAAAATTTAAACAGAATTTTGTGCAAAATAATGTAATGTTGATGGTCTACAATGTTTGTTTAGAAAAAAAATTATAAAATTTTTTTTGTTTGTTTGTTTGTGTGTGGTCTTTGAACATTTTGCGGAAATTGCACAATAACATTCATTAGAACAAGCATTTTCACACCCATTGCCGCATTGCACATACAGTACTTTTCAGAATTTGCACACTCCGCAATATATATATATATATATATATATATATATATATATATATATATATATATATATATATATATATATATATATATATATATATACAGTATTTATTTTTTTTTTTTTACATATTCTGGTTTTAAAATTTATTATTATTATTAATAAGAATAATTGATTGATTGATTTATTTTATTTTTATGGCATTAATTTCAGAGTGAGAACATGTTAATAAAAAACAATAATAAACAATAAAACCTGAATTTTTTATATTTAAACTACCAGAAATGTGCTGAGCTTGATTGGAGACTCCAGACAAAAAATATTTTTTTTATTAAATTACCAATCAGAAATCTCTCATCTAAATAATTTTATTAATTAAAACATTGGGGAACCTGTAGTTTTACTGACAAATTCATATTTGAGTCAGTCAAATATGCAAATATCCAAATATTGTTTGACTTTTATCCATGGGCTACACTGAACCAGTAGCACTTTTTTTTTTGCAAATATCTGAGCCAGGCAATGAACATAGCCAAAGTGAGATTGTTCCTAGCCACAAGGTTGTTACTGCCAGCCTTGAGAAATCCCACACAATTCTTACTGCTCATTCAGCTCATAAAAAGGTTTAACAGTTACTTGATGATTTAAAACAGATGTTGGAGCCAAAACAACCACAGGAAAAAAGTGCCCCGTCTGCAGAATCAGAACAGAGCCACAGGTTTACAGTCTCACCCATGAATAAAGTAATAAATTCTGATGAACTTTGAACATGTTTAATGCACAATTCCACAAGTGATTACCAAGTATTGTTTACAGCCACCAGCCATCATGCAGAGCACAGACAAGATCTACAAAAACATGTCTACTGAAAGTAATTTAGTGTGAAATACATTAACTTTATAAAAGTCCTAAAATAGCAATGGAATACAACTTAATTTGCCTTTAAACATAGATTTGATTTTGGGTATTAGATACACCAATACATGAAGCTAATAAGCAAAGTCAAATATAAAAATATAAAATATTTAAAAAATTTATAAATAAGTAAATTACACAGCATTGCCCTCATTTACTTTTTCATCCATCGTATAATAAGTTTCCACTGGAGAGGTGTGATGAACTCTATTGGTTTCCCCAGGTACTGCAGGGGAGTCTGTCTAGAGTGACTGGATACTTGGAAGTGCAACATACTGTACAGTACTGTACATGACAAAGAGCATATTAAAATTTGTGGTTGCAAAAGTAAATATATGCTACTGGTCATATCTTCAAACTGTATATTTTTGCTAAAAAAATAATAAAAATAAAATACTACTAATAATAAATAAAATAATAATAATAAAATAATAATAATAATAGGCAGCACGGTGGTGTAGTGGTTAGCACTGTCGCCTTGCACCTCCAGGGTCCAGGGTTCGATTCCCCGGCCAGGCTCGATTCCCGTCTCTGTGTGCATGGAGTTTGCATGTTCTCCCCGTGCTTGGTGGGTTTCCTCCGGGTACTCCGGTTTCCTCCCACAGTCCAAAGATATGCAGGTTAGGCTAATTGGTGTTCCTAAATTGCCTGTAGTGTATGATTGGGTGTGTGAGTGTGTGTATGTGTGTGTGCCCTGCGATGGATTGGCACCCTGTCCAGGGTGTACCCCGCCTAGTGCCCGAAGTCTCCTGGGATAGGCTCCAGGTCCCCCGCGACCCTGAACACAGGATTAAGCGGTATAGAAATGAATGAATGAATGAATGAATGAACTGTTCACTGTGATTTGAGGTAGTGCAAGTTATTGACATGATAGATAAAAAAAAAACAGTATGCATTTCTTGTAAGTAGCAGCAGAGACAAGTCCTGTGCAAATAGCAGCTAATTATATCAATATAATGCAATTTCAGTTTAGTGTTGAAATCTGAGATAGTTGTAGATCAGTGTGTATGCATGCATGTGTGTGTGTGTGTGTGTGTGTGTGTGTGTGTGTGTGTGTGTGCGTGCGTGCGTGCGTGCGTGTGTCTGTGTATGCTGTTCAATTTACTGATACTGGTCTATACAGTTTTTTCTTTTTACATGGAGCACAAATAGTTAGATTATGTCTGTAAGAAAAGAATAAAACGGTTTTGTAGTTTCTGTCCTATATGTGATGTATGTACAGGAGGCCCTCATAACGCTGTCCTTCCCTTGATGCCTTAAAGTTCTCTAAACAGATTTTCAATGATTGTATTTGCAGATAATTTCCAAAATAACGGTCACACTTTCAAGAATAGAGAACAGACTTTGGAACACAATTGTACATTATATTTGCTGCCAAGAGTGCAGTGACACTGTTGCTGAGGGAAAATGAGGGCTTGGAAAATATGAAGGAACATACAGTATGAGGAACATATGAACCCTGAAGTCTGGACAAATTATAATGCAACAGTGTCTTCAGTGCCAAGTACCACCACAATTCTAACTATATCCCAAGACCATCTGTTGAAAAGATGAATGCAATTCTTGCCCACATGTTTACATGAGTTCATAGTTCACCTTACAATCTCTACAGCAAGCTTTAAATTTAAACGTACAGATTAGAAGGTGCAGCATGCTGTTGTGTGGGTGAATAACAGTGTTGGGGGACGTTACTTTTCACATAAGTAACTAATTACATTACAATATTACTGTCTTCAAAAAGTAATCAGTTACATTACAGAGTTACTTTCTGATAAAAGTAACTAGTTTGAGTACTTTGTTGAGAAATCTCTTTTGTGATTCCTCATGCATGTTGTTTTAGTCAAGACCTTTATAATTATTCTACCATCATCACTCAGCGAAGTTTGGCCCATAATCTGTTAACTACTAATACCTCTATCTCACCTACGCGGTTTCGCGTGTGGCCGTAAGGTTCATGATTCACAGTGAGTTTTGGTGCTATGATTACGTTTCCATTTTTCCAAGCATCGGTCCTCACATAGACAAACTGCATAGGTGAGATAGGGGTATAACAGCAGGAATAACGGAGGGGGGCGGGGTATTGGGGCGGGGCTTGTAGGACGACTTTCACACACACACACACACACACACACACACACACACACACACACACACACTAATGGATTGGGAATGACTGCTGTCTGGCTCACAGATTACATTAATTGTCTAAATAAAGAATTACATTTTTTAAAAAGTAACTAAATAACTGAGTACTAAAATGGGGACCTAATGCATTAAATTACTCGTTACATCAAAAAAGTAACTTTGTAACGCATTACAACCAACACTGGTGACTAAACATACTTCTAAACAGTTGAATACCTTCAATACAAACTAAAAGGACTGGGATAGGTTATAGACTACAGTCATGCACAGATCCTACTAAACATTATGGCTGTTAGATTTGAAGAATTCAATATTCTCCTAATTAAACTCCTTAACTAATTTTAAAGTGTTTGAAATGCTGAAGGGTGATCATTCCATTTGTCATTATGCTTACACTGTATAAAATTACATACGCATTTAAATGTTTAGACTGTCTATTTGACCACGCACTGATTTTAGAAAAGCATGTAAACAGCAAACAATGGTTACATTAATTTAAGATATTTTATTATGCTGAATTTTCAGGTTGCTTCCACCAGGGGGCAATCTTACAGTTAGAGTTAATCTGAAACCTCATGAAGCCTGATCTCACTGCTCTTACAGTCCATTGCAAGTTTCTTTGTGATGACAGTGAAGAGACTTTGGGCGTGAGTTAGGTTTCACAAAAGGTTCAATAAAAATTAAGTAAGAAGGGTGTATGTATATGGCAAGTAAACTCATTGAAATGCATTTTGTTAATGGTTAAAGTACCCAAAATCGAGGAGTAAAGAGATTGTAGAAAGAGTAAATAAGGTCTGCTTTAATGTAATCAGTGACATGTTTATTTCAGGTTGAAGCCCACGTACATGTCTCCTGTCTTTCTGTACAAGAGAACTCTCTGCCTAACTTATTAATACAAAGAAATCTTAAAGTTTGTAAGGTTGTAAGGTTGAATATCTAACGCCTTGTTAACATGGAGTCGTTTCTTTTGTCGTTAACCAAATACACTCCCTGATCGGCCTACTAAAAAGTAGATCGGATAAAGATTAAGTTTTGTCTTAAAATGACTCAGGCGCGTTAAAATTTACTTCAACACTGTTATTTCAGTCATGTAAATATTAAGTAAAAATATCCTATTTTTTTAGATTTTTTTTTATTCATGTCTATTGGTGCAGGAGTTTCTTTACATTGAGCAAGTAGCCTATTATTTGACTTAATGTCATAATGTCATAATGTCATCTTCATTGTTCAGCATTTGAAAGAATTTTTGTTGTGGCTATTCCACGTGTTTTACAAAATAACCAGGGTACTTTGACAAAAAGAAAGAAAAAAAAACATTTTTGTAGAAAACAGTATGTTAAAGGTTTGAGAACAGCAATACTCTAGCACGGAGAAAGATTTCAGAAAGATTTCTGAAGGTTACAAGAGTCAACATTTAGCAGGAAGTGTACAAGCCCTTGCGCTTTGAATGACTTCAGCACATCTGATGCCACAGGACATCACTAGTCTCTCACACTGCTCCGGTGATTTTGGTCCAGTCTCTTTCACAGTTCGATGACTGTAGTGAGTTTCTTGGCCATAACCTTGTTGCAAAGTGTTTTACAGAGGTTTTCTGTTGGGTTTAGATCTGGCCTGACCATTTCATTATTTCAGTGTTTTCAGCTTTAAAGACCTGCTTTATCCATTTTGCTGTGTGACAGGGGGATTGTGGTGCATGAAAATTGCTGACTGGTTGCGTGATGAACACAGAGAAGGAACCACATGTTGTTGAAGAAGTGTTTGATAAACATTTGCATTCACTCTACCATGTAACTCTATAAGATCCCGAAGAACTGGCAATGTTTAATTAAATTTTGTCCAGCCAGTTTTGCATGATGTTGTGACAGTTCTGACCAATATACAGACAAAACCTGTCCTTTATTTATGTAGATAATTGAGAATTTTTGGTTGTTTTTGATTCATTTCTTAATTTTATATTATCATTTGTTCCACGTTTTGGTTGTCTATATGTGATGATGATACCATCATTTTTGATAACATTGCTAAATATTGATTTTTATTTTATTTTATTTCTTTCTGTCTCTGTGTAAAGGTCAGTATTTTCCCTTTAAGGTCTTATCAGTGGGGAAATGCTGAGCTTGAGCCATTGTTTAGATCCTGTAACTACATCATATTCTGTATCTACAACTGAATCTACAGGTCCTCCAACCAGAAAAAAAGCATTGTCGCTATCAAGCAATGCCGCAAGTAGTAACTGAACAGAGACAGACAGAGCGATAATGTCAGCTCGCATGGAAAGTAACTCAAATAAGGAAACTAAATCACAGATTACAAACAGAAAAGATGTGCGCAGTGGAAAAGGTTAAAGATTGAAGACCAAGGCAGCTACATAGACAAAGTAACCACAACATGAAAGAGATTCCAAAAGCATCAAAGTGTCTAAACTGTGAGAATTTAAGTCATCTACATATTGTGCATCACATTGTGTGACTTGTTTTGTCACCCATGAAGACATTTTATTCATTTTACAATTTGTTCTTATTTTACTTAAAAATTCTACTTATATGGTGCTTTTGACAATGCTTCTTGCAAAAAATTAGCTTTATAAAATTTTTGATATACGGTCATGGTCAGTATTAGGCAAATACAACCTATGATGAACAATAACATAACTTTTTCACTGTGCCATTATTTATTTAGTAAAGAAAAAACATGCAGTAGTCAATACTACGCATCCCCAACATGACCCCCCCCCCTCCCCCAATTCAATAGCGTGTGGATCCACTTTTAGCAGCATTAACTTAAAGTAATAATTTCCTGTATGACTAATGAAGGAGTGTTAGTCATTTCCAGTCTCTCACATTTTTTTCTCCATTGGAATGTACAAAGGTTTTTGGGGCATTCACTTATACACAGCTCTATTATGGTCCCACCACAACAATTCAATTGGCTTGAGGTCTGAAGTTTAACTAGGCCATTCCAAAACCTTGTTGCTTTTATTTTTCAGCCATTCTCAGCCACACTGGTGTGTTTTGGGTTGTTGTCCTGTTGCATGACTGAATTTGTCATGACTAAGCTTTAGCTGTCGGAAAGATTTCCTCATATTTGCCTCTAGAATACTCTGGTATACAGAGGCGTTCATGGTCAACTCAATGACTGCAAGGTTTCCAGGTCCTGTGGCTGCAAGAAAAAAAATTCAATCATCACACTTCCACCACCCTGCTTTATACTCAGTGGATATGAGGTGTTTTTGCTAAACATGGGGATTGGCATTAAGGCCAAACACCTCCATGTTGGTCTCATCTGTACATACTGTAGAACATTATTGCAGAAGTTTTGTGAACCTCACAAAGGGATTCATGTTCTTTTTAGACAGAAGAAATTTCTTCTCGCAACCCTTTCAAGTCAACCATACCTGTTTACTCTTCTTCTAATTGTGCTGTCTTGGACTTTAATATGGAGCATTTAACATGCTCATTGAGGCCTGTAGTGTCTGAGATATAGCTCTTGAGTTTTCTGCATTCCTCTGAGCATTGCACAGTCTGACCTTGGGGTGAATGTGCTGAAATGTTCACTCCTGAGAAGATTTTCAAGAGTGTTGTTGTTTCCAACAATTGCTTCTCTAAGACCATTACTTATGTCTTTCCCTCTTGGCGTTGTGTTAATACACAGCAGAAAGCTCCAAACCAGCAAATTGAAATAAATTCTTCTTCTATAGAGGTCTGCACACCTGGTGATGATCAGTTAATCAAGGATTGATGATTAGCAGGAACTGGCTGTAACTTACCCTCTTAAATCCTATGGAAGCAGTAAGGGTGTACTTAGTATTGTTAAATAAATATTTTTACACAAAAAAAATTAATGAAAAGAGGGGGCACTAACTTTTACACATGACTGTACATTTTACATTTGGAAATCTCTAATGAGAGGTTTGAGAGTTTGTTTCCCACCATCTGTGTTTGTGTATTCTCCAAATGCTTAGTGAGTTTCCTTCAGGTGGTCCAAGTGGTTACACAGTCCAAAGGTATGGAGATTGAATGCATGAATGAATGAATGAATCCTTTGAGCAAGTCAAAGGTGAAACTGGAAAGGAAACACTCCCTGAGATGACATGAGGTAGAAACCTTGAGAGAAACCAGACTCAAAAGGAAAACAGATCAACATCCATATGATATCAGATTGTGTGATGTATAAATTATTTTTCTTCTTTGCATTATATAATTCAAAGTACTAATAAAACCTATTAGTATGATAATTATGTCTGTGTTCGTTAAACAATAGTTTTAACATACAGGTCCTTCTCAAAAAATTTGCATATTGTGATAAAGTTCATTATTTTCTGTAATGTACTGATAAACATTAGACTTTCATATATTTTAGATTCATCACACACAAACTGAAGTAGTTCAGGCCTTTTATTGTTTTAATATTGATGATTGTGGCATACAGCTCATGAAAACCCAAAATCCAAAAAATTTGCATATCATGAAAAGGTTCTCTAAACGAGCTATTAACCTAATCATCTGAATCAACTAATTAACTCTAAACACCTGCGAAAGATTCCTGAGGCTTTTAAAAACTCCCAGCCTGGTTCATTACTCAAAACCGCAATCATGGGTAAGACTGCCGACCTGACTGCTGTCCAGAAGGCCATCATTGACACCCTCAAGCAAGAGGGTAAGACACAGAAAGACATTTCTGAACGAATAGGCTGTTCCCAGAGTGCTGTATCAAGGCACCTCAGTGGGAAGTCTGTGGGAAGGAAAAAGTGTGGCAGAAAACGCTGCACGATTCCAGACCTTGGGGGACCTGCAGAAGCAGTGGACTGAGTCTGGAGTAGAAACATCCAGAGCCACCGTGTACAGGCGTGTGCAGGAAATGGGCTACAGGTTGCAAATTTTGCATGTCATTCGGAAATCAAGGTGCCAGAGTCTGGAGGAAGACTGGGGAGAGGGAAATGCCAAAATGCCTGAAGTCCAGTGTCAAGTACCCACAGTCAGTGATGGTCTGGGGTGCCATGTCAGCTGCTGGTGTTGGTCCACTGTGTTTGATCAAGGGCAGGGTCAATGCAGCTAGCTATCAGGAGATTTTGGAGCACTTCATGCTTCCATCTGCTGAAAAACTTTATGGAGATGAAGATTTCATTTTTCAGCACGACCTGGCACCTGCTCACAGTGCCAAAACCACTGGTAAATGGTTTACTGACCATGGTATTACTGTGCTCAATTGGCCTGCCAACTCTCCTGACCTGAACCCCATAGAGAATCTGTGGGATATTGTGAAGAGAAAGTTGAGAGACACAAGACACAAGAATCTGCAAAAGGATTCCCGACCAAGTATTGAGTGCAGAACTGAACATAATTATATGAAGGTTGACTTTTTTTTTGTATTAAAAACACTTTTCTTTTATTGGTTGGATGAAATATGCAATTTTTTTGGGATTTTGGGTTTTCATGAGCTGTATGCCACAATCATCAATATTAAAACAATAAAAGGCTTGAACTACTTCAGTTTGTGTGTAATGAATCTAAAATATATGAAAGTCTAATGTTTATCAGTACATTACAGAAAATAATGAACTTTATCACAATATGCAAATTTTTTGAGAAGTACCTGTACATTCTAAAGTGTTGAAGGTATCTGTTTGATCATTGCGAATTGCATGTAAAACTATTGATAGCAGTTAAAATAAAAAAATATTGTTTTTAATTTACCTTGTTTTCAAACTACAGTGGTGTGAAAAACTATTTGCCCCCCTCCTGATTTCTTATTCTTTTGCATGTTTGTCACACAAAATGTTTCTGATCATCAAACACATTTAACTATTAGTCAAAGATAACACAAGTAAACACAAAATGAAGTTTTTAAATGAGGGGTTTTATTATTTAGGGAGAAAAAAAATCCAAACCTACACGGCCCTGTGTGAAAAAGTAATTGCCCCTGAACCTAATAACTGGTTGGGCCACCCTTAGCAGCAATAACTGCAATCAAGCGTTTGCGATAACTTGCAACGAGTCTTTTACAGCGCTCTGGAGGAATTTTGGCCCACTCATCTTTGCAGAATTGTTGTAATTCAGCTTTATTTGAGGGTTTTCTAGCATGAACCGCCTTTTTAAGGTCATGCCACAACATCTCAATAGGATTCAGGTCAGGACTTTGACTAGGCCACTCCAAAGTCTTCATTTTGTTTTTCTTCAGGCATTCAGAGGTGGATTTGCTGGTGTGTTTTGGGTCATTGTCCTGCTGCAGCACCCAAGATCGCTTCAGCTTGAGTTGACGAACAGATGGCCGGACATTCTCCTTCAGGATTTTTTGGTAGACAGTAGAATTCATGGTTCCATCTATCACAGCAAGCCTTCCAGGTCCTGAAGCAGCAAAACAACCCCAGACCATCACACTACCACCACCATATTTTACTGTTGGTATGATGTTCTTTTTCTGAAATGCTGTGTTACTTTTACGCCAGACGTAACGGGACACGCACCTTCCAAAAAGTTCAACTTTTGCCTCGTCGGTCCACAAGGTATTTTACTAAAGTCTTGGCAATCATTGAGATGTTTTTTTGCAAAACTGAGACGAGCCTTAATGTTCTTTTTGCTTAAAAGTGGTTTGCACCTTGGAAATCTGCCATGCAGGCCGTTTTTGCCTAGTCTCTTTCTTATGGTGGAGTCGTGAACACTGACCTTAATTGAGGCAAGTGAGGCCTGCAGTTCTGTAGATGTTGTCCTGGGGTCTTTTGTGGCCTCTCGGATGAGTTGTCTCTGCGCTCTTGGGTTAATTTTGGTCGGCCGGCCACTCCTGGGAAGGTTCACCACTGTTCCATGTTTTTGCCATTTGTGGATAATGGCTCTCACTGTGGTTCTCTGGAGTCCCAAAGCTTTAGAAATGGCTTTATAACCTTTACCAGACTCAATTACTTTTGTTCTCATTTGTTCCTGAATTTCTTTGGATCTTGGCATGATGTCTAGCTTTTGAGGTGCTTTTGGTCTACTTCTCTGTGTCAGGTAGCTCCTATTTAAGTGATTTCTTGATTGAAACAGGTGTGGCAGTAATCAGGCCTGGGGGTGACTACAGAAATTGAACTCAGGTGTGATAAACCACAGTTACGTTATTTTTTAACAAGGGGGGCAATCACTTTTTCACACAGGGCCATGTAGATTTGGAGTTTTTTTTCTCCCTTAATAACGTAAACCTTCATTTAAAAACTGCATTTTGTGTTCAATTATGTTATCTTTGACTAATAGTTAACGGTTTTTGATGAGCAGAAACATTTAAGTGTGACAAATATGCAAAAGAATAAGAAATCAGGAAGGGGGCAAATAGTTTTTCACACCACTGTACATATTAAATGATTATGTTCTCATTGTTTCCAATTGATACTCTTTAGCTAATTACTTTGTATTTGTGGGTAGTAGTGGGTTGCAGTGGTTTGTTCTACCGAAATCAAACTGTTTCCTCTAACCTACTGCATATAAATAATTGAATGTTAGAAAATGAACCTCCACCCAACTGCAGTAAAAAAGGCACAGTTGAACAGAAGTCATGATGAAACTAGTCCACATGAAATTACGAAAATGCAGAAGATACTGTATATATTTCACATCTCAGAGGTTATACAGGGTGACACAAGAAAACTTTTTAACCGTCCAATAAAACTAGAAGTGATAAAAGAAATACATTTTACTCATAGGAATTGAAACCTAAAACTTGCCATTAATGAAATATTGATGGAATTTATAATTTTTTTTAATTACGTCCTTTAGATGGCGTCCTCCTGTATGAATAAATTCTAAAGTTCCCGTTATTTTGTGTCACCCTGTAAATGGACACCAACAGGGGTAAAGGACATTTTACTGTCAACTTTGCTTCCCTGTCTGCATTCCTCAGTCAATTTCAGTAAGCTTTTTAGTGGGAATAACCACTGAAAAAAACCTCAGTCCATCTCAGGGCACCATGCAAACACAAATGCATGCATCGCTCACAGCTGTGGGGCAAATTTAGTATACTGTATCTTACTGGTCAGTTTTTGGAACTTGGGAAGAAACTGGAAAACCCAGAGGAAACCTTAAAAGACACAGGGTACACATGCAGGAACCAGAGATCAGAACTGAACCAGAAGAGCGAGACAGTGAGAGACATGCGCAATGCAGAGGAACTTTTCAACCTTTCCTTACACATTTTCAATTGTTTGGTGTTCCCTTTTTGACCTTTTTTTTTTTTTTTTTAATTACAAGCTACTGTACCGCAATATTTGATATGTTAGTTTAATGGTGGTGAGAGGTACAGTACTGTAGGAAAGAAAGTTTCTCTACATGCATTTCTCTTCACCCTACCTTTGTCTGTGGGCACACACCATCTAAACTTCGCACCGGAATTTACAAATTGTCACTTAAGCGTTACTTCAATTTACACTAAGCAAATTTGACCACCATTATAGTCTTCTCACAGGAGGTATAATTTAATAGGTTTAGGGCAGGGGTTCTGAATTAAAGTTTAAAGTTTTTCCTTAGATTTCTATGGAATGCAATCAATAATCTTTAATCAATCTTTAGATAGAGAGATACAGTACTATAGATAGATAGATAGATAGATAGATAGATAGATAGATAGATAGATAGATAGATAGATGAACACTTTATTGATGCTGAAAAAAACCAAGTTTGTCTCATATGTTCCAAAACTGTGGGACTAATAAAAATCGGTAATGTGAAGCACACTGGAAATCAGATGGAAATTATCTATCAAATGGAAAAGTTAACTTTAATCTGAGGAGAGTACATTGGATCACTGGTCAACAGTCCCGTTCTTTTTCACCATAGGCCAGTAAAGACTATTCTGTTAACTCTGGCTCAGGCATGGCTGGTTGCTATAAAGGCAACAGTTGTTGCCCATTTCCTATGGACATCTGTGTGTGGTGGCTCTTGATGCACTGACTCCAATCTCAGTCCACTCCTTGTGAACCGCCTTTGGAACCTTCTTAAGGATGCAGTCATTCCGATTTCTTGTAATCTTACTAACGACTGTCTGTGGCTTATTCTGTGTACCGGTGTGGATTATCATCTTTAGGACAAATGGTAAATCAGCAGTCTTCCTCCACATAAATGTGGTTGCTTATACTGAACTAGACTGAGAGTTACACAGTACAGGGCATGGCATAAGCAAAAGGGATAAATGGTTTTCAAAACTGTATGCATTTGTATTTAGCCCCGTTTACTCTGATAACCCCTAACTACTGTAAAATGCACTGAAACCAATTGCCTTCAGAAGTCACCCAAATAATAAATAGAGTCCACCTGTGGGTAATTTAATCTTGGTATAAAAATAGCTATTAAAATATGGAGATGTGTAAAGCAGGGTTAGGTTATTTAAAAAATTATCACACGCTTTAAACATCTCACAAAGCACCGTTCAATCAATCATCTGAAAATGGAAAGAGTATGGCACAACAGCAAATCTAGCAAGGCATGACCATCCACCAAAACTGAAAGGGCAGGAAAGGAGAACATTAATCAGAGAAGATCCACAGCTCAGGTGGGAGAATCTGCCCACAGGGCAACTATTAATCATGCACTCCTCAAATTAGCCCTTTATGTAAGAAGAAGGCCATTATTAAAAGAAAGCTATAAAAAGTCCATTTTGCGACAAGTCATGTGGGCGCACAGCAAACATGTGGAGGAAGGTAATATGGTCAGAAAACACAAAAATTTTACTTCTTGCAACCAATGCAACCAACATTGCACACCTTCCTAAACACACTATCCTCACAGTGAAACATGGTGGTGGCAGCAGCATTTTGCAGGGTTGCTTTTCATCAGCAGGGACATGGAAGCTGGTCACAGTTAATGGGAAGATGCATGGAGCCAAATACGGGGCAATCTTAGAAGTCTGTAAAAGTCTGCAAAAGCCTTGAGACTAGGGCGAAGATTCACATTCCAGCAGGACAATGACATTATAATGGAATGGTCTGGAGCAAAGCATATTTATGTGTTAGAATGGTCCAGTCAAAGTCCAAACCTAAATCCAATTGATAATCTGTGGCAAGAACTTGAAAAGTGCTGGTAACAGTTACTCTTCATCCAATCTGACTCAGCTTGAGCTATTTTGCTAAGAATAATGGGCAAAAATGTAACTCTCTCAATGTGCAAAGCTGAAAACTGTAGCAAAAGATAGTTCTACAAAGTATTGACGGGGACGGGGACGGGGACGGGGGGTGGGGTGGGGGGGATGTTGACGGGGGTGGGGGAAGGGTATACAGCATACAGCACAGTGCAAAAGTCTTGGACCACCCTTCATTTCATATCAAATTTAATTAAATAATGTAGGTTTAATTAAAAACATAGGAACAATTGTCTTACTGTGCCAGGCTATGAAATGCCTAAAGATGCACATTAAACATGGGTTGTTTATATAACAGTCTTAGCAGCAATCTCATTTCCCCTCTTTTTTTCTAAATAATTCAATGATTTATACAGTAGGTCACTGTGCGACTTAACAAACAAACAAACAAACAAACAAACAAACAAACAAAAGCATTCGTCTGAAATTGCTCAAGGACAGGAACTGGACTAAAAAAAATATATCCTTAAAGTCCAAAAGTCCTTCAGGAAGCTTGGAGAACTATTCTTCAAGACTACATTAAAAATACAAGAATGTCTGACTAATTGGAAGCAAAAGATGAAGTGAGATTGAGATTTTCACTGTACTGCCTATAAAATAGGGTACTTGACATGCTGAAGTAATGGAACAAACCACTAAACACTTCACTTGTTTTGTTTCATTGAAATTGCTAGTTTGTCAGACACATCCTGTGTGGGTGGCCACAGGAAGTTCTTCTCAAAAGAGCCTAGTATCTTCAAATGCATATTCTTTGTTTAAATATGGTTTACTGATGCTCTAAATAAAGTCAGACAAATATGATAAATGTGATAGATTTTTCTAAATAAGAACCCATAAAATGTATATTCAAAATATATAGCTAATTATCCACTTTAATACATCATGGACTAGCAGACATCATAATTTAACCATATTGAACAGTTAACAAACGCTTTTGGAGGAGTCAAATCATCAAAAAAAAAACAGCTGAGGAGATAATGAGGTTCATTGTTCCAGGACAGTTCTGGAGACAGATGTAACAAGGCACACTGATTCTGTCTTTCTGACATTTCTGATTTTGCCTTTCAATTTCTCACCCATCTAAATATTTTTTATATGAAAATTATTACAAATAATAAAAAACTATTTAAATAAGAAAAGCCAAGTTAACCAAGCTTTTCAGGTGGGGTTTAGGGATGGTCTTCAAATAAGAAAAACATCTTCCATTGTGTGAGCTACAATTAACAGTTGTAAAATGACAGTTGAGATTAAAGTTAAATCTCTGCACAAAGTACTCAGGATGAGCAGAATTATATACACAATGCATATACAATAAATTAAATAAAACACATGCCATTATAATTCCTCTCTATTCATACATTTATTTATATAATCAGGTATTTTGATTTCACAAGGTTTTGTAAAAAAAAAAAATGCAAAAACCGTGTCTAAATACCAATTTAAGGGTCACAATAGAATAGACTGATCAGCCATAAAATTAAAACCATTACCATTAAAAACACCTAGGCTTTTGAGTCCGCCTATGCCTCAGGGGTAGCTCATGTCCCTCAGGGCATGGCTCTGCAGGGTGTGCACCAGGATGTTAGCTGAGGATTCTTTCGGTGCTGCAAGTTGCAGTGTGGGGGCTCCACAGGTTGAATATGTCCGGCACATCCCATGGGTGCTTGATCGGATCTGAATCTGCGAAGGCCAGGTCAGAGGCGTGGCGAGCTGTGGTGGGTGCCAACATTGACTTTTTTTCTTCAATTTGTGCTGCATTGTCTTTTGTGTGGGATTAGACCAGATGGGCTAGGTTTTTTTTTTTTTTTAATAACTGATAATGAATGCTTTTCAATTCACTGTGATGTTAATGTTATGGCTTATCAGTGTATATAGTTATTGACAATGTCACATTTAAATGACTCGCTGTGCTACAGTGATGACAGGAATCCAAATTCATCTATTATAGACAAAATAACCAATATAAGTAAAAAGTCTAGGAATACAAAAAAAAAAAAAAACTTTATTCAAAGTCTTTAAAATGGCTTTACTGACGTCCCTCTACTGTTGTTAAAAAGTGTTGTGTGATATAAAAGGTTCTTGCAGCTACATATATCTCCTACACACAGGAAGTGAGCAGACGGCGATAAGAAAACAAGCTGACTAGGTGTCATTTAGTGGCTTTTAAAATCACGTGGTAGGCCAAGTGGGTTACATTTAGTTACATTTATGTATATAACAGACTGAATCAGTGAAGACACTATTTAAAGTAAGATGTGGACATCAAGGCCAATTATATGGTTTTAATTAGGTGGTTATGGTTTTATAAAAATAATAATAATAATAATAATAATAATGATGAAAAACAGCATAACAGTAAACAGGAGGACATTTAGATATGATTATAAATAGAGAGGAAAATAAAAATAAAGAATGAACATTGCAATTAAAATTCTAATTATATTATCTACTTTTTAAGTAGTTCATCGTAAACATCTGCTAGATATTCATGCTGTTTAGTTACACACATCGTTGTTGCACAGTGATGGAAACCAGCTTCAGGTGTTGCTGCCGTCTCCCCATCCCCCCCCCCCCCCCCTTTTTACTTGAGTACTGTATGTAACAAGGGAGTATGTGACCTTAAAACCCAAATTGAAAAAGAGGGTTTATGTATGGAGATGGTATTCTCCTGAGGACTTTATAAGCCAGAGTAAAAAAACTTTAAATCAATTGCAAAAGAAATAGACAGCCGCTGCAAACATCCTGAAAGAAGTGCAGGTTGTTCTTTGCTTTTCATTGTATGTGTTGATAATCTTGACTGCAGCATCTTGGCTAGCTGCAATCTGTCTATTGTGGTTTTTGGTACATTCGAAACAAAACTTTGCATTAGATGAGATGTAAAAAAAACATCATCATGGCTTGACTTCTTATGATGCTGTATTTCGATGGGCGCCATAAGGTTTGTGGTTTCTTAAACATAAAAAAAAAAAAAGTGATTTGGTTTTATTTTTTGGTTGGTTGTCTATTTTTATTACATATTTCTGCAAAATCAGGCACTACACTTCCAGTAAATACACACTGTTTTAGTATCAGAGCCAAATTCCATATCCTATCATTAGTTTCTTAGCACTAATTAGGATTTCAGTTTCTTTTCTTTATTTATTTGTAAAAGATATTTAATATTTACGTAAAATATATACCATATGCCCAGCTGATATTTCCTTCATATATATTTATTCATACAGGTATATATGGTTAATATATACATATACAGTAATTAGATCATTTCACCTGACTGGTGTCCTCACTCCTCTATCCAATTATGCTTCACGCTTTTTGACCTTCCTAGGTTGGGGTAATGGTGGAGGTGGTTCCTCCTCATCCTCTTCTGGAGGTGGTGGAGGCCGAGCACGGTGCTGTTTTTTGGGTTTAGATTCATTCTCATAGGGGACATCGTGAGCAGAAACATTATCATAGGGTTCTGGTGGTGCCGGCTGACCTTTTGCTGTTGTCTTTGTTTTTTGTTGACCGTTAGATGGTGCGGTGTGGAGGTAGTTCAGTCTGAACTCTTCTTCATCTGAAAAAGAATATAAGATTTATGATAATTGTTATTATTATTATTATTATTAGTAGTAGTAGTAGTAGTAGTAGTAGTAGTAGTAGTAGTATCACAAACCATATTTATCATTCATGATTCATATTCGTGAGTCATGGAAAGAAATATTTAGTTTCTATCATTATGTTATAGACTTTTTATTTGCTGTACAAAGCACTCGTATCACAATGACCAATTATTTATATATATATAAATACTTAACTTTGGTAAAGTTTGGTAAACACAAGCACAGGCATTTATTAATGCGCAGTATGTTTTTTTAAAATATAAGATGATAAAATTATATAACATAACCCACCCCAACCTTTTAAACACCCTTTTAGAAACAGCATGGCTCAAACATTTCTGTTTCATATTTTACAATAAAGGTTAAGGTAAAAGTTTTATTACTTTTATACTATTTTATATATATATATTTATAGTAAACATTTATGAAACATGATTTATATATATATATATATATATATATATATATATATATATATATATATATATATATATATATATATATATATATATATATACACATTATTTTTTTTATAAAAATATAACTTTTTTGAAGCCTGTTGATATTAGTGATTTTTAGAAAACTGTCAAAGATCTTTTGACTTTATTTGCCGTTTTAAGTCATTAAAAAGTATTATATTTTATCAATGCTTTTAAACAAACACAGTTCCCATCAAAAATACAAACAGCGCTTTGGCAACAATAACCTGCTTTAAACACCTGCTAATCTGTTATTTAAAAAAAAACAAAAAAAAACATAAGCATTCTTCTTTTTCAGAAGAAAAGCCTCAAACAAAGTAGATCAGTAGGCGTGGCATAAAGTAGGCCAGCAACATTTTTTTTTCCAAAAGTCAATTTTTATTTCTTATATGTAGTAATAAGCTTAAAAATTAAAACATTACAAAAGGATAATATATAAGTATGCTAATAATCGTAATTTTTTAATGCCATGGCCTCAGCATAAGTGTATTATGCGGCTAAGCAAACTGGTCGGAAAATTGTCAGAGTTCTGAGTTCACACTGGCCTCGTGTTAGTCATTTTGTAAACCACATGTCCATCACTCAAAGCGCATATGCCAAATATAGTATCATTGCATTTGGTTGAGAAAAAAAGACTAATCTTTAGAGACTGAGAGAAAAACAGGCTGCATGCTAAAGTGAACCTTATAAGGCTACAGTATAAAGTCTACTTCTCCAGGGTAAAATCAACACCTGTGTTTAATATCACACTCATAGCTAAGACTGATTCAGATATGTGTCATTTGCTGTGTAGTTGCTTAACCGGAATATACTAAATAAAATCCCGATTGCGTTTTAATCTGTACACACATGTGTATTTTAGGTGTACAGTAGCAGGAGAAGTGATGGGACCAAACGCTTATTTATTCATTTAAGGCACAACTGACCATGAACCAATCTTCCGATGATAATAATAATACCCTTTCTATAAAATAACCTAGTTATTGCCACTAGGCAAAATGATTCAGTGTTAGTAACAGAGGAAAATTAAAGTTTATTTTATATCTCCATTCCATTTTCACTATTATTCAAGTTTGATTCTCAGAGTAGTTGCTTTCACAAAGAAAAGTATAATCCCAAATGGTTAATCTCTTTTCCATTATAGTAGCTAATACAACATGATAAAAAAAAAAAAAAACATTCATGACCAAAACCAAATCGCTATGATACATTATCACGTAAAAACATGCCTTTGAAGTGTATTGTTGCATGCAGGTGACAAAGGGCCAAGGAGAATAGGTGGCCTTTCCATCATCAGAAAGCCAAAATAACCACTCTTTACAAACATGCTGAGCAGAAAAGCATCTCCAGAATACAAAACATGCCAAAACTACGAGGATACGAGGTACTGTAAATCTCAGATTTTATTAATAAATAAGACCAGACATCTAATCAACAAGCTATTTTCACCTGCAAAACTGCTTATCACTGTGTGTGTGTGTGTGTGTTTCATGCTATTCAACAGTACAAATAACAGATGTACAAGTGCACATGTTAAGCTTAACTTAATTTAGCTTAACTCAACGTATCTTCTGGAGTATCAGGCAATCTGATGTTTGTTGTGATCATACAGTAAGTGAAACTCTTGACATGTAGTTGGATGGTCTGCCAAATGATTGTCTAATTGGATAACTGCATGAATAAGTATTACGACTATACTGTATAGTGTGTGTATGCAGTATATAAGCCTAGATTATCAATGAAAGAGAAACCTTGCTAATGCTAACTCTACTACATTGCCACTAGGTACTTGAGGTATGGTCGTTACAGGATCCAGAGTTGTTACATTTTACCTACTTAAGCACTAGAGAATTCAACAAATTTTGAATGAAGCTTAGTTAATGCACCTCTAAAACAGGATTACATGATAATTTACTCTCAAAACACTTGTTTAAGCTTAACATTAACTATAAATAGAAATCCAATGTATAATTTTAAGGCTTGCATTTTCAAGTTTTACTTTAGGATAGCCATAATCCTTTATTAATTTTCTTTTTTTTTCCCATTTATAATTTTTTGTGGAAAATCCTAAAAAAAATTTAAAACTGAACGTACCTCGCAGTTGTTTCTCTTTGCGTTTGCAGGAACGGCAGGCAACAGTCACCAGTACAATTGTCAATAACAGTACGAGACCTCCACCACCAGCTAAGATGCTCACCATGAACAAAAAGTCAAAGCCAAAAAGTGTAGAAGGCGTGTAACCTAAGCAACATTCCAAATCATTATATCTGATTAAGAAGACTGTGTAGCATACTCATAATATAATCAAATTAAAATAAAAAAAATTATTACTAAAATAAAGGTGCATGAGAAATACTTACATGTTGCTTCCACTGATTCACTTGTGTTGTTATGAACTGGATTGTGGGCAGTACATTTGTACGTTGACTTGTTTGCTTCAACATTCTCCAAGTTGTCTTTATGATGTTTGAAGACTTTTCCATTTTTCTGCCAGCTGTAAGTCAGTTTTTTGCTACTAACAATACAGCTGAAGTTAGCCTTGTCATTCTGACATCCTGTCATATTCAATATTGGCTTTGGGACTTTTGCTAGTAAATATGGAATAACAGCATTATGAGTGTATTTGTGTAGTATTCAGTGTTATACATCATTTTATATTCATTTCTTATAATATTAATAATAAACATTAATTATATATTATATATTATATTTCAGTTATGCTAAAATTAAATTGAATTACATTGGAGATATTGTGGAGAATATCTAAATTTGTCATCAGGATAAGTGCATTTAGAATCATGTTTTCAGTAAAAAAAAATATTAATAATTCCAAATGTCTTACCATAAATGCAAACACTTTCTGAGTATAATTTTATGCTTTTGCCAGCCTTATTATGAACCTGAACACTGTAATTTCCAGTATAATTCAGCTTCACATTCTCGAACTCCAGGCCATCATTTTTCACGGTCCCTGGTCCCGCTTCTGTCTTGGTTCTTTTGACGAAAATTGCATTATCTTTTTTTATAGTGAACCGATCCCCATTGTCAAGTGTCTGGTCAGTCAGTTCAAACCTGAGAGTGTCCCCTTCTAATAATTTTTTCATGCATGGGCTACAGTCTGTGGACAAAAAAATGAAAGTCATTTTGAATCCATAGTGAAATTCACTTATAATTGAAGGTCAAAACAATTAAGTAACTATTCCTTGTACAAGGCAATAACATTAAAATACATCTACAGAATTTTTACGAGAATAATTTTAATCTCTTTAACCTCATCAAAAATGTTATGCTAAATAACTGTTTAAAAAACTGAAAGAATAACTCAATGTCACAGTACAATACATATGTGCATGCTGAATGCGCCAGAATAGAAAAACACCAAACAGATATGACAGTTAATTAAAACATTTACATTGTTATAGAAATGTGGAAAATATTGACCTACCTCCTAAAATGAATAGAGTGAAGAAACAGAAGAATAAACCTATAGAACTGCCCTTGGTATTCATTGTTCTTCTAAAACATTTCACTGCCAAATGGAGGAAACGCTTTCAGTTTCCTGTAACTTGGAGGTCTGTAAATACGAAGAGCGGCACAGTTAGCGATTTTCATCCTAAATGCAGAAGTGCAGACGGGTGACACACACAAAGAAAAAAGAAGAAAAAACACGCCCACACACACACACACACACACACACACACACACACACACACACACACACACACACACACAAAGCAGAATGTTTTACACACTTGCCCTCCATAAAAGACTGATAAGTGTGTTGCAATTACAAAATAGAAACGCATACATCTGAATGCAAAATGTAACTGCCACATTGCATTTCTTTAGGAAATACATGATGCTAGCTTGATTTTAAAATATAAAATGTGAGAGGTTTGAAATTCATTCATTCATTCATCTTCTATACCACTTTATCCTGTATTTAGGGTCGCGGGACCTGGAGCCTATCCCAGGAGCTTCACGAGGCAGGGTACACCCTGGACAGCGTGCCAATCCATCGCAGAGCACACACACACACACACACACACACACACACACACACTCATTCACACACTATGGTCAATTTAGGAACGCCAATTAGCCTAATCTGCATGTCTTTGGACTGTGGGAGGAAACCGGAGTACCCGGAGGAAACCCACCAAGCACGGGGAGAACATGCAAACTCCGAAAATTTAATTATCTTTTTTTATAGTGAACCGATCCCCATTGTCAAGTGTCTGGTCAGTCAGTTCAAACCTGAGAGTGGCCCCTTCTAATAAATTTTTCGTGCATGGGCTACAGTCTGTGGACAAAAAAATTAAAGTCATTTTGAATCCATAGTGAAATTCACTTATAATTGAAGGTCAAAACAATTAAGTAACTATTCCTTGTACAAGGCAATAACATTAAAATACATCTACAGAATTTTTGCGAGACTAAAATTCCAGAAACGGGAATCGACCCTGGAGGTGCAAGGCGACAGTGCTAACCACTACACTACCGTGCCGCCCGAGGTTTGAAATGATTAATCAATTATTGTTCTTCAAAACACAACCACGTGTGGTTGATAACAAACAGACAACATAAAAAAATATATTTCTACAATGTAATATGGCTGTAAGGTGGCTTATGACCATGTTCAGGTTTCAGACCCAGGAAATTATTTCAACATATTGAGTACATATGGTATAGATAAAGGGTTTATTATTATTATTATTATTATTATTATTATTATTATTATTCATTCTTTTGTAATGAAGAATTGCACACCAACTGTTCTCATTTAGCCATGTTAGCTTATAGGGGATGTTGCATCCCCTGACATCAAATGCTTCCCCCTCTTAAGAAGCCTGCCTCTACAGTATGTCACTATTTTTCATCAGAAATTTGTAAACGCGATCATGGCTAACAATCAGATTTGTTCCTTACCTGTCCATTAACTCTTATTTTTTCTTATATCTTTAAATCAAATTTAGTTTGTCTGTACTGAGCATGATATCGTACATGAATCGGTTTATTCCGGCTAATCTGAAACATTCTGTGTGCTAAACTGTCTGATAGTTTAGTGTTTTTAGACAACTGAATCATTTGACTAGATTGTGATTGCAACAATAACCTGTTAAAAATTTAGGCTATAACAGCAATTTATGTTTGCAAAACCAGAAAAATTGTTCGGGGAACCAAATCTCCCTCCTAACTTGGGCTAGATTTATGTTACATCATGTTACCTTTTAGTCATCAGTGTAACAGTTAACGCATGATCAGTAATTAATCAGAAATACATCAATAAATTTTATTAATTAGAATAATGCACTGTTATTGCGCTGTTAATGCACTGTTAACACCCATTACTTACTCAGGTACAAACTATCTGTGTTTCCTGTCATTTTCGACCACAGGACCACTTTTATCTGTTTTGCTTTGGGGTACAGACCACTTAACCCTGACAGAGGTGTAAAATATCTAGAAACAAAGCATGCACTCATCTCAGTGCAATATATAACATGTAAGCAATAAATTCACCCTCCACAATATTAGTGGAGTTCAAATGGTACATCAAAATGGAGAAATGATCTTAGTGAATTTTACCTTTCTATTGGGGTTTATTGTGAGATGAACTGGTTTAAGTACTGTATTCCAGCAACTGATACAGATGTGAATGAGACTGATAGCTACTGTTTACACAGAATAAAAACATAGAATGAAAATGGAAACATTATATTAATGTGAGAGGTATCAGGTGAGAATGGCCAGGTCTGACAGGAAACCCAAGAAACCACTGCTCAACAATGATGAGCAGAAAAGCATGTCAGAAGGCACACATTAACCTTTGTGTTACAACAGATGAAGGACACATTGGGTTTCACTCCTCTCAGATACGAATAGGAATCTAAGCCTACAGTAGGCACAGACTCAGCACAACTGGACACTAGTAATTTAAAAGGATGCATTTACTGTTTTTTTTTTATTATTTTCTTATAGATAAAGTACATACACGGAGATGTAAAGTATGCTTTGCACAGAGTATGCTACCCCCTGAATTTTACATTTTGCTTACTGTTTATACCTTACATACTGTACAGTCACTTCGGGAGAACTAAACTAAAACATCTTAAGCAAAAATTTTTATATACAAATTTATTCATGTAATAAATTAATAATTGTTGAAAAAATAAGCTTTTTTTAAATAGATTTACTAATACTATTGCTATGCTAAATGTGCAAAAACCAATAGAAATATTGAGTAATTGACTTAATTTAAAAGTAAAGCCTTTGGGCCAGATTCCCGTCTCTGTGCATGTTCTTCCCGTGACTGGTGGGTTTCCTCTGGGTACTCCAGTTTCCTCCAACAGTCCTCCCAAAGACCTTCAGATTAGGCTAATTGGTGTTCCCAAATTGCCCCTTGTGTGAGCATGTGTGTGCCCTGTGATGGATTGGCACATTGTCCAGTGTGTGCCGTGCCTCGTGCCCTAAGCAACCTGGGAAGAGAACTAGGCCCCCTGAGACCCTGAATACAGGATAAAGCGGTATAGACGATGATGAGTATAGCCTTTGGACAAGATAATATTCCTGAGATTGTAGCTTTGGATCTAAGCTGGTTGGGTTTTTTGAAAAGAATTACTGGTCTTACAGCAGGCCTATATGGTAGAGTGGCCAGAGAGTCTCATCAGACCTGAGAATTTTGTTTCTCATGGTCTGAGAGTCCTTCAGGTGCCTTTTGGCAAACTCCAGGCCGGCTGCCATGTGTCTAAGGAGTGGCTTTTACTAAGGAGTGGCTTCCATCTGGCCACTCTATCATATAGGAAATTTTTGGTGGATTGCTGCAGAGATGGTTGTCCTTCTGGAAGGTTCTCCTCTCTCCACAGAGGACCTCTGGAGCTCTGACCTTCCTTTATCTTGATAAAACTAAAGGCATAAAAGTTGGGAAAGGAAGGAGGAGAAAGGCAACTTCCTAATCTATAGATGAAACCTGGCGCTCAATATTTCAATGTAAAATGCTTTCTGGTCTCTTTTGTTATTGTTTTGTTTATTTGTTTTTGCTGCTTTGTATTATAATATTTAACTTAATTGAATATTTTAGGAAGTGAAAAGCTTCACATCAGTTAAATAATTATTTTTTCTCAAACAATGGTAAGTTCATTTGTTACTTAAATACAAAGTCGTATTATACAACAATTAGTTCTGTAATCTGATTGGACAAGAGGCATTTCACTATTTAGACATTTATGTTTCTCAACCATTTATGTAAAACAATCTTTTACACTAACTCTCAGTCATAGCATGGGTGAAAGTAGCTCTGTACAGTCCACAGTACTGGAAAGAGAAGAGAGCAGCTGCTTGCCAAACATTCAAAACTAGTCACAAAAGCACTTTCAGCGAGAAAACACAACTCATAATGTCATACACTTTATCTCCTTAGTAATTGCTTCTATGTCATTTTGAATTGCCTGTGAACTGCCTGTGTTAACGCAGACCAGAAATCTAACTAGCATCTCCTGCTCAAACCCCTGATCAAGCACACAATAAGGGATTGTACACCCTAGTGCTCTAGTTTTCCATTTAAACCTATTTGGGGTTCAACCCCAGAACACCAGAAATGAAATTATATTTAAAAGCAGAATAAGTGGAATTATAGAGTAAATCTCAGGACTGTCCATCACCTCTATGGTTTATTCTCCTCACCTTTTGGCTGCGTAATCCTGTTGATTAGAAGAATATGTCTTAGCAGGCTTGGAGATGCCTCTGACCAAATTCTTTCAAACATTCAGTTTAGGATTTTTTGATGATTATTATTTCCCATCACATTTTATTTGTAACATCCGCATAATGTACTAAGGCATTTCAGCAATCCGACTCTGACCTTGAACCTGAACTGCACTACCAATCAAGTTTTCTCCTTCAGTGTTGTTTTAATATTATTTTTATTATTTTAAAATAAGAGAGTTTGCATGTTCTCCCCATGCTTGTTGGGTTTCCTCCGGGTACTCAGGTTTTCCCTGGCATTCCCAAATTGCCTGCAATTCAAGGTCCTGGGACCTTGAATACAGGATAAAGCAGTATAGACGATGAGTGAGTGATACCACTCCCAGTCAGAATACTCAAAAACATATGCATTCGAATCAAAATGCAGATTTCGCTCACACTTGCTCTGGTGGCAACAGGTAGCGTTAGTTCGCTAAACTAAGCATGTTTAAATTAAAATTCCTATCGCTCAACATTGTGTGGCTCTATTTCACAACAAAGGACATGCAATAAATGTCTTTTAACAATTGTATGTAAAGGGGGAAACACGTCAAACATAATGAAACAGGACACACAGGGTGAAGTTAAAAGCAGAGGGATGCACCGTGTTTGAAAGCTCGCAGACATCAGCTGGCACTGTGTGCGTCCTCGGCCCCAGTCAGACCAACAATAGCAAAGTCAGACACAGTGTCATGTTTTCCAGATGAGGCAAATATGGTCATATTCCTGAAAAAGAATTGCTAAAATTTAACACTAGAAGCGCTGCGCCAGCGTGACCTACTTATAACGCGGTTCACTGGTCAGTTTGACCGCCTATTGTTTTGAATGGGATGCTGTTGCTGACACACAATTATCGCTAGATGGCGCTTTCACCCAAAGCAAATAGTTTAGCTCCAAGATCAACTTGCACTTGGACAAAGCGCCATTCATTCCCGGGTTGATAATCAGCTGTATTTTTTTTCATATTCAACTGAGAAAACCTACTACAGAGTCTCTAAGCGGACAAAAGAAGAGGAAAAAAATGGCAGAAGAAAAGAAACAAGTCATGTTCCCTTTCAAAGCTACACACGATGCTGTGTGAAAACGCTATGGGAACTACTTTGTCGCATTGCCAGCTGTGAAGCATGTGTGCAAACACGCCAAAATTTTGGCTATATATAACCTCGGTCAGGTGACGTCATCTGATTAGATGCAGGTGGAGGTTATAAATACCAGTGAGCCGGCAACAAACCTCAGATCATTTGTCTTCATGCTGACATTGTGATCGCGTGTGTGCAGCAAGCATTTAAAAAAAGAAAAAAAAAGCCATTCTAAACAGAGAGAAAAAAACAATGAAACTCACCAGATATAATGGCCGAGTTTAGTGTTTCATGCCCGTGCGGTAACCGCCTTTCTCAAGATGATAGTCACAACCTCTGTTTTGAATGTTTGGGTGAAAGCCACGCTCTCCTTGGACATGAAGGAGTGTGAGCACTGTGATAATCTCCAGATGAAGGTGCTACGAGCGCGTCTCGCGTTCTTTAGGGAGCCACGAGCCGCTCTGCACTCCTGGGGCTCACAGGTTGATTTGGCCGAGGCACGAGAGACGGAGCCCCTCCTTTCTCTCGCCTCCTCCCCGGATCACGCTCTCTCTCCCTCCACTTCGCGAGCGCACTTCGGTGCTTCTCGGGAGTGTTTGGGAGAGACTCACTCTCTTGCTTCTGTAGATATGGATGTAGCTACCTCAGAACGATCCTCTAGAGATGATAAAGAGTATGAGGAGTTAATTGAGGTTATAACACGCGCAGTCGAACGTTTACACATTGACTGGCCACAGGAGCAAGCTCACCCAAAACGGTCGAAATTAGATGACAGATTTCTGTCGGGTAGCCAGGAGATGGCGCCACAACGCCGCTCTCTCCCTTTTTTTATGATCTCCACAACGAGTTATCTCGTTCATGGAGACGTCCTTTTTCTTCCCGTATCTTTGTACCTTCGACTTTGTTTTATTCGAACATTGTTGATGCAAAGGCACGAGGTTATGTGATGATGCCCCAGATTGAGGAGACGCTTCGCGGGCTATCTCGCTCCTGGAAAATCATCCTCACTAAAAAAGCCGACCCTTCCCTCCAAGGCATGTAGAACTTCTTCTACCCTGGTAGGGAAGGCGTTCCAAGCAGCAGGTCAGGCCGGCGCTTCCTTGCACACCATGGCGGTTTTGCAGGCGTATCAGGCTGACCTGCTGAATGATCTGAGCACGAGCGGCAATATGAATCAGGAAGCGTTCATAGAATTACGCCGGGCTACTGATCTGTCCCTGCGTGCGACGAAACAGACAGCCCGTGCTATTGGCCATCCTATGGCCTCCCTGGTGTCTGCAGAGAGGCACCTCTGGCTAAATCTAACTGGTATTAAGGACAAAGATCGGGCATTCCTTCTCGATGCTCCCATCTCACCCTCAGGCCTATTTGGCGAAGCAGTTAATACCGTCGCCACCAGATTTAGAGAGGCCAGTCTTTATGAACAAGCTTTTGGGAAATTTCTCCCACGCCGTGCCCAGGTGTCAAGGCCATCGGCCACCCAACCTCGACCTGATCTGAATCTCGCTAGACGAGAGGCGCAGAAGGAAAGCGTCAGTAGCCGCGCACCCCCCTGTAAGGACTGGGGTACGGCTCGGCGCCCCCCTCAGGCCGCCCCCAAGAGAATAGATCGCTCTGTCTTCTTTACGAAGAAGCGTTCCTGAGAGCAGAGCTCAGGACCGTGGGGGTGACCCCACCTGGGGACGAGCATATAGGAGCATGCCCCCCCGGGCACCCCCATAAATCGCCAGGGCGGCCTGCGTTCGCGATGCTTGAACCAGCTAGCACATCAGGTTCTGCTCTGGGCTCAGGAAAAGTTCCTGTCCTTCAGGGGGCGATTCACATTCCAGGATACAGGAATGTGGGAGCAGACTTTCTGTCCAGACAAGCTGTGAATCACGGGGAATGGAAACTCCACCCCGAAGTAGTCACTCAAATCTGGGAGAGATTCTCTACAGCAGAGGTGGACCTCTTTGCCTCACAGGAGACTGCACAATGTCCCCTCTACTACTCTCTGACTCATCCAGCTCCCCTGGGTCTGGACGCAATGGCCCATACGTGGCCCAATTTATGCCTCTATGCGTACCCTCCGGTAGCTCTGCTCCCGGGAGTCCTGGCGAGGGTCCGTCAACACGGTTTGCGCCTCTTATTGATAGCACCCCGTTGGGCGGCCCGAGTATGGTTCTCAGAGATAATATCGCCCCTCGACTGCTCACCTTGGATGATTCCAGTGAGGAGGGATCTTCTATCTCAGGCGCAGGGGACAATATTTCATCCCCGGCCCGAGCTCTGGAACCTTCATGTTTGGCCCCTGAACGGGACCAACTGAGTCAAGCTGGCCTTTCAGCCGGCATAATTGACACCATCCTAAGTGCTAGGGCTTCCTCCACTAGAAGGATTTATGCCTTCAAATGGAAGGTATTCGAGAGCTGGTGCTTGGCAAAGCAGGTGGACCCAGTCCACTGCCAAATCGTTTCAGTGCTGGAATTCCTGCAAGAGAAATTGTCCTCGGGCTTGTGCCCTAGTACCCTCAGAACGTACGTGGCCGCTATTTCACCCTGCCACATTCTGACTGAAGGGGTTACTGTGGGAAATCACCCTTAGTTGCCTGTTTTTTCGTGGAGCTAAACGGTTGAGGCCACCCACTAGAGTCACGGCTCCTTTGTGGGATTTATCTACCGTGCTCGAAGCTCTAATCGACACTCCTTTTGAACCGCTAGAGTCAGCGCACGACAAGTTTCTGACTCTAGAGATGGTTCTTCTTATGGCCATTACCTCTCTAAAGAGGATCGGAGACCTGCGTGCATTATCAGTCTCCCCATCTTGCCTGGACTTTGCCCCTGGGCTAGTCAAGGCCATTCTGCATCCTCACCCAAACTATCTACCGAAAGTTGCTTTCTCAACCATGCACCCTGTCGTCCTGGAAGCCTTCTGTCCTCCGCCTTTTGCGGATTCGGAGCAGGAGAAACTTCACCTACTGTGCCCAGTACGTGCTCTTCAGGCTTATGTCCACCGCACCAGCCAGTGGCGTAAGTCAGAGCAACTCTTTATATGTTATGGAGGCCGCAACCGGGGGGCGGCCGCCACCACACATACTCTGTCACACTGGGTGAGAGATGCTATTGCCCTCTCCTATGAGACACGTGGACTCACTTCGCCTCTAGGAGTCAAGGCTCATTCAACCAGAGGGGTCGCCTCATCTATTGCTTTTGCAAGAGGTACTCCCCTGCAACAAGTGTGTGACGCGGCGGGTTGGTCCTCTCCGCACACATTTGTAAGATTTTATAGTCTGGATGTCCATGCCACTCCGGGCTCACGAGTCCTCGAGTCAGCTTCCCAGACATGAATCTGAGACCTTCTCGGTCTTGTGCACACATGCGACACAACCTTGGGGTCCAGACACCTGTAGTGCGGCGGCGTTGGTATTCTCGTTCCCATAGCGTTTTCACGCAGCATCGAGTGTAGCCTTGAAAGGGAACGTCTCGGGTTACTTTGCTGTAACCCTGTTCCCTGAAAGGCGGGAACGAGATGCTGCGTCCGAATGCCGCACTACCACGTGACCGGACGTCCATTCAGACAAATTAATCTAAGGTTTGTTGCCGGCTCACTGGTATTTATAACCTCCACCTGCATCTAATCAGATGACGTCACCTGACCGAGGTTATATATAGCCAAAATTTTGGCGTGTTTGCACACATGCTTCACAGCTGGCAATGCGACAAAGTAGTTCCCATAGCGTTTTCACGCAGCATCTCGTTCCCGCCTTTCAGGGAACAGGGTTACAGCAAAGTAACCCGAGACGTTTTGCATTATAACCCAAAGTTTTTGGCATGACTTTTTTCTGCCGTTTTTTCTCCTCCTTTGTCCATCTAAGGGCTTTGTACTATAACAAAAAGGAAAGCTCTACTTAATTTTATATCGTTTTGAGAAAATCCATTAGTTCGTTAATTTTATTTGAAGCTTCTGAACGTCTCGGGTGGAGCAGGAGCAGCGATTTAGTTCTGAACTCGCTTCCGTGAAATTATCACTAAAACAATATTAAGTTTGAATAAATCAGATCTACCACAGCAGATAATAAACTATGGTATGTCATAACCGAAGCAAACACCACGATTATGCCTTGTTTCATTCGACGGGAACGTGGTTCACTTGACCGCGGTGTACTATAAACCTGTGGAATGTTTCACCGTTTATGCTCACATACTGTAAGAGTAATAAAAGCGAGTGAAATGTGGAAGTGATGTGTGGCAACTCATGATGAGAACTAAACCAAAGATTTCGGTAACTCCACTTGCCCCTTGCCCCTGCATGTTTAATATCTGCATAGTGACACTGAACATCTTCACTTTTCTGTTTACCTCTGTAAAAAAGCTGTATTTTGTTTGTTTATATTTCGAATTTTTATAACAGTAGAAGAAGTACGTGTGCACGCACACACACACACACACACACACACACCTCCCCTGAGCCCTCGGTAAACATCCAATCACCGTCGGTATACAAATGAGTCAAGACGTAGCCTAACGTAGTGTCGTGTCGGATTTCAGCGGTCACGGAGTGGAAAGACTTTGAAGAAGTTGTAGCGTTTTTTTCAGTTACAACAAGCACAGCGATGAGTCCACGTTGTTTCACTGTTTATGACATAGTGACGGTAAACAGCTGAACAACTTCACTTTTCCGTTTACCTCTGAGAAAAAAAAGCTGTATTTTGTTTGTTTATATTTAGAATTTTTATAGTAGTACAAGAAGGTTACAGTTTGGTCTGTGTAGTTAGTGCCCTTGTAGAGAATAAATGAATGAATAACACCTTCATATGCTCTCTCAAGAGAGTGCCATAGTCTATTGTTAATTTTAATGATTTGGCTGAAACTAATTATCACTACATAAGTACCCTAACACCATTGATCATGAGTTTCAGCTGAAACTAATTCTATACTTGTAACAGAAAATGTAGATGCAGATTCCAAATGTATAAAGATGCATGCTATTATTTTATATATGTGTGTGTGTGTGTGTGTGTGTATAATCAAGGCCGGCTCTACGCAGGGGCAAGAGGGGGCAGCGCACCCTCAAATAACTGTCTGCACATGTTAATATATTCCTAAAATTTATATATTACAAGTTGATAAACTGATCTGCGGTAGCGGAAAAATCAGCTGAAAAAAGGACAGGCTGTAGCGCACGCGCACACACACACACACCTCCCTTGAGCCCTCGGTAAACATCCAATCACCGTCTGTCGGATTTCAGCGGTCACGGAGTGGAAAGACTTTGAAGCAGTTTATATAAAATATATAAAATATAAAGTATATATATAAAATACTTTTCAAATAAAATCGCTATTACTTGACCCCAAGTCATTTCTGGTAAATCAACTGCATATGTAGTTTATTTACAGTAATTCATAAAAAAATGTATATACATTGTACAGTACAAGGTAAACACGAGAAAGATTACAAAATTAAAAAACAGTGTCAACTTTATAAACAGCTTAGTACTGTGCGTCGAGATGCTGAAATCCTTTGCATGTTGTCGCTCCATTTTGTGCTTCCAAATGATGAGATACAGTATTTGACCGACAGACTAGAACAAAAGAACTCAAGGTGTGATCACAACCCCCTCCGAACGACCGTGCCATCAATCACTGACCACCTCAGAAGTTCCCTCTAATGTATGCTGATGATTTGCAAGTATTTTTATCACCATTCAAAGGCTTACATTTCATTTAGCCTAAGTAAATGAATATAGTCAAATTTACCTCGTGTTTTCTACTATAAGATTATCATAAACCAAATCTAAGCTAAACGTTACGTTTTAAAATTCTTGTCCTGTTGGCAGGAATCCACTATAGTCAAAGCCTATAGTAAATTTGACTATATTCATCTACTGTACAGTACTTAGAGCTGATCAATTAATGTATAAAAAAAATATATATATATATATACAAACACACACACACAGGTCCTTCTCAAAAAATTTGCATATTGTGATAAAGTTCATTATTTTCTGTAATGTACTGATAAACATTAGACTTTCATATATTTTAGATTCATTACACACATACTGAAGTAGTTCAAGCCTATTATTGTTTTAATATTGATGATTGTGGCATACAGCTCATGAAAACCCAAAATCCCTATCTCAAAATATTAGCATATCATGAAAAGGTTCTGTAAATGAGCTATTAACCTAATCATCTGAATCAACTAATTAACTCTAAACAAATGCAAAAGATTCCTGAGGCTTTTAAAAACTTCCAGCCTGGTTCATTACTCAAAACCGCAATCATGGGTAAGACTGCCGACCTGACTGCTGTCCAGAAGGCCATCATTGACACCCTCAAGCGAGAGGGTAAGACACAGAAATAAATTTCTGAACGAATAGGCTGTTCCCAGAGTGCTGTTCAAGGCACCTCAGTGGGAAGTCTGTGGGAAGGAAAAAGTGTGGCAGAAAACGCTGCACAACGAGAAGAGGTGACCGGTCCATGAGGAAGATTGTGGAGAAGGACTGATTACAGACCTTGGGGGACCTGCGGAAGCAGTGTACTGAGTCTGGAGTAGAAAAATCCAGAGCCACCGTGTACAGGCGTGTGCAGGAAATGGGCTACAGGTTGCAAATTTTACATGTTATTCGGAAATCAAGGTGCCAGAGTCTGGAGGAAGACTGGGGAGAGGGAAATGCCAAAATGCCTGAAGTCCAGTGTCAAGTACCCACAGTCAGTGATGGTCTGGGGTGCCATGTCAGCTGCTGGTGTTGGTCCACTGTGTTTTATCAAGGGCAGGGTCAATGCAGCTAGCTATCAGGAGATTTTGGAGCACTTCATGCTTCCATCTGCTGAAAAGCTTTATGGAGATGAAGATTTAATTTTTCAGCACGACCTGGCATATATATATATATATATATATATATATTCATTCATTCATTCATTCATTCATCTTCTATACCGCTTTATCCTGTGATCAGGGTCACGGGGGGCCTGGAGCCTATCCCAGGAGGCTTTCGGGCACAAGGCAGGGTACTCCCTGGACAGGGTGCCAATCCATCGCAGGGCACTCACACACACACATTCACCCATCCATTCACACACTACGGGCAATTTTGGGAACGCCAATTAGCCTAACCTGCATATCTTTGGAATGTGGGAGGAAACCGGAGTACCCGGAGGAAACCCACCAAGCACGGGGAGAACATGCAAACTCCATGCACACAGAGACGGGAATCGAGCCTGGCCGGGGAATCGAACCCAGACCCTGGAGGTGCAAGGCGACAGTGCTAACCACTACACCACCGCGCCGCCATATATATATATATATATATATATATATATATATATATATATATATACTGTGTATATATACTCAGCAAAAAAGAAACGTCCTCTGACTTTCAGTAAACTTAATGTGTAAATATTTGTATGAACACTAAGAGAGTCAACACCATAAGACATAAACTAAAAATGTTTCACAATGTGTCCCTGAATGAAGGGAGGCTCATAATCAAAAGTACCAGTCAGTATCTAGTATGGCCACCAAGCTGGAGTGCATATCCTCCTCATGGACTGGACCAGATTTGTCAGTTCTTGCTGTGAGATGGAGGGATTGTGTGTTCGGGCAGTTGTTGTGACCATCCTGTACCTGTCACGCAGGTGTGATATTCGGATGTACCCATCCTGTGCAGGTGTTGTTACACGTGGTCTTCCACTGCGAGGATGATTAGCTGTCCTTCCTGTCTCCCTGTAGCGCTGTCTTAGACGTCTCACAGTGCGGACATGGCAATTTATTGCCCTAGCCACATCAGCAGTCCTCATGCCTCCCTGCAGCATGCCTAATGCACGTTCATGCAGATGAGCAGGGACCCTGGGCATCTTTCTTTGGGTGTTTTTCACAGTCGGTAGACGAGTCTCTTTAGTGCTCTGCGCTTTTAGAACTGTGACCTTAAATGCCTACTTTCTGTAAGCTGTTAAGGTCTTAACGACCATTCCACAGATGCATGTTAATTAATTAATTATGGTTAATTGAACATGCATGGAAAACATTGTTTACAATGAAGATCTGTAAAGTTATTTAGATTTTTACAACATTATTGTTGAAATACACAGTCCTGAAAAAGGGACATTTCGTTTTTGCTGAGTATATATGATCAGTTCTCTAGCCCATCTGCTTTAACTTAGATTTTTTAGTATTCATAAGACAACCTTTCAGTTTTGTAAATATTCTTCATTTCACATAAGCTGGTTTGTAGCATATCAAGAATACCAATTACTTTGCTGTTATTGCTGCTAAATACTTTTAATTGAGTAGTTGGATTAGGAAGTATGTACATTTGTTGTGTTTTGTATTTACTCATATTTATGTATACTTTAAACATTTAATATATTGTTTATTCATTCATTCATCTTCTATACTGCTTAATCCTGTGTTCAGGGGGGGGGGGACCTGGAGCCTATCCCAGGAGACTTCGAGCACTAGGCGGGGTACACCCTGGACAGGGTGCCAATCCATCGCAGGGCAATATTGTTTGTTTTATTTATTTTTCAATCAAAAAACAAACATTTTTTATTGTTTCATTATAGCTCTTTTTTAAGTATTGGCTCAGGCACTGTTTAGGCACTGGTACTGTACCATTTTAAAAGTATCAATTTGGTACCAGTATCATAAAAAACCTAAATGATACCCAACCCTAACTGTGACTAGTCTGCAGCTACACAGTACAGCCCCATATTGCAAGCTATAATGCACTTTGAGTTTCAACACCTTTCTATCATATTTACGACAATGTTGTGGGTATGATAGAAAGGTGTCAAAATACACATCCTTCCTTGGACTATTTTTGGTAAGGACTTACCACTGCTCTCACCCAGTTTTGGAAATGCTTTGAGAAGTGATCCTTGATGCACTTGATGCATCCAAATGTGGGATTTTTGGTTCTAATACCCATGTCTTCGTTAGAAAATAGACTGTTCCTGAATATATGGTTTCCTTTGCTGTTTTACTTAGTAGAGCCATAATTTGTTTTTCAGCAGGACAATGATCACGAACACAACTCTAGATTTATGTAAGAGCTATTTGTCAAAGAAGGAGAGTAACTTAAACCCAAGTGAGATGGTTTGGGATGAGTTGGACTAAGGAGGAAAGGAAAAGTTGCCAGCAGATACTCAAAACCTTTAGGAACTCCTTCAAGATTGTTGGATAACCATTGTTAGGGCCCGGTTTAGGTCAGGCCATAACAGGAATGAAAAGAAGAAAAAAAGCGGGTGGGATCAATAGTGCATTCGCTTAGTGTGTACCGCGGCCACATAAAGGGACATTTCGGTTAGGGTGCCAATAATTAAGTGGCTAATGTTGCTCAACGACACCAAGAAATGTACCCGATAACGGTTTAGATGCCCCATAACCAGTGTTCGGGTCCACAAGGGTTAAGCTCTCGCGCGCATGCGTAGGTGTGCCGCGAGGGAACCCGGAAGCAACGTCGGGTCACGTGTGCCGGTATAAAGCCGGAACCGGCAAGCGTTCCTCACAACAAGCGTTGGACTCAACAATACCCATCTCGTTCCGTTTTCTCAAGCTCCCGAATTTACCATCATATACCGGTGAGGCCGAGCCATTTCTCCCGCTCATCATTTCATACACAACAATATCATTGCCTCTGGACTTTCATACACACACTCACACACTCGCATACATTGCACACTCTGTTTATATTTGTATATATTTTGTATATATTGGTTTGGGTGCACCATGTTTGTTTATTTGTTGGTTGGTTTTGTATAATACACTTTGGTTTGGTTTAATTCAAGTTATTGTCTTTCGTCTTTGCTTGTCCCGCCTCAATTGCGCAATACCAGAAGTGTTGTTTATAAGCCCGTATTTTGATTCTCGACCCCGTAGCATAGTAACTAGGGATAAATTAAAATCCAAACATTACATAGTGGTGGCCCGTACAGTATTTTCGGGTATTTTCCGGTTTTGTGTGTCTTGGCAGAACAAAATGGACGCTAACATCGCTAACGCTAAGGTTAAGGCTAGTGGTGCCGGGAAGGCCGACTTTGTTGTAGCTAATAATGTGCTGGATGAGGCATATGTAACACGCCGTGACCCTACAGCTGAAATAACTTCATTGATTAATTCACTGTACATATCGGATAGACATAGAGATAATAATGATGATGATGATATTATTGATGATATTGTATATATTGGTGTGGGTGCACCATGTTTGTTTATTTGTTGGTTGGTTTTGTATAATACACTTTGGTTTGGTTTAATTCAAGTTATTGTGTCGCGTCTTTGCTTGTCCCACCTCGATTGCGCAATACCGGAAGTGTTGTTTATAGGCCCGTATATTGATTCTCGACCCCGTAGTATAAATTAGATAAATTAAGATAAACGTAGGATGAATTAAAATCCAAACGTTACAAGTGTTTATTTACAAAGGTAATTAAAAGCAAATACCCAATTGTTGGCTATGAGCTTCAGAAGCCAACAAGGCCACAATAATAAACAAAATTCCCCTCTACCTAGTCCCGAAGTGAAATATCTAACTTGCAACAAACAAAAAGAACCAGAAATACAGAATGCTACTCTTACAACAAACAGGTAAGGAAAAGAAGGTGTAAACAAAATGGCGTCAACTCCCTACTAAGCCACTAAGTGCAGAATTATACATAAATATATAGTAAACGTCTCGGGTTACTTTGCTGTAACTCTGTTCCCTGAAAAGGCGGGAACGAGATGCTGCGTGAAAACGCAATGGGAAACATCTTGTCATGTTGCCGGTTGTGAAGCATGTGTGTATAAACATGCCAAATTTTGGCCTATATAACCTCGGTCAGGTGACATCATCTGAGGAGACGCACCTGGGGGTTATAAATAGGGGTGAACCGGAAACATTCCTCAGATTGATTTGTCTGAACGGACATCCGGTCACGCAGGCAGTCTGGCATTAGGACGCAGCATCTCGTTCCCGCCTTTTCAGGGAACAGGGTTACAGCAAAGTAACCCGAGGTGTTCCCTTTCAAAGGCTACACTCGATGCTGCGTGAAAACGCTATGGGAACGAGAATACCAACGCCGCCGCACTGCAAGTGTCTGTACCCCAAGATTGTGTAGGGTGTGCGCACAAGGTCGAGAAGGTCTCAGAACTATGCCTGGGGAGCTAACTCAGGGACCCGTGAGACCGGAGTAGCATAAACATCCAGATTATAAATGTAACAAATGGACCAACCTTCCACATCACACAATTGCTGCAGGGGAGTAACTCTTGCAAGAGCAATAGATGAGGTGACCCCTCTGGTCCAATGGGCCCTGATTCCTAGAGGTGAAGTGAGCCCATGCGCCTCATAGGAGAGGGCAATAGCATCTCTCATCCAGTGTAGTGGCGGTCGCACCGCCGGTTGCGGTCCTAAACAAAACTGCTCTGACTTACGCCACTGGTTGATGTGGTGGAGGTAAATCTGAAGAACATGTAAGACACAGTAAGTGAAGTCTCTCCTGCCCCGAAGCTGTAAAGGCGGAGGACAGAAGGCTTCAAAACAATAGGGTGATTTTTTTTTTTGGACTTAGGACAATAGCTCAGTGAGGATGCAGTTACGTGAAAGTCACCTGTCACCTGAAAGTACTAGGGCACAAGCCTGAGGACAACTTTCCTGCAGAGACTCCGGAACTGAAACAATTCGGCAGTGGACTTGGGTCTACCTGCATCTCACGCACTTGCTGCAGGGGAATACCTCTTGCTAGTGCAATAGATGAGGCGATCCCCCTGGTTGAATGAGCCCTGATTCCTAGAGGCGAAGTGAGCCCACGTGCCTCAAAGGAGAGGGCAATAGCATCTCTCACCCAGTATAGTGGCGCTCTGACTTGCGCCACTGGCTCATGCGGTGGATGTAAATCTGAAGAGCACCTACTGGACAGTAAATTAAGTTTCTCCTGCTCCGATGCTGTAAAAGGCGGAGGACAGAAGGCTTCAAAACAGTAGGGTGCATGTTACAAATGGAACTTTTGGAAGATAGTTCAGTGAGGATGCGGTTAAGTACATCTTGAGAGTACTAGGGCACAAGCCCGAGGACAAGCTTTTCCTGCAAAAACTCCAGCACTGAAACATATCGGCAGTGGACTGGGTCTACCTGCTTAGCACACACTTGTTGCAGGGGAATACCTCTTGCTAGTGCAATAAATGAGGCAATCCCCCTGGTTGAATTAGCCCTGATTCCTAGAGGCGAAGTGAGCCCACGTGCCTCAAAGGAGAGGGCAATAGCATCTCTCACCCAATGTCACCCTTTAAATACATTCCATTTGTGGGCATAAGCTCTTGAAGAAAGATACTAGATCCAGAGTCAGAGAGGAGCAAAGGGGACATTTGCGAGGCAAAGAGGTCCACCTCTGCTACCTGAAATCTCTCCCAGATTGACTGACTACTTCGGGGTGGGGTTTCCATTCCCCGTGTGTCAGAGGTTGACTGGACAGTACAACTGCTCTCACATTCATATGCCCTGGAATGTAAATCGTGCTGAGGGACAGGAACCTGGTGCACTAGCTATTTAGCAGCGCGAGAACAGTCCGCCCTGGCGAATATATGAGACTTGCCATAGTGTTGTCCACCCGCAATGGGACATGGCACTCTCAACTGCTGGAGGAAGTGCTTTAGGGCCAGAAATAGGGCCATCATTTCGAGGCAATTGATGTGCCGTGCGAGAAGAAGGCCTCTCCAGCTCCCTTGAACTGGACAGTCATCTAAGGCCGTACCCCCGCCCTTGAGGGAAGCGTCCGTTGTTAGCATCTGCGATGACAAGACGAACTTAGAGTGGGACCCAGAGTCAGAACCGGGGTCTTGAACCACATAGAGGGGGAACGAAGCACCTAGTGCGTAACCCTTGTTGGGGATCGGCCCTAGAGTGAAATCCCCTGTCTTAGCCACAACTGAAATGCTCTCATGTGCAGAAGGGCCAAGGTGTCATCGATACAGCTGCCATGGGCGCTAAGATCTCTGAAAGTGATGGTCACTTTCTTGGTCTAGCTTGATTTCCTTGAGGGTGTTGATAATGGATTAGACAGCCGTGCCAGCTTACGATCGAATCTCATGTGACACCCAAATCCTCAGAGCAGGAAAGAGCATGCTTTAGTGGTATTGGGTCTCAATCCTAGAAACAAAGATGTGCTAGTGCGACATGCTAATGTCGAAGCGCTAGCTAATGAGACTGGGCCAGCCAGTCATCTATGTAATTCGAATATGGATGCCCTGGTAGTTGTAAGAGCCAGAACTGCATCCATACATTTTAATATGTGCGGGTGAGAGAGCTAGACCAAATGGAAGGACCCGATACTGGTAAGCTTGGCCCCCAAAAACGAGCCTTACTTCTTTCCCTGTGTTGTGGCAATATGTCTATATGAAAGTAAGCGTCCTTCAATCGATTGTCACAAATCAATCGCTTGGTAGGATTTGAGAGCAGTCACTTTAACAGTCAACATTTTGAAACTGTATTATTTATTTTAGATAGCAGTACAGCCTGCGAAATCTAAAAATTTGGACGCAAGCCCCCTGTTCCTCTGGGAACCAAGGAATACTGACTGTAGTAGTCTTACTCGCTGCCTGGTAGGAGAACATGTTCCATGGCCCCATTCCCCAGCAACTTCTGTCAGGAGATGTGCACTTTCTGTTTTCATGGAAGTGGAGACCACGCCATTTTGAAACACGGAAGGTGATGTGAGAACTGACTCCTGTAGTTTCTCTACAGTCCTTAGTACCCAAGGAGATATACTTGGCAGTAGGTTCCATGCTGCCAGTTTCTCAGAAAGGGGCAAAGTTTCGGCGTCTTGGTTAAACGGGGGGGGGATGTTAAATGTTCGGCATCCTGAATGAACCTCAGAGCTTCTTTGAGAAGAAGACAATATGCCAGTCTGACCTTTTTGAGGCTGATAGTGAGGCGCGTCGCACCCAAAGGGGTGGCAGGCTCAAAAACACACTCCTTGTTTTTCACGCCTCGCAAGAGTCAAACCCGGTCGAGACTGTGTGGCCGACAGTCCTGACTCTTGAGCACGGCAGGGAAGGAATTTCCCGAAGGCTTGTTCATATAGCTTCGCCTCATGAACCTACTGTAGTGGCGAACGAGTTAACTATATCGCCAAACAGGCCGGTAGGGGAGATATGGGCATCAAGGAGGAATGCACGATGCGCCTGAGCTTTAACCACATGTGCCTCCGCGCGAAACCCATCACAGCCATAAAACAGCCGATAGCACGAGCCGTCTGCTTTTGTTGCACGTAGAGACATGTCTGTGGCCCGGCGTTATTCCAATACGTCCTATCTGAAGAGCCCCGCCAGTGCTCAAGTCTCTCAGCAGGTCAGCCTGGTAGGCCTGCAAAACCGCCCTTGTGTGCAAAGGAGCACCAACCTGACCTGCTGCCTGAAAAGCTTTTCCCTCCAGGGAAGATGAAAGTCTACACAGCTTGAAAGGAAGTATTAGCTTTTCAGGAAGGGTGATGTCCCAGGAGAGAGATAGCTTTTGAAGCGTCTCTTCTGTCTGGGCGACATCATATAACTCCGCGCTTCCACATCAACTATTTTTAAAAAATAAATAAGTCGATGGTAGGAAAACACGGGATTAATACGGCTTACTCCATGAAAGGGTTAACTCATATGGAGAAAGCTAAGGGGAGGGGGGGGGTGAGCACATCGTTGAGGCTCCGCCCCCCGGCCACCCAACAGAAACTGCCTTTTTTTTTGTGCTCGGAGAGTATTTCCATCTCTGCGGTTTAAGCAAGATAGGATGTTTATCATTACCCATTCACAGGAAGCCCATGGCGTGCTTGAGAGCGGACAGAGGGATTTCCTGATCCAACGAGGAAGTGAGTTTTAAGCACCAAAATGCGCTGCGGCTCGAAGCTTCTCAAGGAATGCGAGGCGTGCAAGCATTTTAATCGAAGCAGTAAAGTGTAGAGATCGCCCTCCGATATGGATATCACCCACGGAAGGACATCTTGTTTTAAAACTCTGATATCAGTGAGTTAAACACTTCTTATTTTGGTTTTAAACACAAACACGCTCAACACAACGAGGTGAAGACAAAAGATCTGAGGAATGCCTCTGGCTCACTACTATTTATAACCTGGCGGTGCGCCTAGTCAGATGACGTCACCTGACCGAGGTTATATAGGCCAAAATTTGGGGTGTTTATACATACATGCTTCACAACTGGCAACATGACAAGATGTTTCCCATAGCGTTTTCACGCAGCATCGAGTGAAGCCTTTGAAAGGGAACTGGCTCCTGGCTGGTAACTGTCAGAGGTTTTCTTCTTCTTCGCATCAATGATTTTTTTCCTATGTTAGTTTGAGGTTGCACTTTTGTTTGTGATTGTTTATAAATTGCACTAATGGTTACTAGAAGATAAATTATTGTACATATTAGTGTGTAATACAGGTCCTTCTTAAAAAATTAGCATATTGTGTTCATTATTTTCTGTAATGTACTGATAAACATTAGACTTTCATATATTTTTTATTCATTACACACAACTGAAGTAGTTCAAGCCTTTTATTGTTTTAATATTGATGATTGTGGCATACAGCTCATGAAAACCCAAAATCCCTATCTCAAAAAATTAGCATTCTCTAAACAAGCTATTAACCTAATCATCTGAATCAACTAATTAACTCTAAACACCTGCAAAAGATTCCTGAGGCTTTTAAAAACTCCCAGCCTGGTTCATTACTCAAAACCACAATCATGGGTAAGACTGCTGACCTGACTGCTGTCCAGAAGGCCATCATTGACACCCTCAAGCAAGAGGGTAAGACACAGAAAGAGATTTCTGAATGAATAAGCTGTTCCCAGAGTGCTGTTCAAGGCACCTCAGTGGGAAGTCTGTGGGAAGGAAAAAGTGTGGCAGAAAACGCTGCACAACGAGAAGAGGTGACCGGTCCATGAGGAAGATTGTGGAGAAGGACCGATTCCAGACCTTGGGGGACCTGCGGAAGCAGTGGACTGAGTCTGGAGTAGAAACATCCAGAGCCACCGTGTACAGGCGTCTGCAGGAAATGGGCTACAGGTTGCAAATTTTGCATCTCATTCGGAAATAAAGCTGCCAGATCATGCTTCCATCTGCTGAAAAGCTTTATGGAGATTAATATTTCCTTTTTCAGCACGACCTGGCACCTGCTCACAGTGCCAAAACCACTGGTAAATGGTTTACTGACCATGGTATTACTGTGCTCAATTGGCCTGCCAACTCTCCTGACCTGAACCCCATAGAGAATCTGTGGGATATTGTGAAGAGAAAGTTGAGAGACACAAGACACAAGAATCTGCAAAAGGATTCCCGACCAAGAATTGAGTGCATAACTGAACATTAGTATTTGAAGGTTGACTTTTTTTGTATTAAAAACACTTTTCTTTTATTGGTCGGATGAAATAAGCTAATTTTTTGAGATAGGGATTTTGGGTTTTCATGAGCTATATAAAAGGCTTGAACTACTTCGGTTGTGTGTAATGAATCTAAAATATATGAAAGTCTAATTCAAATTAAAATTTTATTTGTCACATACACAGTCATACACAGTATAATATGCAGTGAAATGCTTATACGACCGCCAGTGACCTTAAAAAGAAAATAAAAGCTTGTTTGTAAAATAAATAATCAATAAAAAGGAAATACTAAAGAAATAATTTTAACTAGTAAAATTAACTGTACAATAAGGGCATAATAAAATATTGCAAATAGAGTATATTTGTATATAGAATTAAAGTGTCATTGGTTGTGCAAATATGCATGAAAGGTGACATGTGCAATTGTCCAGATGTATAAATATTTAGTGCAAGTGTGTATGAATGTGTCCATGATTGTCCAGTCAGTGTTGTGAGCTTAAAAGATGTTATTAGTCCTGTGTGGAGGTGTGATTGAGAGACCTTATCGCCTGCGGGAAGAAGCTCCTCCTCAGCCTCTCTGTGTTGGCCGCGGCAGACCGCAACAAAGAGAACAGTCCATTACTGGGGTGACTGAGGTCCCTCATGATCTTCCTGGCCTTAGTCCAGCACCGCTTGCTGTAGATCGAGTGCAGGTCAGGGAGCTCAGTGCGGATGATGCGCTCGGCTGATCGCACCACCCTCTGTAAAGCTCGTCTGTCCTGCACGGTGCTGTTCCCAAACCAGATCGTGATGTTTCCCATCAGGATGCTCTCTATGGTGCAGGAGTAGAAGTTCCTGAGCACCTTGGAGGGCAGTCTAAAGTCTCTCAAGCGTCTGAGGTGGTAGAGACGCTGCCGGGCTTTTTTCACCACGGTGTTGATGTGACAGGACCATGACAGGTCCTGCGTGATGTGAACACCGAGGTATCTGAAGCTGTCCACTCTCCACTGGGCTCCTGTTGATGACGGGGGTCTGGTAGTTCCTCTCCTGCTTTGTACTAAAGTCCACTATCAGCTCCTTTGTCTTACTGACGTTCAGGAGGAGATTGTTCCTCTGGCACCAGTTCTCCAGATTTCCAATCTCCTCTAGGTAGTCCGACTCATCATTGTTGGTGATCAGTCCGACCACGACGGTGTCGTCAGCAAAATATATGAAAGTCTAATTCAAATTAAAATTTTATTTGTCACATACACAGTCATACACAGTATAATATGCAGTGAAATGCTTATACGACCGCCAGTGACCTTAAAAAGAAAATAAAAGCTTGTTTGTAAAATAAATAATCAATAAAAAGGAAATACTAAAGAAATAATTTTAACTAGTAAAATTAACTGTACAATAAGGGCATAATAAAATATTGCAAATAGAGTATATTTGTATATAGAATTAAAGTGTCATTGGTTGTGCAAATATGCATGAAAGGTGACATGTGCAATTGTCCAGATGTATAAATATTTAGTGCAAGTGTGTATGAATGTGTCCATGATTGTCCAGTCAGTGTTGTGAGCTTAAAAGATGTTATTAGTCCTGTGTGGAGGTGTGATTGAGAGACCTTATCGCCTGCGGGAAGAAGCTCCTCCTCAGCCTCTCTGTGTTGGCCGCGGCAGACCGCAACAAAGAGAACAGTCCATTACTGGGGTGACTGAGGTCCCTCATGATCTTCCTGGCCTTAGTCCAGCACCGCTTGCTGTAGATCGAGTGCAGGTCAGGGAGCTCAGTGCGGATGATGCGCTCGGCTGATCGCACCACCCTCTGTAAAGCTCGTCTGTCCTGCACGGTGCTGTTCCCAAACCAGATCGTGATGTTTCCCATCAGGATGCTCTCTATGGTGCAGGAGTAGAAGTTCCTGAGCACCTTGGAGGGCAGTCTAAAGTCTCTCAAGCGTCTGAGGTGGTAGAGACGCTGCCGGGCTTTTTTCACCACGGTGTTGATGTGACAGGACCATGACAGGTCCTGCGTGATGTGAACACCGAGGTATCTGAAGCTGTCCACTCTCCACTGGGCTCCTGTTGATGACGGGGGTCTGGTAGTTCCTCTCCTGCTTTGTACTAAAGTCCACTATCAGCTCCTTTGTCTTACTGACGTTCAGGAGGAGATTGTTCCTCTGGCACCAGTTCTCCAGATTTCCAATCTCCTCTAGGTAGTCCGACTCATCATTGTTGGTGATCAGTCCGACCACGACGGTGTCGTCAGCAAACTTGATGATGGAGGTGGAGTTGGTAGTGGCCACGCAGTCGTGGGTGTACAAAGAGTACAGCAGGGGGCTCAGAACACAACCCTGGGGGGCTCCAGTGCTGAGAGTGAGTGTAGCTGAGACATGACCGCCCATCCTTACTGCCTGTGGTCTGCCAGTCAGAAAATTGGAGATCCACTGACATATAGATGAGCTGAGTCCCAGGTGCTCCAGCTTGGTGGTGAGTGTGGAGGGAATTATGGTATTAAAAGCAGAGCTGTAGTCGATGAAGAGCATTTTAACATAATTCCCTTTCCTAGTGTCCAGGTGAGTGAGTGATGTGTGGAGGAGATGAGAGATTGCATCGTCTGTGGAGCGGTTCTGACGGTATGCAAACTGTAGTGGGTCCAGTGTGTCGGGTAGTGAAGAAATGATGAAGTCTCTGATAAGGCGTTCAAAGCACTTCATCACTACTGAGGTGAGGGCTACAGGGCGATAGTCATTGAGGGAAGCAGGATGTGGTTTCTTCGGGACAGGAACAATGATGGACTCTTTGAAGCATGTGGGGATCACCGACTGAGATAGAGAGATGTTGAATATCTCAGTGAACACAGGTGCTAGCTGGTCTGCGCAGGCTCTGAAGATACGGCCTGAGATGCCGTCTGGTCCTGCTGCTTTCCTGGTGTTCACTCTCTTGAAGGCTCTCCTCACGTCGTGCTCGGAGATGATGAGCGCGTTCCTGGTGCTGGCAGTGTCTTCCTGTCTGCAGCCGTTAGCGCCGCTAGCATTAGCGCCGTTAGCATTAGCGCCGTTAGCATTAGCATCGCTAGCGTCTTTAGCTGCAGCCTCGAAGCGAGCATAGAAGGTGTTGAGCTCGTCTGCCAGAGTCACGTCCGCGTTCATCATACCGGATGTTGGTGCTTTATAGTCCGTTATTGTTCTCAGTCCCTGCCACAGGCTCCTAGAGTCACTCTGTTGAAGCTGTGACTCTAGTTTTCTCCCGTAGCGCTGCTTCGCCTCTTTCACCGCCTTCCGGACGTTATATGACGCAGCCTTGTACGTTTCCATGTCCCCCGACGCAAGTCCCGTGTTGTAGGCAGCTGTGCGAGATCTCAGAGCGTCGCGGATGGTTTTATCCACCCACGGCTTCTGGTTGGGAAACGTTCTGATAGTCTTTTTCTCCACCGTATCGTCTACCAGCTTCTCAATAAATCCCACAACCGCTTCCGTAAACACGCTGACGTCATCATCGGAGCTGTTTCTGAAAATGTCCCAGTCTGCGTCATCGAGTGCGTCCTGTAACGCGACCCCTGATTGGTCCGTCCAGCGCGTGACCTCCCTCTGAACCGGAACTTCCTGTTTCAGCCTTTGTTTATATTTTGGCATGAGGAAGATGGCGGCGTGGTCGGATTTACCAAACGCTGGACGAGATTGTGCCTTGTAACCGTCTTTGACCGTGGTATAACAATGGTCCAGTGTCCTTTCGGTCCTGGTGGGGCAGGTGATGTGCTGATAAAAGTTCGGCGCTGCGCGTTTGAGGTTGGCACTATTAAAATCCCCCGCCACAATGAGCGCAGCGTCCCGGTGTTGTGTCTGGTGCTGTGTGAGCGCCTCATGCAGCTCGCATAAGGCAGTGTCAGTGTCTGCTTGAGGAGGGATGTAAACGGCACTGATTATGACCGATGTGAACTCCTGTGGAAGATAAAATGGACGACACATGATTGACAGTAGTTCCAGATTTGGTGTGCAGGAGCGTGTAAGAGGAACAACGCTCGCGCTGTTGCACCAGCTGTTGTTCACCATTAAGCACACGCCTGGTGAACTCGGCTGGTTGTATGGCGTGGTCTGGCACCGCTGGGTTCAGCCATGTCTCGGTGAAGCAGAGGAGATTGCAGTCCCGAATGTCTCTCTGGAACTTTATCCTGGCCCTGAGGTCATCGAGTTTGTTTTCCAGTGACTGGACGTTGGCGAGCAGGATACTAGGCAGAGGTGTGCGGTGTGCACGGGCTCTGAGCCGGTTCCTCACGCCAGCTCGTTTCCCTCGGGGCCGCCGCTTCACGTCGCGTCCATTGTTCTCCCTCAGGATCTCACTCGGCCAGCTCGGATCCGGAGTTAAAAACATCGAATTGTGAGTACATTGTATACCAATAGAAACAAGAGTGTCTCTATCATACCTAATGTACTCAATGGTGATGATTTTGCCGATTTTAAAACACTGAAAACTAACTTAAAGAACAAAAACAAAGAAAAGGTGGTCGGAGCAGTCGTGACGGCAGCCGACCTCACCGGCGCCATCTTGGAAAAAGATGTTTATCAGTACATTACAGAAAATAATGAACTTTATCACAATATGGCAATTTTTTGAGAAGGACCTGTGTATATATACTGTATACTGTATGTGTTTAAAAGGTTTTCTTATGGCTTTAAAATAACTTTACCTGTTCATTCACAGACTGTAGCCCATGTCAGACCAATACTGTACAGTATATTAGAAGAGGACACTCTCACCTATCTGACAGGCCACTTAAGAATGATGATCAATTCTCTATTTAAAAAAAAAAGACAAGTTTTTATAGTCCCCAAAAGGAAAAGGAAACAAGAGGGACCAGGGACTGTGAAAATTTTTTTCTTGTGCTTCAACATGTGAAAATGAGCAATTCTGGAACATACAGTGTTGAGGTTTATGATGTAAATGGCTTCAACATAAAATCATACTCAGAAATCGTTTGTATTTATGGTAAGACATTTGGGATTATAAATGCTAGTTTACAAGAAACATAATCATTCTAAATTTTAAAGGATACACTTTTACACTTTAGATTCAATAATATTTAATATGTAATATATTTTGAAATAATGCTTATATTTGCTATTTAAAATACTTAAATATGAAGGTATTAATAATACAGCATATGCAATGAATATACTCATGATGCTGTCCTTGAGCAAAAGTCCCAAAGCCAAGAGTGAATATGACATGTCAGAAGGAGAAGATTGACTTCAGATGTGTTGTGGAAAGCAGCCAAGTTCTGACTTACAGCTGGCAGGAAAATGGAAAAGAATAAAAAAATAGAAGTTTGAGCCTCCGAGTGGCGCAGTGGTAAAGTGCTCGCCCTATCATCCGGAGATCGCTTTTTCGATCTCCGGGTGATGCTGTAACCTCTCACAGCCAGAGGCCTAGAGAGAGTGTGGTGGATTTTTTATTCTCCCCACACCGAAGTTGCCCTAATTTAAAACATTAAACAAATACTGTAATTTTAATAAAAGAAATCAAAGAAAGACTCTGGATTCCGTGTAGATCTAGATGAAGTAAGGATAAGTTTTATTGCAACAATAAAACAAAGTGAGCCAGTCCTGACAATGCCTAAGATGTGACCCAGAGCATCACCAAGAACAGACTGACCTACTGTGACATCGGTGCCTTCTTTTATACAGTTTTACAGGGGGCGGGACACTCATCTGGCCCCCTCATTTGCCAATTATTTTTTCTAGTTCCTTATCAAATTTTTCAACCAATAAAATTACATTTTCATTATACGTCATATACCTCGTTATCTGACTCCATCTTTCACCGAATTTTGCTTCCAATATAACTTATTTTCCTTTCAAATTAGTTTCCATTATCTTTTCACTTTTGTTGTTCAACTTAAAAAATATTGGGGTGGCGCTTATGTCTGCTATAAATTCTTGGTACTTCCGCTTTACTCTACAGTTTTCAAGAGACAGGCCATGGGTAAGCATCTTTTTCATATTATTTTAATTATTTGTCTAAGTTTGTAACTTTTATTGTATTTACCTGTTTTTATCCTCTATTTTTATTCTTATAGCTAATCGCGTCTGCACGAATGATCACCACGTCGCTTTGGACGACTCGGACAGCCAGAGCAGTCCGGCTCACAGTCCTACTGACTATACTCCTACTGAACCTGTCATGGACCGGGCCTCGGTGAGTTTTACTGAGGATGAGCCCGAGCCATCTGCTTCGTTACTGCAGTTCCTAGAGGAGACAGGTCTCACTTTTTCCAAGGATGTTGATCCCAAACCGGGTCCTTCTAAGAGGCCGCGTGCGGATAGCCCTTATCCATTTTCTTTTAGGCCTGTACGGCCTGAATCTACAACGCCAGCTCCACTGGTCTTAAGACCTGTTTGTCACGTAAGTGTTGGCACCCAGACCGATGTTAAAGTGTCTGTTGGTACCCAAACAGATTTTGCTTCCGCACTTGTGCCAAATCCAAATCGCGGCGTTTCTGTTTCTATTTCCTTTCACTGATTTTTAAATTAGTGTTGTCGTTCCTCACAGGAGGTTTTGCTAATTGACTTCTTATGCATTTTATTTTGCTTCTGATGCTTACCCAGGCCCTGTGTGTTTTTATACTTTTTTATGTTGGGCCTAATACTTTGTATTGTACAATATTCACTATGTAGATACACATACTATTTTGTGTCTATTACTTTATTAAACTTATTATTCAGATCACTGTGTGTGTGTGTGTTTTTGGTTATTTAATTTGACAGGTTGCTTGTGTATCCAATACCTGTTACATCACAGTTAAGTAGCCAATGCCTGTTACATCACAGTTAAGATCACCCCATGTCTGAGATTATATCATGTCTGGGGCTATGTCATATCTGCTGATCTGGTGTCGTTTCTATGGTTACTATGAAATCTCTAAGATGGCTGCCAGTCTAAGGTTTGTTGGGTACATACTGTATACTGAACGTCACATGGTGTCTTTGATACTATGACATCACATTGTCCTTGGCTCAACTCTGCTCACTTCATCTTACATCCATAAGATAAAATTAATAGTTTTCTGTAATATTACTGCATGCACAAATATATGTAATTAAAATATGCTTACATATTTCCCCCTCTGTGACTTTTAAGTCACATAAAAGAGCATAAAGAAAAGTAAAGAGATAATAATGCTTACTCACTAACTTATGAACATTAACAGAATTTAAACAATGAATTTAAACAATGCTTAACTTATGAACCTTAACCTTATATATTATTACAGAAACAAGAAATAAACCTTACACATCAATATTAATCCTTATAGAATAGGAAAAAACTAAGAAATAAACCTTGAACTAGTAACTTTTCATCAAAATTATGGTATCTCAAATCATTTTAAATCAGTCATAGAAAAATCTAATTCAAAGAAATCTTACATATAAAGTTTTACATATTACTTAAATTTAAATGTAATTAAAGCTTAAGCAAAGAAACCTAAAAGTGTAGAACTTTCAAAGAACACCTTACATATTACCCCCTCACTAAACCATCCATTTAGGAAAAACTATTGAAAATGAGTAAATATAAGCATAAACATATATGAGAATATAATAAGCATGCAATGGTTATAATATGATGAGTCCAGAGGTGGGCGAAAAAACCTTCAGTATAGCCAATTCAGAAGGAAAAATTCCACACCTTGCCAGCTTTTTTGTGCTCGACAGTGTATACATCACCAGGACCTCATCCTGTATAATAATACATATATGACAAACATTGAAAACCATCAAAGCCATTTAAGCAGTCCATTAGGGTCCCTGTAAGTTAAAGATAGTGTGTCAAGATTTTCAGACCCCTCTTCAGTCCAGGTCTTACGATCCTCATCTGTGAATTCGATTACATACAGGTCCTTACAGCTTGCCAGCTGAGATAGTGGAATGCGGTTTATCCTGCCCGTCTCTAAACGCAAAAAATCTAACCACACTTCATCGGCTTTTGGAAGAGCATCCAGCGCACGCTGCAGGGATATCGGTGTATCTCTCCATAAGATGTCATCCCCCAACATTACTTTGGTTATGGTCTTAGTTGCTGCCATGTACACATCGTCAAATTCAACTATCCCACAAATATCATATGCAGCCCAATCCTCTTCGATCCCAATTCCTCTGTAGATGCCTAACTTCAGATGTCTCCCAAGCTGATATGAAGTTGTTACCAGGTGAAGTCCTGTGCTCATGTCAAGGTTGAACGTTTCCTGTGTCCTTGCTTTGATCCATTTGAAGTCCTTTGTCAAGACGTTGGCATTGGTGATGAACTCCTTGTTCCCTATCGTGCGTTGTGGATGCCAGTCAACGAGATCATGTCTCAATTCTGCCCATTTTTTCTTCGGCGCCATTTCTGCAACCTCGTTCCATGCGTTACAGCAGACGGTGCAGGAAACTATCCACCTTGGGTCAGGTACCAGTTCCATCCTGCAATACATACGTGTATAGCAGAACAAAACACAAAAACAAAACACAAAATAGAAGACATACTTTTTCTACTAATACTACTTTTTCTCTGATATGGTTACTTAAAGCATGGATTAAATAAGTTGGATTAAAATATGTTGTTACATTAGATACATTTTCAATATACACGTGATCAATAAGGATATAGTCAATTGTCCATTATGCAGTGTAGTTGGTCTTCTTTCACTTCATTTGCATATAAATGGACTCCTCTTCCTCATCCTCATATGGTGTCGTCTGGTCGTGATATTCCACAACAACTGTATATTGTCCTACCATTTTCTGAATGCTTGCTCTTGCCAGAGGAATAACGCAGCAAGATGCAATGAGTAGGGTTCCTAACACTATCAGAACAATTGTGCCTAGTTTCACAAGTAGTCCGTACCAATTAGAAGGATTAAGCCAGTCAAACCATGTGGTCCACGCGGTGGTTTTCTGCACTTCTTGGGTGACTCTAACATGTTCATCTCTCAGATTCCGCATGGCTCTAAGTATTTTGGTTATGTTACCATCAGGGCCTGTATGTCTTGGAATGTATGTACAGCAGTCTTCTCCAATTAAAGCGCACACTCCTCGTTGAGGTGCTAACATAGTGTCCAGGGCGAATCTATTTTGCATGGTCATTATTGTTGTTCTGTCTAATTGTTCTTGTACTAATCCTAAGACACTTAAAGTGTGATTCCAAAATCTCTGTTGATTGTACCATAGTAAGTTTATCCACCTTGCGTTTTTAGAAATTTGAACCCATGGGAGGAAGATTGTCGTGAATGCTCCTCCTACTCTGTTTATAACCTCATGTTCAGTTGGTACGCCAAGTGGAATTCCATCCCAACTTACTGTTATTCCTCCCTCTTTATCAAACTCTTCCCATTTCTTCAATTCCTCTTGACCGACTGTGTCCAAGAATTTTATCTCACGTTTGCTTCTTTTGTTTTGCGTACCTTGCAATCCTATTACAATTAGTTCTCCTTCTAGTAATACTGGAGCACAGCATCCATTCCAGTCCTTTGGTAGAGTTTGTCTAACTGTGGTTCCATCACAGTACCAAAATATGTCAGCTAAGGGTGTTGTACCTGATCTTAAGTCTGGTTGTCGTACGTTGACTATCTCACTGCATGACATATTGCTTGTTGTATTGTCACATATCTGTCTCATTTTTATGGAAAAACCTGCTGCTGACTGTGTTTCGTTGCAGCTTGATGATAGATTTCCTATTTCTATACTTCCATCTGAACAGATGCATAGAGGATAGGTCTGTTGCACAGGTGTTATTTCTCGTTGGACAGCATCTATGGTTTCTACAGGATGATACGTGCATTTGCTTATATTCTGCATCCATTCTGGACCATAATCTATTGCAGCTGAATGTAAAAGACAGCTAATAGGGCATAATCGTGATTCACTATATTCTGGATCATCTATACATTCTCTTGTTCCTTGTGTTATCGCCACTTTTGGGGGCTTATGACTTCTGTCATGGCATATGATGCAGTCCTTATTTGTTAGAGACTCAGCTGTGAATTTCATCCATTGGTAGAACATGTCATTTTTCCATGTTTGGTCAGATTCTTTTTTGTTTCCAGGTACCTGTTTTATTATTTCTGGAATTACCGTTACATAAGTTGCTGACTCAGTATCTAATACGCTAGGTTGGCTTGGTACTTTTGCCGTACATCCACGCAAATATGGATATGCTAAGCATACACCTCGTATTTTGCCGTTTGCTGACTTATTAAATGCGCACCATTGATTGGATGTTGGTATTGCCTCAATCAATCCGTCTAATGCAATCTTCATTTTTGATCCAGGGGTTTTCTCTAATTCTACATAAATACGCACTTGATCTTCTTGGGGTCGTGTCCTGTCTACCTCTATTTGATAAGTTCCTTCCCAATTTCCTGTTCTTTCCCACATTGATAAACCAGCTACCATTCTTGCTCTAGTTATTGTAGCTAGTACGCAACGTATTTGTCTCTCTTCAATATTCCAGTTTGGTTTGCTCCCTTCACTTCTGATGGCCCAACTACTAGTCAAACCGATCATAAGAAGTATTGTTATTTCCATAGATTTCCTTCTGTTTTTTAGGCGGTAATAAGAGGATGGTTTCTCCATCAGGATCACAACGGTGACACGTGGGATTATGGCCAAATAATCTACACAATATATTTCTTGGGGTGTTTTTTGTTGGGTATGTTCTTTCTACTGTAGTTGGTTTAAATAATTTAATCAGTATCTGAGCCAGTATCAGCTTCTAACTGTCTCCGTGCTGTTTCTATTTTAGTGCGTTTATCTTCTCGCTGTCTAACTTGGGCTCTTGTTCTATGAGATGGTCCTGCTTGTTCTGCTTCTGCTTCTTCTTCTTCAAGTTCAGCTTCCCAGTCTTGTATATCTTCTTGAGGCCACTCTGGCCAGTAGCCTTGTTCTTCTTCCTGTTCTATCCACGGCAAACTTTCAGTGCGTTCATATGGATCTGGTGCTTGTTGTCTGGGTCTTTCGTCTTCTCTCTGAGGATCTGATTGCAGACCCGAGGGTCCTGCTCTTGGAGACTCGGTGTCCTCTTGTGGAAACCTGTCTCTTACCTGGTCCGGATTTGGTGCCTTGCAGCAATGATTTAAATGGTACCATACGTCTTTACCTTGAACTTTTACTGCAGTTGGAGTTGCCAACACCACCTTGTATGGTCCTTCCCTTCTAGCTTGGTTCCACCTTCTTTTGAACACTCGGATAAACACCCAATCACCAGGCAGTACAGTTCTTTCGTCTATGTCCTCTGCCTCAGCGTCCTCAGCTTGATCAGCTGCTCTCTGTCTGGTGTTGTCATGTATTGTAGCTCCCTTAACCTGTTGGAAAATAACTTTGTGTATTTCAGATAAGTGTTTCACATAATGATCAAGTTCACTTTGCAGTTGTTCAAGTGTGGGGCCTTTATAGGGCCCGCGGGTAAAAGAAGTAAGCATAGGTCTGCCAGTAAGCATTTCATGCGGGGTTAGATGCGTGTTGCGGTTAGTTTGCGATCTCATGCCCATTAAGGCTAACGGCAAGGCTTGAAACCAATCCATATTTGTATCTGTGCATATTTTAGCCAATTTCATTTTTAGAACTCCATTCGCCCTCTCTACCATCCCCTGAGATTGGGGATGATACACACATCCAAATCTGTGCTTGATGTTCAACCATTGAGTTACTTTTTGTACTATCTTATTTGTGAAGTGTTTTCCATTGTCTGAACTGATTGTGTCTGGAATTCCAAATCTTGGTATCACTTCTCTACACAAGAATTTTGCTACTGCCATCGCATCTTCCCTAGCTGTTGCTACAGCTTCTACCCACCTGCTAAACCTGTCTTCGACCACTAAGATGTATCGTTTTCCTTGTATCCTAGGTTCCCCCATGTCTACATAGTCAAACATTATATGCCTAAATGGCCCATCTGGCTCTGGGATGTGTCCTATCGGTGATGTGAAGTGCTTTCTAATGTTAAATCTAGCACAGATGTCGCAAAACTGTGATAATGTTCGATGAACCATTGGACCTAAATAAGGTGACCACCATTCCTTTTGGATTCTTTTTATCACTTCCCCTCTTGCTACGTGATCATTCCCATGAACTTGTTTTATCAGGGTTAAAAGGAAATTTTGTGGTGCTACAAAACGTCCATCTGCACTTCGCCATACATTGGTATCATTGTTTTTTATTGCTCCTCTTTTTATCCATTTACGAATCTCTTCTCCTGATGCTGCTGCTTGCATGTCTGCTAATGAGGTTAAATCTGGTGTGGGAGGCGCATAGTCTTCAGGTATAAGAAATCTTTCTTCTGGCTCTGGACTTGCACCTGGTTCTTCATCAGGACCAGTGCTCGATTCTGGTGAACTTGGTTCATTATCTCCCTGCGGATTAGGTTCTGGTTGTGCTGCTGTTTCTGGCATCATATTTATCTGATTTACTGCTGCTTTCTTTGCTGCTTCATCTGCTGCCTCATTTCCGTTACTAACAAAAGTGCCATCTTTTTTATGTGCTGCACATTTAACTATGGCTAGTCTTGATGGTAATTTGATTGCATCTAACAGTTCTGATATTGCTTCTCCATGTACTACTGGTGTTCCATCAGCTCTTTTGTAACCTCTTTGTGCCCATATGGGGCCATACAAATGGCATATTCCATATGCATAAGCTGAATCGGTGTATATTGTACATGCTTTCCCTTCTGCTAGTTTACAGGCGCCTGTCAAAGCGACTAATTCAGCCAACTGGGCAGAACATGGTTGTGGCACATGTTCTGCTTGTGCAATTTTAAATGTCTCTCCATCTAAAGTGGGTGTTACTATGGCATAGCCTGCTTTATTGCTGTCCCCATCTCTAAAACATGACCCATCTACAAAGAATATACAATCTGGATGTGACAGAGGTTGGTTCTCTAAATCTTGGCGTGTCTTTAGATATTCTGCTGACACTAGATGACAATCGTGGGGATCTCCCTCTGCTGGGGTCATTATACGATCTGCTGGATTTACTGTCTGACACCTGCGTATGGTTAATTCAGGTGCAGAGAGTATTACATCGTATCCTGTTCTTCTAGCATTTGTAATTACAAACGATGGACTGGTCAGGAGTGCGTGCAATGCGTGGGTGGTGTACAGCGTTACTGGATGTCCCATAGTAATTGAGGTTGCTTTCTCATAAGCAAATGCTGCGGCTGCCACTCCTCTGTAACAGGGAGGCATGCCTTTTTCAATATTATCAAGCGCTGTACTATAATATGCAATTGGTTGTTTGCTAGGACCTTGTTGTTGGGTCAGAACCCCTGTGGCAAATCCGCCTCGCTCTGAGACATACAGGTGGAATGGTTTATTGTACTCTGGACTAGCAAGTGCTGGGGCTGTACAGAGTTCTCTTTTTAGCTGTTCAAAAGCTTCTAGTGCTTCAGGTGTCCATTCTAACACTGCACTATTTTTGGTCTGTCCAGCTGCTTTGATTAATGCTCTTAAGGGTGCTGTTTTTAATGCAAAGTCACATATCCAGTCTCTGCTAAATCCTACCATGCCTAGAAAGGATAGCATCTCTTTTACAGTTCGTGGTTTAGGGGCTTTTGATATTGCTTCTATATGTTCTGGAGATATGTGCTTAGATGTTCCTTTCAACACTCTTCCTAGATACTCTACTTCTTGTCTACAGAATTGTAACTTTTCTCTACTAACCTTATGTCCATTTTCTGCTAGTACTGTCAAGACTCTTAATGAATCTGCTTCACATTGTTCTCTAGTTGGACTACAAATCAGCAAATCATCACAGTACTGAATCAGAGTACTCTTGATATTTATTGAGGCTAGGTCTTGAGTCAGTACTCGGTTAAATATTGATGGGCTTTCGCAGTATCCCTGCGGTAAGCGACTGTAAGACAGCTGCTGTCCCTCATATGTAAAAGCAAACAAATGTTGTGATTCTGGATGTAGTGGAATACTAAAAAATGCTGAACATAAATCTATGACAGTGTACCACTGAGTGTCTTCTGGTATATTAGACAGTAGGGTGTGTGGATCAGGCACTATAGGCAATTCTGCTTCTACAATTTGGTTTATGGCTCGTAAATCATGTACGAGTCTCCATTTATCTGAGTTGGGCTTCCTGACAGGAAATATAGGAGTATTACAAGGACTCTTAATGGGTATTAATACTCCAGCTTCTAATAACCCATCTATAGTAGGTTTGATTCCTGCTATAGCTTGGGGTGTCAGTGGATATTGTCTTTGGTAGGGCAATTTTGCATTTGGTCTTATTTTTACTAAGGCTTGTCCTCCAGACTTAACTAATCCTACATCTGTGGAGTGTCTTGTCCATAGTTTCTCTGGGATTGTTTTAAGTGTTTCTTCCTCTAATGCTAATTCTTTTTCATCTATCTGCCCTAACATCTTAACTGGCATTTGTGTGTGCGATGACAACGGCATGTTACACATCCCCCTCTGAGGGTGTGTTGACAACGTCATGTTCCCATCTATCTCTGTGTGTGTTGCCCTCATTCTATCTGTTCCTGAAAATGTTATTTTCAAAAATCTCTGATCTTGTGAAATATGTACAGAAGGGTCAGAGGTTTGTTCCCAATCAGTTACTTCAGCTGCTTGTTTGACCATCAGTCCTAATTCTTTGGATTGTGCGTTTTCCCCCACTAATAAAGAAATGTGAGGTGCTGTGTTAGGTACTTGATGCCAATGTTCCATTCGTTCAGTCAGGTGCACAGTGATGGCTGCTCCTGGAGCGCCTACAATGATATCTCCTAGTGCCACATCAGTGACTGTGTTTTCAATCACATCTGACCACAATTGTGCATATTCTTCATCTTGGCTTCCTTGGTCATAGTACATAGTACAGTGTAGTGGTAAGGTTACTCTTTTGCAATCTGGTCGTCGTTGCATAATCCATTCTTCCCATAGATTCTGTGCTTGTGGAGCTCCTTTGCCAGAACACAATAGCCAGTATACTGTATCTTGTTTGTTGTCAGGTTTTCTGGTAATCTGTAAGAACTGTCCCATTGTTACATACAGTCCTTTAGTATTACATTGAATTTTTGCTTTAAGTTTGCACAACAAATCTCTTCCCAGTAAATTGACTGGAGTAATAGGCGAGAATAGTAAAGGTGCTGTTATAGTGGTGTCTTCTAATGTTATTATTTGGGGCTCTGTAAAATGCAATATCTGTGAATGTCCCGAGAAGCCTGTGGTTTTTATCGTATTGCTTGAGAGAGGGAGCTGTGAGCCTTCACGTCCTATACATGAGTATGTAGCACCTGTGTCAATCATAAATGGAATTGGTTGTGAATTATTTATAGACACCATTACAGTTGGTTCTTGTTGTGGATGCAGTGTTGAGACGTACTGCATCTGCTCCCCCTCTGGCTCCTCTGGGCCTCGTCAATTCCAGTTCTGTGGTCCCATCCAGGGACCTGCCCACTGATTCTGGGGCTGTCCTTGTGTCCATGGTCCAGGAGGTTGTCTGGGGCCAGGAGGTCCCATATTCCCTCGAGGTGCTTGTGCTGCTCCATATGGCCCCTGAGGTTGGGGTCCATTTTGAGCCCATGACATTTGTGGACAATTTCTTCTAATGTGTCCTGCTCCTCCACACTGCCAACACTGCATGTCTTGAGTATTTGGGCCCATTTGCCCTGGGGCATTCATTCTGAATGGTTGTCTCCTTGGTTGCTGTTGGAATGGTCCCCTTTGTCCCCTGCCTCCATAAGGCCTGGGGCCCTGTCCTTGCCACCTCATGGGTGGATTTTGTCCTTGTTGGTTTCCAGGGTGCACATACGTTGGAGGGGCATTAACTGCTGCTGGTTGTGGTATTTGCTGCACTGGTCCAGCAGGAGGCGGTGTTATCGGATTTTCAGGCACCATTACTGCTGCTTGGACTTGACCTTTAACTTTCTCTTTTTCCTTTTTCTTTGCAGCTGTGAATTCCCCCAGTTGTATTTTGTGTAACTGGGTTGCGATCGACTCAGCAGTTTCTTTAGCTTCCCTCTTCTTCTTTCGATGTTGGTCCACATAGTGTACAATGTGTGCTTGAAATGTTTCCCATGGCAATGTGTTCAGTCCCACTACCCCTTCCAGGGCTGTTTGGACTTCCTGAGGCATGCACTTTTTCAGCATCATTCGGAACAGGCTCTTACTGGTATCTGTTTGGTCCCAGGAGCCTCCAGTTTCCTCTCTCCATTTTGTCTGGAAGTCATTGATGAATTTTACAACATTGTCATCTTCTTTCATTGCTACTGATTCCAGTTTTCCTGGATCCATTTTGGTGGGATAGGCTTTTCGCAGGGCATCCCATATCCTGTTTCTGAGAGGCCCAAATGCTAAGGTGTCTCCTCTGTTCTGTCCTGTCAATGTATGCAGGTTAGCTTCATCCAGAATTTCTGTGGTTTTGACTTTCCCAATTGTTTGTGCTAGAATAGCTTTTACATCTCCCAGTGCTAGGAGGTGTCCAGTGGTTTTTTCTTCAAACTGTGTTATCCATCTTTGGGCTCCATTGCACAAGTCTGGTAATTGATTTGCCAGGCCTGTCATATCCATGAATGACCATGGCACATATTGGTACCTACTTCCTTTAACAACAAGTGGGAATTGTCTACCTTCATTGTGGTCTTCTAGGTCTGGTACATGTTCATTAAAACTGTATCTTTCATTTTCTTCTTCATCATGCAGCATGTGTTGTTCATTAAAACTGGTGTGTTTTCCATTTCCTCCTTCATCAGGCCAGGACGAAAGGACCTTCCAGCTTGATGGCATCTCTGATGCAGACAACTTTTTTGCAGCTTTTTTCATTTTCTTTTCTGAGTTTTTTATGCGTCTGTCAATTCGATTTTCTATTTGACTGATTGCTTCATCAAGGGCTTCACTGTCATCATCCTCTGCCTGTGTACTGGCATCTTCCCATTGATGTCTTCTTCTGTATTGATCATTGCGTTGTGGTGTGCTTGTCTGTTCTTTTCTTTCTGTTCTCTTTCTTGCTTCTTTTTCAGATTCAATGATCAGGTGCCCTTTAACTTTTCTTTTCACTGGTTCTTGTCGATCTATCTCGATTACCTCTTCTTCAGTTTCTGCTTCATCCCTGTCAGACTCATGAAGGGATGTGTATGATTGTTCAGGATATGACTTTATGCTGTTTCCTCTTTGCATGTTCTTTCCTTCCCATCTCTCCCGGGACTGCTTCCTTTTGTTGCTTTCCATCATCCTTCTTTTGGACGTGACTTGTTGTTCATTTCTGAGTCCCTGTATTTCTGACAGGAATTTCACATTTTGTTCTTTCAATCTTTTCATTTCTCTTCCTCTACCTTGCAGTTCTTTAGTTTCTCTTGACTCATGTGATTCTGTTTTTCTTTCTCTGTTCCATTCCCTTTCGTCGCCATCACTTTGTCTGTGAGTCATTGATTCTTGCTCTGTTTCTTCAAGTTGTCCATCCATCCACTCAGAGTCACATGACGTCACTTTAATTTGTCCCGTCACTCGTCCTTCAAATCCCCATGCTCCTTTGTCTTGTTCCTGCAGCTTCAGTTGTGGGTACATTCCTCCATCCCTCTGTTGCATGTGTTCCTCAGTGTATGGTGGTGGTCTCTCTAATTCTAAGTTTACTTTCTCTTTCCTTGCTTTCTGAACTTTTTCTTTTCTGTCTTCACTTTTTTCTGACTTCTGATCCTGTTTTCCTTCTTCAACTTGTTTCTGTCTCTCCTGTTCCTTTCCTTCATTTTCAAACCATTGTACTATCTCTAATTTTTGTCCTAATTTGACTCTTCCTTTGCTACCCTTTTCCTTAGTGGTGTGTCTGAGCATTTCTTTTACTTCCTTACAACATTCTTCATTAAAGGTTCCTTCTTTAGGCCATTGCAAATCTCCTGATGTCCTGTCATGCCATTTTATCATACACTTTCTGATGTACTTTTCATCTTCCTTATGTTTGGCTATAATTGCATCTACTGGTGTCGCTGGCTTTGGCCACGCACCTTTACGGCAGAATAACTTTCCCATCACACACTTCTGTCCTGACTTATAATGTGAATTCTTGTGTTTCTTCTCTCTCTTTTTAACTAAGGTTCTTTTGCTGTGCACTTTATGACCACTGCCGATTTTCAACAACTGTCTTGTCTCTTTATATTTGTTAAACATTAATTTTCCACTGGTGTCAGTATCAGAGGAGTAACGATTTTGTCAAGGGTCTGAAAAATTATTCTCCCGTCTGGTCCAAAAGGTATTATCATAAATTCGCTATTGTTGTCAACCATCCACATACGACTCAGCACTACCGGACCTGTCTGTGCTCCTGTTAATCTGTATCTTTTTGCTTTTCGGCCTTCTGCGTCTTCTTCTAAATATAATATATCAAAATCTGGGTATGTTTGCAGTAGCGAAATGAGTGGAGTTAAACGTGGAGGTCCACCTAATCCTCCAAATTCAAATGTGCTATTTATTACTTTTAAACGAATCTCTTTAGGAACTAATCCAAGGAAATGACTCATATCTTCATTCTAAAATATGATGTAAGAATTAAGGTGTGCGTGTCACAGTTAAGCTCCAATACGTCAGGTATCAACGAAAGCCTAAGTGTCCACTCTCCCTTATCACACTCTTTCACTAAAAGTAGATCCTTTCCTGGATTATTCAACAACCATTTATTTGTTTCACTCTGATCTGACTCTGAAATTCTAAACTCCTGTTCACACTTATTTAAAACTCCTTCTTCACTTATCTGCTCGTCCCAGTTAATTACTCTAACTCCACTTATCATCTGATCTCCTCTATTTGTTGTATTTAGTATTTTATTTTATATTCAACCTAGGCGCATTTATTATTTTATGCACTATATTTACTGTTATTAGTATTGTGTTGTCGACTACACAAAAACGTAAAGGGTACCTTTTATATCTTACTTAAACTTAAGCTTCAATAACTAATCTAAAGAAATTATTATTTAATAATACTACTATGCTGGCACATTCACCACCTGTACCACTTTCGTGTCACAGGGGAAGCTTGTGTCACAGAGGAAGCTTATGTCACAGTGTGTTCACAGTGATGTCCAATAGCACATCACCGCTTACATCACAGACAAGACCTATGTCACAGTAAGCTCTACGTCTAGCAGCGTGTCACAGTTTATGTCACAGACAAGACCTATGTCACAGTAAGGTCTATGCCTAGTAACACTAATGCTGTATAAATTATAATCTATTCTTTATATTTTACACAAACACATAAATTCAACAAAAGACTTTACACATGAATATCATACACAAACATTTAAAAGACACACATACTTACAAGTAACAAACAACACAAGCGCTTTTACAACAATTAAAAATTTAGAGTACTCAGAACAATTTTCAACCATAAAACAATTTATCACCCAACCTGGGCCCAGAAAACTTCAATACCACCTGTAGGAATTTTCAACTGGCAATCACTTTATGTTCCCTAGCGATACCTCATACACATGGGTTCTAGCCCTAGGAAACTCGATTGCAGTACTGCTCCTAGCGATACCTCACACGAGTGGGTTCTAGCCCTAGGACTCGAGATTACAGCACAACCACCTACAGGACTTTTTCACAATAAATACTTAAAAATCTGAAAAACACTTGAAAAGAACCTGCCCAGTTCCGCGTCTTGGTACCAGCTCACAAATCAGTGAGTTCTATACTCAGCGTCTTGCTACAGGACTTTTTACCACCTGCCACGTCTGGGTAACGAATAAAGTTCCCTATTTAGTGATTTGCAGGAATTTTTACCATCTGGGTCCAGCCCCACTTGTTGGCGATTCCTCATATACAGGCTCTAGCCCAAACACAGTGGCGTTACCTCAGATATCACACAACTTATAAAATAATAAAGAAATTATACAACATAAAATCACACACAAAAAATAAAACAAAATGGAGATCTCCTAATGTTTCGTTACTTCATCCAGTCTTTTATATATCAGCAAAAACGCAGCAATTTATTTAAATATATCAATTAATTTGTCAATTCAATTTATCAATTTTGGCAACTTTTTAAAATAATTGTGTTCAATATACCCTAGGAGTTACCTCTCCAGCTGGAAGCACGCACACTAACAGACCATGAACTTCTAATGCAGAAATTTGATCAAACAGGTTTTCTGCTTACCTTTTTTATGCCGGCATAAGTTGATGGTCTGTCAGCCCGCGAAGTCCCAGGTCCCCGGAGGGGCCCTCCACGAAGGCAATCACGTCGGGGTCACCAAGAAATGTGGTGGATTTTTTATTCTCCCCACACCGAAGTTGCCCTAATTTAAAACATTAAACAAATACTGTAATTTTAATAAAAGAAATCAAAGAAAGACTCTGGATTCCGTGTAGATCTAGATGAAGTAAGGATAAGTTTTATTGCAACAATAAAACAAAGTGAGCCAGTCCTGACAATGCCTAAGATGTGACCCAGAGCATCACCAAGAACAGACTGACCTACTGTGACATCGGTGCCTTCTTTTATACAGTTTTACAGGGGGCGGGACACTCATCTGGCCCCCTCATTTGCCAATTATTTTTTCTAGTTCCTTATCAAATTTTTCAACCAATAAAATTACATTTTCATTATACGTCATATACCTCGTTATCTGACTCCATCTTTCACCGAATTTTGCTTCCAATATAACTTATTTTCCTTTCAAATTAGTTTCCATTATCTTTTCACTTTTGTTGTTCAACTTAAAAAATATTGGGGTGGCGCTTATGTCTGCTATAAATTCTTGGTACTTCCGCTTTACTCTACAGTTTTCAAGAGACAGGCCATGGGTAAGCATCTTTTTCATATTATTTTAATTATTTGTCTAAGTTTGTAACTTTTATTGTATTTACCTGTTTTTATCCTCTATTTTTATTCTTATAGCTAATCGCGTCTGCACGAATGATCACCACGTCGCTTTGGACGACTCGGACAGCCAGAGCAGTCCGGCTCACAGTCCTACTGACTATACTCCTACTGAACCTGTCATGGACCGGGCCTCGGTGAGTTTTACTGAGGATGAGCCCGAGCCATCTGCTTCGTTACTGCAGTTCCTAGAGGAGACAGGTCTCACTTTTTCCAAGGATGTTGATCCCAAACCGGGTCCTTCTAAGAGGCCGCGTGCGGATAGCCCTTATCCATTTTCTTTTAGGCCTGTACGGCCTGAATCTACAACGCCAGCTCCACTGGTCTTAAGACCTGTTTGTCACGTAAGTGTTGGCACCCAGACCGATGTTAAAGTGTCTGTTGGTACCCAAACAGATTTTGCTTCCGCACTTGTGCCAAATCCAAATCGCGGCGTTTCTGTTTCTATTTCCTTTCACTGATTTTTAAATTAGTGTTGTCGTTCCTCACAGGAGGTTTTGCTAATTGACTTCTTATGCATTTTATTTTGCTTCTGATGCTTACCCAGGCCCTGTGTGTTTTTATACTTTTTTATGTTGGGCCTAATACTTTGTATTGTACAATATTCACTATGTAGATACACATACTATTTTGTGTCTATTACTTTATTAAACTTATTATTCAGATCACTGTGTGTGTGTGTGTTTTTGGTTATTTAATTTGACAGGTTGCTTGTGTATCCAATACCTGTTACATCACAGTTAAGTAGCCAATGCCTGTTACATCACAGTTAAGATCACCCCATGTCTGAGATTATATCATGTCTGGGGCTATGTCATATCTGCTGATCTGGTGTCGTTTCTATGGTTACTATGAAATCTCTAAGATGGCTGCCAGTCTAAGGTTTGTTGGGTACATACTGTATACTGAACGTCACATGGTGTCTTTGATACTATGACATCACATTGTCCTTGGCTCAACTCTGCTCACTTCATCTTACATCCATAAGATAAAATTAATAGTTTTCTGTAATATTACTGCATGCACAAATATATGTAATTAAAATATGCTTACAAGAGCTAAATTGGCTGAGCGCTCTCAGCAGGGAGGGATGAGAGGTATTTAGTGCTCCCACATTAATCACACGGCTCTATGCCATTCGGGGCGTCTGCGAGCTCGTGCACGCGGAGGGAGCGTTTAGCGTGTGTGTGATGCTGCCCCCAACGGTGTGTGAGCGAGCGGTTCGAAAAGAAGAGGTCGACTGGTGTCACGTGGTTCGGAGGAAACGCGTCACAGCCCCCGGCCCTCCTGGCTGAATGGTAGTAAGTAGCCTTAATGTGGGAGCCCCCCCTAGTGACGGGAGGGAATTGGACACAACTAGATTGGGGAGAAAATTGGGGAAAAAGAATTGGACAGGACTTAATTTAATTTAATTTAAAAAAATAATAATAAATAAATAGAAGTTTGAACTTCTTAGCGAATGTTAAAGCTGACAATTCACTGTATACATGTACTGCCCACAATCCAGTTAATAACACCAGAAGTGATTCAGTGGAAGCAGCATGTAAGTATTTCTCATTTCTCATTTCTCACTTTCATTCGCTCATGTTACACCAGAGTGGTCTTCAGTTAGGCTTTGTTTAAACTGCAGAAATCCATGCATTTTTTTCAGTAGGGAAATCTGGCTCTTGTGCCCTTACTGATCTCTATCTGTATTTATTGGTTTGATTATATTAGGATTTGTGATTATACTATACAATCTTTTTAATAGAAAATAATTATTGAAATGTTGCTCAGGTTTCAAACCTGCAACACTTTTTGGCTTTGACTTTTGGATCATGATAAGCATCTTAGCTGGTCACAGCTCACGTGGTCACAGTGTTATACTAAACAGCACATGTGCAAACGGAAGTTAATTATACCAGTGCGAGATGTACACTAAGACCCAGCAGGGTAGACGATTACCCACAATTCCGCAGAGCAAGAGAGGGAAAAACCATTGGCTCAGTTGTGATCATGTACTGTAACACTCATCGTCAAAACAAGAGGCGCATGCATAATACATGATACTCGGTACTCATAAACCAACACTTGCTCGTTTTTAAGTCAAAATGTATTTAAAATGTTTGCCTGTCTTGTGTAACACTCACAAACCAGGTTACTCGCAATCCGAGTAATACAGCTATACTCTTTGCATATTGCAATCAAAAGCATGCCAATGAATGTGGCCAACAGGACATATAACAAATAACAGTCCGATTTGTTTCTTTTATTTGTTTAAATGAATAATTTAACAGATTTATAACCAACACACATCACTTAATGTATAGGCATACACCCATATCATGGGACGTCACTGTATTGCCAAATGTTTATGTCTGGATTTACAAACATATGAACTTGAGTAACATCCCATTCTTAATCCATAAGTTTTAATATGATGTTTGCTCCGCCCCCTTTGCAGCTATAACAGCTTAAACTCTTCTGTGATGGCTTTCCACAAGGTTTAGGAATGTGTTTATGGGAAGTTTTGACCATTCTTCCAGAAGCACATTTGTGAGGTTGGACACTGAGGTTTAACGAGAAGGTCTGTCTCACAGTCTCCGCTCTAATTCCTCCCAAAGGTGTTCTATCGGGTTGAGGCTATCAGGCCTGTCAAGTTCTGCTACAACAAACTTGCTCATCCATGTCTTTAAGGACCTTGCTTTGTACACTGGTGCACAGTCATGTTGGAACTGGTGTGAAGTTGTTTTTCAGGAGTAGGGCTCCGCCCCTTACTTCCAGTGAAAGGACCTCTTAATGTTTCAGCATACAGTACCAAACCATTTTGGACAATTTTATGCTCCCAACTTTGTGGGAACAGTTTGGGCGTGGTCACCTTCCTGTTCTAACATTACTGCGCACCAGTGCATAAAGCAAGGTACATAAAGAAGAAGAGTACAGTTGAAACTCTTATAGCTGCAAAGGGTGGGCCAATATCAGATTTAACTCTATGGATTAAGAATTGGATGTTACTCAAGGTCATATATATGTAAGCAAACACTTATATACAATATAGTGTACTGTATATACTTGCTGTTCAATTCAATTAAATTCAATTAAGAAAATAATTGGAAGTGTGGATGTGTGAGAAAAATGTGCAGATAATAATAATGAGACGAATGAATGAAATTTCTCTGATGAGCAAGCCAAGGGTGACGGCGACGGTGGCAAGGAAAAACTCCCTGAGATGGAATTAGGAAGAAACCTTGAGAGGAACCAGACTCAACAGGGAACCCATCCTCATTTGGGTGATAACAGATAGAAATGATATAACATCTTGTGTGTTGTGCAGGTGAAGATTCAATATGACAGAAATTATTTAAATTGACATGAAGACCAGTTCAGCATAGGGACGAGTCAGTAGGTGCAGAGGGCAGATGAGGTCTGGATCACTGGAAGCACAGGAGCAGCATGTGTAGCTCCAACCATCATAAAGCTGAATCCAGTTGGAGCTGGTCCTTCTCTGGATGCCTCAGGAACCTCGCAGGGTCGGCCTTGTCTACTGAAGCTGGCAAAATCTCCCGATGCCTCAGGATGGGTAGAGAAATACAGAACAGATGGGGAGAATTAGCGTAGTTGCCATTCGGTATAGGTGTACTGGAGTATGAGATTATGGGATGAGTTATGTGTATGCCAGAATAAAAAGATGCGTCTTGAGTCTACTTTTGAACTGAGAAACCGTGTCTGCTCCCCGAACACTGTCTGGAAGGCTATTCCAAAGCGTTGGAGCTAAATATGAAAATGCCCTACCCCCTTTTGTAGATTTTGAAATTCTGGGAACTACCAGAAGTCCGGAGTTTTGTGATCTTAAGGCGCGTGGTGGATTGTAGCGTATCAGAAGACTGGTTAGGTATGTGGGAGCTAAACCATTTAAGGCCTTGTATGTAAGTAATACTATTTTGTAATTTATTCTAAACTGAACAGGTAGCCAGTGCAGGGATGATAATATTGGGGTTATATGATCATATTTTCTGGATCTAGTGAGAACCCTGGCAGCTGCATTTTGGATTAACTGAAGCTTGTTTATTGAGGATGCAGGACAACCACCTAGTAATGCATTACAATAGTCCAGTCTGGAGGTCATGAATGCCTGAACTAGTTTTTCTGCATCAGATACGGATAAGATGTTCCTAAGTTTAGCAATATTTCGAAGATGGAAAAAGGCTGTTTTTGTGATATTTGAAATGTGATTTTCAAAAGAAAAGTTACTGTCTAATATTACGCCCAGGTCTTTTACTGCTGAGCTGGTAGTAACAGTACATCCTTCTAAGCGCAGACTGAATTGTGAAAGCTGTTGTGTGCTGGTTTTTGGGCCAATAAGTAATATTGCTGTCCACTTTATTACGTACACCTGCTCATGCAACTATTTGATCAGAAAATTAGCTGTGGTTGCCAGAATACTGTAAAAATACTGTAGAAACGTAACAGATTTATAAACCATCATGTAAAGTTTACAGTTTACACTTTTGTCCTCAATGAAAAAGTCCTGTTGCTTTAATGGGGGTGAAAAATGCAGCTGAGGTTGCCAGAATAATTCAGGAAAACATGCTAGAACTATAAATAACTTTACTATTGTGACTTGAAAAAATTAAGAAAATAGTTTTAAACTATAAATCTAAGAGCCTTTTCCTGACAAATTAGCATAAATACATTGCTTTTAGAATTGTTATTATCAGTAAGATTTACATGCAGTTTCTGCTTATTGTACATTGAATCTATATTTCACTGAAAACAAATCCAGGTAAACAACTGTAATTTACAGTAAAAACCTAATTATTCTTTATTAAATAACCACGTTTTTTCTTGATGTTATGTTCCATTTACAACATATACAGTTTGATGTTCTTTTGTTGTAATAAGAACACAACCCCAAAACATTTACTAGTACTCTCAGCATGTGGCTTCATACTGAAAATACTTTGGATGTATTGCTGGCTGTATTGCTGGCTGATTGTAAATACAACATGGTTGGTATAACTTTAATGTTACTGATGCGCTGGATGTTTATAGCACATCAGCTTCTCCTGGAGGAAAGATAACCACCTTTTGCCAGTTGCCCTGTAAGTTTCATCCCCCAAGCACATGCTGCGTTACCGAACAAAACATTAGTGGCTGTAGTGGCAATGCAATTTCACCATTCATCTTATTTGTAAACACACTCAACATCTACACATTATAAAATTAATAATAATGAATTTGATTCAGCACCCTTCATGTTCACTGAGGTTTCTTGCATTTTTTTATTTAGTATAGTGAACGTGCAGGTTTTAAGGATCTTTTAAATGTATTTACCCAATTTAAGAAAAACAGTTCATATACAGTAGTTTAAAACCATGATTTTACCTTATGTTCTATCTGTAGAATATACTGTAATAAGAATAACATGCAAGCTGAATTTGTAAAATGCTACATGCTAAATGTTGCTGTCTGTAAAAAAAAAAAAAAAAGCAAACTAAAAATGTGAATGCAATCATGTTGTAAATGTAATGCTTTGTTTATTAAAACTGTGTTTATTTTGTTTTGTTTTCTACAAAATATTACTTTTACAACATAAATTGTAAGTTGTATGGTTGATTGGAAAAAATAAGTAAATAAATAAATTTTACAATGCAGTGAAAAAGTACTTGCACCTTCCTGTTATTTTTTATTTTTTGATAATTGACATCAAATAAATTTTTATATTACACAAAAGATGTAATAGATTTAAGTTTTAAATAAAGATTGAATTACTAAAGGCTGTCAAAAACTGTGATAAAGTAATGGCCCCTTAACCTAATAACTGGATGTACAGTATCACCCTTTGCAGCAACAACTACAATCAAGCATTTGTGATAACTGGCTAAGAGGCTTCCACATCACTGTGGAGGAATTTTGGTCCACTATTCTTTTCAGAATTGTTTTAATTCAGCCACAGGGTTTTCAAGCAAGAATGGATTTGACTAGGCCACTCCAAAAAATAGAATTTGCCATTTTTGAGCCACTCAGAAGTGAACCCAAGTGCACTTGAGGTCATGAATTGATGGCTGGACATTCTCCTTTAGATTTTCTGGTAAAGCGCAAAATTCAAATATGGCATGTAGTCCAGGTCCTGAAGCTTTAAAGCCGCACAGACTAGCACACTACCACCACCATGTTTGCAAGACGTACACCATCCTAAAAGTTCAACTTTTGTCTTTTGTATTTGTCCAAAAGTCATGGGGATAATCAGGATGATGATTAGCAAACATGAGACGAGACTTTGTTCTTTTTGGTTAGCAGTTGCTTTCGCCATGGAGCTTTCCCATGGAATAAATTTTTGCCCAGTCTCCTTCTTATTGTTAAATCATAAAACACTGACCTTAACTGAGGAAACTGAGTCCTGCAGTTCTTTAGATGTTGTTCTTCAGTCTTTTATGAGCTCCTGGATGAGCTGTCATTGTGCTCTTAAAGTAACTTCTGAGAAGATTCAATACTGTTCCAAGGTTTCACTATTTGTGGATAATGGTTCTCATCTTGGTTTCCTGGAATCCCAAACCTTTAGAAATGGCTTGGTACGCATTTCCAGTTAATTACTTTGTTTCTCACATGTTCTTGAATGTCTTTAGATTGTGTTGCTTTTTGAGACCTTTTAGCATGCTTTACTTCATCAGACAGGTTCTAGTTAAGTAATTGCTTAAATAAATATTCAACAGGTCTGGCAGTAATCAGGCCTGAGTGTGACAACTGAAATTCAACTCAGCTTTCCAAAAATGTGTTTAATCACAGTCCTGTTATGATTTGACCATCTTGACTTTGAGCTCCACTAAAAAAGAGAGCTACAGTGCGAGATGATCAGGCGGAGTTTTCCAATGCCTTCTGTGTTTTCTTCCTCACCTTTGGAAGGCTGACCTGCCCTGCTTCTGCCTGTTTCTACTGTATGCTGTTGACACTACTTGCTGTTTTATGTCAATTAATTAAGCCACAGATTCTGTGCATGGATTAAAGGCAACTGCTTCACCTGTAATTCACTGAATATGGACATGACTTGTGTCTTTATATCTTGGAGCCTGAACCTGACCTCCCCTGAATCTTTGGAAATGCATGTTGGTTTTGAACATGAAAATATGTCTGTGCAGACTAATCTGCTTTGACCTTGTTTATAATTGCTCTAACCCTTGTCTGTACCTGCTGTGACCATGTCTATACCTGCGCTGTCTGAACGTGAGAGTGCCCTCGATAACTAACCTGCTCTGACCAAGTTTGTATCTGTGAATGCCGCACACACCTAACCTATTCGCATTTTGACTTGCACTAGCAAACCTGTCTGCTCTCACATGTGGCCAGGCTTTCCTTTAAAGGGATTTTTTTCTAATGCAATGTGAGTCAAAAGCATGAAACTGCCTCAGAAGCTTAGCTGTTAATAAATAAAATCATCATACTTGTTATTTTTATGTGATAAAATTTTTTCTAACTTGTTTGATGATATAAAATATTTAAAAGTGTGACAAATATGAAAAAAAAAAAATAAAAATTCAGGGAGCAGGCAAATACTTTTTCACTGCACTGTATATATTTATATTTTACAGCATATTTCCACTAAAAACACAGTACGATATTTTTAACTATGAAATAATGCATTTTATTTATGATAAATATGCTGTTTTGGCTATACATTGTTGCAAAAACCGCAGTAAATCTATTTATAATTTACAGACTTTCATTGACAAGGCAAATTTTTTTAATTGTTGGTTTGAGAAGACACAGAACCTCACAATTTTCACACACCACAGTATGTCTTGTAGCTGAAATCATGATATGATAGTGCACAGAGAATCTTTGTGTCCAGATATTCACAGAAATCAGTATGTTGGCTGTTTTTCTCAATTTCTAAACATTTATTTAGGTCTTCAGTGGGAGATGTTGCTCTCTAACATGATCATAAAAAATTTAACTTAAATTCAATTAAATTTTATTATTTTATTGTCATTGTCGCAAAGCAGCTTTACACAATCAAAAGAATTATTTAAGTTTGTATGGAATGTGAATGTGATGGTAATAGGAAGAAACCTTGAGAGAAACCAGACTCAACAGGGAACCCATCCTCATTTGAGTGAAACAGAAATCAGGAATTGATCTGCCTTCATACTGTGTGAAGCTAAATAACTTCTAAGTCTAAAGAGATGAGTTCTACTTTCACTTAACCCTGGAAAACCCAGACCACCTTATCCTAATAGGAAATCTATCTCCTTTGGCTGAAATGATGATACAGACTCAGTGAACCCTAAAACAGGTGTTTTTTTTTTTTATTAACCCTTTCCTACTACATGTAATGACATGGGTCATATATGACCCCTTGGGATATCCAGTATGTTTTACCAACTGGTAACTTTCACTCAAGACATAAAGGCAGGAGTTCTTTCTTAGTAAGGAAAGACCAGATTCTCATTTCAAAATATATTTATTGATTTTAACTTTTCATCAATGACTATGCACATAAAATTTTGTTCTAAGGCAGGAACTAAAAACACTGGCATCAGCTTTTATATCACCAAATAAAAAGCACATTAGCAGCCATGTTTGATGTGAAAAAAATTAGGTTAGTTCAGTCAGTTACCACTAAATGTCAGTGTTATGGGTTCACATAGGGGACACTGGGTTGTATTGCAAAAAGAAATCTTTACTTTGGTGTGTGGGTTGAATATGACGATGAAATAAAAGTCTGGGTCAAATATGACCCCATGGGTTCTCCAGGGTTAAGTAGGGTGTTATCACAGCAAACACTCTGTGTACTATTACGAGGTTCCCTTTCAAATCTACACTTGACGCTGCGTGAAAACGCTATGGGAATATCTTTTCATGTTACCGGTTGTGAAGCATGTGTGTATCAAACACGCCAAATTTTGGCTTATATAACCTCTGTCGAGTGACGTCATTTGATTAGACGCACCTGCAGGTTATAAATAGGAGTGAACCGGAAACATTCCTCAGATCTTTGTCTTCACCGCGCGTGTGTGTGTGTCAGCAAAGCATACAAAATACATTTAAAAGAAGCAGATAAAAGCATATAAAACTCACCAGCAATAATGGTGGAGTTTAGAGCTAGATGTCCACCTCCTTGCGAAAATTTCCTTTCGGAGGGCGATCTACAAACTTTCTGCTTCGAATGTTCGGGTGAAAAGCACGCTCTCGAAGGGCTTGATGGAGAGTGCGAGCATTGTGATCTTCTTCCCATGAAGGTGTTCCTCGCGCGCCTCGCGTTCTTTAGGGAACCACGAGCCGCGCTGCACTCATGGGGGTCACAAGCCGACCTGGCCGAGGCACGAGAGATGGAGTCCCTCCTTTCTCTCGCCCTCTCCCCCGATCCCGAAGTCTCTCCTTCCACTTCACGAGTGCACTCCGGTGCTTCTCGTGGGTGTGTTGAAGAGACTCGCTCTCCTGCTTCTGTGGAAATGGAAGTAGCTACCTCAGAACGCTCCTCTAAAGATGATAGAGAATATGAGAAGTTGCTTGAAGTCATAACACGTGCAGTCGAACGACTGCATATTGATTGGCCACAGGAGCAAGCTCACCCAAAACAATCAAAATTAGACGACAGATTTCTATCGGGTGGCCAGGAGATGGAGCCACAACACCGCTCTCTCCCCTTTTTGATGACCTCCACAACAAATTATCTCGTTCTTGGAGTAAACCTTTTTCTTCACGTATTTTTGTGCCATCGACCTCGTTTTATTCGAACAACGTTGATGCTAAAACACGAGGCTATAGCGAGGCTCGAGGCTCTCCTGGGACATCATCCTCATTACAGGAACCAACACTTCCCTCCAAGCCGTGTAGAACTTCTTCTACCCTGGTAGGGAAGGCGTTCCAAGCAGCAGGTCAGGCCGGCGCTTCCTTGCACACCATGGCGGTTTTGCAGGCGTACCAGGCTGATCTGCTGAAAGATTTGAGCACGAGCGGCTCTGTGAATCAGGAAGCATTCAGCAAATTACGCCGGGCTACTGATTTATCCCTTCATGTGACTAAACAGACATCGTGCTATCAGCCGTTCAATGGCCTCCTTGGTGACCGCTGAAAGCCACCTGTGGTTAAATCTGACAGGCATCAAGGACAAGGATCGAACATTCCTCCTTGATGCCCCTGTCTCACCTTCTGGCCTATTCGGCGATGCTGTTAATTCTGTCACCACTAGGTTCCAAGAGGCTAGGCTGTATGAACAGGCTTTTGGGAGATTTCTCCCACGCCGTGCTCAAGAGTCGAAGGCCGTCGGCCACCCAGCCTCGACCAGATCTGATTCTCGCAGAAGGAGAGTGTTAGCAGCCGGGCACCCCCCTGTAAGGACTGGGGTACGGCCCGCCGCCCCTCACAGGCCGCCTCTAAAAGATCAGATTGCCGCATTGTCTTCTTTTCAAAGAATAAGTCCTGAAAGCTCACACGCCCAGGACTAAAGGGGTGACCCCCCCCGGGGAGGGGGACGTAACGTTCTTTCCTATAAGAGCATGCCCTCCTGGGCACCCCCAGGGGTCGGTGTTCAGTTTCCGCCGCCTCTGGTGTTTTGGATGACACCGATCTCCAATGACACGTTAGTGCTTCGGTCATATCCTGATGTATTCCAGGATGCCGAACCACTAACATCCGCCCGGCACTAACATACACCCAGGCATATCTTCCTGGGTGTTAAAGACTGTAGAGAAAGGCTACAGGATTCAGTTTGCACATCGCCCTCCGCGTTTCAACGGCGTGATCCACACTTCCGTGATACCGGAAAGGGCGCATCTGCTGAACTCCGAACTCCAGGCATCTGCACATAAACAAAATGTATGGATGCAGTCCTGGCTCCCTTGCGACTCCAGGGCATCCGTATTCTCAATTACATGGACAACTGGATAATCCTGGCCCAGTCTCAGCAGCTAGCTCTCCGACATTGGGATGTCATCCTAGCTCATCTCCATTCGCTGGGTTTGAGACTCAACGCTACCAAGAGCATCCTCTTTCCGGCTGAGAGGACAACATACTTGGGTGTCAGGTGGGATTCGATCACTATGCAGGCACAATTGTCTCCCACTCGTGTCGAATCCATCCTCAGCGCCCTGAAAGAAATCAGACTAGGCCAAGAGGTGACTGTACATCACTTTCAAAAATGTTTAGGCCTCATGGCAGCTGCATCCATGGTGATACTTTTGGGCCTTCTGCATATGAGAGCTTTTCAGTTGTGGCTAAGAGCCAGGGGATTTCATACGAGGGCCAATCTCCAAAGGCAAATAAGGGACACAAAGGACTTCATACCCTTTCTATGTGGTTCAGACCCCGGTTTCTGACTTTTGGTCCCACTCTAAGTCCGTCTTGTCGTCGCAAGATGCTAACGACAGACGCTTCCCTTACCGGCTGGGTTGCGGTCTTGGATGGCCGTCCAGCCCAAGGGAGCTGGAGAGGCCATCTTCTCGCATGGCACATCAATTGCCTCGAAATGATGGATCTATTTTTGGACCTACAGCACTTCCTCCAGCAGCTGAGAGGCTACCAGTGAGAGGCTACCTAGTGCGGGTGGACAACACATCGGTAGTCTCCTACATAAATCGCCAGGGCAGACTGCACTCGCGCCACTTGAACGAGCTAGCGCATTAGGTTCTGCTCTGGGCACAGGACAAGTTCCTGTCCCTCAGGGCGATTTACATTCCAGGGCACATGAATGTGGGAGCAGATTTACTGTACAGACAAGCTGTGACACAGGGGGATTGGAGACTCCACCCCGAAGTGATCAGTCATCAGACTTTAGTACAAAGCAGGAGAGGAACTACCAGACCCCCGTCATCAACAGGAGCCCAGTGGAGAGAGTGGACAGCTTCAGATACCTCGGTGTTCACATCACGCAGGACCTATCATGGTCCTGTCACATCAACACCGTGGTGAAAAAAGCCCGGCAGCGTCTCTACCACCTCAGACGCTTGAGAGACTTTAGACTGCCCTCCAAGGTGCTCAGGAACTTCTACTCCTGCACCATAGAGAGCATCCTGACGGGAAACATCACGACCTGGTTCGGGAACAGCACCATGCAGGACAGACGAGCTCTACAGAGGGTGGTGCGATCAGCCGAACGCATCATCCGCACTGAGCTCCCTGACCTGCACTCCATCTACAGCAAGCGGTGCTGGACTAAGGCCAGGAAGATCATGAAGGACCTCAGTCACCCCAGTAATGGACTGTTCTCTTTGTTGCGGTCTGGGAAGAGATTCCGCTCCCTAAAGGCCAACACAGAGAGACTGAGGAGGAGCTTCTTCCCGCAGGCGATAAGGTCTCTCAATCACACCTCCACACAGGACTAATAACATCTTTTAAGCTCACAACACTGACTGGACAATCATGGACACATTCATACACACTTGCACTAAATACTCATACATCTGGACAATTGCACATGTCACCTTTCATGCATATTTGCACAACCACTGACACTTTAATACCATATTTCTATATTTTTGCAATATTTTATTATGCCCTTATGCACAGTTAATTTTACAAATTTTACTAGTTAAAATTATTTCTTTAGTATTTCCTTTTTATTGATTATTTATTTTACGTACAAGATTTTCTTTTCTTTTTTTCTTTTTTTTAAGGTCACTGGCGGTCGTATAAAAGCATTTCACTGCATATTATACTGTGTATGATTGTGTATGTGACTAATAAAATTTGAATTTGAAATCTGGGAAAGATTCATCACAGCAGAGGTGGACCTCTTTGCCTCCCAAGAGACAGCACAATGTCCCCTCTACTACTCTCTGACTCATCCAGCTCCCCTGGGTCTGGACGCGATGGGCCATACGAGGCCCAATTTACACCTTTATGCGTTTCCTCCGATAGCTCTGCTCCCGGGAGTCCTGGTGAGGGTCCGTCAACACGGTTTGCGCCTCTTACTGATTAGCGCCCCATTGGCCGGCCAGAGTATACAGTAGTTCTCGGATCTAGTATCTCTTCTCGACGGCTCACCTTGGATGATTCCAGTGAGGAGGGATCTTCTGTCTTAGGCGCGGGGGCCAATATTTCATCCTCGGCCAGAGCTTTGGAACCTTCACGTTTGGCCCCTGAATGGGACCAACTGAGTCAAGCTGGTCTTCCAGCCAGCGTAATTGACACTATTCTAGCTGCTAGGGCTCGCTCCACTAGAAGAGCTTATGCCCTCAAATGGAATGTATTTGAAAGTTGGTGCATGAGGAAGCGGGTAGACCCAGTCCACTGCCGAATTGTTTGAGTGCTGGAGTTCCTGCAAGAAAAGTTGTCCTCGGGCTTGTGCCCTAGTACCCTCAGGACATACAGTACATGGCCGCTATTTCATCCTGCCACGTTCCGATTGAGGAGGTTACTGTGGGAAAACACCCTTTAGTGGCCTGTTTCATTCGCCACCCACTAGAGCCACGACCCCTTCGTGGGATTTATCTATCGTGCTCGAAGGTCTAATTGACACTCCATTTGAACCACTAGAGTCAGTGCCTGTCAGGTTTCTGACTCTTAAGATGGTTTTTATTATGGCCATTGCCTCTCTCAAGGGGATTGGAAATCTGTGCGCCTTGTCAGTCTCCCCATCCTGCCTGGACTTTGCCCCTGGGCTAGTCAAGACCATTTTGCATTCTCACCCGAACTATCCCGAAAGTTCCATTCTCAACCATGCACCCTGTTGTTCTTGAAGCCTTCTGTCCTCCGCCTTTTACAGCTTCCGAGCAGGAGAAACTTCATCCAGTACGTGCTCTTCGGATCTACCTCCAACGCACCAGCCAGTGGCGTAAATCACAGCAGCTTTTATATGCTATGCCACTACACAGACCTTGTCACACTGGGTGAGAGATGCTATTGCTCTTTCATATGAGGCGCGTGGGCTCACTTCGCCTTTAGGAATCAGGGCTCATTCAACCAGGAGGATCGCTTCATCTATTGCAATAGCAAGAGGTATCACCCTGCAGCAGGTGTGTGACACGGCGGGCTGGTCCTCTCCACACACATTTGTTAGATTTTACAGTCTGGATGTTCATGTCACTCCGGGCTCACGAGTCCTCAAGTCAGCTTCCCAGATATAGTTCTGAGACTTCTCTGCCTAACCCTGTTCCCTGAAAAGGCGCGAACGAGATGCTGCATCCCAATGCCGCACTGCCCACGTGACCGGACGTCCGTTCAGACAAATCAATCTGAGGAATGTTTCCGGTTCACTCCTATTTATAACCTGCAGGTGCGTCTAATCAGATGACGTCACCCGACCGAGGCCAAAATTTGGCGTGTTTGCTACACACATGCTTCACAACCGGCAACATGAAAAGATATTCCCATAGCGTTTTCACGCATCATCTCATTCCCGCCTTTTCAGGGAACAAGGTTACAGCAAAGTAACCCGAGATGTGTACTAATATGACTATTTCAAGTCAAATCAAGATAAAATTTCATATGTGAACAGTGCAAATCTCACTTGAAGCCTACAGCAGTCGTTCCCATTAACATTCAGGGAGTTCTGATCTTTGAAAATCAATAAATAACTTTTTTCCAACTTGCAGGAGAGACGCACCTGTCTGTGTGAACTGTACACATAGTCATTTACTGTACCAACAGACATTACAGGAACTCAGTTGCGAGTTATTGCCACACAGTTGAGCTCTTAAAGGAGTTCCTGGGAGGCCAGTGTTTCAGACAAGTAGCAGGAAGTTTAATAATGGCTCTGGCACTTTCTACCTTGATGGTCTCCAAGCCCTAGTGAAACACTGGAATAAGTGCATTAGTGTAACAGTGGATTATATAGAGAAATAAAGGGAGTCTTTAATCTCATAACTGTATTCTGTTATTCTGCACAATCAAAAGTCCTGGTTTGATTTCAAAGCCTCTTTTTACAATAGTTTGGTTATGTTCATGCACTACTGACCACAAATACCAGAATATCTGAAAATTAAACAAATTTTTAAATAAAAAGTGATACAATAGCGTGGACCCCCATCTGTGCAAATACACAACACACTCTTCTGTGGACTGTGTAAAGCCTTGAACAGAGCGAACTAAACACTGACACCAGGAGACATACTGTAGTGTAGGTGGAGGAACAAAAGTTCAATTCAATTCAATTAAATTTTATTTATATAGCGCTTTTAACAATGGTCATTGTCTCAAAGCAGCTTCACAAAAATTAAAGAAATTTAACAAAAAAAAAAAAAAAAAATTGAATATATATAGAATAATTATATATAAAATAATAAATAAATAAAATTATAATAGAAAATAAATAAATAAAAACAAATAATAATAATAATTATAGAAAAGAAAATCATTGGAAGTGTGGATGTGTGAGAAAAATGTGCAGATAATAATGAGACGAATGAATGAAATTTCTCTGATGAGCAAGCCAAGGGTGACGGCGACGGTGGCAAGGAAAAACTCCCTTAGATGGCATTAGGAAGAAACCTTGAGAGGAACCAGACTCAACAGGGAACCCATCCTCATTTGGGCGATAACAGATAGAAATGATATAACATCTTGTGTGTTGTGCAGGTGAAAATTCAATATGACAGAAATTATTTAAATTTGTCATGAAGACCAGTTCAGCATAGGGACGAGTCAGTAGGTGCAGAGGGCAGATGAGGTCTGGATCACTGGAAGCACAGGAGCAGCATGTGTAGCTCCAACCATCATAAAGCTGAATCCAGTTGGAGCTGGTCCTTCTCTGGATGCCTCAGGAACCTCGCAGGGTCGGCCTTTGTCTACTGAAGCTGGCAAAATCTCCCGATGCCTCGGGATGGGTAGAGAAATACAGAACAGATGGGGAGAATTAGCGTAGTTGCCATTCGGTATAGGTGTACTGGAGTATGAGTACTGGGATGAGTTATGTGTATGCCAGATTAAAAAGATGCGTCTTGAGTCTACTTTTGAACTGAGAAACCGTGTCTGCTCCCCGAACACTGTCTGGAAGGCTATTCCAAAGCTTTGGAGCTAAATATGAAAAAGCCCTACCCCCTTTTGTAGATTTTGAAATTCTGGGAACTACCAGAAGTCCGGAGTTTTGTGATAAATAAAAGTGCTCTTTTATTTAACAAGCCATGGAACTGGCAGTGGTATTGAAGGGTTTTCTTGGTCTCATTTTCCAGATCAAATGAGAAGAGTGAACATGGTAAGAGAAGTCGTTAGCACACATTTGTTATAGCAGTGAGGATATTAATAGTCAACCATCTTAGGAATTTTTTTCTGTCCTCAATATTTTCCATTTGATAATATTATAATTAGATATTCAATTTCCAAACTCTACATGATTAGAGCTGCATGAGTTAGTCTTCCTACCGCCACCAAAAACTAAACAAGTTAAATCTGACCAACACAAAGCTAAGCTAATTAAACCACTCACATAAATGAAATATTGAACTTGAATATGTCATCAAAAATATTTCTCCGAATGAAAATATTCTGATTTATCCACTAATAAGAATTTTAGTATTTTAATGATAATTGTTTTTTGGGGGCACCATTTTTACCCTAGTAGTCGAGAGCCACACCTAGAGCCTTATATCACAGTGACAATAGCTTTTGCCTGAAACCAAACTACAGTGGAACCTCGGATTACGAGCATAATTCGTTCCCGGAAGTGGGCTCGTGTTCCAAGACACTCGTAAAACAAAATTAATTTTCCCATAGGAAATAATGTAAACTTAAATTATTCGTTCCACAGCCCAAAAAAATAAATGCATAATTTATACAAAATATAAATAAAAAATAAAACAAATTAACCTGCACTTTACCTTTCAAAAAAGTAAAAAATAAATCTTGACAAATAAGTGTTTTATGTTTGTGCATGCAGACGCTGTGTATGTGTGCGTGTGTGAGGCTAGAGTAAGTGGAGACTCTTGATTTCAGCCCCTCCTGTCTCCCCCTTCTCATCTTACACAGTAAAACTCTCTCCTCTCATTTAAACACACACATACACACACACACACATTGACGGAAAGACTGTTAACTCCTAAATTATTAAAGCTTCTCCACTTTATTTTAATGTTGCTCGTGACAGCGTAACAGCCCGTTAATTCATGCTCATGTAATGATGAAATGGACAAACTGGTTGAAAATGGGATGGACAAACCCCTTTCTTTTATTTGCTGCATTGTTGGGCTATAGTACAAACTTTCGGGTGAATGAACCCGCTCCTTACCTCTGAAAAGAACCGCGACAGAGCAGAGTTTCCTCTGGAGAGAGTGTGTGTGTGCATGCATGTGTGTGTGTTTCTGAAGGGGACACACACACACACATAGCCAGCACAGTGTCAAATCAAGTTTTACTAGTTAACACGTGACAGTGAATCAGCAATTATATTTTCAACAACTTTTTTGTGGCATATTTTCAAATTGTAACTTTGACTAATTAAGGACCCTTGCATTAAACGATGATTGGCATTTGACATTTGTTGGAGAAAGGCAAGAGGATTATGATCGGTAAAAACTGTAACAGGCTGTACAGTCGAACCAATATACACCTTGAAATGTAGCAAGGGCTTCTTTTTCAATAGTCCTGTAGCTCATTTGAAGTTTAGGGAACTTTTTTGAAAAAAAAAACTGATTGGATGGTTCAAACCATCATCTCCGGTTTGCAACAACACACCACCGACACCTGTACCACTAGCATGCACTTCTAATAGAAATTGCTTTTCAAAATGAGGGACTACAAGCCCTGGAGCACTCCAAAGCAGAGTTTTCAAAGCGTCAAAAGCAGTCTGACATACAGGTGTCCACATAAACGAAACAGATTTACAAAGTAATGCCGTGAGATGACTGGCCACCACAGAAAAGTTTTTACAAAAACAGCGATAATAACCAGTCATGCCAAGAAATTGCCGAAGCTCTCTCTTGTTCTAGGGGACCAGAAAATCGAGGATAGTTTGGATCTTCGAATTTAGGGGACGAACCTGACCGCTGCCAACTTCATTACCTAAATATGTGAGTGTAGCATAACCAAATTCACATTTGGCAAGATTTAGAGTAAGATTTGCATCAGAAAGCCTTCCGAAAACTTCATCTATAGATTTAAGATGGTCAACCCAAGTGTCAGCATAGCAGGCAACATCATCATAGATAAGCTTCTAGATGATGAAGGTTCGAAAAGGCATCACTCGATACTGCAGGAACACATCAGGAGTGGCAAAAGCAGAAATTTCCGATGCACGGTCAGTAAGTGGCACTTGCCAATAACCTTTTAGTAGATCAAGTTTCGTTACAAACTTAGCATTACCTACTCGGTCTATGCAGTCTTCCATGGGTGACATTGGAAAGGAGCCAGCGTTGGTCATTGACTTTCCTGTAATCGGTACAGAACCGGGAAGTACCATCTGGTTTGGGAACTAAAAGAAATGGGGAACACCATGGGCTAGAACTAGGGAATGCTAGTTTATGTTTGAGCAGATATTGGGTTTCTTTACTCATCAACTCTTTCTTAAATGGGTTTACCCAATAAGCCCTTTGTTTGATGGGTGCATGTGAACCAACCTCAATGAGTAGTAGTGGGGGAGTCACTAAACAAATTTGGATATTTTCTAATCACATCCACAATGTAAACTTGGAGGTAAGTGAGAGAACTTTGCTGAAAGGTTCAATAAAGTCTCTAAAATGCACAACCGGCCCGACGTAAAGGTGGCACTATTCAATCGATCAATTTCTGGTGAATACCCAGAGAGTGGAACACTTCCCGGGGCAATCGTAAGGAGGGGAGTCTTACCTTTAGAGTCAGGAGGTGTCACATATGCTTTCAGCATGGTAACATGACAAACACTGGTCTTTCTCCTACGATCAGGGGTGTAAACAACATAGCCATTGTCACTCAATTTCTCTTTTATCTCATAGGGGCCAGTGAATCTAGCTTGAAGTGCTGACCCAGGCACAGGAAGTAAAACCAGAACTTTATCACTAGTTTGGAATGACCGTGGGACTGCTTTTTGGTCTTATCGGGTTTTCATCTGTTCTTGTGCAGCATCAAGCGAGCATTTTGCCAGTTTCCATAACTGATGCAGCCAATCACGAAATCAGCTAATATAATCCAAAACATTCTTAGTACTAGAGGGGTGGTCAGTTGAGAGAATTTGATCTTCGAGGGACCACGCACCATGTGCCCGAAAATTAACTCTGACGGACTAAAACTGAGGGAAGCTTGAGTTGTAGTGCGAATAGCAAACAACAATGGGATTTCTTCATCCCATTCTTTTTGTTTTTCAACACAAAACATTTTGAGCATAGACTTGAAAGTCTGATGAAATCGTTCCAGAGCACCCTGGGACTTTTTCATTTCTTTGACAAAAACTTTAGACATGAAATTTGTTCCTTGATCAGACTATACTGAATACATTTGGGCACCCCAAAAGTAGTGCAGAATTTGACGATCATTTTAACAATGGCATGAGCTATAAGTGAGCATACGGGTATCGCTTCAGGATATCTAGTCGAGTTAACAAATAAGAATTACCCGTTTTCATTTTGGGAAAAGGTCCAATGCAATCAACCAAAACCCGTTTGAATGGTTCCCCAATTACTGGTATTGGTCTCAATGGGGCCGGAGGGATAACCTGATTGGGCTTGCCAGATAATTGACATGCATGACAAGATTTACAAAATTTGGAAAGGTCAGATTTCATCGAAGGCCAAAAGAAATGTTTCAACAACTTATCATACGTTTTTTGGATACCTACGTGACCAGAAAGTTCATGGTCATGTGCAATGCTCAAAACTTGCTCTGGAAAAGGTTTTGGAATGACAACCTGAAACACAGTTCTCCAGTGATTGGTGACATGACGTGGAGACCACTTACGCATCAGGACACCATCGTCAAAGTACAGTAGTAGGCGAATGAATGCTCTGGCAAAACTCTTGGCTCGACAGCAGCTGCAACACAGGAACACAGAGTTTGATCGGCACTTTGGGCCTCAATTAACATGGCTTTCCAGAATGGTAAATCAACACTAGGAAGTTGACACATTTTTACTTCAACTAATTCACCTTTATCATCAGTCTCAACAGAATTGTCAGCACACAAGAAGGCCTTTGTCAAATCTACGGTGTCTTTAAATTTTTGAGCTTGAGCTCAAGTCACCACACAATCACTAAATACACTAGGGAATTGTTCCTGCAAATAATCATCCTGTACATCAGTAACATCTGTAACCTTGGGTAAACAAAAAACCTTTTTACCTGCCAGATCGTTTCCCAGTATGAGCACAACACCCTTAAAAGGCAATTCAGACCAAACCACCAACTTAACTTTGCCTGAAATAATCCCAGAACGCAAATAGACATTGTGCAATGGAACTTTAATCACAGAAAGATCAATGCCTTGCAATAAGACGCTAGAACCCCAGCTTGACTGTTCTGAAAATGGCAGCACATTCTCCAAAATTATGGATTGAGATGTGCCAGTATCACGAAGGATGCAAATTCTTTTTGTCTCAGAGTCTGTGTTATTACAAAAAATATTTGTATTATAAAATAACCTGAAGATAAATGAAGATCAAGTACAGGTAAATAAAATATGGTAGGTAAAGTAGTTACCTACTGTACCATACTGTAGCAGACAGACTCTTTGTATCTTTAGTTGGCATCTTCATGTTTTCTAAGTCCATACAAAGTCCTGTAATGAGGTAGAAGTTAAATGTCTGTGTAGGTAGTCTGACTTAGTTGTTGTGTCAAACTACCTAGAGTTGTGTTTTGAGAAGTGGTATTTAATTCACAATTGGCATTTTCCAGCTAACATGACATGTATCTGAATGGAAAGAAAGCTGATGTACTGCGTTCACTGCTAAAAATAAAAAATACAATTATTGGGAGCCACCTAAAGATGGAGACAATCTGCCATGTTTAGTACATATCGAAATTGAACTAGTGTATACTTTCATGCCTTTATTGTAGCACACACTTCTAACCAAAAACACAAAACTTAAATAATTTCCCACATTTTCCACTGGATTGTTTTTTTTGGGGGGGAAAAATTAACACTCAAAGCTGTGTGACAACCTTTTTTATCAGTTTCCTGACTCTTTTTTGTTAAGATTTTTTGTTTTCTCACATCAGTGATTTTTCCCATGTTAGTTTAAGGTTGCACTTTTCTGATTGTTTATAAATTGCACTAATGGTTACTAGAAAATAAATTACTATATTGTACATATTAGTGTGTCATACTGTATATTAAGCATTGCACTTTGTTTAAAAGACTGTCACAAATGCATAGTGAGTTTTCTTATGGCTTTAAAATAACCTTAGCCCATGTCAGACCAATATATTAATATATTACACAATCTCACCTTTAAACTGTCTGACAGGCCACTTAAGCATGTTGATCGATTCTCTATAAAAAGTCCCCAAACGGCGACTCCATCGAGGCTCCACTCGATGCTGCGTGAAAACGCTATGGGAACGAGAATACCAACGCCGCCGCACTACAGGTGTCTGGACCCCAAGGTTGTGTAGCGTGTGCGCACAAAGCCAAGAAGGTCTCAGAGCTATGCCTGGACAGCTAACTCGGGGGCAGTGAGCCCGGAGTAGCATGAACATCCAGATTTATAAATGTAAGAAATGTGTGCGGGGAGGAACCAAGCCTTCGCGCCACACAATTACTGCAGGGGATACCTCCTGCTGGTGAGACTGGGACGATCACCCTGGTTGGGTGAGCCCTGCTTCCCAGAGGCGAAGTGAACCCACGCGCCTCATAGGAGAGGGCAATATGCATCTCTCACCCAGTATAGTGGCGCTCTGACTTACGCCACTAGCTGATGCGGTGCACGTGAATCTGAAGAGCACATACTGGATAGTAAGTGAAGTTTCTCCTGCCCCGAAGCTGTAAAAGGCGGAGGACAGAAGGCTTCGAACAATGCAGCTAAGAAAATCCTGAGGGTACTAGGGCACAAGCCCAAGGACAAGCTTTTCCTGCAGAAGCTCCAGCACTGAAACATTTTGGCAGTGGACTGGGTCTACCTGCTTGGCACACACTTGTTGCAGGGGAATACCTCTTGCTAATCCAATAGCTGAGGCGATCCCCTGGTTGAATGAGCCCTGATTCCTAGAGGCGAAGTGAGCCCACGCGCCTCATAGGAGAGGGCAATAGCATCTCTCATCCAGAGCATGTAGAAGTTGCTCTGACCTACGCCACTAGCTGATGCGGTGGACGTAAATCTGAAGAGCACAAGCTCGACACAGCAAGTGAAGTCTCTCCTGCTCCGAAGCTGTAAGCGCGGAGGACAGAAGGCTTCAAAAGCAATAAGGGTGCCTGTTGGGTTTATAGTTAGCTTTCGGAAGATAGTTGAGAGAGGATGCAGTTACGCACGTCCTGAAAGTGCTAGGGCATAGACCCGAGGACGGAAACTCCAGCACTGAAACAATTCGGAAGTGGACTGGGTTTACCTGCTTAGCAGACACTTGCTGCAGGGGAATACCTCTTGCTAGTGCAATAGATGAGGCAATCCCTTTGGCTGAAAGAGCCCTGATTCCTAGAGGCGAAGTGAGGCCACGCACCTCATAGGAGAGGGCAATAGCATGTCTCATCCAGAACATGTAGAAACTGCTCTGACCTACGCCACTAGCTGATGCGGTGGACGTAGATCTGAAGAGCACAAGCTGGACACAGCAAGTGAAGTCTCTCCTGCTCCGAAGCTGGAAGCGCGGAGGACAGAAGGCTTCAAGAGCGATAGGGTGCCTGATGCGAGGCGGGAAACTCCAGCACTGAAACAATTCGGCAGTGGACTGGGTTTACCTGCTTAGCAGACACTTGCTGCAGGGGAATACCTCTTGCTAGTGCAATAGATGAGGCAAGCCCCCTGGTTGAATGAGCCCTGATTCCTAGAGGCGAAGTGAGCCCACGCACCTCATAGGAGAGGGCAATAGCATCTCTCACCCAGTATAGTGGCGCTCTGACTTGCGCCACTGGCTCATGCGGTGGACGTAAATCTGAAGAGCACCTACTGGACTCCTGCTCCGATGCTGTAAAAGGCGGAGGACAGAAGGCTTCAAAACAGTAGGGTGCATGTTACAAATGGAACTTTCAGAAGATAGTTCAGTGAGGATGCGGTTAAGTACATCTTGAGAGTACTAGGGCACAAGCCCGAGGACAAGCTTTTCCTGCAGAAACTCCAGCACTGAAACATATCGGCAGTGGACTGGGTTTACCTGCTTAGCATATACTTGCTGCAGGGGAATACCTCTTGCTAATGCAATAGATGAGGCAATCCCCAGGGTTGAAAGAGCCCTGATTCCCAGAGGCGAAGTGAGCCCACGCGCCTCATAGGAGAGGGCAATAGCATCTCTCATCCAAAACATGTAGAAGCTGCTCTGACCTACGCCACTAGCTGATGCGGTGGACGTAAATCTGAAGAGCAGTAAAAGGCGAAGCATATCTTAGAAGGCAAGAGGTCCGCCTTGCTACATGAAAATCTCTCCCTGACTACTTCGGAGTGGGGTTCCCATTCCCCGTGTGTCAGAGATAGATTGGACAGTACTACTGCTCCCGCATCCATGCTGGAATGTAAATCCCTTTGAGGGACAGGAACCTGGTGCGCTAGCTGTTAGCGGCGCGAGCACAGTCCGCCCTATCGATAATATACAGTGGTGTGAAAAACTATTTGCCCCCCTCCTGATTTCTTATTCTTTTGCATGTTTGTCACACAAAATGTTTCTGATCATCAAACACATTTAACTATTAGTCAAAGATAACACAAGTAAACACAAAATGCAGTTTTTAAATGAGGGGTTTTATTATTTAGGGAGAAAAAAAATCCAAACCTACGTGGCCCTGTGTGAAAAAGTAATTGCCCCCTGAACCTAATAACTGGTTGGGCCACCCTTACCAGCAATAACTGCAATCAAGCGTTTGCGATAAGTCTTTTACAGCGCTCTGGAGGAATTTTGGCCCACTCATCTTTGCAGAATTGTTGTAATTCAGCTTTATTTGAGGGTTTTCTAGCATGAACCGCCTTTTTAAGGTCATGCCACAACATCTCAATAGGATTCAGGTCAGGACTTTGACTAGGCCACTCCAAAGTCTTCATTTTGTTTTTCTTCAGTCATTCAGAGGTGGATTTGCTGGTGTGTTTTAGGTCATTGTCCTGCTGCAGCACCCAAGATCGCTTCAGCTTGAGTTGACGAACAGATGGCCGGACATTCCCCTTCTGGATTTTTTGGTAGACAGTAGAATTCATGGTTCCATCTATCACAGCAAGCCTTCCAGGTCCTGAAGCAGCAAAACAACCGCAGACCATCACACTACCACCACCATATTTTACTGTTGGTATGATGTTCTTTTTCTGAAATGCTGTGTTACTTTTACGCAGATGTAACGGGACACGCACCTTCCAAAAAGTTAAACTTTTGTCTCGTTGGTCCACAAGGTATTTTCCCAAAAGTCTTGGCAATCATTGAGATGTTTTTTAGCAAAATTGAGACGAGCCTTAATGTTCTTTTTGCTTAAGTCGTTTGCGCCTTGGAAATCTGCCATGCAGACCATTTTTGCCCAGTCTCTTTCTTATGATGGAGTCGTGAACACTGACCTTAATTGAGGCAAGTGAGGCCTGCAGTTCTTTAGATGTTGTCCTGGGGTCTTTTGTGGCCTCTCGGATGAGTTGTCTCTGCGCTCTTGGGGTAATTTTGGTGGGCCGGCCACTCATGGGAAGGTTCACCACTGTTCCATGTTTTTGCCATTTGTGGATAATGGCTCTCACTGTGGTTCGCTGGAGTCCCAAAGCTTTAGAAATGGCTTTATAACCTTTACCAGACTGATAGATCTCAATTACTTTTGTTCTCATTTGTTCCTGAATTTCTTTGGATCTTGGCATGATGTCTAGCTTTTGAGGTGCTTTTGGTCTACTTCTCTGTGTCAGGTAGCTCCTATTTAAGTGATTTCTTGATTGAAACAGGTGTGGCAGTAATCAGGCCTGGGGGTGACTACAGAAATTGAACTCAGGTGTGATAAATCACAGTTATGTTATTTTTTAACAAGGGGGGCAATCACTTTTTCACACAGGGCCATGTAGATTTGGATTTTTTTTCTCCCTTAATAACGTAAACCTTCATTTAAAAACTGCATTTTGTGTTCAATTATGTTATCTTTGACTAATAGTTAACGGTTTTTGATGAGCAGAAACATTTAAGTGTGACAAACATGCAAAAGAATAAGAAATCAGGAAGGGGGCAAATAGTTTTTCACACCACTGTATGAGACTGCCATAGTGTTGTCCACCGCACTAGGACATGGCAGCCTCTCAACTGCTGGAGGAAGTGCTTTAGGGCCAGAAATAGAGCCATCATCTCGAGGCAATTGCTGTGCCATGCGAGAAGATTCCATTTCCCTTGGGCTGGACGGTCATCAGAGACCGCACCCCAGCCTGTGAGGGAAGCATCTGTCGTTAGCCTCAGCGACGACAAGATGAACTTAGAGTGGGACCCAGAGTAGAGACCGGGGTCTGAACCACGTAGAAAGGGTACGAAGCACCTGGCGCGTAACCCATATTGGGGATTGGCCCTAGTGATATGCCCTGGTTCTTAGCCACAACTTAGAATGCTCTCATGTGCAGAAGGCCCAAAGGTGTCACCGTGGATACAGCTGCCATGAGAGCTAGGATGTCTGAAAGTGATGGTCACTTTCTAGTCTAGCTTGTTTTCCTTGAGGGTGTTGAGAATGGGTTCGATACGAGCGGGAGACAGCTGTGCCCGCTTACGACCGAATCCCATATGGCACCCAATGTGTTGTCTTCTGCACAGGAAAGAGCACGCTTTCGTGGCGTTGGGTCCCAGTCCTGAGAACAGAGATGAGCTAGGATGACATGCTGATGTCGAAGCACTCCCATAAGAACCAGGGCTAAATCCGTGCATTTTGTATGTGTGTGGGTGAGCTAGACCAATGGAAGGACCCGATGCTGGTAAGCTTCGCCCCCGAAAGCGAACCTCAGGATCTCCCTGTGTTGTGGCAATGTTTCTGTATGAAAGTAAGCGTCCTTAAATCGATTGTCAGAAACAATCGCTTGGTAGGGTTGAGAGCAATCACCTTTACAGTCAAGAATTGAACTGTATTCATTGATTTTCAGGTAGCGGGAGAGCCCGCAGAATCTGAAATATTGGACGCAGCCCCCGTTCCTCTTGGGAACCAAGAATACCGACTGTAGTAGCCTGACTCACTGTCTGGTGGGGGAACATGTTCCATGGCCCCCTTCCCCGGCAGCTTGTCAGCAGATGCGCACTTTCTGGTTTCATGGAAGTGGAGGCCACGCCATTGAAAACACAGAAGGTGAAGTGAGAACTGAATCCTGTAGTTCCTCTCTCCAGTGCTTAGTACCCAAGGAGATATACTTGGCAGTAGCTTCCACGCTGCCAGTTTCTCATAAAAGGGCAAAAGTTTCGGCAGCTTGGTTAAACGCGGGGGGGGGGGGGGGGGGGTGTTAGATGTTCGGCATCCTGAAGCATGGCAGGAAAAACCGAAGAACTAACAGCCTATTGGAGACTGATGTTGCCCGAAACACCAGTGGTGGCGGAGCAAAACACCGACCTCCTGGGGGTGCTAGGGAGAACACTTATTCGTTAAAAAGGGATTCTGGGTGCCTCTCCCTATTGGGGGGCCACCCCCATTTATTTTATTTTACACACACACACACACACATATATATATATATATATATATATATATATATATATATATATATATATATTTTTTTTTTTTTTTTTTTTTTTTTTTTTTTTTAATCAGTCTGACCCTCAAGCTGACCCACTGCCTGAAAAGCTTTTCCCTCCAGGGAAGATAAAGGTCTACACAGCTAGAAAGGAAGTATAAGCTTACCAGGGAGGAAAATGTCCCAGGAGAGAGATAGCCTGTGAAGCGTCTCTGCTATCTGGGCGTCATCATACAATCCCGCGTTTCCACATCGACTATATTTAAATAAACAAAAAAGTCGATGGCAGGAAAAACACAGCATGAATACAGCTTACTCCATGAAAGGGTTAACTCATATGAAGAGAGCTAAGAGGGGGTGGGGGGGGAGAGAGCGTCATTGAGGCTCCGCCCCCCGGCCACCTGACAGAAGCTGCCGTCTACTGCTTGTTTTTTTTTTTAAGTGCTTAAGGCTATTTTCATCTCAGGTAAACAAGAGAGGAATCCTCGTGATGACAACGCGGAAGAAAGGAGTTTTCTTACCTCCGTCTGCCGCAGCTCTGTCAGATGCACGAGTTTTAAGCCAGGAATGCGCGGCGGCTCGCAGCTTCTCACGGAATGCGCGGCGCGCGCAGCACTAGTCGAAGCAGTGTAGAGATCGCACTCCGATGTTGTTGAGGTTTTTGTTTGATGTAAATGGCTTCAACATAACATCATACTCAGAAATGGTTTGTGTTTATGGTAAGACATTTGGGATTATAAATGGTAGTTTACCAGAAAAATAATAATTCTGGAGTGAACATTATATATCAGAATGAGAAGTTTTACTTCAGATGTAATGTTGAAAGCGACCAAGATTTGTCTTACAGCTGGCAGAAAAATGAAAGAGATATGAATATGTATGTATTAAATATATCAGCAGATGTTGAGCAAGAAAAATCAGACTATACTGTACGTGTATTGCACAGAACCCAGTTCTTAAAAATACAAATGATCCAGTGAAAGCAGCATGTAAGTGTTCCTTCATCTACAGGACTGTAAGTTTTGAGCCACCCCTCATTTCTTCAGATTAAATAAAATTATATATATTGAATGGGAACAAATGCATTACTGTAATAAGCTGCAAAGTGCCTGAAGATACACTTTAAAAATCAGCTGTTTATACAGTATAACAACCTCAGCAGCAACCTCTTTTCCCCTCTCGTCTGTTCCATCCACTCAACATTTAGAATCAACAGTATACTAACCACCAACCTGATCATCTGCACCTGTTTTTCTCTGGTTTATGCCTTAAGTTAGGTGGAAGCAAAATATAAAGAAATGAGGAGTGGCTCAAGACTTTTGCACAGTACTGTATGTCACAGGTACTATAGATATGGTAATTATTTATCTTTTGATATGACTGAGTATGCTATACTATTAACAAAATTTTTTTTTTATGTTGTCCAGGTTTTAGGCCGGATACACTTTTTGGCTTTGACTTTTGGACCATGGGATCCAATCCCAACCAGATTTTTAAAAGAAGTGATGCTTACGGTTGGAGAGCCACTCCTAAACATTATTAATTCTTCATTACATCTAGGTCACGTCCCTAAACCTTTCAAGTTAGCAGTTATTAAGCCGCTTCTTAAAAAATCTAATTTGGACGCGAATGAAATAAAAAATTACAGACCGATCTCAAACCTCCCGTTCATATCAAAAATACTAGAAAAAGTAGTATCAGCTCAAATTTGCACATTCTTGCAGGATAACAACATCCTTGAAGAATTTCAGTCAGGTTTCAGGCCCCATCATAGCACAGAAACTGCACTAGTTAAGATTACAAATGACTTGTTTTTAGCTTCAGACCAAGGCTGCATCTCATTGCTAGTCCTGCTCGATCTTAGTGCTGCATTCGACACTATAGATCATAATATTCTCATAGATCGCTTACAAAATTATATAGGCATTCAGGGACAGGCACTAAAATGGTTTAGATCTTACCTGTCTGATCGCTACCATTTTGTAGATCTAAATGGAGAACCGTCTGGTATAATGCCAGTGAAATATGGGGTCCCACAAGGGTCAGTTTTAGGACCTCTGTTGTTCTCAATATACATGCTTCCCTTGGGTAACATCATTAGAAGACATGGGATTAGTTTCCATTGTTATGCTGATGATACCCAATTATATATCTCAACTAAACCAGACGAAATACCTAAGTTGTCTAGATTAACTGAGTGTGTCCAGGACATAAAAGATTGGATGACCAATAACTTTCTTTTATTAAATTCAGATAAGACAGAGATATTACTTATTGGCCCAAAAACCAGCACACAACAGCTTTCACAATTCAGCTTGCGCTTAGAAGGATGTACTGTTATTACCAGCTCAGCAGTAAAAGATCTGGGAGTAATATTAGACAGTAACTTGTCTTTTGAAAATCACATTTCAAATATCACAAAAACAGCCTTTTTCCATCTTCGAAATATTGCTAAACTTAGGAACATCTTATCCGTATCTGATGCAGAAAAACTAGTTCATGCATTCATGACCTCCAGACTGGACTATTGTAATGCATTACTAGGTGGTTGTCCTGCATCCTCAATAAACAAGCTTCAGTTAATCCAAAATGCAGCTGCCAGGGTTCTCACTAGATCCAGAAAATATGATCATATAACCCCAATATTATCATCCCTGCACTGGCTACCTGTTCAGTTTAGAATAAATTACAAAATAGTATTACTTACATACAAGGCCTTAAATGGTTTACCTCCCACATACCTAACCAGTCTTCTGATACGCTACAATCCACCACGCGCCTTAAGATCACAAAACTCCGGACTTCTGGTAGTTCCCAGAATTTCAAAATCTACAAAAGGGGGTAGGGCTTTTTCATATTTAGCTCCAAAGCTTTGGAATAGCCTTCCAGACAGTGTCCGGGGAGCAGACACGGTTTCTCAGTTCAAAAGTAGACTCAAGACGCATCTTTTTAATCTGGCATACACATAACTCATCCCAGTACTCATACTCCAGTACACCTATACCGAATGGCAACTACGCTAATTCTCCCCATCTGTTCTGTATTTCTCTACCCATCCCGAGGCATCGGGAGATTTTGCCAGCTTCAGTAGACAAAGGCCGACCCTGCGAGGTTCCTGAGGCACCCAGAGAAGGACCAGCTCCAACTGGATTCAGCTTTATGATGGTTGGAGCTACACATGCTGCTCCTGTGCTTCCAGTGATCCAGACCTCATCTGCCCTCTGCACCTACTGACTCGTCCCTATGCTGAACTGGTCTTCATGACCATTTAAATAATTTCTGTCATATTGATTTTTCACCTGCACAACACAAGATGTTATATCATTTCTATCTGTTATCGCCCAAATGAGGATGGGTTCCCTGTTGAGTCTGGTTCCTCTCAAGGTTTCTTCCTAATGCCATCTCAGGGAGTTTTTCCTTGCCACCGTCGCCGTCACCCTTGGCTTGCTCATCAGAGACATTTCATTCATTCATCTCATTATTATCTGCACATTTTTCTCACACATCCACAATTCCAATTATTTTCTTTTCTATAATTATTATTATTATTTGTTTTTATTTATTTATTTTCTATTATAATTTTATTTATTTACTTATTACTTTATATATAATTATTCTATATATATATATAAAATTTATTTATTTTTTTTTTTTTTTTGTTAAATTAAATTTCTTAAATTTTTGTGAAGCTGCTTTGAGACAATGACCATTGTTAAAAGCGCTATATAAATAAAATTGAATTGAATTGAATTGAATTGAATGGTGAATATCTTAGCTCGTACTGTTGGTGCTGAGTGTGCTGGTGGCTTTTTTCTAAATGCAGAAGGAAAAAATTGCATTTATAAAATAAGAACTGACTGATGTTACTTAATTACTTAATTCCATGTGTTATTTCATAGCTTTGAAATCTTCAGTATTGTTGAATGTAGAGCATTGCATTAGAAGGTGTGTCCAAACTTTTGAAGAAAAAAAAAAGATACCTTTAGGGGAACCAGACCCGATAATAAATTTATCCTATTCTGGGCTATACTGCTGTAGCTAGTGTGATTACGAGTCATCAGACTTCAAGTGTGTTGAAAAGCTCTTCATTACAAGTACTACAGTAGCATTCTTATGGTTCTTTGTTGCATCTGTAATGGAAAAATCACATTTTAATCATGTATTAATTCTGATCTTTGTAGTTAGTGTGCCACATAGACTATAGAATCTTTATACCTGTCCGATGAAACAAAGGAAGGTGGAGAATAGAAGAGAAACAAACTGATTGTAGTTGCTTTTGAATAAATGATATGGTGAGGACATCTTGTTTGGGTCAGATAAAGAGTTGTGAGTTTGAATGTAGGAACTTCATATACATACTGTATGTTAGCAGAGATGTTTGTGTATAAATGGGACAGCTGAGAGAAAGAGATCACCTTTCTCCATGCTCAACTGTTTGCTGTATGAAACTGGGCCCGGTTTCTATAACGCACACTATTCGTGCGCTAAGTAGACTCTTAAGATATATCTTACGTTAAGTGATAACTTTTCTAAGTGTATTTCTCGAACTGTCTCTTAGGAGCCTTCTTAAGCCGCTGCCTCTTACGTCCGACGTTACAAGGCGCTGTCTACAGTGAAGGTCCTGAATTAGCGGACATCGGTGGCTCAGGAATCAATTTTTGACTCCTTTTTCATGACAGCGTTAAGAAAGACGGCACTTTCTATGCAAATTAAACATTGCACTTAATTCTTTTAATAGCGTTTATTTTGACATGGGTTAACTTAACAATAACATGCCATAATAGACAAATATATTAATTAATATTAATTAATTAATATAATAATATAATGTATAATATTTTCATGTAACATGTGGCCGTGAAACGAACCGGGTATACAGTTGATGGACAAACAGCTGATAACACTCTTCACCAGCTTCAGAAACAATGTGAAGTGTCAGTTGTTGGGGTTGTATAGCGCACTTATGGAATGAATACGATGAGATGACAGAGTGGAGGTTTAATACCCCTATGTCACACGAGGGGCAGTAAGTGCGGTTCATTATGATTCGGCGCGAGTTTTGGTGCTGTTATTACGTTTCCATTTTACCACGCAAAAAAAATAAACATGTTTAACATGTGGAAGCTCGCGGACCTTGCAGATCTTCGCGGACCGTCGGGCGCCGGTCACTCGAGGGCGGCGGATCACGGTGCCTAATACCCCTCTCTTACCTGTGTGGCCTGACTCATCTCCGTGAGCTGCCGCGATTGCCCACGACGTTCCTTTAACGTTCTGCGAAGTTCTGCAAAGTCTGCAAGCTTCCGCGAGGACCAGCATAAAATTAAACGTTCACAGCACAAAACTTGGGGTGAATCATGATCAAGCCTACGGCCACAGCGCGAGACCGTGCAGGTGAAATAGGGGTATAACACACCGCATCTCACAGCGAGTCAAACCGCATAAGTGACTACTGTAGGGGTATTAAACATTACAATCACCCAGAAAAATTAATGGATGCAGGGTTTGAAACTCCCAAGGTTATTTTCTCATATAACTAAATCAAATTTCATAAAAATAAAACGTGTCAAAAGAAAAACTCATAAAGTCATGGATAATGGCTAATGATCAATGAAACATTTTAAACAGAAAGCAGCGAGCAGCTGGACATCGGGACGGGGAGTGTACAGTACGACACGTTGGTCTGGCACGCGTAGGTCTGAGCAGCTCAAGAAGCTCCATAATCTGTTGCCTTGGAAGGCAAAACATTTATTAAAATTTTTTTAATAATGACCACGGGGAAAATATGAAAAGGGCTGAAGTTTTGTCTAAAGGAAAAATGTACATGACCCACACGGCTCAACGGACGGCGCCGTCTTCATTTTAACACAACACCACGCTGTATCGCTGCCTAATTGTTCGCCACCTGTTTAATATTAATTGTGATTGGCAATTTTAATGCATTAGTCACATTATTAAATAGGCTAATTAAAAGTCACTCTATTCATTCTGATATCAAATAAAATAAAATTCTTAAACAGATCTACAGTATATTCCATCATTAATACGACTTTAAAAACGTGCCATAATGTGTTTGCATACACCGCTGATTTATAAAGACTGCTGCTCAGTGGCGGCGACTAGCGTCTTGAACTGAAACTACGCTAAGTATGAGTTAAGGTTGGTCCAGACCAACCTTACGAACGTGTGACTTAGCTAAGAGATACTTAGCGTAAGAACGTTTCGGGAAATGCGCCATAAAGTTAAGAGAGAGGTTAAGGTACAACTTAAGAACTACTTAGCGATAAGAAGCTTTCGAGAAACCGGGCCCTGGTCCTTCTGCAGAAGTTTAAAATAAAACCTTTGTTACTTGCTCTTACCCTCTATATGAATTACTTGTCTTTATAATGTTTACAGAATTTCCACCACACATCCAAATTTCACATTTTACCAAAAAAAAAAACTAGTTTTTCTTTATATAAGAGATGAGGTTTTAATAAAAAGCTTGTCTAAACTATCTAATTTAAGCTGAGACCTAAAGAATTAGCCCATGTCTAAATTCCAACTCATAAATGGAAGATTATTTTGTAACTTGTGTTTGGGACCTCTGGTTTTTGCTGTTCTACATCTAGGCATTTGGCAGACGCTCTTATCCAGAGTGACTTACATTTTTATCACATTACACATCTGAGCAGTTGAGGGTTATGGGCCTTGCTCAAGGGCCCAACAGTGGCAACTTGGTGGTTGTGGGGTTTGAACCTGGGATCTTCCAGGGATCTTCTGAACCATGGTCCAATGCCTTAACCACTGAGCTACCCCAGGCCCCTATTAAATTGTTCTATTAAATAATCTGCAACTTTTGCTTAAACAAGCCAGATGGCTCATAATGAGCAAAAACTATTGCAGGTATGTAATCTTGGAGCTTGTTTGTGTGCCTACTAGAACATCCAGATAGAAAGCTCTTACTGTATAATATTCCAACCTTTCCAATGTAAATTGACAGAACAACTCATCCTCCATTCAAATAGCAGAGGTTTTCATTTCAACTGAATGATTACTCCTGTTTGTTTAATTTATAGATTTGTTGTGGATTTCATTAATTACATTTTCAGGTTTTTTATTTATTCAATTATATTCAACATCATATTTCCATTCTAATGAGAAGACTAGGTTTCACAAAATTTTCCTGACATCTGTGTGTAATTAAAATACAGGGTTATAGCTTAATGCAATTTTTAGTGCCTTACCTAAATAATGTGTGATTTTATTTCAGATGTAATGGGTATTAGATGTATTAAATATGGAAAATGAAAATTATATGATTTTATGCTTCATTTGGGGTTATGGCGGCACGATGGCGTAGTGGTTAGCACAGTTGCCTTGCACCTCCAGGTTCTGGACCAAGTCCCACCTTGGGTCTGTGTGCCTGGAGTTTGTACTGTATGTTCTCCCCGTGCTTGGTGGGTTTCCTCTGGGTGCTTCCTCCCACAGTGCAAGGCCATGCAGATTAGGTTAACTGGCATTACCAAATTGCCCTATAGCAGGGGTACTCAAATATATATTTGAAAGGTTCACTTACGAAATTTCTATTCAGTCCGAGGTCCGGAAAAATTACAGTCCAATTTCAAATAGAGAACTACAAAAAATGTCAACCCCAAAATTTTCGAACAATACTCAAAAATGACATGGTAGTCCTTTTAGTATGAATGGTGACATCATCTTTGTGCCACTAGTTATTTGAACTTGGGCATAAAAGGTGTGAGGACCAGGTGGAGGCAGTGATGTAAATGTTTATTGGTGATGGTGCTGCGATATGTGTTTTTCACGATGCTCATAGTTGAAATGGCAGATTCATAGCAGTACAGTACGTTGAGGAAAACATTGTGAGAATTTGAAGGGCCATTTTCTGCAGGACAGGAACACCTGTTGTAGTAACCATCTTTGTCCAGAAGGTGAGAAGGTGACCACTTTTAATTGCTAGATTAAGCACATTGGTTTTCTTCTTCCCACGGGGAGCACGAATGCATATTTTTCTGTCCACTCACTCTTAAATTCGCTGTTTTCCAAATCAACTTATATCAATGGCCAGCTTTGAGCACACCATTAGGATATCCATCCATCCATTTTCTTCCGCTTATCCGAGGTCGGGTCGCGGGGGCAGCAGCTTCAGCAGGGATGCCCAAACTTCCCTGGCCACTTCTTCCAGCTCTTCCGGGGGGATCCCAATGCGTTCCCAGGCCAGCCGAGAGACATAGTACCTCCAGAGTGTCCTGGGTCTTCCCCGGGGTCTCTTTCCGGTGGGGCGTGTTCGGAACACCTCACAAGGGAGGCGTCCAGGGGGCATCCTAAATAGATGCCCAAGCCACCTCATCTGGCTCCTCTCGATGCAGAGGAGCAGCGGCTCTACTCTGAGCCCCTCCCGGATGACTGAGCTTCTCACTGTATCTCTAAGGGAGAGCCCAGACACCCTGCGAAGAAAACTCATTTCGGCCGCTTGTATTCGCGATCTTGTTCTTTCGGCCACAGCTCCGGTCGGCTGCCTCGACAATGGAGGCGCGGAACATAGTCCATTCGGACTCAATGTCCCCCACCTCCCCTAGGACGTGGTTGAAGCTTTGCCGGAGGTGGGAGTTGAAGCTCGTCCTGACAGGGGACTCTGCCAGACGTTCCCAGCAGACCCTCACAATACGTTTGGGTCTACCAGGCCTGACCGGCATCCTACACCGCCAACAAAGCCAACTCACCACCAGGTGGTGATCAGTTGACAGCTCCGCCCCTCTCTTCACCTGAGTGTCCAAGACATGTGGCCGCAAGTCCGACTACACGACCACAAAGTCGATCATCGAACTGCGGCCTAGGGTGTCCTGGTGCCAGTTGCACATATGGACACCCTTATGCCTGAACATGGTGTTCGTTATGGACAATCCGTGACGAGCACAGAAGTCCAATAACAAAACACCGCTCTGGTTGAGATCAGGGGGGGCCGTTCATTCCAATCACGGTCTCGGTCTCACTGTCATTGCCCACGTGAGCATTGAAGTCCCCCAACAGAACGATGGAGGCCCCAGTAGGGACGCTCTCTAGCGCCCCCTCCAGAGACCCCAAAAAGTGCGGGTACTCCAAACTACTGTTCGGCGCAAAAGCGCAAACAACAGTAAAGATCCGTCCCCCCACCTGAAGGTGGAGGGAGGCTACCCTCTCGTCCACTGCGGTGAACCCCAATGTACAGGCCCCAAGCCGGGGGGCAATAAGTATGCCCACACCTGCTCGTCACCGCTCACCGGTGGCAACTACAGAGTAGGAGAGAGTCCAGCCCCTCTCAAGGAGACTGGTTTCAGAGTCCAAGCTGCACGTTGAGGTGAGTCCAACTATATCTAGCCAGAACTTCTCAACCTCATGCTCTAGCTCAGGCTCCTTCCCCGCCAGAGAGGTGACATTCCACGTCCCTAGAGCCAGCTTCTGCAGCCGAGGGTCAGACCACCAAGGCCCCTGTCTTCGGCCACTGCCCAGCTCATACTGCACCCAACCTCTTTGGCCCCTCCTACAGGTGGTGAGCCCATGGAAGGGGGACCCACGTTGCCTCTTCGGGCTGTGCCCGGCCAGGCCCCATGGGTGCAGGCCTGACCACCAGGCGCTCGCCATCCAGCCCCACCTCCAGGCATGGCTCCAGAGGGAGGCCCTGGTGAACCACGTCCGGGTGAGGGAAAACGTTTTCCAAGGGTTTTACTCATCATAAGAGGTCTTCTGAACCACTCTTTGTCTGTTCCCTCACCTAGGACCAGATTGCCATGGGTGACCCTGCCGGGGGCATGAAGCCCCCGACAGCATAGCTCCCAGGATCATTGGGACACGCAAAACCCTCAGTTAGGATATTAAGGACATATTATAATAAACCGAATGAGTAGCTCACCTCTTATGTCTTCCACGAGTCGTTCGTTCTTTTGAATCTACTGTACCTCATAGTGCCTATGGGAGTCACGTGACAAAGGACCGAACAACTCGGGACTTGACGATTCGTTGAGAACCGTTCAATACATCGCATATGGAGGTTTTGCGATGATTTGCGCATGCGTGCCCAGTAGAAAGTGAACGGATCACTCTCGGACATGACTCGTTCTTCTGAGTCACATTCAAGATTCGTTCAAAAAGAATGAATCGTTCATGAACGACCCATCGCTAGAAGACTCAAAGATATATCGCGTGGAAACACAGTTGCGGACTTCATTGAGAACTCATTTGGATTATGATTAAATTAGCATGTTTGTTTTGGCGTCGGTCCAGATTTAACCGTATTTGTGTCCAGATGCGGACCGGAGTCCGCCTATTGAGTACCCCGGCCCTATAGTGTATATGTGTGTGTGTCCGGCGATGGGCCCCCCACGACCCTGTATACAGGATTAAGCAGTATAGACAATGAGTTAGTTGGGTGTTATATTAGTAAGTTTTCTTTTGCATAAATGTACACACACACACACATTTAGGAGCCCAAGTATGATGGGAACTTTAGCGATCACTATCTGTTATCTCACCTGCTTACAGTAAATGCATATTAAACAAAATGGGTATTTAATCATTTTCATGATTGTTTTTTCATTTATTAAGGCAAGGCAAGTTTATTTGTATAGCATATTTCATACACAATGGTAATTCAAATTGCTTTACATAAAAGAGAAGAAAATAAGTATAAAAAGAGAGAAAATAATAGCAGTAAAAATGTATTATATAAATTTGATTTAAAATAAATAAAAAAACGCTTTTAAAACTTCCTTAAATTTGATTTAGAAACAGTTAAAAATATAAGGTAAACATAAAATACGAGGCAGTCAGTTTTTATTTATTAAGGACAGATAACAGGACAGACTTTTTGAGCAAACTGCTGCTGTTTTTTTACATATATGATATGATATGATATGATATGATATGATATGATATGATATGATATGATATGATATGATATGATAAATGATATATACATAAACTATATTAGATGATACATGTTTCAAAAGCTATACATGATCACTTTAATAGGGGAAGCAGAAGTCTTTGTTGTCATGAATGCAGCATAATCCAATGCTTTATTTAAGAACAAAATGAAACCATCATGACAGCTAATTAATTCACTGGAGTTTACATTTGTTTACTGTTTAATGTGTATTAAACTCAATCTGTTCATATATCATTTTAACATTTAATTGGTTACAAATTTGAAAGATGCTGTCAAATTTCTAAAGCCAGTTATAGTTTTTCCTGTAAGAAATTACTTTTCTTTTACTCAGGCTAAAATCTTACTGTGTCATGAATTTCAGTCAAATAAAAAATTTTATGAAATAATGTAATTAAATGTTATTGTGGGCGGCACGGTGGTGTAGTGGTTAGCACTGTCGCCTTGCACCTCCAGGGTCCAGGTTCGATTCCCGGCCAGGCTCGATTCCCGTCTCTGTGTGCATGGAGTTTGCATGTTCTCCCCGTGCTCGGTGGGTTTCCTCCGGGTACTCCGGTTTCCTCCCACAGTCCAAAGACATGCAGATTAGGCTAATTGGCGTTCCCAAATTTACCATTGTGTGTGTGAATGAGTTGAGAACTGTGTGTGTGTGTGTGTGTGTGCTCTGTGATGTGATGGATTGGCACGCTGTCCAGGGTGTACCCTGCCTCGTGCGCTGAGTCTCCTGGGATAGGCTCCAGGTCCCCGCGACCCTAAATACAGGATAAAGTGGTATAGAAGATGAATGAATGAATTTTATTGTAATGAAATTCTATTGTAATAAAATGGTATATTTAGGTCTTTCAAGACATCTGTTTCTTCTATAACAATCTTTGCACTGGCTGGGTGAGACATGACTGTGCTTCTGATGATGGTGTTCTTCATCATTTCTCCAGTGAACTGCACTTCACCATCCTGGCAGAGGAGTAATAAGTACTGTATGATTTATCTAGTAATTACAGTAAGACAATCATGTCAGATTTACCTACCAAGTATTCTCTGAAGAGATCCTCTTCTTTTTCTTTCATATTCACCAACATCGAATGGATAACTACCGCTCTCCTTCTTTCTACTGAATTCTTTGACAAATGGAACAGGGAAAACAAATCTCTTTAAAGGGGTACAGTATTTGTAGGGGAGAAGACAAATTCATCAGAAATTGTGCTTTCAGATATGCAAATATCAGTTTGCATATTACAAAACTAAACATACTATTGAACCAGGTTAAAAGACTTAATTACCATCCATTAAATCAGTGGTTCTCAAACTTTTTCTGTCATTACCCACTTAAGGGGGTGGGCGAATTTTCAAGCCCCACTTGTCAACAAAATAATAACGAAATCGGCCAAGTTTACTGTTTATTTAAATATCAATTTCTAAACCAATACGATCAAACAACAAGTTAAAAACAGATAAAATACACGTGCAATTGTTATAAAAGGCTTACGTTGTCACTTATCTTTGCATAATTGACCCCATGTTTATTAGGTGCTCAGCAATCATTTGTAGTTTTTTTGCAACTATTTTGCAATTCTGTATGCAACTTTGAATGAAGCCATTTGTGCTTTGCTGTTCACTGATTCAGATGTTACCATGCGATTATCCTGCTGTCTGTATTCTGCCAGCTTTCTTTCAAAGAATTCGAGTGGCTTATTAACGTGACTGGGGTGTGTTGTCTCCAAGTGTCTTCCTAGTTTGTTGGGTCTCATGCGGTTTGCTGCCAGCGGTATAAGACACAAAACACACACTCGTCTCTCTTCTGCCCCCACCATCCCCACCATGAATCCAAGCTCAATATAGGCTTCATTAGGGGTGGGCGATATAACCAAAATCTTCTATCATGGTAGAAGCAAATTTCTACCTCGATAACGATATACATAAAAATATAGCAATTTTCATTCATTCATTTTCTAGTTCAGGGTCGCGGGGGACCTGGAGCCTATCCCAGGAGACTTCGGGCACTAGGCGGGGTACACCCTGGACAGGGTGCCAATCCATCGCAGGGCACACACATACACACACACACACTACGGGCAATTTAGGAACGCCAATTAGCCTAACCTGCATATCTTTGGACTGTGGGAGGAAACCGGAGTACCCGGAGGAAACCCACCAAGCACGGGGAGAACATGCAAACTCCATGCACACAGAGACGGGAATCGAGCCTGGCCGGGGGAATCGAACCCTGGACCCTGGAGGTGCAAGGCGACAGTGCTAACCACTACACCACCGCGCCGCCCCCAATATAGCAATTTGTATCTGAAAATGCATAAATAAAAATTCAAACACAAACAAACTGTTTTACTTAATTTTATCAAATGTTTTATGTAATTTTATTTAAACTGTGAATTGATGAGGTTTGCCGCATTTTTTTTTTTTTACTTTGGCCATATTCGTTTGGATGTTTGGATTTCAGATGATAGAAAAGGTTCGACGTGTTTCCACCACTTGTTAAAACAGTGCACTTGCGTATCTTCCAAATCACGGTCATCTAATCCGTTTCACTTTTCTTATACCCAATTCCACACCACTCGTTTTTTGTTTTTCGTCACATGTAAGCAAACTCACTGCTGCTGCAGCGTCTTCTTCCATTGTCGAAGTGTATGTGAAGCCAAACACATGAAAAGTGGGCCGAAACCGCGGCACCCGATTGAACCAAATATCTGCGCAAATACAGCGCAGCCCGACTATCTGGATAGCGCAGTGATGATCTGGTTTATTTGCGCAGCCCGGTGGATCGCGCAGCGCCGCTCGAATCACAAACCTGCGCGACCCACTGTGTTTTTATTTAAAATGTCAGGACTGTTTAATATTGTTTCCGCCTTGCCATGCCTGGTTTACCCAGCGGGGTGAAATGTATTTTGATGGTCGGCGCGGTCTTTTTCGGTCAGAGTCGCGCAGCGCTGCCCAGTGGGTCGCGCAAGTTTGTGATTCGAGCACTTAAACCGTCCGACGTTAAACCGTTATTGTTCCACTATGGTTCCACTTTTTCTCCCGGCCCACAACTGATGTTATTTTAAATTTACTTGTATTAATGATCCGTTTATTTGTGTGTGATTGTTTAGTTTTGAGCGTACGCTCTTCATTATCAATAAAGAAAAGCATGAATTAGAATAGATACTTTCCTGTTATTCCCTCCCGTTCATTGCGCCCCACCTGTCATGTCTGTATTCCCCACTAGTGGGGCGCGCCCCACACTTTGAGAACCACTGCATTAAGTAATAAATTTTTCTACTTGTCAGTTTTATGTTGTTTTAATCTTTTATACTGTCTCTAACCATTACAACTAGTTTGAGCAAAGTAAATTGAGGTGTTGAGTGCATTATTGGTAACTTAAATACTTGGCCCATCACGAGTGAGTTGGGGAGAATAAGTTACTTACTTGGAATTACACTCCAATGATACCAATAATGTAGCCAATACTACCCTCAATTTACACTCCTAAACCTAGCTATGACATTAAAGTATTTACTCAACACTCAACAGTTACACATTATGTCCTTAGTATTTAAAAAGTTTACACTTATGAAATTTTCTGTTTGAGAAAAGAATCAAACAACAGACAACATACACAGAAAACATGCACAATACTGTACACAACTGAAATAAAATTTCTGTCCAACTAAATTTAGACTCAATATTAATTCTCAAGTCAAGACAAACAATGCTCATGAGATAATTAATTAATCCCGATTAGCTAATCTAACAACCACAACGGCCTGTTAATTAAAAAAAAATATCTACATTTAATTAGTTTTTTCATACCTCTTGCACCATATTCCTGATTTGCTGGATCTTTATTTTTGTCATTTAACCTGATTCTGCTGCCACTCCGAACAAATCCAATACAGATTAATATTTTTAGTACCGTGCTAGCAAGCTAAAAGAAACTGTGAGCTATATGAAATTGTGTCAGCTTTACACCAAATTACACTTAACATGGCAAGTTTTTTCTGCAATGTGAAAATGAAATTTTGCCAATAAACTCATTGTAAAATAAAAAAAAACTTACCAGGTAACATAATCCAAATGAGCAACAAACGTCCCACCGTTTCTCCTCTATGTGTGGTGTTAAATGACGCCGGCTGGCAAGTCTGGGAAATTCAAACATCGCTGAACTCAATTATACAAGTTGTGCACACTTAATAATTTATCTTGTTGAGTGGTGATGAAATTATTTATTAAAAATACTTAAATAATTAAGTTAAGGAAGTGGTTTTTATTTTTCACTGACTTGCTAAAATGAGTTATTAACTCACTAAAATATGTATATTTGACAAACGTGATTTTTTTAAATGTTAGAAACTTTTTCTTTTTCAAGTTTTCTCTACTATCACTATGAGTGATTTTTTTTTAGAGTGGGGATAAGTAATGCACAGCCAGTTTCAAATCATAAAAAAAATTCTTTGTCACTGTGGTGGAAATTCTGAAACCAATATAAAGACAAGTAATCCATACACTGGGTAAGAGCAAAGTAACAAAGGTTTTATTTTAAACTTCTGCAGAAGGACCAGTCTAATACAGCAAACAGTTGCAGCATAGAGAAAGGTGATCTCTTTCTCTAGCTGACCTATTTTATACACAAACATCTCTGTTAACATAATCAACGCCCCGTACGTGAAGTTCCTACATTCAAACTCATGACTCTTTATCTGACCCAGACCAGATGTTCATACCTTATCATTTATTCAGGGACAACTACAATCAGGTTGTTTCTATTCTGTTCTCGGCCTTGTCTCTAAGCTTCGACAACCAAGTTCAAACTTCTAACGTCTACGTGACACACTTACTTCAAGGATCAGAATTAATACATAATTAAAATGTGATTTTTCCATTACAATTTCCCCCTTTTGTCATTCTATGACAACCTAAATATTTTAATTCTACAATTCAAAACAATACTAATAAGCTATGTATTAGGTAAATTTCATCAGATATTGTCTCTCCAACCTGGGTTTTTAACAACATCACCACTAGCACTCTAATGCACACAGAGGACACTACAGCTGTCTTTATGGGGACAGTCCCCTGACACAAAGCATTAAAAAAAAATTTGCAACCTACGTAAATATACATGCTTGACATTTCTCTAAAGATTTACATTATGTCTTCTTCCATATCATGATCTAAACATTCAAAATGATAGTCACCGGAATTTTGAACTCTGTCAGAAGTCGGGTCGTCCCAGTCCGTTTTCCGTTTTATGTTGTCAGTCTGTCTTAACATTTAATAATTTACTGTGTTCAGAACTAGTCCCTGTATACATCTGCAAATACAGGGTGTTATACAGAGGCCTAACAAAATTATAATCCCAATTGGTAGAACACTATAAACCAGCCAATAACCCCAGCCTCCCCATAATTGCGTTAACCACGAGATCCAAGACTCTACTTGGGGAGGTGGTTGCAAAGCCTTCTTCATGCGGTTTATGATGTTGCTGATATTCTGATGATCGTCATTGAAAGGCGTGAAAGGCCTTTACGGTGTCATTTTTTAGTATTAGTAACATGTATGCTAAACCATTTACCTTGTTTAGGGCTACAGCTGTTCCTCCGCCGAGGAAGAGTGACCAGCCTACATTTGCTCCTGGGCTAGTCCATGGGTTTCCTAAAGTGTAACCATGAAATTTAATAGGGACATCTCTTTTTCGTCTATTCTCTGACATCCATGGCCCCCACGGATTTTCTGTGTGTACTGACACACTAGGAGTTACATATGCAGGATAACATGAGCCTGTCCAATTGAAATTTCTTAACAGGCAATGGGGAACAATAGCTACCTGGGGCATCAAAACATAGGTTATTGGAATAATTACACTCAGGGACTGCTGGGTTTGGCCTCCCTGTTTGTTTGTAGTATTCAGATATCTGTAAGATGGCCATGGTGGTTATCGGTATAATACAAGACGTGTTGTCTGCATTTGCTTCTGCTGCTGTGACATTATTTAGGGGCAGTGCTACCCAGCCCGAGGACATGACATGGCATACACAACACAAGAGGTTGTGTATGTCTGTTATATTATCAGCAATGTCTAATGATAGGGCACATTCCCAATTTCCCTGCACATCTATTGAGATTAGCATTATGCCTTTTTATCATGCTGTCTCTTCTCTTTATTCTAGTTAAATGCATGTGGCTTGAGTTTGTTAAATAGACTTTACCATCGCCGTTTCTCTCCGAATTCTCAATAAGTAGGCACATCAGGGTAACCATAACTATTATTATTCCTAAAGTTACCCAAATTGCTTTGGAATGTTTTCTCATTTGTAACCAAGGGTCCAGTCCAGCTAATTCAATGTCTGTAGTGTGAATAATCTCAGTCACTAATATTCTCCGTCCTCTAAAACAGTCTTCTATCCTGTCAGTAGTTACAACACTTACTTTTAACTCTAATTACTTTTATATGTCACCAATGTTACTCAGTGCTACTGCTACTTTGACACCTTACAATTTCTTCATGTGTTGTCCTCAAATGTAGTGTACTTATTGTTGTGATGAATTTGAGTGGAGAGTTGTGGTTCTGCGTTGTTTCTGTCACTCTAGTTGGTTCTTCTGACCCATGCACTTTGCGTGCAGGTGAGGGTCTGTTGGGGTTTACAGGAGAGGTTACTAGCACGTCACTGTTCACCCTTGTTGACCTCTGTGTTGTTTTCTCTTAGGTTCTGGAACATGTTTGGGGTAGCTGGCGTGTACCCTCATCTCTGTTTCCACTACTTTGACTTCTTTTTGTGGTGTTAGGAGCACTGTCAGTGGGCCTGTATTAAAAATAAATCCTCAAAGAGTTTTGCACAATAACATAACATTTCATCTTCACAATGTCCTTTTACTTTTTGTGTGCTCTGGCTTCATCTTAATTCCTTTATCTACAGTACAGTATGTTATTAGTAACACAAATGCTTATTCCCCCTTTTGACACATGGTCCTTACACGTGTGTCAACTTAGCATAGAAAGAAATAGCTTTATAGGTAGACATGGCTTGTGATTGGGGTCGTACCAAACCCCTTCTGTCAAAACACATCCCGCTCTTCTCCAGACTGTTTGCTCTCCTGGAGTGACTGTAGCTCTGAAGCTCTTCAAGGTTAGCTGTGGGGGTGAGAGCATTAGACACACACATGTTATGGTTATAGGAAAGGGGAAGTTTGGCCACGGCCTTCACTGCTGCATCTGCTTTTCTGAAATAGAATAAAATTTGTTAGTTTGAGAATTACATTTACTGTACACTATTTAAATTTCATGTGCTATAACTATGACAAACTCCTGTTAACACGTATTTCTCTATCACAAAATATTGTTCCATCCACGTTCATTTTATATCCGGATTCTGTAGTGGCGCTTACAGTGGATCAATCCTAGTGGAACAAAGTTGTTTAACAGTGAAAGAAAAAAGTTAGAGGGTTAGAACTATACATCTTTCCACATTGATATTTATAATTTAGTATTGTACTTTAACCACTCTGTTGCAAATAAGTGTGATTCTTCTCTGTATAAAAGATACTGAAACTTCATGAACTAGAAATGTCAAATTACTGTAGCCCACTATACATCTTTATTCTATACCTGCCTCCTCAGCTTCTGGTACTGAACATAAACACATGGGTGATGCTGCTGCTACAGGATCTGATTTGGCTGAGAAGTGAGATAAAGATCTCATTGTTTTTCTCTCTTTCTCTCTGTTTTTTTTTCCTGCAGTCAGTCTGAAATTATGCAACAATTCTTTTCATCAACAGTTTTTGTAAAAGGCCTTTTATAATTTGAAATGTCCAATATTAAAGTAGTTTATACTGCCAAATTTGATTCAATTAAAGATTGTTCTTGCTTCCGGAGTTCAACTAAGTGCACTGTGGGCCAGTAGACCCTTCCCATGAGTGTATAGCTCACTGGGGCCTCGAGGATTGTATGGATCAAATTAACTTTTCTGCAATAAAACACTTTTACTTTTTACATTTCTACTTTAGCGTCAATTTTCTTATTTGTTTTAGAATATTTTGGACTACTACTGTACTTGGATCCAAAGTTTTATCTTGTCCCAAAACAATTTGACCTAAGATATGACTTGTATGTGCGAATTGTAGCTTTGATATGGTTTGCTTTATGACCTTGTTCTGCTGGACAATAAGAAGTTGCTGATGTTTACCATGACAACAGCTTTAAAATAAAGAATTAAACACTGGAATTATTTCAGTTAAAGACTCGGGTAGATACAGTATGAAGTTTGTAGGGCCTACATTTTACTTTGGGGTGATCACCGCCAGTTCACTTCCCTTAATTAAACCTACATCGTGCTTGCCATTTGCCCATACATTTTAGTGAGTAATTATAAACATAAATTCTTTTTATAAAAGAAAAGAAAAAGTTCCGCATGCTGATAACTTAATTTTTTCTGCCTGGCCAGGTCTTGTGACTGTAGGTACTGTAATATATACAGTTCTTTTATACTTTAACACATGATTTTTCAGCATTGCATCAGCATTTGTTTCTCTGTGGCTGTAATGTAATGTCAGATAAGACGTTCATTCTCAATCACTCTCATTCATACCACATGTCACTCAAACGCCCAATATTTATTTATTTAGGTTTTTTTTTCCTCATCCTTATTACTTTTATCCAATAACACATTAGGGGTGTCCCTACTGTGATTACTGTGACACTTGTGCTACATTTTCTCATGTGCACACTGCTTATCTCTACATTGACTACACATCTGAGCTTATCGTTAAAAAAAGAGATATGTGACACATATCTAATATCATAATGTGTTTACTGGTATATATTTGTCTATCACCGTAGCATTTACTGAACTCACAGTTGAAGTGCAGAGCTTCCATTCATACACATACAACAGGGGCAACGGATCACATTTCACAAGAGTGAAATCCTCAGGCTCAATACTGGTTTAGTCTCAAGAGTTTTATACCTAATTTACATATGAAATCTTCACCCCAATAGTTTTACTGGGCAGCAATAAGAGCAAAAAATCTAAATGTATCATCATGTACATCTGGAAAAAGCCACACGCTTGTCTTTATGAGGCTCTTTTCAGCTGCATGTCCTGAAGTGCCCACAGAGTTCAGGAATCTGCCACTCTGTTTCACTAAACTGTCAAATTCACACACTTTAATGACTGAATGACCTGCATGGAATGTAGCAAAATGAATTTTGTTTGTCATGGAGCTGCAATTCCATTGTTGGCATTTTACTGATACTGTATACTTCAAGATCATACGTAGCATGTGTGGATGTTTCTAAGATACAAACGTGAATTGAATCATTGAAAAAGATAGCAAGCTTTTCTTCATTGCGATCAGAGCGAGAAGTGTTAGTAGGAAAAATAATTATTTTTGACTCACCCTCTCCTTCGGGTCTGCTCCCCATGCCCCCCGCCTTTTTCTGTCAATTTCCACCCTGATCCTCACCTCTCCTAATCCATTCCTCTCCTCTGCTCCTTCTCGGACAGTCTCTAATCCAATGGTCTTCACTTCCGCATGCATAACAGCCATTTGTTCTCCCACGTCCACGTCCACGGCCTCCTCGTCCTCTTCCACGTCTCCTGTACTGTACATCCGCAGTTTGTCTTACCATCTGCAACACTGCCAGCTGTGCTTTGTGACTCTGGTCTTCTCTCTTCCTGTTGCGCTTATCTTGTTCTTGTGATACCAGCTTTTCCGCGTGTATTGCATGTTGTTCAATGAGACTAAGTTTTCCAGTGTCCCATCCAACGCATGTGTTTTTCACCTTTTGAGCGATGTCCTCCTGAAATCCATTTATGAAACTGTTCCTCAAATGTGCTTCATACGGTGAAATTGCTGCCACAGACATGTCTGTCTCCAACCCGCTGTTTGCCTCATGTACCTCAGTGAGACGGGTGAGATAGTGTGACACGGTCTCTCCTGGGAGTTGTCCATGTGCATTTTCGATGTCCTTTATTGTCCATGGTCGGTGAACAAGCATCGCTGTGCCATCCGCCCCTGCTACTTCCATCATTGGAGCAGTGATTACTTGATGAACACTTCCTGTAGCTCCTAAGAGTTCCTCTCGCTCTCGTTCTCGCTGTCATCAGGTGGTGGTTGTCGATCAGCCTTTTCTCTTTTCAGCTGAGCCTTGGTTCGAGTATGTAACGAAATTGGAGACAGAGCCGTGCTTGCTCTGCTGGGGCCTGGGGCCTGCCGAGAAGTCTCTTGTCCATGCTGTCTTACTGGATCTGCTGAAGGGGCTATCTGTCTAATAGCTGGGGGTCGCGGGGGGCAGCCGTCCGGGTCGGGATCTGAAACAAACTTAACACACTGAAAAGGATCAATGTTTTGTGCTTGCATTTTAGGTTGTATGCGTTTTTCTCTTCTGTTTCTGCTTCTGCCTTCCACATATTAAATCCTACCCAATTAATGTTTACTTTGTTATTCTTTTTGTTATTGTAATTATCTATCTACACATGATTCACACATCCACAACTCAAAAGCAATCTCAGTAATTAATAATTCTACATTTCTCTTTTTTTTTTCTTTTGTTTTCCCTGGATTTCCACATTTCTCAAACATTTCTCATAACATAATTTAGATGTTATCTTTACCAAGGAACGCCACAAGCGTAACAATCTTTTTTTTTTTTTTTTTTGCTGTTACCCATGATTTTTACTTGTCAATTTACACGTGCCACTAACTCACAGTGAACTCTCACAGTCCCCTTGACTGCTACCGGTGCAGTTTGCACTCTGCCATAAAGTCCTCTTGACTTTACCGGTGCACTTTACTCTCTACCTTAATTTACCTCAACAGTCCCCTTGACTGTTTTTCCCGTAAAGTCCTCTTGACTTTTACGTGTGCACCTTGCAACCCTGCACTCTGATTTTTCCATTACATCACCAGCAGTGTTGGGTGTAACGCGTTACAAAGTAATAGAGTACTTGGATTACTTTTTTGACGTAGCGCGTAATCTAATACATTAGTTCCACCATTTATGTACTCAGTTATTTAGTTATTTAAAAAAAAAATTAATCCGTTATTCAGACAATTTATGTAATCCGTGAGCCAGACAGCTGTCATTCCATTAATGTATGTGTTTCTGAAAGTCATCCTACAAGCCCCGCCCCTCTTGTTATTCCTGCTGTTATACCCCTATCTCACCTACGCGGTTTGACTCGCGGTGAGAAGCAGTGTTAGGCACTGTGAGCCGCCGCGAGTGATCGCCCAACGTATCTAATCACAGCGCCAAAACTCGCGGTGAATCATGATGAACCGTACTTACGGCCAGAGGTGGAAAGAGTAATAAAATTTTGTACTCAAGTACAAGTACTGTTACTTCAGTGAAATTTTACTTAAGTACAAGTAAAGTTACCATTATAAAAATCTACTCAAGTAAAAGTAAAAAGTATCTCATTAAAAAATTTAATCAGAGTAAAAGTTACTGAGTTACTTTTTTATTTTTATTTTTTTAACAGCGGGGGTGGGGGGATGAGGCATTCTAGCATAGTTAAAAAAAAAGATGAGCAGATATAAATCTCAAACTAGTTGTTTTTAACTGAAGGAACACCTTTGCATAATAAAGCTGTTGTCTTTCTTGTGCTTGAAAATCAAAGTGGTCACTTAAACATGGTGTTACGTCCCAGTCTAGGGTCATACATACAGCAAAAGAATGGTTCAGGGTTCTATTTTAAACTGTATGGAAATGGTGGTATATGGCAGAAATAACTAGATCTAATCATTAACTGATGAAATAATGAGGTTTGTACAGTATATACAAACACACACACACACACACAGGAGGAGGAGGAGGATCAGATTCAGGGTGGACCCAGGCCAAAATAATAAACGGTAAAATGGTATTTATATTTAGTAGCTAGATTACCTGCAAAAAAAAAAAAAACACAAACAAAAATACAGGTACCTGTACCTTCCCGGACTCCTAAAACCAAAAACAATGAAATTATCTGCAAATATATACAAAGATCAACCAAACCAAAAGGACAAAGCAATAATCAAAGTCAATTGGAGGCAAAAGTCAAACCAGAATACACAACCAAATGTCAAAACGCCAAAATCACAACCTCTTTCCTTTTTCCCGCGTCTCTCTCCAGTTTATATATGGTCGCGCTAGTCGATGACATCACCCTCAGGGCGGAAGCGACCGTGTGGAAGGTCAGGTAGATGCCGATGTCAGAAAACCTGGAGTGGAGTCTGGAGTGGCGCGTGACCAGGACATGATACACACACGCGGCGCAACGGAGCATTTATACAAAGCATAAGATTTTTATTATTTTAGCATTTTCATTCATTTATTTTTTACTCAGTAGCGAATATGATTTAAAATGTAGCGAATTACAATACTTCAAACAAAACGTACTTAAGTAAAAGTAAAATTACAGATTTTTAAAACTACTTTAAAAAGTAGAAATACACAAAAAAGCTACTCAATTACAGTAACGCGAGTAAATGTAATTCGTTACTTTCCACCTCTGCTTACGGCCACCGCGTGAAACCGAGATAGGGGTATTAGTAGTTATCAGATTATGGGCCAAACTTCGCTTGAAATTATTCTTCATGATGCTAGAATTATTATAAAGGTCTTGACTAAAACAACAGGCATGAGGAATCACAAAGGAGTTTTCATTTTCTGCAATGGAAAAGTACTCGAACTAGTTACTTTTATCAGAAAGTAATGCTGTAATGTAAATCCTTACTTTTTAATGACAGTAATTTTGTAATTCAATTAGTTACTATAAAAAGTAACGTCCCCCAGCACCTGTTTGTTTGTTTTTAAAGTTTGAGTTGTGCCAATCAAATGGACAAGTTAACTAAGGTGCGGAAAAATAACTGAAACCAACAGGGATTTTGCAAGTCAGTCATAAATGTGCATCTACATGATCAGTGAGTCATTTTAGAACCTGTGCCTTAAAGATAATTCGGCTATGATCCATTACAGGATGAGTTCATCTGTGGCGTTCTTCCAACAAGGAAGCCATTTGAAAAACAAATAGGTTACTCACACCATACATACATATATTTGATATCTAGGAAGTTTTTTTTGGGCAAGTTAAATAATTTTGTATTCTCTACTTTTTATTAATATTTTAAATGTGCTTTAAAAACATATTAATACAATTATATAGTACAGTACTGTATATAATATAGTGCATGCTCTTCTTTGGTTGGTAAAGAGGAAACAAGAAAGTACACGCCCAGTGAAAAGGTTTAACTTTAGTTTCATCTAAAAAGAAACCGAAACTTTATCACCACCACGCGAAGGAAAATACACAGAGGTGGCAAAACAAATCCTGAAAATAGCAAAAGCCACATAACATTTTGTGGATCATGGATAAGTGGAGAGATTTTGGTGAGTATTTATTCTTTTTTGTTCTTCTGTGAGAGCCAAATTCACTCTAAGTACAACAGTGTTCTATCAGATAAGCACTGGAACACTGGAAGAATGGAAATGGAAATCAAATCAAAACTATAGAAAAACTGTACTTTTCTAATACTTGTAAAATGTAAAAAATAAATAAATAAATTGATGCACGTTTTGTTAATGGAGGTTATATAGTGCATAAGAATCATTATACTGTACAGTAATTGTTATCTTGTTAGTTTCACCATATGATTTGACACTGTAGCGTAACTAACATAAACATGATTGGCTTTTACTCAATGATTTTTATTCATGATTTATAAATCATGAATCAACAAATGTTACAGTATGTTAGTTAAAATAAATTGAATAAATTGCTGGAAATTAAGATTTGATGAAAAAATGATCCTCAATAACCAGAAAATTTTAATTTGTAAGCAGATAACATAACAGATGGATTTTTTTTTTCTTTTATTCTTTTACGTCCAGGACCAAAAAAGCCAGTGCGTTTCCAGAAAGGGAGGAGGGATCATCCTTATGTGAACCGAGCTCTGCCTTTTAAAAATGTGTACAAAACCCAGACCTTCATTAAAGCAGGTAACACATCTCTGGGAGATAACCATGATATTCAAAACTTCTCGTTCTTTGACTCTCTTTTTTTCTCTCTCTCTCTTGCTCATTTGTTTTGAGATTCTAAACAAATAAAGTGCAAGAGATTTTTGATGACGTAGTTGGACCATGCATAATGCTTCAAAATTACAAACACAGTTAAATACTGTAATGGAAAAATCACATTTTGCTTTTAAGATGTAATTAATTACTGTATTAATTCTGATCTTTGTAGTAAGTGTGCCACATAATCTATAGAAGCTTTAAACCTGTCTGATGAAACATAGAAAGACAAGGCCGAGAATAGAACAGAAAACAAACTGATTGTAGATAAATGATAAGGCGAGGACATCTGGTCTGGGTCAGATAAAGAGTCGTGACTTTGAATGTAGGAACCTGAATGTACAGGGCATTGATTATGTTAGCAGAGATGTTTGTGTATATAAAATGGGACACAAACATCTCTGCTGACATGTGATGCTTTGACATTTGATGTTTTCAAAACGTCACATGACCTAGTCACGATCCTCAAAGCTTACCTATTTTGGGGTTCACTAAATACTAACCTTACTTAAAGTCCTGTCATAATGTTTCCCCAAACTTCCACCTGGCATTCAGTAAATCACATCTATGAATTCATATTTTTAAAGTGCTGACATTGGAGATAGCATGCATAAGTTGTAAATAAACACCTTCTCACTACCTGTTTAATATTAACTTTAACTACAATATGTGACACATTCACTATGTGCAGAAATTCGGTCATATTGAACAAACTCCTGAATTTAGAATTAAACAATGCTATGGTTTAAAATGACACATTAAGTAATATTAATTCATATAAGATATGAAGTTCTGACATTCAGGGAATTATAACATTTTTTTTTCATAAGAATGTGTGACATCAATGCAAATACTGTATGTGATAAAAAAAAAGTGGTTCACTCAATAACATAAATATCAGATATACTGTAGATCATAGGTCAAGTGATCATATAAAGTGATTTTGATTTGCATTTGATAAACAGTTTTGGAAAGTATGTTGAAATTGTTTTGAACAGAAATTGGGAGCCCTCCTAGACCATTCTTTCGTCGTTCCTGGAGAAGAAGTGAACATGATGTCCCGCAACACAAACCAGATATTAAACAACAACCATATGCGTGCTTTGGTTAGTGTTTGATAAATGCATAGTATGAATAATCTGATATATTTACATAAAATGCATGTGGAAATGGTATATAAGGAAAAATATTTTGGGGTTTTGTGGTTTGTTCTTTGTACAGATGGTGCGAGATCAAACAGAGAACTTCATCATCCTGGTTCAAGAAGCAGAGATCTTGACTTCCAGCGACACAAGCCATCCACTTGCCAAGGTGACTACTTGTTAGTTACAGTATGTCTGAATGCTATGTCATGTCTCAGAGGTTGTCAGATTATAGGACTAAACATTTCAAAGTAAAAATTTTATAAATAATTAATTTAATAATAAAAGTAAAATGTGGGCGGCACGGTGGTGTAGTGGTTAGCACCGTCGCCTTGCACCTCCAGGGTCTGGGTTCGATTCCCCGGCCAGGCTCGATTCCCGTCTCTGTGTGCATGGAGTTTGCATGTTCTCCCCGTGCTTGGTGGGTTTCCTCCGGGTACTCCGGTTTCCTCCCACAGTCCAAAGATATGCAGGTTAGGCTAATTGGCGTTCCCAAATTGACCGTAGTGTGTGAATGGGTGTGTGAGTGTGTATACTGTATGTGTGTGTGCCCTGCGATGGATTGGCACCCTGTCCAGGGTGTACCCTGCCTTGTGCCCGAAGTCTCCTGGGATAGGCTCCAGGTCCCCCGCGACCCTGAATAGAGGATAAAGCGGTACAGAAGATGAATGAATGAATGAATGAAAGTAAAATGTAAAATAATTTATTAATAAAAGTAATTTTTAAATATATTTTTTTATTACAAGAACTTAGGCTGAAATATTTACAAAAGCTACCAATATAAATTAGAATTTACAGTTTTTGCCTGTTGCTTTCACACTTATTGCAGAATTTGGCCCATCATGTCAAAACACTACACACAAGCCAATGAGACATAGACACTTCTTCTAGACATTTACATTTAGGCATTTGGCAGTCCTCTTATCCAGAGCGACTTACATTTTTATCTCATTACACATCTGAGCAGTTGAGGGTTAAGGGCCTTGCTCAAGGGCCCAACAGTGGCAACTTGGTGGTTGTGGGGTTTGAACCTGGGTTCTTCCAAACCGTAGTCCAGGCGCCAGGCATTGGGAAAATATCATCTTGTGTGCCGAATCCACCCTTGAATCGATCCCACCTCAATGTCTCCACATGCCTCTTACATTGCTTGCAGAAGAGTCATGCGGACGTACGGTTGCCGATCATATACTTTCCACCGCCATGCTGAAAATAATTCCTCAGTTGCATTTAGAAAGGGGCTGTAAGGGGGCAGATATAAAAGTGTGAACTGTTTATGGTTGTTGAACCAATCTTGGACCAAAGCTGCCCGGTGGAAATTGACATTATCCCAGATGATAACAAACCTGGATTGTTCTGGTCTGTCCTGAACAACTGCATGTGCTGTAGTGCATCTAGGTGGTTTGGACATGTTCAGAAGAGAGATTGTGAATATATCAGTAGAAGGATGCTGAGGAGATCTAGAGGAAGACGAAAGAGGAGATTTATGGAAGCAGTGAGAGAGGACACGAAGTTAGTTGGTGTGAGAGAAAAGTATGCAGAGAATAGGGTTAGATGGAGGCAGATGATTCGCTGTGGCGACCCCTGAAAGGGAACAGTTGAAAGCCAAAGAAGAAGAAGGTTGTTGGGACCTAGTGTGGCATGGTGATGCAGGACGCCTTGGACACTAATTGCAGCACACAAGTATGTCTGTATTCCCCCACGCTGGCCAGGGATGTTTACAACAGCACTTTGTCCAATTATATTACGGCCTTGATGCCTGCGTTTGTTCAGATTGAAGCCTGCCTCATCCACGTAGATGAACTCATGTGGCAGTTCATCAGCATCAAAATTCTCATTCCCACATCACAATATATTGTATGTAAAGTAAAGTGACACATACCTGCACATAATCATGACACACATCCTTGATTCTTACACTGTTCCTCTTAAATGGCACACTGTACAGCTGCTTCATTCTGAAGTTACAGTGGCTTGCAAAAGTATTCAACCCCCTTGAACTTTTCCACGTTTTGTCACATTACAGCCACAAACATGAATCAATTTTAGTGGAATTCCACATGAAAGTCCAATACAAAGTGGTGAACACGTGAGAAGTGGAACGAAAATCATACATGATTCCAAACAGCTTTTACAAATAAATAACTGCAAAGTGGGGTGTGCATAATAATTCAGCCCTCTGAGTCAATAGTTTGCAGAACCATGTTTTGCTGCAATTACAGCTGCCAGTCTTTTAGGGTCTGTCTCTACCAGCTTTACACATCTAGAGACTGAAATCTTTGCCCATTCTTCTTTGCAAAACAGTTCCAGCTCAGTCGGATTAGATGGACAGCGTTTGTGAACAGCAGTTTTCAGATCTTGCCACAGATTCTTGATTGGATTTAGATCTGGACTTTGACTGGACCATTCTAACACATGGAGATGTTTTGTTTTAAACCATTCCATTGTTGCCCTGGCTTTATGTTTAGGGTATTTGTCCTGCTGGAAGGTGAACCTCCGCCCCGGTCTCAAGTCTTTTGCAGATTCCAAGAGGTTTTCTTCCAAGATTGCCCGGTTTTTGGCTCCATCCATCTTCCCATCAACTCTGACCAGCTTCCCTGTCCCTGCTAAAGAGAAGCACCCCGAGAGTATGATGCTGCCACCACCATATTTGACAGTAGGGATGGTGTGTTCAGAGTGATGTGCAGTGTTAGTTTTCTGCCACACATAGCATTTTGCATTATGGCCAAAAAGTTCCATTTTGGTCTCATCTGACCAGAGCACCTTCTTCCACATGTTTGCTGTCCTCCCCCCCCACATGGCTTGTGGCAAACTGCAAACGGGACTTCGTATGGTTTTCTGTTAACAATGGCTTTCTTCTTGCCACTCTTCCATAAAGGCCAACTCTGTGCAGTGTACGACTAATAGTTGTCCTATGGACAGATTCCACCACCTGAGCTGTAGATCTCTGCAGCTCGTCCAGAGTCACCATGGGCCTCTTGGCTGCATTTCTGATCAGCGCTTTGCTTGTTTGGCCTGAGTTTAGGTGGACGGCCTTGTCTTGGTAGGTTTACAGTTGTGCCATACTCCCGCTTTAAATTTCTCAATAACTTTATCCCTGACCTGTCTGGTGTGTTCTTTGGACTTCTTTGTGTTGTTGCTCCGAATATTCTCTTAGACAACCTCTGAGGCCGTCACAGAGCAGCTGTATTTGTACTGACATTAGATTACACACAGGTGCACTCTATTTAGTCATTAGCACTCATCAGGCAATGTCAATGGGCAACTGACTGCACTCAGACCAAAGAGGGCTGAATAATTACGCACACCCCACTTTGCAGTTATTTATTTGTAAAATAATGTTTGGAATCATGTATGAATTTTGTTCCACTTCTCACGTGTACACCACTTTGTATTGGTCTTTCACGTGGAATTCCAATAAAATTTATTCATGTTTGTGGCTGTAATGTGACAAAATGTGGAAAAGTTCAATGGGGCCGAATACTTTTGCAAGCGACTGTATGTTTTTGTAGGATGCGACTTATTGTAGAAATATATTTCCATCTGCAATTATGCGTTGTTGCAACTCACGAAGTCGGATTGCATTATTTTCTTGCACCATTTCAGCAATGGCAAGCTCTTGTTGTAGAGTGAAGGGCCGCACCCTTCCACCCTGAGGAGGTCGTCCAACCATTCTGTCGAAAATGCCACAACAAGATGTCATTGTTTGTGTCCTTTTTCACATACAGTAACTTCAAACTGTACACAGTACTGTAACATCACAATGGTATTCCTTTAGATATACTTCACAGCTCTACCCATTTTTGCATGGTATAGTTACATACTGTAATACTGTATGATACAGAATGTGACACATACATATATATGATCCATATATATAATTAGATTATAAACTTGAAGATATACCTGTTCTCCAGTCGGAATGTCCTTATTATCAATGCTACTGTGTACCGACTGAGGTTAGGTTGGACTCTTTACCCAGCCTCCTTCATGGACAGGGAACGATTTATCACATGGTCGACCAGAGCAGCCGTGATGTCATCTGATACACGTCTCCGCTCTGGTCGTCATCTATGTCCTCGTCCTCTTCCACGTCCGACTCCTCTCTCTCACTTTGTCTCCTCTCACTCTGACTCCTTTTGCCTCCATGCTTGCATAGTTCTCAAAATGTCTTACCTGGGGCCTATTTATAGTCCTAAGACTCAGACTGATTGGTGTTCTGTTTTTTGTGCAAGTGCTTTCAGGTGTGTATGTGAGTGACCACAATTGCCAGATGAGCACTGCTTTGTGAGCAGCAGTGTTTTCCCAATGATAGCAGGTGATTTTGGTATTGGACAAAGTGTCTAATGTAAGAAAACGTGTGTAGTGTTTCGCAATAAGTTTCGTACAAATTTGTGAACAAAGTGCAAACTTGAAAATGTTTAAGCAATGCTTACACTGTGCTTAATGCTGTGCTACAAGAAGTTTAAGCATTGAGCCTTTGGTCTAAGCATTCGCTTTTAGTGTGTAAGCGATTGGCAAAAACTGTAAATAGAAGGATATAAGTTATGCAAGATTTACAGACTGTACATAAAACTCAGTAACTTATCTAAACTGAGCTTTTTACCAACATGTTCTTTTAAACGTCATCTATGGTTTATTGTTATTTGTTAAGATGATAGAAAACAGTGACTTCTCTTTTCCCAAATAGTATAGGATGGGGATATTGCTGAAATATTTTGGTCCAAGTGCTTAAAAACACAGCAGGCTTGTTTAACTACAACATAACGCATTCTCTTTTTTTTAGGAGATAATTTTGATTGGAAAAGACACATTCTGGAGTTCATTGTTACAAATTTACAGACACCACTACTTGTTGAGGAAGATGGATTCCACAATTTCTTGAAAGCCCTAAATCCCAATACTGATTCTGCACTAAGTGCCTCTGCAGTTCGAAAAGAACTATCCAGCATCTATGAGGCCACAAAGGGAATTGTGAAAAAAGCTGTGGTAGATGCCAACGATCCAGTGCTCTCTGCTGAACTGTGGATCTCAAGCAAAAAAGAGTCGTATCTAACAGTAACGTGTCACTTTATTGATAGGAAGTGGGATCTGAAATCATACACTCTAGAAACAGCTCATCTTCTTGATGAAGGTACACCAGAAAAGGTTCATGAACATCTTTGGAGAATTTCAAGAGCATGGGAGATTGTGGACAAAATACAGGTGGTGGTTGTCAATGTGGATAAAATGAAAAGAGACAAGCTAGCATCAGACTGGGCGTACATACCTTGCTTCAGCCACACCCTCAACAAAGTCATCCAAGAAGTTGTGGAAAGACCTGATTGGAGATATTTGATTAATAAATGCCGTCGTATTGTTCAATTTTTCCACCAGGAAAATGAAGTTTTATGGTGTCCCCAGCTGACACAATCATCTAATGGGGACTGGCTTTCAACACTGAATATGGTGAGCAATATCTGCCAACAGTGGTCAAAGTTTTCCCAGGATGCCGAGTACAAACGTACTGATCTTTGGCTAAATGAAAATGAAAGGAATTTGCTGCAAAATATGAACAAGGTGCTCACGGTTGTCAAAAATGTCATGCAGGAGATTGGGACATGCAGATACGTTCCTGTCTCCAACATCATACCTCTGATTAACAAGCTTCAGTCAAGTCTACAACGTCTAACACTAGGAAACAAAGTAGCCTTGAAGCTCAGTGAGAGATGTAAATATCATTTTGGAAACATCAATGAAAATTTGTGGTTCACTGTCAGCACAGCACTGGACCCAAGATTCAAAAGAAGTGTACTGAAGAATGATAAAGGGCAAAAAGTCAAAACAAAGATTAAAGAAGAACTGGGCAACCAGGATTGTCGAGCTTTACTTCAGCGATACATTGCAGAAAAAGATGTCCCAGCAACTCAGAATCTGCTGCAGTACTGGGCAGCTCAAAACAATTCAAAGGACCTGGCCAAGGTTGCACACAAATATCTCAGTGTGATCTCTACTGCTATTCCAATAGAGCAAATGATGCATGAGAACAACTCACAGATCATTTTCAACAGGAGGAAATGCTTAGAGCTTGAAGATATGAACATGATGCTGTTTCTGAATGCCAATTACCAAAACATATGAATTGTGGTGGTGGAGAAAACCTGACTGACTATCTACAGTTCTAAAAATCTAAACTTTATTCATGCACTGCATTTTTGTCTCTTTATTCGATTAATCTTTTTTTCGTGGATCATCAGTGGGAAAATAATATTTCATTTGCTCACCAAGTTCTGTTTTGTTTATTATGTTTTTTTGTTTTTGTTTTAATGTCTACATACTGTAGAGGTGTGATGAGACCGTGTAGGAGCATTGTAGACATTTTTGGCATCCAGGAATCTAAACAAGCTGAATTGATTAGGCTTATTTCAAATTTGTCCAATTAACATGTCATGCAGGTTTCCAAAAACATAATCACATGATAACATTCGCTGTGTAATTCACTCATACAAAGCACTTAGCTAGACAAGGTGGGAATAAACTCTTGATTGGGACACCAAATCCACTGGATGGAAACACTTACAACTTGCAATTGGCAATTTGGAGTCACCGAACCACCTACTGTACCAGCCGTTTTGGATCTAGAAGAAATCCACATAAGCATGGGAAGAAGATGGGAATTCATGGACAGACAGTAACCTGAGCTATAAGATGACAACTCTACCTGTTGCACCACCGTTCTTAATGTAAATATTTAGAGTTAAAGACCAGGACAAAAAAAATAAATGTCTTTTATTTTATCTTCTGACATCTGATAATTGATTAAAAAGAAAATATTTTGTATAGAGATAAATGTTCCTGTATATATTATATATTATATATTATATTAAACGCATATTTTTCATACTGCAATATTCTGTCTTTTAACATATTTTAAAGTGAGATTTTTTTTAGTTGTTAGTTTTGTTAAAACACTAAAACATGTCTTGTCACACAAATTATCCACAGTGCTGACCATCAAACTCATATGTGCTTGCTTACATCCAGTACCAGACATTATTAAGCAATATTCTGTTGATTGTTGTGATATTGAATCATCAAGAAAATATGCAAAAAAAAATTCAAAAATTCAATTTATTGTGTTTTGCAATAAAACCCTCATTCTGTTTCCAAAAAGTCATTCCTATATTGACTAAATATCTGCCCCTTACAAGTGGTTCTATACAGCAGATCACTCATACAATTACGGTAGCATATCATTTCATTTAAATTAAAAATCAATGCTTATAAAAAGCATTTAAAAACTATGATCACATCTGAACATATTAGAATTTATTTTGTTAAATGGTTGGTTGAAACAAACCTGACAGTTAGCATTGATAAAATGCATAAAAACTAAGATATGATTGTCACATATCTTACAATTACAGTATGGGTTCTTGTGCTCTTCGTATGTGAATTTTAAATTATTAAAATCCTGTGCACTAAAACTACATTAAGGTAAATTAGATAATAATAATAAAATAAAATAAAAAACATCCTTGAAAATTGCCAATACTTTGTCACACCCAGTTGTGATGTTAAAAAAATAATAATAAACCCTGCAAGAAAGCTTATAAAATAAAAATCAATTTTTAACAAATTGTGTGTAAAAAAGGTTTGTTTAGAAGGTAACAGGGCATTCTATGAGGTTTGTGAGAATTACATATGGAGTATAAACTTAATCCTTTAGGTTTGGTCATGGCTAAAATGAGATATAGGCCTACCTGTATGTCACTATCACATTTTATACATTCAATATTTGACCAAAACAAAAAAAATTATATATTTAATGTGCAAATCCTGAAATAAGTTAAGGTTCACTCACTCACTCATCTTCTATACCGCTTTATCCTGTACTCAGGGTAGAGGGGACCTGGAGCCTATTCCAGGAGGCTTATGGCACGAGGCATCACAGGGCACACACACACACACCCATTCACACACTATGGGAAATTTGGGAACGCAATTAGTCTAACCTGCATATCTTTTGACTGTGGGAGGAAACCGGAGTACTCGGAGGAATCCCACCAAGCACGGAGAGAACATGCAAACTCCATGCACACAGAGATGGGAATCGAATCTGGCCAGGAATCGAACCCGGACCCTGGAGGTGCAAGGCGACAGTGCTAACCACTACACCACCGTGCCATCAAGTTAAGGTTCAGCATAGCAAAAAATATTAAAGTGAAACTTAAAGACCAAACAAATAGAGGTGGAACCAGCAGCAGGTGCAAACAATTAACACCCATGGCAAGAGGAAAATGAGGCAAGTCAACACCAACCATGTAGGGAAAGTGGCAACAAATGGAACAAAGTATGACATACAGTGAAATATGGCACCAATGATGTAGCATGCACTTTATGAAAGTCATAACAGTGAATATTTAATTTAGAGACTTTTAAAAATGTCATAGTTTCCCTAAAAATAAAGATGAAAACAATGGTCATTTTGCATACATACCTTTACATGCACATACACTAAAACTTCATGTCCTAAAGGAATTTTGTTCTCTGTTCTTCTTATATAGTATTTCATACTTTTCTATAATTGTATGTTGTGCAGGAGTTACAGCCCTAGAAAACACAACAGAAATGGAACTGAGATATAAGAATAAATAATACACTTAGGGTTATATTGAAGTTACAAATCATTGACACTGGAGACTTTTTCCTTAATACAACATATTCAATAAATAAATGTATTGCCACAGAGTAAATGAATAAGGTTGAGTCTCCAACACTATACCCCTGCTTGAAAAGCTTCAGTCGGGTCTTAGGGCTCAGTGAGAGACGTAACATCACTTATAACAACCAATATACAGTGGTGTGAAAAACTATTTGCCCCCTTCCTGATTTCTTATTCTTTTGCATGTTTGTCACACTTAAATGTTTCTGCTCATCAAAAACCGTTAACTATTAGTCAAAGATAACATAATTGAACACAAAATGCAGTTTTTAAATGAAGGTTTACATTATTAAGGGAGAAAAAAAAATCCAAATCTACATAGCCCTGTGTGAAAAAGTGATTGCCCCCCTTGTTAAAAAATAACTTAACTCTGGTTTATCACATCTGAGTTCAATTTCTGTAGTCACCCCCAGGCCTGATTACTGCCACACCTGTTTCAATAAAGAAATCATATCGGGTTACTTTGCTGTAACCCTGTTCCCTGAAAGGCGGGAACGAGATGCTGCGTGAAAACGCTATGGGAACTATTTTGTCGCGTTGCCGGTTGTGAAGCATGTGTGCAAACATGCCAAAATTTTGGCTATATATAACCTCTGTCAGGTGTGGGGCATCATCACATATAATCTGGGGCATCATCACATAACCTCGTGCCTTTGCATCAACAATGTTCGAATAAAATGAAGTCGAAGGTACAAAGATATGGGAAGAAAAAGGACGTCTCCATGAACGAGACAACTCGTTGTGAAGATCATCAAAAAAAGGGAGAGCGCGGCGTTGTGGCGCCATCTCCTGGCCACCTGACAGAAATCTGTCATCTAATTTGGAACGTTTTGGGTGAGCTTGCTCCTGTGGCCAGTCAATGTGTAATCATTCGACTGCGCGTGTTATAACCTCAATTAACTCCTCATACTCTTTATCATCTCTAGAGGATCGTTCTGAGGTAGCTACATCCATATCTACAGAAGCAAGAGAGTGAGTCTCTCCCAAACACTCCCGAGAAGCACCGAAGTGTGATCGCGAAGTGGAGGGAGAGAGCGCGTGATCCGGGGAGGAGGCGAGAGACAGGAGGGGCTCCGTCTCTCGTGCCTCGGCCAAATCAACCTGTGAGCCCCAGGAGTGCAGAGCGGCTCGTGGCTCCCTAAAGAATGCGAGACGCGCTCGTAGCACCTTCATCTGGAGATTATCACAGTGCTCACACTCTCCTTCAAGTCCAAGGAGAGCGTGGCTTTCACCCAAACATTCAAAACAGAGGTTATGACTATCGTCTTCAGAAAGACGGTTACCGCACGGGCATGAGACACTAAACTCGGCCATTATATCTGGTGAGTTTTATTGTTTTTTTCTCTCTGTTTAGAATGGCTTTTTTTTTTTTTTTAATGCTTGCTGCACACACGCGATCACAATGTCAGCATGAAGACAAATGATCTGAGGTTTGTTGCCGGCTCACTGGTATTTATAACCTCCACCTGCGTCTAATCAGATGAAGTCACCTGACCGAGGTTATACAGTATATAGCCAAAATTTTGGCGTGTTTGCACACAAGCTTCACAACCGGCAACGCAACAAAATAGTTCCCATAGCGTTTTCACGCAGCATCGAGTGTAGCCTTGAAAGGGAACACTTAAATAGGAGCTACCTAATTCAGGAACAAATGAGAACAAAAGTAATTGAGATCTATCAGTCTGGTAAAGGTTATGAAGCCATTTCTAAAGCTTTGGGACTCCAGCGAACCACAGTGAGAGCCATTATCCACAAATGGCAAAAACATGGAACAGTGGTGAACCTTCCCAGGATTGGCCGTCTGACCAAAATTCCCCCAAGAGTGCAGAGACAACTCATCCGAGAGGCCACAAAAGACCCCAGGACAACATTTAAAGAACTGCAGGCCTCACTTGCCTCAATTAAGGTCAGTGTTCACGACTCCACCATAAGAAAGAGACTGGGCAAAAATGGCCTGAATGGCAGATTTCCAAGGTGCAAACCACTTTTAAGCAAAAAGAACATTAAAGCTCGTCTCAATTTTGCTAAAAAAAACATCTCAATGATTGCCAAGACTTTTGGCAAAATACCTTGTGGACCGACGAGACAAAAGTTTAACTTTTTGGAAGGTGCGTTACATCTGGCGTAAAAGTAACACAGCAATTCAAGAAAAGAACATCATACCAACAGTAAAATATGGTGGTGGTAGTGTGATGGTCTGGGGTTGTTTTGCTGCTTCAGGACCTGGAAGGCTTGCTGTGATAGATGGAACCATGAATTCTACTGTCTACCAAAAAATCCTGAAGGAGAATGTCATCTGCCATCTGTTCATCAACTCAAGCTGAAGCGATCTTGGGTGCTGCAGCAGGACAATGACCCAAAACACACCAGCAAATCCACCTCTGAATGGCTGAAGAAAAACAAAATGAAGACTTTGGAGTGGCCTAGTCAAAGTCCTGACCTGAATCCTATTGAGATGTTGTGGCATGACCTTAAAAAGGCGGTTCATGCTAGAAAACCCTCAAATAAAGCTGAATTACAACAATTCTGCAAAGATGAGTGGGCCAAAATTCCTCCTGAGCGCTGTAAAAGACTTGTTGCAAGTTATCGCAAACGCTTGATTGCAGTTATTGCTGCTAAGGGTGGCCCAACCAGTTATTAGGTTCAGGGGGCAATTACTTTTTCACACAGGGCCATGTAGGTTTGGATTTTTTTTTCTCCCTAAATAATAAAACCCCTCATTTAAAAACTGCATTTTGTGTTTACTTGTGTTATCTTTGACCAGATGTGTCAAGTAACGAAGTACAAATACTTCGTTACCTTACTTAAGTAGAAATTTTGGGTATCTATACTTTACTGGAGTAATTATTTTTCAGCCGACTTTTTACTTCTACTCCTTACATTTTTAAAGAATTATCTGTACTTTCTACTCCTTACATTTTAAAAATAGCCTCGTTACTCTATTTTTATGATCAGAACGCGCAACACCCCCCCCCCCCCCCGGTCGCATGATAAGAACGCGCACGCACAAAGTACCCCCCCCACCCCCCGGTTGCATGATAAGAACGCGCACAACGCAACCCCCACGTCGTATGATCAGAAAGCGAGACATTAATGCTTTTGTCGCCCCTCACGGTACTTTTACTTTTATACTTTAAGTAGTTTTGAAACCAGTACTTTTAAACTTTTACTTAAGTAAAAAGCTTGGGTTGATACTTCTATTTTTGAACCCTAGTATCTATACTTCTACTCAAGTAATGAATGTGAATACTTTTGACACCACTGTCTTTGACTAATAGTTACAGTAAATGTGTTTGATGATCAGAAACATTTAGTGTGACAAACATGCAAAAGAATAAGAAATCAGGAGGGGGCGCAAATAGTTTTTCACACCACTGTATTTGATGCACTGTGAGCACAGAACTGGACTTAAAATTTAAAAGTGCTGTACTAAAGACTAACTTTTGGAGTAAATGCAAACTGGTGAGTGGAATAGCAAAAATCAGTAACAATAGGAAAGGATTAGCCAAAGCATTTATTTACAGAATGAGACATCTCAGCAACTCAGAACCTGTTTCAGTAAATTTAAACATTTAACCAAGGCGTGACAATCACTGTGTACAGCAGCCACATATACTGTACAGGAGCTAATAAGTTATACATATTTAGTCTGTTTTCTACTGAAGTGGTTTTTAAGTTTGCTGATTTACTATGTACTATTTTTAACACAAAAATAAATAAATAAATAAATAAATAAATGTCTCTATCATGTCGCTTCCATATTTGTCCCCTAATTTTTGTGTTTTTGACATGTTTTGTGAGAACTTTTATGTTGATTCTTGTTTTTGACTTCATTTCCCAGCACGTGCTACAATAGTCACATGGTGTGATGACAATCACCTGACTTCTGTTAAGTTGATTAATCTGTCTATATATAGTGCATATCATACTGTAGGTGGGTCTTTGTCTTGCATCCGTTTATGTTACTTTAGATGTCCTTTGAGTCAATTTTGTTATTCTTCGATCCATTCGAATGGTAGTTTTCCGTTTTCTTCCACGTCTTTCTGGTTTTGGTCTCCATTTTAAAGCTTAAAAATGGTTTGGTTTCATTTTAGCAGAGCAGCCGATCATTTTCTGCACTTTGTATGATTTCCCATCTCTAATCAACTTTTGAATCAAAGTACGCTGTTCTTCTGAACAATGTCTGGACGACCCATTTTACTCTGATTTTCAGAGAGAAATGCACAGGACAACCTTTTCTGCGTTTATCCTTAAATAAGGGGAACTTGTAATGATTTACCTCTAATTGAACTCCACACTGCTATTATTTTGAACAGACTAATATTTGTTTTTCTTCACTTACATTAAACTAATAATACATTTGGCACATTTGTCTTCATGTTGTGAAACAGAATAGAATGTGCAGGGTGTCCAATGCATTTATGTGATTTAAAATAAAAGTTATTATATGGATATGGAGCTTTACTCACTTTTTTCAACACACTGCTATTATTTTGAACACCACTGTATCTCATTCCAGATTTCTCCTCTTTGCTGTTATAATACACTCCAATAAGGTTTGCAACTACATTTTTACACATGGGAGATTTGTTTATTCAAGCAACAAGAGCATTAGTGAGGTACAGTAGTGTGAGGAGACCAGCTGGGCAGTCAGCATTGACTGGGGTTGAGGTCAGGGTCAGTTGTGTGCTTCCAACTTCGCAATAGTTTGGTGCAGGCAGATAATAATTACTTTAAGAGAGACATACAATAGTTGTAATCAAATGTCTGTCTTAATATTTTTGTCTGTACATTTCTAAACCATAGTCCAGTGGTTCTCAAAGTGTGGGGCGCGCCCCACTAGTGGGGAATACAGACATGACAGGTGGGGCGCAATGAACGGGAGGGAATTAGTGGAAAATAATAGGAAAGTATCTATTCTAATTCATGCTTTTCTTTATTGATAATGAAGAGCGTACGCTCAAAACTAAACAATCACACACAAATAAACGGATCATTAATACAAGTAAATTTAAAATAACATCAGTTGTGGGCCGGGAGAAAAAGTGGAACCATAGTGGAACAATAACGGTTTAACGTCGGACGGTTTAAGTGCTCGAATCACAAACCTGCGCGACCCACTGGGCAGCGCTGCGCGACTCTGACCGAAAAAGACCGCGCCGACCATCAAAATACATTTCACCCCGCTGGGTAAACCAGGCATGGCAAGGCGGAAACAATATTAAACAGTCCTGACATTTTAAATAAAAACACAGGGGGTCGCGCAGGTTTGTGATTCGAGCGGTCCACCGGGCTGCGCAAATAAACCAGATCATCACTGCGCTATCCAGATAGTCGCGCTGCGCTGTATTTGCGCAGATATTTGGTTCAATCGGGTGCCGCGCTTTCGGCCCACTTTTCATGTGTTTGGCTTCACATAAACTTCGACAATGGAAGAAGACGCTGCAGCAGCAGTGAGTTTGCTTACATGTGACGAAAAACAAAAAACGAGTGGTGTGGAATTGGGTATAAGAAAAGTGAAACGAATTAGATGACCGTGATTTGGAAGGTACGCAAGTGCACTGTTTTAACAAGTGGTGGAAACACATCAAACCTTTTCTATCATCTGAAATCCAAACATCCAAACGAATATGGCCAAAGTAAAAAAAAAAAATGCGGCAAACCTCATCAATTCACAGTTTAAATAAAATTACATAAAACATTTTATAAAATTAAGTAAAACAGTTTGTTTGTGTTTGAATTTTTATTTATGCATTTTCAGATACAAATTGCTATATTGGGGGCGGCGCGGTGGTGTAGTGGTTAGCACTGTCGCCTTGCACCTCCAGGGTCTGGGTTCGATTCCCGTCTCTGTGTGCATGGAGTTTGCATGTTCTCCCCGTGCTTGGTGGGTTTCCTCCGGGTACTCCGGTCCGGTTTCCTCCCACAGTCCAAAGATATGCAGGTTAGGCTAATTGGCGTTCCTAAATTGCCCGTAGTGTGTGTGTGTGTATGTGTGTGCCCTGCGATGGATTGGCACCCTGTCCAGGGTGTACCCCGCCTAGTGCCCGAAGTCTCCTGGGATAGGCTCCAGGTCCCCCGCGACCCTGAACTAGAAAATGAATGAATGAAAATTGCTATATTTTTATGTATATCGTTATCGAGGTAGAAATTTGCTTCTACCGTGATAGAAGATTTTGGTTATATCGCCCACCCCTAATGAAGCCTATATTGAGCTTGGATTCATGGTGGGGATGGTGGGGGCAGAAGAGAGACGAGTGTGTGTTTTGTGTCTTATACCGCTGGCAGCAAACCGCATGAGACCCAACAAACTAGGAAGACACTTGGAGACAACACACCCCAGTCACGTTAATAAGCCACTCGAATTCTTTGAAAGAAAGCTGGCAGAATACAGACAGCAGGATAATCGCATGGTAACATCTGAATCAGTGAACAGCAAAGCACAAATGGCTTCATTCAAAGTTGCATACAGAATTGCAAAATAGTTGCAAAAAAACTACAAATGATTGCTGAGCAGCTAATAAACATGGGGTCGATTATGCAAAGATAAGTGACAACGTAAGCCTTTTATAACAATTGCACGTGTATTTTATCTGTTTTTAACTTGGTGTTGTTTGATCGTATTGGTTTAGAAATTGATATTTCAATAAACAGTAAACTTGGCCGATTTTGTTATTATTTTGTTGACAAGTGGGGCTTGAAAATTCGCTCACCCCCTTAAGTGGGGAATGACAGAAAAAGTTTGAGAACCACTGCCATAGTCTAAGCACGTTGTTATATAGAATTAAATATTAAATATTTTGGATCTTTTCCACTTTTTTCCTTTGCCTATACATAATTTCATGTTTAGAATGATAATTCAATGGACCTTAATATCATACAGTCAACAGTTATACTGTATATACATAGATTGGTGTTCCAGTAAAGAAAAACAAGTTTGAACATACTGTACAGATACAATGTTTGTCTATAGGTTGTGACTTCCTACTCATATTTTCATAAAGAATGTTTGTTTGTTTTTGAATGTTTGCTTGTACATTGTTAAATTCAAGGCTAACAATGTTTATTTCTCAGTTGTGTATTAACTATACATAAGGTAGTGAATTTTTATATTTATACAGAAATAAGAAATGTCATGATAAATATATAGTTTAGTATCCAGAAACTTTTAAGTAACAGAGTAATATTATTGTACTGTTTAACTCTTTTTAACATTGTGATGTTTATAAATTAATTAATTTTCAAAATGTATTCCTCCCGAAGCATTATTCTGTTCTAAAAATAGTTTTTAGAAAATTATTATTATTATTATTATTATTATATTAAATTAATGGGAATAATAATCATATATATTTTGTTATATTATTGTAAATGAAAAATTATTATCTGGAACTTGACTTGTACCAATACAACACAAATATTATTCTTTTTGTGTTTCTCCAACTAAACAAATAAATTCTGAAGTGTTCTAAAGCTTTAGCGCTTGTTTTAAATAATTATTCATGTTGCTTTTGGGATTGTTTCACTAACGATTGGACCTGTAGTTACTATAAGGAATCTCCACATGATGGAGACATAACCACAAATATGACAGGGAAGTGTGACCATAAAAACATAACATAAACCTGCACAAAGAAATATTACATATATTCACCGATTAATGCATTGCAGCGGTAAGGACAGGCAAAATAATATTATATATTATATTATATTCTTTTAATAACGTATCTAAACAGGCTTTGGGATTTGCTTTTGGGATTTCCTTTTGATTGGGAAGGAAGGCTTTACTTTATTACTATTTTGAAGACTATTATAATTTAAGCATTTTTTGTTATTAAACTTTTTTCTGTAAAGCTGATCTGTGACAATGACCATTGATAAATGTGCTATATAAATAAAATGTAATTAAATTGAAATTGTGTTCATAGCCGAGATAGTGGCCAAAAAATAATGCAACTTTGGATGAAAAATATACGTTGGTGTTGACACTGTATAAGGTTTTTGAAACAATGCAAGAGCCTTAGCTAATCAAAGCTACAAGGCGGCCTAACAAAATATTAGAGCACACACCTCTTTTTTTTATTTTTTTGGGTCAGGCAGTATTGACAAAGGCTATCCATAAAATTACAACGCAAATGATTAAGCCTGGTATTGTGTTGGCTTCCCTTGTGCCGGCTTCCCTTGTGCCATCAGGGCAGTTCTGGCCCCTCAGGACTTCCCCCTGGGGGATCTTAGTGTGATCTGACTTGTTTGTCTGGTGCATTCCATGGATGCTGTTAGACTTGAGATCTTGCTGCTGTCACCAGTGCAACTGAGAGGAGTATTTTGATTGACTATAATTAATGTTTAATGAGTTACATGTTTTGTGTAACAGGAGAACAATACACAAAATAATGAATGGCTTAATGATGTATAAATAATAAATGTACCTTTTTTTCACTTGAAATCTGTTAAATTAAAAGTGAAGAAAATATGTAAAATGAAATGAGGGAGTGAAATGACTCCAGAATGCATTGTTTATTTAGCAGATATATCTTTTTTTTTTTTTATTAAAAACAGTCAGAAATATACAGCATGAAAAAATACAATATTATGGCTTCATACAAATACTGTAATAGTTACAAAATTATTATATTTATATAGCACTTACACTCAGTGACACTTTCATCACATTAATGGCAAAACAACCACGTCAAATACGTGACAATGCTTTGGTCTACTCACAGTGACTATTCTATATTATACAACAATATATTACCAAATATCTATAGAGTGTCCATGTACAATATTACAAGTATCGAGTTTAGGATGCTTGTTTTTCCTTTTTTATACCTTAATTTTGTATACCTTAGAAGATACTAAAATGGCGAGGACAATTTGAGGATATACACAGTATACACACAGTCTGACAGAACACACACATGTTTCACAGTATTTAAAATGGCCTCTTTGTGGGGGGTTTCCTTATGTTTGTGCATTACAGGTAGGACTGAGTTCAGAATTCTACATCCACAAGCAAAGACATTTCTTTTTAATTAACTTTAAGGTTTTCATAATTAATTTTATTTATGGTATTAGTTAACATTAACAGACTATGAATGTCAGCATTAGTGCATAAACAAGTACTAAATATCTATTTGAATAAATTTGTCTATTTCAACTATAATGAAAATAAGTCCGCATAAGCCTCATGCCATGATATTGCTCGTTAATGTAAAGTTTTATTTTTCCTCCCCATTACTAATCCCTACACTGTCCAGTTTTTGTGTGGTGGTAAAAAAGTTATGAACTGCCAAAAAGCCCAAAAAATTAGGCTTTGCTCATTTCTTTTTTTTCTTTCATACTAATTTATTGATACCTCAATTTTATATCATTAATATATCTCACCAAAATAATATGGTACTGTGTGTATTTGTAATGTTACCCTGCTTAAGATGTCTATAATCCTGCTAGCTGTGATTTCCTAACACAGTGAAACAGTGTTGTCTTCTGTTTATGAGCCAACGGATACATGACTTATCAGTTTAATTTCTAATTTCAGTACCAGCTATGAAAATGTCTAAAATGCTTCTGATGCATAATTAGTGAGGAATGTTTTATTGGACACTGTCTGGCCAAAAAAGTCACACAATCTAAGATTTCATTTAATCATGTTTAGCTTTGATTATAGCACAGTGTAGTGTCATAATCAAATATCAAGTTTATGTGTGAAAATGATTCATCCTGCTCCCAAAACTACTCTTTCACAATCTGAGTGCTGGAATATGGCTGTGCCATCAGAGGAAAAAAACTCCATAGATGATAGTCTGGTCATTCAGTACATTCAGGTCGTCATCTAACTTCATTTTATTGCCACATAACGTTGCTGACCCTACAGTATAACTGACCAACGGAAGCAACTCCAGATCATAGCACTGCCTCCAGAGGTTTTTACAGTGGACACTGTACTGTATATGATGGGTGCATCACTTCATGCGCTTCCCTTCTTACCCTGACACGCCCATCACTCTGGAACAGGCTCAATCTGGACTCATCAGACCACATGACCTTTCTCCCTCGCTCCAAAGTCCAACCTTCATGCTCCCTAGCAAATTCAAGCCCGCTTTTCTCTCTTTTTTTAGTCTCATTTTAAGTGGTTTTATGGAAATGCTTTTCCTTTTACTATTACATAATAGTGAAGGTTATTATAGTTTTGTTTTTTCATTTTTTTTCCCATGCAACTTTCATCCCTTTTTGTTTTACCACATTTCTTCCACAAACTTGACTGTTCTGCACTTCACCTTTAAATTTTTTTTTTAAATGTGTTAAAGGGTTCTTACTCTAGTTCCAGTAATTTCAAGTCTCCTTAGTTGTTTTCTTTGCTTGACGCAGCCCAATAACTTGACCCTTCTGAAATGGTACCTTTTTTTTTTTTTTTTTTTGGCCAGGTAGTTTAGTCTTTTCCTTTTTTCTGTTTTGGCAGTAATCATATTTTTGACAGTAAGCAAATGCTAGAACTATTCTATGGATGACAAGTTTATTTATTTTTTACTTCTTCTGGTAGTTTAACCTTCTACTGTAGACATGAAATCTGCTTGTCCCAGGAACCCAGGTCTCTGTATCTGTACGGTATTTGTCCAACCTTGCTAAACAATTTTTCAGCTTGTGTCTCTGAAGAAACGTTTAATAGATCGATGTAGAATTAAAGAACCCTCCATTCTCAAAAAATAAAAATAAAAAAGAACTGTAGTGAACTGTAATCGTGTGCATACTCGTTTATGTCTTTTGATTCTTTACATGTCTTTTGATCAACTTTTTGCTACTTCATTAGGAGGTGGAAATCTTCTTAGCTGACGTATGATGAGTTAGGATAAGTTGGGATAAACACTCACACCACACAACATCGTCACACACAAAGTGCACTTAAGTGACCCTTGAAATAACTATACAACATTCAAAGGTCAGTTGAAGCAGTTGTACAGTGCTGAAGCGATATCTCCTGCGACACCCTTCCATAACTAAGTATTAAATCAGCATAACTTTTAGCTTCACAGCCCACAAAGTGCATATGAGCATGACTGCATTAACTGCACCAGGAAAGGCGAGTACAGTACGGCAAATAGTCTTGTAATGCAGTAAATGTAAAGCAGATAAAAGCAGAAATATGAGGCATATAAACTTTACACTGTAGTGTGATGTGTTGTAAAGAGAGCATCTTAAGACAGTTGGAATGACTAAGCTTACACTATATAGTCACATTATATGTGACATATTCATAACCCCTACCTCTCTCTATCTTTATATAATAATACAGTACTGTATGTTCTGGTTGTTTTTTAATGTTAATTCTTCTTTGGTGTAAAAATAATCAATTTAAAGTTGAAATTATCATGCCCAAAATTCATTCATCTTCTATACCGCTTTATCCTGTATTTAGGGTCACGGGGACCTGGAGCCTATCCCAGGAGACTCTGGGCACGAAGCAGGGTACACCCTGGACAGCGTGCCAATCCATCACAGAGCACACACACACACTCATTCACACACTATGGTCAATTTGGAAACGCCAATTAGCCTAATCTGCATGTCTTTGGACTGTGGGAGGAAACCGGAGTACCCGGAGGAAACCCACCAAGCACGGGAAGAACATGCAAACTCCATGCACACAGAGACGGGAATCGAACTTGGCCGGGAATCGAACCCGGACCCTGGAGGTGCAAGGCGACAGTGCTAACCTATACACCACCGTGCCGCCTCCATGCCCAAAATTATTATTTATAATTAGATTACACAGATAAGTCAGGAAATGAGGTTAAATTAACATAATTACAATGTTTTGGATATCAGGACATATGTGTCCATAATTATTGCTTATATTCCTAATAATTTGGAATAGGCAAAGGATGACCTTGTGTAGAAATTTCCTAATGTGCTTTGTGCAATATGATGAACTGGTGACACATCCAGGATGTGTTCCTGGAATTGCTTCCCAGCTCTAGCCTGACCCTGACCACCATAAAGGGGTTTCCTAATTTAGATGGACTGCAAATTTTCCACTTGTTGGACAGTCAGGAAGTCGTTTAAAAAACTAAACAGACCTTGAGGGGCACTGGAGGATCATGAACTCTCATCCACCAAATCTCTTTTCTTGGAAATATCTCCATTTACCGCAATCTGGCATGTCGACTGTCTGTTCAGCAAGCTCCCTGCATGCAAGGACAACTAGCCATTTCTCATGTTAAACGTGGGACATGTCAGAATACAGGTAACACAGTCTCTGATCTTTTCCAACACTTCTTTTAAGTTTATTTACAGTTTTCTGCTTCACATTTTAGTGTAAGTGAATGTATTTTTTAAATCAGTAAGCAAAAAAAAAAAAGCTGATATTGCTATAAAATTAAAAGTGATGGCCTGGGTCAACAGGACATCGATTAAATAAGCAACTGTATAAGAGAAAACTGAGTAGAATTTGGCCTGTATTGTATTAGATCTCGGTTGCAGCAACATCGTCAAAGGTGACCTCATTGCCGCTGCTCTCGTCGTCCTGCTCTCGTTTCTCCAACTCGAGACTAAGCTCGCGTAGGGCTGCCTCCAGCTCACGGTTGCGCCGGTACATCTGAACATAGTTCTGCTGCAGCTGCTTCTGATAACGAATCACTTTGTCCTTCTCCTCCTCCCAGCAGTGGCGCTCGTTCTCAAACGCCGCCGCCTGATCCTCTACCAGCTCCTTCTGGCGAGCCAGCTCACCTTTCAGCCTCTCCACCTGCTGCCTGGAGCTCTCGCGCTGACCTTTGACATCCTCGCTGTCATTTCCCAGCCTTTGCTCCTCAACACTCGCACCACCTCTGTAGCCTGATTCCTGCTGGACCTCAGCATATTCATTTAAAGCCTGGCTGAGTCGCATCGACTCCTCCTCCAAACGCCTCATTTTCTCTCGCAGGAGCTCGTTCTCGCTTTTGCGTCGTTGCAGTTCGTTCTCGCACACTTCCAGCTCGAGGGCACGAGTGCGTGAATGTGTGTGCGCCTCCTGTAGTTGGCTCTGGGTATTCTGAAGCTCAGCCCGTGCCTCCCGCATCTGCCCTCGTAGTGTTACAACCTCTCCCACTCGCTGAGAAAGGTCTGCTTGTAAGTCCTTCAGCTGCTGTTTTAGCAAAGAGATCTCACCTGTCTTCTGACACACCTGGGGATGAGCAGAGATGAGTGGATATTCTTAGACATGTAGAAGAACTGGCATAGAACTTTAATGTAGTGAGGGATAGTATGAGAGAGTGATTCTATGTGGACAGGGATAGTTTGAAATGTTTGGGCCAGGGATTCTATTTGGAACCATTTTTCAAAGTAAAACCTTTTAAGGCTTTAATGAACATTAATTATATACTTTAAAAAAAAATTATTAGTTCCTGATCTTTTCCAGCCTTGCCTCACCTCCCTGTCTTTCTCCTGCCCCAGTTTAGATGTCAGTGAAGGCAGATAGGGATCTAGAATAGACTTTAGTTCAGTTTACTCTCTCTATCTGTCCTGGATCTCGTGTTGTGACTCCAGGTCCTGTTCATGGCTCTGCTCTACTGCTGTCGTTAATTGTACAGTAGTTTCCATGCAATTTCCTCAATCTACCTCTTATATCAGTCCAAAATCAATTCGCTATCCATCTTCTGTCATAGTGTTTATCCTGTCTATGTTGCTCAGTCCTTTCCTTATCTCAGATATACAGTGGCTTGCAAAAGTATTCGGCCCCCTTGAACTTTTCCACATTTTGTCACATTACAGCCACAAACATGAATCAATTTTATTGGAATTCCACGTGAAAGACCAATACAATGTGGTGTACATGCGAGAAGTGGAACGAAAATCATACATGATTCCAAACATTTGTTTTACAAATAAATAACTGCAAAGTGGGGTGTGCGTAATTATTCAGCCCCCTTTGGTCTGAGTGCAGTCAGTTGCCCATAGACATTGCCTGATGAGTGCTAATGACTAAATAGAGTGCACCTGTGTGTAATCTAATGTCAGTACAAATACAGCTGCTCTGTGACGGCCTCAGAGGTTGTCTAAGAGAATATTGGGAGCAACAACACCATGAAGTCCAAAGAACACACCAGACAGGTCAGGGATAAAGTTATTAAGAAATTTAAAGCAGGCTTAGGCTACAAAAAGATTTCTAAAGCCTTGAACATCCCACGGAGCCACTGTTCAAGCAATCATTCAGAAATGGGTGAAGTATGGCACAACTGTAAACCTACCAAGACAAGGCCGTCCACCTAAACTCACAGGCCGAACAAGGAGAGCGCTGATCAGAAATGCAGCCAAGAGGCCCATGGTGACTCTGGACAGGCTGCAGAGATCTACAGCTCAGGTGGGGGAATCTGTCCATAGGACAGCTATTAGTCGTGCACTGCACAAAGTTGGCCTTTATGGAAGAGTGGCAAGAAGAAAGCCATTGTTAACAGAAAACCATAAGAAGTCCCGTTTACAGTTTGCCACAAGCCATGTGGGGGACACAGCAAACATGTGGAAGAAGGTGCTCTGGTCAGATGAGACCAAAATGGAACTTTTTGGCCAAAATGCAAAACACTATGTGTGGCGGAAAACTAACACTGCACATCACTCTGAACACACCATCCCCACTGTCAAATATGGTGGTGGCAGCATCATGCTCTGGGGGTGCTTCTCTTCAGCAGCGACAGGGAAGCTGGTCAGAGTTGCTGGGAAGATGGATGGAGACAAATACAGGGCAATCTTGGAAGAAAACCTCTTGGAGTCTGCAAAAGACTTGAGACTGGGGCGGAGGTTCACCTTCCAGCAGGACAACGACCCTAAACATAAAGCCAGGGCAACAATGGAATGGTTTAAAACAAAACATATCCATGTGTTAGAATGGCCCAGTCAAAGTCCAGATCTAAATCCAATCGAGAATCTGTGGCAAGATCTGAAAACTGCTGTTCACCAACGCTGTCCATCTAATCTGACTGAACTTGAGCTGTTTTGCAAAGAAGAATGGACAAGGATTTCAGTCTCTAGATGTGCAAAGCTGGTAGAGACATACCCTAAAAGACTGGCAGCTGGAATTGCAGCAAAAGGTGATTCTACAAAGTATTGACTCAGGGGGCTGAATAATTACGCACACCCCACTTTTCAGTTATTTATTTGTAAAAAAATGTTTGGAATCATGTATGATTTTCGTTCCACTTCTCACGTGTACACCACTTTGTATTGGTCTTTCACGTGGAATTCCAATAAAATTGATTCATGTTTGTGGCTGTAATGTGACAAAATGTGGAAAAGTTCAAGGGGGCCGAATACTTTTGCAAGCCACTGTATTATCCTTGCATTACACTCTATCTCCTTCTAACAAATCCTCATTTCATCTCCAAGCTAGATGTAACTCTCAGATAACATCCATCACCTTGATTTTCTTTTCCATCGTGTGATACCATCTCCTGATCATCTCCTGGTTTGCTGACTGCAGCTTGTCTTATGTCAATTACAGAAGCTTTGTTTTGACCAAGTCTATCATGGTTGTTTCTTGTTTAATTATGCTATTTTTAAGTACACTTTGAGGTGCGTTTGCCTTCTCCTAGCCTGAAAAGAGGTTCTCACTCATCTCACCTCCCACTTGGTCTCCTCCAGCCTTGGTCCCATTTGAGTGTGTTCCCTTTCAAAAGAGGCACAACGCTCCTCAAGCCGCTCACGTTCCTGCAGGGCTTGCATGAAGTCATCATGCAACTTCTTTTTCTCCTGCTGAAGCTGGAAGATCTGGAACTGGAGGATCTGCTGGGCCCGCTGGGCCTTCTGAGATGCCTTCTGCATTTTAGTGGCGCAGCTCTGTCGCAATTCTTCCATCTCTAGCTCACTGCGTTTTTGCTTTTCTTCATACACCTGCCAACATGAGAATATAACATTTCTCAGAGCGAGTTTTTATGGTTATATCATACTGGCTTTTATGTGTTAAGGAATGTTTTTCAGAGTTTAAAGATTATATGTGCTTTTAATGGCATCTTATAGCTGTGTTTTTTAATCAAGTATGGTATATTGCCAATCAAACTGAAAAGCTTGCAATTTATGGCCAATTGCCAGTGTAATGGTCCAATTTGGTAATTTTTTTTATTTTTAGACATGATGGCAAAACTCTTTACCAACCTGACAAATAGCCACCTCATTTTCATCTAAATTCTCTCTCAGGTGCTGCAGCTCCAACTCTCTTTCCCTCAATTTTTCTTCCAGGTCCCTCACAATTGCCTCATAAGCCTCTATTGGTGGAGGAGACACTCCACCGGATCCCATGTCCGATACACCCGGTTGACTGCGACTTCCAAAAGACCCTGTGCTTTTACTAGAAGATGAACGTCCACTGTCTGAATTGGAGTGTCCATGGCTAAGCACAGGCTTGCTAGCTTCTGCTTGGTTTAAACTATAAACAGGGCCATTGTATGCATTCAGGTTAGTCAATGAGTTCCTTCCCGAGTCTGTCATAGTGAAAGACTGACTGAACAAGCCATTTCGAGCTCCACTGTAGGAACTGCGTCGTTCTGTGGTTACTGGCCTGATGGTATCTTGATCTGAAGAGAGTGCACTGAGATTGCCCTGGCTCCCTGATAATCCTCCACCTAGCCGTGGTGAGAGATACTGCATAGAATGTCTGCTCTTTGGCACCACAGGCTTGAAAGCTGTTGGTCGGATGATGGCCTGCTGTACGTTCTGCAAAACACAAATGGTAAAAAACATTAAAAACTCATAGTTGTTCAAAATTATTTTTCATATTTTGCATTGTGCTAGCTATATTGGTGTTCTTACACAGTGGGCTTTTGAAAGTAGTCCTTACCCGTTCTAACTGCCCAGAAACAGGCACCAGTTTGGGAGGCCCGTCCACACCCATCTCTACTCCACTCTGGACTGCACCCAACCAGTTATCATTCCAGTCAGTGATCAAATCTTCATGTGAATATGATCGCCCAACAATACCTTTCCCTCGAGCTGCAATGGCCTTTCGCTTGCTTGATGGCGTTCGACTTTGAAACTGATATGCAATTCCTTCATGAGAAGAATCAGAAAGAAGTCGTCCAGAGCCTGGTGTACCCCGGCGGAGTTGAGCTGTAGCCTCTAGGTTGTTGCGACTATGGTATGATGTTTGACTGGGGATCATACTGCTAACAGACCCCATGCCCCCTATAGAAGGTGGGGAAACAGGAGAGGAACGCTGTCTACGACTCTCCAGACCTGGAAGTTGGTGATCAGTAGTTACTGGAAGGGACTGGACCAATGCCATGCCTGTGGTTTACTGCACCCACACAAACTATGGAGAAACAAACACAGAGAAGAATTTAGTTATATCATTTAGTAGCTTCATTTGTCTGTGGACAGCATATCATGGTCGCGGTGTGTATGGGTACAGGTATGTGCTTTTAAGAGGCTTTAGAGTGTTCTATGCGAACGTATTAAAGTTCCATTATGAAAAAAAAAACTTGCCAATAAACCATTGAAGGAATCCACAAAAACCTCAATAGGAATCTGATTTGAATGACCTCAGGGGTGGCGACAATACTGACAAAAACATCCCAGCTGGCAGAACAATTTTCAGTTGTGTGCCAAACAACAGTAAGTATCCCATCAGGGCAAAAGTCTGGTTTAACCACTATTTTAATACTAAGACATACATTACTTTACTAGACAAATATACCACATTCCTGCATTTTTTTTTTTTTTGGCTAGCCAAATTGAGGTTTGAGAACTCAGTACAAAGATTGAATGAAGCATGAAAATTCCCTGCTGCTAGAACCAAATGTGCATCTTTTGCGCAATTTTATGTTCTTCCCTTTAGTGAAAAAAGTTTTTCTGTTGGGTGTATTTCAGTAGAATTTTAGTCCGACAGCTGGTTTATTTGAAAAAGCAGGAACAAGTTTCCCACTGTTGTTCATAACAAAAAAAAAAGGTGAATAAATACTGTAAATGCCACTGCTAAACCACAGATGTTGAAAGAAGTTCAAATAAAAATGCTTTTGCACATGCAACCACAAAAAAAAAAAATCATTATATAATATGTTGCTGATGGGCATTGGAGACTCAGTGGTTTCTCGTCTGCCATGTGATAGGCCCGGGTTACATTCCCAGCCAGTACCCAAACACCAGCCATTGGATGCTGTGCCAGTCCCAAGCCCGGATAAAAATGGGAGGGTTGAGTCAGGAAGGGCATCTGATGTTAAAACCTGTGCCAAGTTTATGAGAGGATCAGATGATCCGCTGTTGGGAACAGCATAAAAACCAACAACATAAATTTTTTCTGATGAAAAATGATAAATTATAAAATATAAATTATTGCATATAGAATTGTAATTGGCAAAGGTAGTTTTTTTTTATAAGCATTACATAAATACAATTTTGTTTAATAATAGTAGTAGGTACTATACATAATTTACACGCCATTGAGTTAATACAATAAGAATAGTAAAAAAAAAATAATAATAATAATAAATATTGGAATTTAACCCTAGCTTCCCTGAAGAAACTTCTTTATAATGGAAATACTATTTTGGCCTTGCATAACCTCGAGACACAAGGCAATGTGTTCTGAAGTTAATCTTTTGTTTATAGGAATATTCAGAAACCTAGAACTCTGTACTGTACTGGTGAATAATCCACTGTTCATTTCTGTGCCTATTGTTCTGTTTTGACCTTCTTTGTATGCATGCACTTTACATAGTCTTGTACAGTATGTGGGTAGTCTCGTGTAGGTCTGTGTTGTTTAATGTAGCAACATTGTCCTGGGGAAACTATATACTGTACTAGTTGTAAATAACTGAAATATCAATCAAGGCCACTTGATTTGACTTGCAACTTATATGTTCATATATTCTGCTTAAATAGAATGAAGAAATGCACTTCTACAGTATTTATCTATTTTGTACTCATCTACTATTACCCTAGCAGTAGTATTTTTTTAGCAGAACAAAATAATAAAAAAGTACGAAGATGCATTAAGGTTTTAACAGCTTCTGATTTGGATTACTAAAACATGCTCAGTATGATTTTACTTAGTACTGTCCATCTCACACCTCAGTATAAAAATAACCTGAGCCTTTTGTCTGGGCTAATTATAAGGCTACATTAGTGACGCTTCACTTTTACTCATCCCAGGGAGGGTTAATCATGTGGGATTGTATATATTAATACAGATTTAATTTGCTTAGAAATTTTAAACCTATGAGTGCTGAAGCTAATTAAAGCTATTTGCCCTACTTACCAGGGAAGGGTTTTTATGCAATAGAAAAATGCTGAAATGGCTCAGTGGGCTGGAATGTCTTATGTCTATACAGTACCTATATAACATTCTGTTCAGGTTATAAGATCTCACAGGGATTTACAGTACAATATGTTTGAGTCTGCAATAAAAATATAATTTTACTAGGGCCGGGACTTTAACGCGTTAATTTAGATTAATTAATTACACAAAAATAACGCATTTTAATCACACTTATTTTTGCACCGCGGAACGTTTCTCACTGGATGAGTTTCGGCGGACCGATTATACTGGAGCACCAACTAGCGTTCAGACAAAAACAAACCACAGTGAACATGGACAAAGAAGCTGATGAGACCGCTTTGGTTGGCCCTGTGTGTTATGTTTGCATCAATATGCACGACTAACATCGATAATATTACTTGCTTTTTGTGTGAGACAACCAGATGAAAAGAAATGGAAGGATGAAGAAAACGGTATTCTTCTTTTACTGCATTCAGTGCACACGACACATATACTATACAGCGGGGTATTGCCCCCTGGTGGCCCGCCAGTGAATTAACATCAAACACAAATATATTACACTGTGGATGGGAAATGTTGTTATAAAAATTAATTAGGGGAGAAAACTGGAAAAATCCAAAAAAATTATAAAAATAAAACAATGAATGGATGGAAGCATGTATAAGAGCATGGTTGTGTGCAAGCTATGCAACAAGGAATTCGCATATCACCGCAGCACATCGAGCCTCAAGTATCACCTAGGGTGATATAAAATAAGGTAAAATATTTATATGCGATTAATTTCGATTAATTAATTACAAAGCCTCTAAATTAGATTATTTTTTTTATCAAGTCCCGGCCCTAAATTTTACAGATCGTACAAACGTAAGGAGCATTCATATCAAACTGGGAACGGTAATGAAACTTCCAGTGAATGAAGGTGCAAAACCACCTGACATTTACAGAAGACTTCAAGCGGTCCAGCGATGAGACTCTTAGCCACAGTAAAACATTTGAATGGCACAAATGCTTTAAAGAAGCCTGCAAGTCTGTGAATGACGATCCCAGTCTAGGTGCCTCGGAGCCCACTGCAGTGAACATTCGGCAAGTGGAGCGCCTAATCCTTGAAAATCACTGAAAACTTGCGGAATAGATGCATCTGTCTGTGGGAACCGTCGAATCATTCACAACACCATTTCTTTCATTACAGGAACTCGGCTGAGACTTATTGCAACATCCCTGTCCAGCTTTGACCTCTATCAAAGCCATTTCCACATGGGGCCAAAGGAGTTCCTGGGAGGCTAGCGTTTCAGGCATGACTTAAATGCTCCTCATAGTTGTAAATCTCCAGATGGTGGGTATTTTTAGGGCTGAACTAATAAAAATACCATTTTAATTACTTAGTGTTTTGTACTTGAATGAAGTAAACTATATCAACACTATTAAGGCAAGCGACAGTACAAGTAGGAATATTAACATTTTCAGCGATTTTGTTTCCGGGCTTTTTATTCATTAGTCTTTACTTCACTACTACTGTGATTAAGATGCATGATCAGGTGATTTGGACAAAAGATTATTTTCGATTTATATAGTCTTGCATGCTGAATCCATTGAGAGATGAGGTCTTTGGTTAAGTTTCATGCCTATGATACAGTGTTTGACAGATGAAGCAATAGGCCTTTAGAGGCTTATTTTCAGAGCCAGTGCCAACTGGCGGCAGATGCAAATGCCACATGTAAAATCAGCCCTCGATACTTTATTATCTTCCTGTTTTGAATAAACGATGCAACACCAAGCAGATGTCTAATAAACGGCTAAGTAGCCGACTGTCGAATTTTATGGACCCTTTTAACAAGAGGTGTATAAAATGGACAAGAGTATGATTCATATACTTTACTCAAGATATACAGTATTTAAATACTTAAAATTTAAAGCATGGAATTTCCATTTTAGCATTAAAATTAATGTTTAAATATGTCTAATTCATAATGTTGACATGTAAAATGGATCATCAGCGTTATTATTGTTGTCTGCTTCTTCTTTGTCTTTCGGCTGTTCCCTTTCATGGGTCGCCACAGCGAATCATCTGCCTCCATCTAACCCTATCCTCTGCATCTTCTTCTCTCAAACCAAATAACTTCATGTCCTCTCTCACTGCATCCATAAATCTCCTCTTTGGTCTTCCTCTAGACCTCCTGCCTGGCAGTTCCAACCTCAGCATCCTTCTACCGATATATTCACCATCTCTCCTCTGAACATGTCCAAACCACCTCAATCTGGCCTCTCTGACTTTATCTCCAAAACATCTCACATGGGTTGTCCCTCTGATGAACTCATTCTTGATCCTATCCATCCTTGTCACTCCCAAGGAGAACCTCAACATCTTCAGCTCTGCTACCTCCAACTCTGCCTCCTGTCTTTTCTTCAGTGCCACTGTCTCTAAGCCGTAGAGCATCGCTGGTCTCACCACTGTCCTGTACACCTTTCCTTTCATTCTCGCTGATACTCTTTTATCGCACAACACACCTGACACTAGGGCTGCAACTAACGATTATTTTGATAATCGATTAGTTGGACGGTTTCTTTTTCGATTAATCGATTAATCGGATAAAAAGTGACCGCTTTAATTTGCTGTTTTGCTTAACAATATAAAACCATAAATCAGGGTATTATTTATGTAACTTTAAAAAATGCAATAGCCACATAGAGTATAATGATCTTTAATTTTGACATTTAAACCTTATGTAGTTTATGTAAATCAACATTCTTTTTTAACAATAATTGCAGATGGCAAGTTAACAGTGTTGATATGGTGTATGTGTGTGTGTTTACATATATATATATATATATATATATATATATATATATATATATATATATATATACACACACACACACACACACATACATACACACACACAGTAGTTTAAAAAATACACTGACATATTCAGTTGTTAAGAATGACCTCAATTTTAAATTCTCTTAAATTAATTAAACTTAATAAGAAGAATAATAGACTTCTAGATTATTATGATATTATTTTTAATGAAAGTGTCTCTTGCTACATCCTTGTCACGGTTTATACATTATTTCGATCCTCTCGGGTATTTTATCCTTTTTTGTTGTTGTCTCAACAAATAAAAAAAAATATTTTTTAATATATATAGACCATTTTGCTATACTAGACGTTCTCGTAATACGGTGACGTAGGGAGAGAAACAAATCGCCGCTACTGGGTTCACTCTGTTTATTTTGTCCTTTTCCCGCATTTCCCTCTGTACAGCGTGTAGGATGATGGGATATATCCGGTCGTCCGAGGTGTAAACTGAACGTGAAGAAAACGCACTAGAAGTGTTTTCCTTGCATTCGTTGGGATTTGAACACCAAGAAAAAGCTGCATGCAACTTTCTTTTTTTTTTTTTTACCCCGTATAACCGCGCAGCCGGACAAACGCACGTCACCAAACCCCGTGTGAACTCTCTCACTGACTCCTTTTTTTTAGTCGTGGCCAATTCCTCCCGGTCACTAGGGGCTCCCACATGTGTAGAAAACCCTCGGTGCTTCATCCGCGCTCACCGGACACTACGAACGGCAGAAAACCGCTCGCTTTTAGCGCCCGATAAGAGGTGTTTAATGTAAATTGCTCCCATACCTTGGAGGACTTGGGGCGCGTGCTTTTTCCTGCAAACGCTTCTGTAACCTCCATTGCGCGAGCGACTGTGTATCTGTGTGTGTATTTGTGTATCTTGTGGTCGCGCTCCTCAGTAACGTGCGCAGCCCAACTAATCGATAACGGCATTCGTTGACAACGAATTTCATTATCGATAATTATCGATTTTATCGATTAGTTGTTGCAGCCCTACCTGACACTTTTCTCCACCCATTCCAACCTGCCTGTACTCGTCTCTTCACCTCCTTTGAACACTCTTCGTTGCACTGGACCGTTGACCCTAAGTACTTAAAATCCTGCACCTTCTTTACCTCTGCTCCCTGTAGCCTCACTGTTCCTATTGGATCCCTCTCATTCACACACATGTATTCCGTCTTGTTGCGGCTAACCTTAATTCCTTTGCTTTCCAGAGCGTACCTCCACCTCTCCAAATTTTCCTCCACCTGTTCCCTGCTCTCGCTATAAAGCACAATGTCATCTGCAAACATCATAGTCCATGGAGACTCCTGTCTAACCTCATCTGTCATTCTGTCCATCACCAGAGCAAACAAAAAGGGGCTTAGAGCCGATCCTTGATGCAGACCCACTTTCACCTTAAACTCTTCTGTCACACCTACAGCACATCTTACCACTGTCTTAGCGCTCTCATACATGTCCTGCACCACTCTAACATACTTCTCTGCCACTCCAGACTTCCTCATACAACACCACAGCTCCTCTCTCGGCAACCTGTCGTACACTTTCTCTAAATCTACAAAGACACAATGCAACTCTTTATTACCTTCTCTGCACATCTCACTTGTTCTTAAAAATCCACATCAATACACTTCTCCTCCATTCCTCTAGAATCCTCTCAAGACCAACAGCCTTTCCACTCTTCATCCTCTTCAACGCCCTTCTCACCTCACTTTTACTACTATTTGCTACTTCCTGTTCTACAACAGTCACCTCTTCTACTCTTTGTTCTCTTTCGTTTTCCTCATTCATCAGCGTTATTATTGTTGTATGTCTGCTAAACGAACAGTCCTAAAAAGTCCTAAATAAGCCCTTTGATAGCACTTACTTTTTTTGTTATCTTGCTAGCTAACACTGAATAGAATGAACTGGATGGCAGTTTAGCTAGTTAGCATGATCACTGCTAATCTAACTGCTATCTTTCACTAAGTAGTAGCTAAATGACCATACTTGGCTGAAGTTTTCTTTTAATTACATCAAAGCAGTCAAAGCTGTCAATCAAAGCAAACAAGTGCACACAGGAGGGGTCGGCAGCACAGACGGAGATGGTGGGTGTTGGTGACTGTGTTCCTGGGAAAGTTCAGCAGACACAAGTACTGTCTCTCCCACAAGAGTAAGAATGTGAAGACATGGCAGCTAGTGAGTGTTTGCTTTTCTCTCTTGCCATCTGTAAAGGTGGGGTCACAGGGTCCATGTAATAACTGGCATCAGTAGTCTACAAATGTCAATGATTTAAGCACCAATCTGACAAAAAAAAAACCTTATGCAAGATTTATAACAAACCTCAGGAAAGACATGTTTGCTTTGTTTAGGCATTGACCAGATTGAACAGACACTTTTATGTTTTAATGAGGTGATTCATTATTCATACGGTACTGAATTCTGTCTTGGTTATTTTACTCATTGTGAGATACAGTAGATCTCATCGCCTCATCGTCTATACCGCTTTATCCTATACTAGCGGTCGCGGGGGACCTGGAGCCTATCCCAGGAAGCTTAGGACACGAGGCGGGGTACACCCTGGACAGGGTGCCAATCCATCGCAGGGCACACACCTCCCACAGTCCAAAGATATGCAGGTTAGACTAATTGGCGTTCCTAAATTGCCCGTAGTGTGTGATTGGGTGTGTGTGTATGTGTGTGTGCCCTGCGATGGATCGGCACCCTGCCCAGGGTGTACCCTGCCTTGTGCCCGAAGTCTCCTGGGATAGGCTCCAGGTCCCCCGCGACCCTGAACACAGGATTAAGCGGTATAGAAAATGAATGAATGAATGAATGAATGAAAAGATTATTTTCTACATGCACATAAATTATGCTCACACTCACAGAGCAAATAAAAAAGAATAAAAAGAAAATATAATTGCATGCAACAATAAGCGGGCCCAAGCACCCTGTGCCATCGCCACCTGGGACCATTATGACATAATTTTATAAAAAGGGGGACTTTATGTTTAGACCTCAAAAAGGCCCAGATGCTAGGATGTTGCTCAATGTGCCATCACTTAATATAATGTCACAGAAAGTTATTAACCACTTTTTGGCATAAGTTTAAGGCCATTAGAGATATCAAAAATCCCCCCGCAATTTTGCATCCTCAATGTATTTGAGGCCTGGTTTGTTGGCAATCATATAAATCCCCTAGGAAAAGTATATAAACTTCTATTGGTTGTGTTTTTTACAAACTCCAAAATAATCCAAAAATCCAAAATAACTGCCTTCCTGTTAAGTAGAGCCCATGACATGCAATGCAAAAGTTGTTCCGCTCAATGAGCTCTAAATGTGTACCAGGTTTTTTTGTGCATATGTACAAATGTATATGAGCTAAGGAGCAAAATCTCGTGTAGGGGGCCCTGGGTCACACCCGGGGCCCAGACTCGCAGGCATCCTAATGAAAGCAGATTCCAACCTGTCAACCAATTTTAATGACTTTTTGAGCATGTCAAGACCCTAAAAATCCCCAGTTGTTGGGAAAAAAATCTTAGAAGAACAAGAGGACTCTTCATACACTATAATTACATAAGTCTGATGTCATAATACTTGGGCCCTAATGTCGCGAGTGGCTGCAAACTATCCCAGGAAACACAGTGAACAAGGCGGGACACAGGCCATACGGTGTGCAAATCCATCGCAGGGCAACCAGGCACACTCATTATCACACTACGTGCAAGTTGATCTAATCTGCATGTCTTTGGACTATGGGAGGAAACCGGAATACACAGATGAAACCCTCCAAGTTAATTGTTATTCTTTTAGATAGATAGATAGATAGATAGATAGATAGATAGATAGATAGATAGATAGATAGATAGATAGATAGATAGATAGATAGAAGTCCACATGCACCCTTAGAGTCTTGAAGAATATTGATTAAATATACTAGGATCATGGCTACAACTAAAATGATTTGCTGTACAGCCCGTTGCTCTGGTGCTCAGATCAACAACGTCTCCACTTTAACTCTCTGGTCATGTAACTCCACAGGGAATCAAAACATAGTACAGTGAGTCTTGGTGACTCTAGTTACTCACACACATGCATACACACACACACCCTCACAGCGAGTAGGTGCTGTGACTGGACTGGCAGGAACGCTCAGTGTAAACAGGATGGTGTAGGAAGGCAAAACAGCTCACAGTGACGCACTGAGACATGCACAGATCTAACACTAAATCTGCCTTTATGAAGTAATACAGTACATGCACAGTGCTACTGCTAGCTACAAATATAGATTTGTACGCCCATTCATGCCCACACACGCGCATACACAAGTACAGCTAACAGGGCAAGTGAAGGAGGGCACTGTTTAACATATAAAACACATACGCACACACAGCAGATTCACCATCAAGGAAAATCTTACCAAAGTTACAAAGTTTTGCATGACGAACCCTTTCATTTTCTTTCTCCAGAAGTTTTTTTTTTTTCAAAACATGTGAACTAAACACTCAGTATGTGGTTATTAGAAAATATACACTTATCTAGTTATTAGTCCATTGATCTGATTGGACAAGCAGTGATTTATGTCTACTTAAATTCACTATAAATGCATTGAGACGTTCAGTGTGTGTATCGATGTAAGCGACTACTACTGTATTGTCAGTGGCATCATCAGCTGACAAGGCAATTGATAATTTTTATATTTTAGATCATCAAACCCAGACAGCTGGCTGAAGCTTGGCTTAGTGGCTTTTATTTTCATCCACTTAATCCATATTAATTTCTTGTTTATAGACCTACTAGAGATCCCAAGCTTGGTTAGAAAAATGTGGAGGGTTGTGTCAAGAAGGGCAGCCAAAATTGGCTGCGGATCAGATGGCAACCCCTTAATGGGTGCAGCTGGAAGAACGGTTTTATATACCTATACTAGAGGGTGCATGCTACCATTACCTGTGAATGGAGTGTGTGATAAAGAATTTCTGTTTTTTATATATATAATCCCCAGCCAGTACCCAAACCCAAACCTCCCATTTTACCCGTGCTTGGGACCGGCACTGCAACCAAAGCCAAGCTTGTACAGTATGTCGAACAGCGGAATTAGACACTTCAATTACAAACCGGATTCCAAAAAAGTTGGGACACTAAACAAATTGTGAATAAAAACTGAATGCAATGATGTGGAGATGGCAAATGTCAATATTTTATTCAGAATAGAACATAGATGACAGATCAAAAGTTTAATCCGAGAAAATGTATCATTTTAAAGGAAAAATATGTTGATTCCAAATTTCACGGTGTCAACAAATCCCAAAAAAGTTGGGACAAGTAGTAATAAGAGGCTGGAAAAAGTAAATTTGAGCATAACGAAGAGCTGGAAGACCAATTAACAGTAATTAGGTTAATTGGCAACATGATTGGGTATAAAAAGAGCTTCTCAGAGTGGCAGTGTCTCTCAGAAGCCAAGATGGGTAGAGGATCACCAATTCCCACAATGTTGTGCAGAAAGATAGTGGAGCAATATCAGAAAGGTGTTACCCAGCGAAAAATTGCAAAGACTTTGCAGTTATCATCATCAACTGTGCATAATATCATCCGAAGATTCAGAGAATCTGGAACAATCTCTGTGCGTAAGGGTCAAGGGCGTAAAACCATACTGGATGCCCGTGATCTCCGGGCCCTTAAACGACACTGCACCACAAACAGGAATGCTACTGTAAAGGAAATCACAGAATGGGCTCAGGAATACTTCCAGAAACCATCGTCAGTGAACACAATCCACCGTGCCATCCGCCGTCGCCAGCTGAAACTCTACAGTGCAAAGAAGAAGCCATTTCTAAGCAAGATCCACAAGCACAGGCGTTTTCATTGGGCCAGGGATCATTTAAAATGGAGTGTGGCAAAATGGAAGACTGTTCTGTGGTCAGACGAGTCACGATTCGAAGTTCTTGTTGGAAATGTGGGACGCCATGTCATCCGGACCAAAGAGGACAAGGACAACCCGAGTTGTTATCAACGCTCAGTTCAGAAGCCCGCATCTCTGATGGTATGGGGTTGCATGAGTGCGTGTGGCATGGGCAGCTTGCATGTCTGGAAAGGCACCATCAATGCAGAACAATATATTCAGGTTCTAGAACAACATCTAGTCATCTCTTTCAGGGAAGACCCTGCATTTTTCAACAAGATAATGCCAGACCACATTCTGAATCAATCACAACATCATGGCTGCGTAGGAGAAGGATCCGGGTACTGAAATGGCCAGTCTGCAGTCCAGATCTTTCCCCTATAGAGAACATTTGGCGCATCATAAAGAGGAATGTGCGACAAAGAAGGCCCAAGACGATTGAACAGTTAGAGGCCTGTATTAGACAAGAATGGGAGAGCATTCCTATTTCTAAACTTGAGAAACTGGCCTCCTCGGTCCCCAGACGTCTGTTGAGTGTTGTAAGAAGAAGGGGAGATGCCACACAGTGGTGAAAATGGCCTTGTCCCAACTTTTTTGGGATTTGTTGACACCATGACATTTTGATTCACCATATTTTTCCCTTAAAATTATACATTTTCTCAGTTTAAACTTTTGTTCCGTGATTTATGTTCTATTCTGAATAAAATATTGACATTTGCCATCTCCACATCATTGCATTCAGTTTTTATTCACAATTTGTTTAGTGTCCCAACTTTTTTGGAATCCGGTTTGTAAAAATAAAGTCTATAATTCTTCTTATTAAGTTGAATTAATTTAAGAGAATTTAAAATTGATATATATATATATATATATATGATATAATATATATACACACTGCCAACTTGCCATCTGCAATTATTGTTAAAAACAAAAATGTTGATTTACATAAAATAAGGTTTAAATGTCAAAATTAAAGATAATTAAACTCTATGTGGCTATTGCATTTTTTTAAGTTTACTTTTATACATAAATAATACCCTGATTTATGGTTTTATATAGTTAAGCAAAACATCAAATTAAAGCGTCTAGTGTTTAATCAGATTAATCGAAAAATAATCGGCTAACTAATCGATTATCACAATAATCGTTAGGTGCAGCCCTAGTTACAATCACAAAGTAGATAATATTCCATCAACAGCAGGTTCTAAAATAGACAAGTTTTATTTCTCTGACACCACAACAATATACATAATACAGTCTTCCCAGTTCTCAATTAACAATTCTCCATTTTCTGAAGTACAACATGTCATACTTCATACAGTACATCAGCGAACTTCACTTACATAATAACAGCTATAAACATTCTTTCCCTCACCCATCTGGTTTTTCTTTCCTTTGTAGCAAATCAGACAAACCACAAACAATCAGACAAAAGCCTGAGAAGTTTCCAGTGTCAGATATCGTAAGGTAGCGCTTTAACTTTGTCGGTCACAAAGAGCTGTTATTTTAGACTGCGTCTATGAATGTTGAAAATTTCACCACATCAACAATCACACAGTGTTTTAAAATACATATATGATGTGTGTTCGAGTCAAACCGGGACTTTTGATCTTGCTGAATAACAGCAGTAAAAACAACCTCCTATACCAGGGGTCTCCAAATCCAGTCCTGGAGGGAACAGCAGTTTGGGGATTCTTCTTCTCAAACACAGCTGATTTACAGTAACTAATCTGTTAATTACTATGTTCAGTGAGTGTGTGTGTTTAGGTGTTGGTGAATTACAAACTGTGCTGGTCACTGGCCCTCCAGGACTGGTTTTGGAGACCCCTGAAATAAATAATCCCCTTCTACACTAAAACACTCTTAATTTCTTCTGTACCTGTTTGGGCAAGGAAAGGAGTTCCTGGGAGGCCAGGAAGTCTGATAATGGCTCCAGCGTATTGAGAAAACTTTCTGCCTTGATGGTATCCAATAGTGCATTAGTCTAGCAGGGGAATACAGTGGCTTGCAAAAGTATTCGGCCCCCTTGAACTTTTCCACATTTTTTCACATCACAGCCACAAACATGAATCAATTTTATTGGAATTCCACGTGAAAGACCAATAAAAAGTGGTGTACATGTGAGAAGTGGATTTAATCCCAAACAGTACAGGTACACGACACGGCATATTCATACCATGTTCACCTTCAAGCAATAAACATAACTTTTTCATCATTAACAGCTATTAATCATCTATCAATGAGTGTAGATAAATCTATAAATTCATGACTGGGTTTCAGTGAATTTATCAGATGAATCGTATGAATCATTCAGTATATACACTGAAACCAATAGGAAAGAAAAGTTATGATGGTGAGAGAAGTCTAGACTAACACTTTCTAGTTTTAATTAACAATAAAATTATATATTTTTGTGTGTGTTTACTGCTTAATACCCTTCGGTGTTGCCTAATTGCACCATTTTTGTCATTATCCTTTAATCGTTACCACAACTTGCTGTAGATCAAACTAACGTTAAAGGAAGTTAAAAATAATTCTACAGAAACTGTATCTATAAATAAACTTTACTGACAGTGACTATGTAGTAAACGTTGTCTCGCATAGAGCACAATCCTGAGTCTGCATTTTACATTACATACAGATGTTTAAAAAGAATCTACTTTTTACTTCAATGTCCATTTAATCATTTTAATAAAATATAACGTTTTAGATTTTTGAAAAGTCTACAACTCTAATTCTATACGACTTTAACACACAAAGTTCCTCATGTTACATACCCCAGTTTGCTTCCATTGCCAAGTGAAGGTTAAAAGAAAAAGTCTCTTCAGTTCTTTCGTCTAATCCGCCACACAGAACACACTTCCATCTTTGACTGCTTGGGCCAGCTTCACACACTTCCCTCTCTCCCTTCCTCTTTCTCATTGCTCTCTTTCTCTCTCAGCGCTCTCTCCATCCTCTCTCCTCCCTCAGGAAATGCTATTTCTCCCCTGCACGTGTTCTATATAGCGCAGCCCAGCTGTGAAAGAAGGGCCTCATCCTTCCTTCTTTTTTTTTTTTTTTGTTCTTTTTATTTCTCTCTAGTTTTCACTCTGCTTCCTCAGCACAGGTTTTCCAGTCTCTCGTTAGAAGACAGATGCTTCTGAGATTTGAGTGTATGCGCGTCTGTGAGAGCGTGTGTGAAATATGAACTGTGCTCAGCCGAAACCGGCCGCAACAAGGAAATGACACACGGGTCTGGAATGTGTCATGCACCTTTACTCACGGACACACTCCGCTCCTTTGTAAAATCCTGGGTATGACAAGAACGTCATAGGGATTTATGTAAACGCGCGTGCGCACACACACACACACACACACACACAAACGCACACCAAAACTTTGAGTCAGAGTCATTGTAGAGACAGTGCAAAAGGTTTTGCTCATGGCCAAAACACAGTATTGGTGTTTATTTTTCATTGATTTTTTTTTTTATGTTATACAGTACATATAACAAAGAAAATGTATGTGCTACTTCTGAGGTTTATGCACAATGGAAGTGACCAATCTTGCTTCCCTAAAAATTTTGGAAAGATGATTTTATATACCCCAAAAATGGCTTTTTTCAGCATTTTACTGACTGACTTCAAACAAAAACAATTTAAAATGCTCATTATTTATATTGTTTCATGAGTATTGATATTAAAATTGTATGCTTCTAGAAGCATATGACCTGCAACAAGTATTGCTTAAATTAAAGCATTCTGTACAAAATTGATGATTTTTTACCCAAATTATTAACAACAGTGGTTTTGTTTAAATGCTTCAGATTAGACACACGTTATGTAATGTCGCCATAAAACATAATAAACTATATATTTACTCAGTTAAAATAGCTTTTTCTAATCTGCCCAATAATTATTATCACATACACATACAGTACAGACCAAACTATAACTTATACTACTATAAAAATATAAACAAACAAAATACAGCTTTTTTTTCCTCAGAGGTAAACGGAAAAGTGAAGTTGTTCAGCTGTTCACTGTCACTGCAGCTTCTTCAAAGTCTTCCCACTCCGTGACCACTGAAATCCGACACGACACCACATTAGGCTACGTCTTGACTCATTTGTATACCGACGGTGATTGGATGTTTCCCGAGGGCTCAGGGGAGTGTGTGTGTCTCTGTGTGTGTGTGTGTGTGTGTCTATGTGTGTGTGTCATTGTTTTAGCGATAGTTTCAAGGAAGCGAGTTCAGAACTAATCTAACCAAACCAAAAAAAAAAAACATCCGAAGCTTCAAATAGAATGAACGAACTAATGAAATTGATATATATGTAATTGATGTACTGTATACACAGACGTGTGTGTGTCATTTTAATTCAAATGAACATTTTAATGCTTTCTGATACACTTATCAACTTATCCACATAAACTTATCAACACATACTCTCCGTGCACGCACATACAATCTCTAAAAAAGTACAATTAATAACATACATATACAAATAAACAAATGTATATTGAAGTTTACGGTGAACGCAGAGTCGGGTAAGCACATGTGATGACGCGCGCGCCCTCACCTCTTGTTACGACTGCCTATTTGGCCAAAAAATAATTGAACGATATGCCTGGTCCTGGAAAGAGACAATAAATATATACAGTATATATTTTTTATACATTTATTGCATTGTTTGTTGTTTACAGTCAAGCCATTCACATACAATAAAATGTAAACATGAGATCTAAACTAAAAACTGTGCTCCCTGTGCTGGTGCTGGCAATATCATCTCTTTGTTCTGCTGTCTCCGGCTCCCTCCCTGGTCCTGAACCGTACCATACATACCAGATCAAGAACTTGAAGATGAAGATTATATCTCTGGTCTTCTCTCTGACGGGTTCCTCCCTAGTTTCTGATGATCTCAATTAGTTTGTAGTGTTGCTTGTCCAAGGAAACCAGTAATCTTGCTTGAAGTGGAGCAGATATAATTCTCAGAAACTCATTACTGATCTTTAAAAAAAAAAAAAAAAAAAGGTAAAAACAAAAATTGGACTGGCTCAAGTTCTTATGTTAGCAAATCTTAATTACAGTGTGTATAAAGTATAGAAAGCAGTACACTACAAACAGCACTCACTCCAAATTAGCTTGTTCTATGTTTACGTCACTTTCCTATTAATTTTTACATCGTTAACCAACGGTACTTAAATATAATTATTTTCTTCGGCGCCGCTGACTTACTGTATAAACTCCGGTGTTTTTGAAAATCACCACGTTAGTTAGCTAATGCTAATGCAGGTAATATAGGTGGTTTTAGCTACAGTAGCAAACACGGACACAAAACTCAATCTACAAAGTAGTTGTTCCTGACATAAATCATGAATTTGCTCATAGAAGAGATACATTTAACATAGAAATGACATGAGTTTGCTTTCTTACCTGGTTTAAAGGAGTTTTCTTTGAGAATCTCCACCCGCATGTGATTCAGTCCGTGAAAATGCTGCGTCATGAGGTCATGAGACACGGTTTGAAGCAGAAATGTCCTTTGTGAATGGATTAGATTTAAGTTTAATCAGGGGCTTTAACTAACAGTAACTGAAATACAGGTTCTGATATCCTTCCTTACTTGTTTCAACGTCATGCTCCGGTTTGAGGCGGAAATAAAATTATACCGGCAAAACTATGGTCTAAAGACTGCGCATGCGCAAATCACACTCAACCTAATAAGAGTACCTTGATCAAAATGAAATATTTCACTTTGGTTTCCTGCTGTAAACAGCATTATACAAAAAAAAAAAAAAGATTCACCCATAAGCATAAATTAGACACTTCAGTTAAAAAGAGCAAATTATTTTTTTTACTAATGGAATGAGAAAAAAAACACATTAAACTAGGTTTACTTTTTTCAGTGGATCCCTCAATAATTTCTGTCTCCTTTGCCTGTGTTTGATAATGTGAAGCACATATACACTCATTCATCATGAAAGATCTATTATAAAACAAAATAAAATTCATGTTCGCTTCAGCACTGTTCATCCGCGTCCTTACATTCATTGTTGTACTTGGTCCGGCTTTTAGATAAAGTCCTTCCATGCGCCATCTGGCGGATATTCAGTGAAGCGCAACACATTTATTTAAAATTCCCGAATGTTGCCTCCGGCAAGACCCGGCACGCCGCGCGCTAAATTGCGGCATCCCGCGGGAAAACACGCAGGGTTTTAAGGGCGACATCTGTACCATCAAATTCATGCTGCAATATTTTCACAATTTTACATTTTAGAATAATAGACTTTTTCAAGTTTATGGCTTTTTATGTGAAATCTAAATCTGAATGACAATTAAGAGCATTGAAAGATATTAATTCATAAATGCTACAGACACTATGGATGAAATTGTACGTAGAAAATGTGTTTCATTTCACCTGATAAAAATATTTGTAAAAAATTACAAAAATACTCAGCCTGGATCAGGAGATAAAGTATTATGAAAATGGTTATAGTTATATTAATTATATGATCTGAAAATTCACTTTTTCACTTGGGTGAAACATTTTTTAGCACCAATACCATGTTTTGTCTGTCAGCAAATCTAGCCCCTCTTTCACTTCTTTTTCTCGATATTAAGGTTAGCTAATGCTAATAAAAAAACTGGAACAGTAGCTATGATGTTGTTATGTAGTAGGTAAATTTACTAGTATCATACTGTATTATCTATGTATTATTTAGTTGCCTGGAAAACTAAGCGACCAAGCTAAAATCTGGTAACTAACGAGCTGTGCATCAATTATGCAATTTTAAAGGTTCCCTGATTGGTCAGTTTAATAGATTCGCACTTTCTTTATTAAAATTATACCTGTTAAATAGTTTTAAACACCTGCTAGACTGGAGTATGCAGAAGTAGATTAGTTCGATGTTTGCAAGTTGCCCATACTATATGCTTGGATATATGAATGAGAGGAATACCATCCCGGCTACACATTTAAACTATCAAAAACACACCAATTTCAATATGTATTCTTATTGGTACCTTTAGTCGTTTTATACTTAAAATCCTGTAAGAAATACAACCGTTGCAAAACAAATCAGACAATAAACATCAATGCTACTGCAGCAATTAAATAAAGGAAAACACAACACCCAAGAATAAAATCTAAACGAAATGTCAGACGACCGTATATACTGTGTATAGGTCATGTGTACTGTAGTAAGATCATATTGGCAGATTATAAGCTAGTAAAGTGCAAATACTGTAATAAAGCCTAACAAAGCAAAAGACTTTGTCCCAGCATCACAAGTAAAATTATATGAGTCTGTCTAGCGTTTTATGTGCTATAACAGTTAGGTCTCTGGTGGACTAGTGGTTAGCATTCATCACTTTTATCGCCGTGGCCTAGGTTCAATTACGGGTCAGGGACCCAACACTAGTCACTGGGTGTTGCAAAACTTAGCGCACTCTCAGTACCTGTCCTAAGTCCCAAGTGTTACTTCAGAATTGCGTATCTAAAATAAAACTCCTGCCAAATTAATATGTGGACCCGGTTATTTGCTGTAGCAGCGAACAAGACGACGAGGATGATGTATTCCCGCTAATCAATCCACATGCAGATTCCTCCATAGTTTTAATGGATTTAAACAAGCACAAGTGATGTTCATGTGCAGAGTAGCAAAACACAGTTAAGAGAGTAAAAACCTTTATTTCCATATATAATCCCCTGCTACATCAATGCACTTATCCCAGTGTTTCCCTAGCTCTGAAAGTGTTCTCCGTACACCAGTGCCACGATCGGTCTGCTGCCGTCATGTCTGGAAAGCCGCCGTCCCAGGAACTCCTTTAATGGCTCAAATATGAGAAAATGTCTTGGTGCGAGGTCAGGACTGTACGGGGGATGTGGCAATAACTCCCAGACGAGTTCCTGTAATGTGCAAGCGGTGTGGGTGAAAACATCGTGTGTACAGTTCCCACAGACAAATGTGTCTCTTTCACAAGTTGGTGACAAGTTTCCCATCGAAAGTCAAGAATCAGGTGTTCTACTCGTTGAATGTTCATGGGAATGACTGCAGTGGGCTCTGAGCGACCTCGGCTAGGATCTTCTTTCAAAAGTTTGCACCCTAAAATGTTAAGGTCTTCTGTAAATGTCAATCAATTTTACACCTTCATTCACAAAAGATAAAGTCCAGGTTTGACTTGAACAGCCCTTGTGGCATGCTATAGTTACAGCGATGGGGCGCGTCACACGCGCAGTAATAACCCCGGACACTGTTTGTCAACAAAAATACTATATCCAATCATAGCTACACTGAAACAAAGACCATTGGTTTTTCATCAACAAATTATGAAGGACTGAAAACCCATAATTTATACACTTCTGTTGTATATGTGTGTGCTGGGATGTGTGTGTGTGTGTGTGTGTGTGTGTGTGTGTATGCGCACTGGGGTAAGTAGGGTAGAATAAGTAGGCTATAGAGCTGTTCCACAGGTTGCTTTCAGGTCCGTTCTAAATGGGTCGTTCTAGCCAGTGTTAATTTGGTCATGTAGAGGAAACGGGGCTAAAGAGCCGACCTCTGCGGAACAGCCCAGAAAAACCCAGAACAGCAGAGACATAGAACGGAAGACGGTTTCCCATGATACCATGAGCTATTATTAAAACCAGGTCCGAGTATGACTACCACAAAGCCTCAGACAGCGAGGCCACACATAGAAGCACACAATAGACAGTTCCCATACAAAGCCGTTCAGATATGATGTCATTTCCATTTGTTGTGTAAACAGAGCGACCCTACAGATAATGGGTTTCTCTGTTGGCATAATTTTACAGTGTACCGCAGGGTCAAGTTTTTCCATCTGGTTGGTTTTTAAATAAAAGGCATGATGGCGTTCGTTTGTTTCCTTCATGCCCTGCGTCCTTTGACCTTCAGTGAACTATTTGCAAACTGCTATCGTTTTAGATCACTAGGCCGTCTGTACATCAATTTTCGAAAGGCACGCCAGAATGCTGCCATCTATAGACTTTCAGCATATGCTACAACTTGACTCCAAGACCTAGCACATTTTATGGATTTAAAACCATAACCTGCACATAAATCACAATATCACTTTGTAAAACAGCTTGTTTATTATAACATGTCTGGGGACCATTTGCAAAAGTTAGTACGTAACAAACATCTCCCATACCTAACTGTTGCACCATATCCCAGCTTCACTTCCACACAGGAGCTTATTTATAGTGTGGGAGTCTGAGAGAGGAAAGCACAGAGAGTTCTGACCCACACTACAGACCCAAAGGTCTTCATTCCTTCTGGTGCTGGATTTTATTTGTGACTGCGGTTCAGCCTGGACTGATGGGAAACGAGAAAGCAGGACGACCCCCTGCTGTAGATGCACAGCTGAACGTGTATTTTCAGGCCAGGGTTAAGGAGGAATGAGATTGTGAGAAGTGTTTGTTTCTCAATCAAGCCTTGTGGAACTGGAGGCCAAGAAATTATAACCACAGGAATGACAAATTAACTATTCTTTCCTGTAGAGGAGAAAAGGCTGGACTTGTCCCAAGAACTGTTTATTTATAGTCCATAATTTGTCAGAAATCAAAAGAAAACAAATGCACAAACTAAAACCATTTGTTTTTTAATCACTTAACCAAATACCTTATTAATTAATTAATTAAATAGTAAAATAATAATCTGTGTGTTTTATGTGGGCCGGCACGTCGGTGTATTGCATTGGTCCCCTCATGCTTGGTGGGTTTCCTCCAGGTTTTCCGGTTTCCTCCCACAGTCCAAAGCCTTGCAGATTAGGCTAATTGGTGTTCGCAAATTGCCCATAGTGTGTGTGTATGTGTGTGTGCCCTGCGATGGATTGGCATCCTGCCCAGGGTATACCCCTCCTCGTGCCCTAAGTCTCCCGGTATAGGCTCCAGGCCCCCTGCGACCCTGAGTACAGTATAAAGCGGTATACTGTAGATGATGAGTGAGTAAGTGTTTTATGTGAGAATGCACAGCGTCCAGCGTGGCAGCTGCAAAAAACCTACACACAGCTAATATTTCATTGCAAAAAGATAAATACTGTCTTCTACTTTGGCAGAAATTTGTTCTTGCTACGGTAACATCAGCCCTCGCTGCTCCTCACGTGCACATGGATTTAATTCAGATGTACCATACTTATAAAGATTTACAACATGACTTAAAATATTTTTGGTACGTTACACAATATATATATATATATACACATTGGTCCAATAATAATGTGCTAATAATAATCTGTACTGTAGACTGGTTTCTCAGCAGCTCATGGATTAACCTGGGCTTTCTTTGTGTGGTAAGAGATTAATCCCAGTAATCTGGAAGATACACAGCCGGTGATTCTCCCCTTCATCACCTCCCTCTAAACATACAGTACAGCAGTTCCACTCACTCTTTTGTATGTAAAATGTGAGCGCAAGTGAAAAGTGAAAGCTCCAGTGCTTTACCTACAGAAGGACAACAAACCTGTTGGTTGATCGACTTCAGCAGAAAATTTGGCCTTAAGCTAAGAGGTGAAATCAGTGAAGAATTACTTGATTTTACTTCAAAATGATTTACAGACGATACATGAGAACTTCTAGCAACAAAGAAGGACTAAGCTGGTTTGCCCCTGGCTTCCATCCCCCCTCTGAAAGCATGATGGTGTGTGGCTTGGCTATGTTAATTGCTTAAATTTGCCCCATTCAGGATACATTCTCACCTCATAGTATTAAGACTAAGACTAAGACTATTTCCTGAGACTCTGCAATCCACCATGATTGCTTTTTGAATATGGGTAAATTAAGGGATAATTAGATTTTTTTTAATTGTATGGTTTGTATGGATCTTATGAGGGGCGTTCAAGTCTACCCAGGACTTTCCAAGTCAGGTATTCAAGTCAAACCAGGACTTTTGCACAGAATAACAGATGACAGTAATTAGAGTGAAAAACTCCCTTTCACTTTTTTTTATCCCGTTTCACTAGTGCTTGAAAACCTTTAAGGTAGCAGGTTTGATTGGACTGCCTGCTTTATGTCTAAAACACTGGCCTTGGCCCCTAAGTGGCGCAGTGCTCGCCCTATCATCTGGAGATCGCTGGTTCGATCCCCAGGTGATGCTGTAGCCTCTCACTGCCGAGGGCTTAGAGAGAGCTGATTGGCCGAGGGGAGGGATGGGAGGCACTTGGTGCTCCCACATTAATTACGGTTCTATGGCCAGTCAGGGGCGTCTGTGAGCTCACGCAAGCAGTGGATAGCGCTATCCTCCAAGTATGTTACGCTGTGCAGTGCTTCCCAATGGTGCATGAGTGAGCAGTTCGAAAAAGATATAATGTAGTTCAAAGGAAACACGTGATAGTCTGCGGCCCTCCCAACTAATGCCGCTTTTCCACTGCATAGTACGGCACGGCACGGTTCAGTACAGCTCACCCTTGGGGGGGGGGGGGTTTCCACAGGGAACAGTACCTGGTACCTGGTCCTTTTTTTAGTACCACCTCAGCCGAGGTTCCGAGTGCGCAGAACCGTTACCAAAACATGACGTGTAAACTCTGCTGGTCACTGATTGGCCGGAGAAAATCGTCATTACTGCGTCACTGAACTTGCGACAAGAGACACAACAGAACCGCTATATTTAGAACAGCCAGAGAAGGATCACACGCACCTTTTTGTATTAACCAAAAGTTTTCTTTGGCTGCCGTCGGCCTCTTTTGAAACAAACTCCTTCGTCTCGCTGTTAAAAACATCCACATGCCGAGAATGAAGAACACCATGCCGTCGATATGCTCCATTGTTGTGTTGTCCACAGTAGAGGCGCCGCAACTATAACGACACGTGAATAATCCCGCCCACTCTAAAGCGGTACTAAACTGCAGTGGAAACGAAACCGAGCCGAACTGAGCCGAACCAAAGTGAGCTGTGCTGAACCGTGCTGTGCCGTACTATGCAGTGGAAAAACGCCATACAGTAAGTGGTCATGCTAGCCTTATTGTGGAGCCTCCTAGTGACAGGGAGGAATTGGATATGACTAAATTAGAGAGCAAATTTGGGGAAAATACACAGGAAAATATTAACATAAAACACTGGCCTCCTAGGAACTCCTTAAATGGACTCCCAACATGTGTAAATGGCTTGGAACAAGGTTAAGACTGTACGTGGATGTGGCAAGAACACCTAGCTGAGTTCCTGTAATGTGCAAGTGGTATTCATGGAAACGGCTACAGTTTACTCTGAGCCACCTCGGCCGGGTTCGTCATCCAGGGACATACTGTCTTCTTTAAAAATGTTTGCACCATTCAAATGTTTTACTGCAGCCAATAATCATCATACTGTGCTTGAAGTCTTCTGTAAATGCCAATTGGTTTTACGCCTTCATTCACAAGAAGTTTCATCACAAGTCCCGGTTTGACTCGAACACTTGTAATTTATGTCTCCAGTAGAGACAGCTACCTTAGAGCTAAAAATCTGGCAGTACCTTCTTTAGGAAGACCAGGTGTTGCTTCTGGACTTGTACTGCCAGTTTTGTGATCAGGAAACAACCTGTTTTAGCTAAAATTACTTTTAATATTAGCTAAGTGATTTAAAGTTCACAGCTTGTGGCAGTTGAATTGCTGATAATGCATAACTGTACGAGTGGTGCATTACAATTCAAGCCCATTCTCTCAGCATGACTTTCCTGAAAGTTGCTGTACATTATCTAGGCTTGCACAATAGTCTGGTTACTTTAATGATCACAGCTAAGACCAGCAGCTTCAAGTCTCAATGCAGGATTTGTGTAAAAGGTTGAGGCTGCACAATGTTTGAATTATATGAATTTTGGCGTGCTGATTAACTCTAGACAGTTAGACATTTAGACTCCACTAAAAATTCCCCTATTTCATAATAACTTCTGATGCACGGAAGCAGTTCAAGTTTAAAGATGACCTATTCATTTTTAGACATTTAGATGGGTGTGAGCATTAAGAAAAAACATTCTTTTCTTTTTATTTCTAATTATTTCTCCTTTTTCAATGGTTGTATAAGCCAATTCGATTTAGCCCCTGAAGTGACCTCATATAAGTAGATCCCCTCCCCCCCAGCTTGTCTTCTGAATACATAACCAAAGACGGCCGCGAGAAACATACAGGCCAAGCCTTTAAAATCATTTTCACTTTATTTTGCATACAGTTACACAGACAGGTGAGGGTAATACTTCCACCCACATCTACATTCACCTTGTTTTCCTTGGTGAAGGACGGTATTTGCAATGGCAAATGTCTTAGAGTTATGAATTTGAGGTAACCCATTATTCATGGCTTTTATATATATATATATATATATATATATATATATATATATATATATATATATATATATATATATAAAACTGGATGAGTGCATTACAGTTCAAGCCCATTCTCTCAGCATGACTTTCCTAAAATTTTCTTCATACTGCAGCTTTCTCACTAATTCCAAGAAGATTGTTTTATTTGTTTATTAATATAATGTAACCATTAGACTTGTTGGGGGTCAAACAGGATCCACTCATTAAGCTGTATTTGGTCTAACAGTTATATCCTGACTGTACTGGATTGTACTCTCACTACCGACAGCAATCTACTGTACGTTGTCTGGTCTTCTACTACGCTGTGTCCTGTTTGGCAGACGGTCCCGACAGACACACATGCAAATATTCTTCAGTGAGAAACCGTGAAGCTGAAACACACTTCTGGGAATTTCGTCATGAATGTCAACAACAAGGCGGAGCACAGGAAATTAGCTAATGAAACATCGGGTACTTTTAGTTGGAGCATGAAGGTAAACATCCAGACACACATACACACACACACACACACACACTGAGTAATGCTCACATGTTAATGAGTAAAGAGCTGAATTTGTTTATGGAAAAGACCAAAGCAGAAGAGGACGTGGGCGTTAGATGGCAGTTAACCACAATCTGCATAAGGCTGACTTTATTTCAGTCCTTCAAGGGAACTACAGTACTTATATTTTAGGGCAGGGCAATGTGATCAGATGTTATAAATATACTCACTGGCATCAAGAATACTTTAATAACACTTCCTCTACTGTACAAATACAGTACATTAGGTGTGGTGGTCACATTTGACTATAAAGTAGTTTTTATTTATATATACAGTGTGTGTGTGTGTGTGTGTGTATATATACAGTATATATATATGTGTATATATTAGGGATGCTCATATTAACCGTTAACCGAAAGAATGAATTACTATCAGTTAAACGGTTTAAAATGTTTTTTATATATTTATTTTTTTAAATTAAGTGTGCCTACTCACACTTATTACTCTTCCGCCAGAAATGCCCCCGAAATCCATTTATTATTCTTCCGCCTAAAACTTTGCCAGGAAAAGCCAACCTACCCAAAGCCCGATGCAACGTTTAACCACAGATTACGACAGTTTATGCAGGATAATTAGCCGATCTCGGTTATGGCTCTACAGCGCCCACAGCTCCACCACCCAGTTTCTCACCCCACAGCTTTGAGACGACCCTCACGTATGTTACGCCGTTTCGTGCGGATCGATCGGGAATGGTGTGCTATGACTTTTGGTGGGGATTCGTCGCACGGTTTTCCCACAGATCCCCGAAAACCGCCCGAAAATGTCCCGTACACCAGGCTTTGAGACCAGCATCAGCTATGACATCATAGTTCCGTCTATGATGCCGCACACATTAGAAGTGACCCGGCAGCGGCATAGACACAACTTAAAATTTCTTCAGGAATTTTTGCTCTCTAGTTGTTATTATTATTAGTAGTAGTAGTATAAAGTTTTGCGGCATAAATATACACATACGCTATTTGTTAACTCATGGGGCGTTATCATGTATTTTCCCTGGCAAGCAAAATGAAGCGAGAGAAAAGAAGTCACTGATTATGGAGCAGAGGTGGACAATTATATGAGAGACAATCCGTCCTCTTTGGATATTCATGCTCTAGACTGGTGGATAGCAAATGAACAGCGCTTCCCGAGACTGGCCATTCTAGCGCGGCGCTGTATTCCTGGGACATCTGTGCCATCTGAGAGGGTGTTTTCTGCCGCGGGTGTTTAGGTTGTGCTCCAGACTATCCCCACAGCACGTCGACATGTTACTTTTTTTAAATAAAAACTTGACAGTTTGTGGTTTGAGGCAGGCTTGCTATTTTTTTTAACTGAAAAAACTTAGTAGCCAATGTCTGAAAAAAATTGGCCTACCTGAGGCACACTTCAAAGGTATTTCAGCATGTTTTCATTTTGTAATCTTAATTTTTTATTTAAGTAAAAAATATTTAGTGCAGGCCTATTTATTTTATTCTTTTTATTTATAGTACTTTGTTTTTCTCTGTTGTCGGAAACGCTGCAGGTGCGTGAAAATTTGACGATGTGTGAATCCAGATTCTGTTCTTGATATGTTCTGTGTGCTGTTGTTCGCACATGTTAAAATAAAAACGGGAAAAAAAAAAATGTTTGTATATTTAATCAGACACTCCTCAGTTCTATTTTCATTTAACTTTTGCTTTGATCATTGTTTAAAATAATACAGTATATTCTTCATTAATTATTATCAATTACTCTGTTATTAAATTTTTTTTTCAAAATGCTTTTAAACTTAAAAAAACTTTTTAAAAAAAGGGCTTGTTCGCCTTCTTAATAAGCAGCGATCATAAGTAATTAAACCTCACACGGCTGCTATGCACTAACAGGCTAATGGGTTTAATTAAGTGCTGAATAACGCCAACGGGCTCTTGAGTGAAATTAGTCTGTCTGACTCCAGCACAAGCACAGTTCACAGGAGCGTGACAGAAGGGCGATGAGAACACATCAGGGCAGCTATTTAACACAAAACACACCCTTTGCCAGGAAAAGCCAACCTACCCAAAGCCCGATGCAACGTTTAACCACAGATTACGACAGTTTACGCAGGATAATTAGCCGATCTCGGTTATGGCTCTACTGCGCCCACAGCTCCACCACCCAGTTTCACCTACATACACATTAACTTTAGTGTGCAAAGTCTTAGAAAAACAGACATGCTCATTGAGGTAATGTTATTTCACACATACTGGCGTCTATAAAAATTCCAGACGAAAAACATCTTAAACCCAGGAACGCTTAATTGTTCAACACAATGTTGATGATATTGGTTGACCTGATATTTACGTCTACTATACACTACGAGTCAAAAGTTTGGACACAGCTTGGAATTCCGTTGTCTTTCCTACTTTTATATTTCTTTCTACACGTTAAAGCAATACTGAAGTCGTCCAAAATACATAATCTCCATTGAACAGTTGATATTGAGATGTTTCTGCTACTTCTGCTCTGTAAATTCTTCATAAAGGCTCTAATCTGAGGTGCTGTTGGTTAATTGGTGATTTCTGAGGCTGATAACTCTAAATGAACTTCTCGTCTGCAGCAGAGGTAGGTTTTGGTCTCGTCCTCCTGGGACGGCCTTCATGAGAGACAGTTTCATTATGGTGCTTGACGGATTTTACAAATACACTTGACTGTAGTTGTTGTTATATAATCACCAAATGCCATATTTGTTCTTTCTTAGTTTTGAAATTCTGTTCTAGAATGTGGAAAATAAATCTCAAAACAATTGAATTAGAATGTGTGTCCAACTTTTGACAGTTTTTCCAATTGTAAACTGATTTTAACACCGATCAGCCACACCATTACACCCACTGCCTGTGCAGCTCTGGCCTTTCGGGCGTGACTGCAAAAGACGTCTGGGGGTGTGCTGTGGTGTCTGGCTCTGAGATGTTATCGGCAGGTCCTTTGGGTGTGGTGGATTATGGGGCGGGCCCTTCGTGGATCGAGCTTGTTTGTCCGAGGGGGGCAGGAGTAAGTAGGCAATGAACAGCAGACTGGAAGGTCTTAATTTCAAACCCCAGCATCACCACGTTGCCGATGTTGAGCCCTTGAAAAAGGCAGTTAACCCTCATGCTCAATGCTCAGATGTATAATGATATAAAATGTACGTCTCACTGGATAAGGGCATCTGCCAAATGTTATAAATGTAAATGTCTGGCAAATCCCATGGGTCAAAGTTGTGTTGAAGTAATCATCCCATTCCAAAATCACATCCCAAACTCATTGCAATATTGGACCGATATCATTTTATCAAAGTTATTCCAACTTTCAAAAGCAACCAAATATCACTGGTGTCTCAATGTCTATAATGTTTCAAATTCATGCTGACGCAGCATTCTGACAATTAAATATTCCTGATGGAAGGATCATCCAGTAAGAATAAATTGCTATAAAACGTACTAGTGTTATCTGTCTCGCACCTTCAGGGTCAGGGTTCGATTCCCACCTCGGGGTGTGTGAATGGAGTTTGCATGTTCTCCCCATGCTTGATGGGTTTCCTCCAGACTCCCACAGTTAGACTAATTAGGATAATAATGGATTGGCACCCGTCTAGGGCGTATCCTGCCTTGTGCCCAAAGTCTCCTGGGATAGGTCGACCCTGTAAAGGATAAGCGGTACGGAAGATGAATGAAATATAGTAGTTTAAACAGCTGCATACCTGAAAAAAGTACTGAACTGTCAAGATCTTCAGATGTGGGTTGGAAAGTGCATGTGAGCATTCACGAGGCTTGTCGGTCACGTCCAATGTCCATGACTTTCTTCAACTCCTATACAACACAGTTATGACATGGAAAATTATAAGGGGAGGTATCCGGGTCAGATGACTCTAAAAAAAAAACAGCAAAACACTATTTGTTGAACATAAAAATGACTGAGGTTTAAAAATGTACCGCCGCCAGCCACTCGGAGAGATTTCAGCTTCATCCACCCATATTTATAGTCATTACCAGGATGCCCTTTAATTGCTCAATGTCCTGTTTATCTGTATTTTCCTGCTCCTTTGTTTTCGACTGCGTGATGATTTAGACATGAAGTTGCGCAACTCCCCCTTAGTTTTAAAGCAAAATAAGGAAGCAAACACCAGGTGCTAAACTTTGAAACTTTGCTGATTAATTATATTTATAGTAAGGGGCTAACAGGGGTTTATGTTTGATTTGGACTGTTTGTGATACTTATGGACAACTTCATACCATCAGAAGTAGAGAATTTATGGAGCCTCACATGATGTCATACAGTATATGTGAAATAGTTTATATGCTGAACCCTAGATCATAGGGCCTTAATAACTGATCCACTCCTTAGCCAGAGGGTGGTGTGTGTGTGAGAGAGAGTGAGTGTGTATAAATCAGTTTCACCACGAGGTACAGACGTGTCAATGTGAATGATGAGCAACACACTGAATACAGTAATCAAGGAATAAAACAGAAATAACACTCAGTGTCATTGGATAGTGTGTGTGTGTGTGAGAGAGAGAGAGAGAGAGAGAGAGAGAGAGAGAGAGATCTATGGCCTAGTTCCTCTGAACTCAAACCCACTGGGATTTTCGGGAACTGAGTCCTTCATTAGTGTGTACATAAGCACACACGGATACACACACACACACACACACACAGGCACAGATTCAAACAGATAAACTGTTCACAAACTCACAGCAGTCTCACAATACACTGTGCAAAGATGTGTTGTAAGGTATAGTACAGTGTGTACAGCTGTGTTATAAGGTATAGGATAGTGTGCACAGCTGTAATTGAGTATTGTATAGTGTGCACAGTTGTAAAAGGTTTCATATATTGTGTACAGCTGTGTAGTTAGATATTGTACGGTGTGCACAGCTGGAATGAAGTATCGTATAGTGTGCACAGCTGTAATTAAGTATTATGAAGTGTGCACGGCTATAATGAGGTATCAAAAAGTGTGCACAGCTGCGTAGTAACGGATAGTATAGTGTGCACAGCTGTAATGAAGTATCAAAGTATGCACCGCTGTGTTGTAATGTACTGTATAGTACAGTGTGCACAGCTGTAATGAAGCATCGTATAGTGTACACAGTTGTAAAGAGGTTTCATACATTGTGTACAGCTATGTACTAAGATATCGTACAGTGTGCACAGCTGTAATGAAGTATCATAAAGTATGTACAGCTGTGTTGTAAGGTATAGTATAGTGTGCACAGCTGTAATTGAGTATTGTATAGTGTGCACAGCTGTAATTGAGTATTGTATAGTGTGCACAGCTGTAATTGAGTATTGTATAGTGTGCACAGTTGTAAAGAGGTTTCATATATCATGTACATCTGTGTAGTTAGATATTGTACGGTGTGCACAGCTGGAATGACGTATCAAAAAGTGTGCACAGCTGCATAGTAACGGATAGTACAGTGTGCACAGCTGTAATGAAGTATCATAAAGTATGCACCGCTGTGTTGTAAGGTATTGTACAGTGTGCACAGCTGTATAGTGAGCTATCCTAGTAAGCCACTGAATCATGACATGTCGAACAGTTTGTCCACTGTTGTGATCAGATTTTCACCACTGATCATCATGAAGGTCAAATTGCAATCTGAGTAACTGAGCAGTAGTTCGAGCCCAAGATCTCTTTGTACAGCGGAGCCCCTTGTTCAGTTTTAGAGCTGAACTTTTGTATTCTCCTACAGGGATTCCATGGCTATTTCCTTGTTCCACTTAAAAAACTAAATGTTTTTTTTTCCATATTTCTTTTTTTCTTTTGTAGACTTCATACTGTATGTTCTGTTTTCCTGCCAGTTTTTCCAGGCCATTAAAAACATCATGGCATGGGAAAAATATAGTGTGCCAAACAATGTAGACTTTCAACATCAGTGCAAAAAAACTAAAATCAATGAATCAAAAGACATCAGGTTTAAAAACACAGTGTCTTGCTGAAAAGTAAAAAAGCTAGAACATGCAAGTCTTTTCCAAAAAGTCTTTAGATTTTCCGTACTTTCACAACAGACCTGGTAACTGGCTGCCGTTACATGTATTACTTTTCCAGACTTTCCAGAACTTTGCATGAGTCAGGTTTGTGTTACTAGATGAGAGTTTCAGAAAAGTAAAAAACACACACACACACACACACACACACACGGTAAGTGCAATTCTGATTAGGAATTTAATCAGAAAATACACACGAGATGCATTATTGCATTATGACATTATTTTACCAGATTGTAAAGCGTGTTTTAGAGCTTAACGATGCTGAAATCCCACATTTGTTAGTTTAAGTTAAGCAGCATTATGGCTTTATTACACCTGGAACTTTACGGCGGCTGTTTGCAATGTCAACTTTCCAAATTCTGCAGGTGAGATTGTGTTGCAGAGTAAACACTGGCGGACTGATGCACATGACTGCTAGTTCATTTGTTCGTGACCGCTCAGTGTATACACACTTAGGTTTATTATACACTGAAATGGCAGTTTATTGTATAAAAAAAATGACAAAGACAGCGAAACCAATGCTGCCTTCAAATGCCATCAGAATGATCAGTTTATGTTATAAAGGTTTCACAAGAGCAATTGCTACAGGTGTACGCTTCCCAAATTCCGAAATTTAGCCTAGTGGTTCAAAATTTTATTTTTGTTTGCATTTATTAATTACAACTTACAAACTCGAGGGAAAAAAGAGAGAAAAAGAGAGAGAGAGAGAGAAGTGTAATTAAACAGTGCACTACATCTTAACAACTTTGTTGGAATGAGTATGAAAAGGTAATGATCCAAAAAGTATGTGCAGGCCTTATCAGCGTATGTTCACAAGTCAGCGTTTAACATTTTTTTTGACAGATAGACAGATAAAAAACAGGCCAAATTACTTTTCTTTTTTCCTCTCTCGTCCCTTCATCAGCTGCCAAACCCTAATTCCTTGTTCCTACCTTGTTCCTGAAATAACCTGAGCTTTTTGCTATATATATATATATATATATATATATAAAGAAATACTTTGTTGATTTAATGAATTAAGATCTTTTGTTCAGTGGCTTAAAGGCAGCCATGAAACTCGCAGGTGTGTTTGCTTTTCCTGACGACCAACTATCAGGAATAATCACTCAGTTTGTGGATGTTTGAGGCCAAACACACACTGAGCATGCACAACCTACACACACACACACACACACACAGCAGGGCGAGATTCCTCAAGCTTACTCCCCTGTTTCTTCCTCCTGCTCTAATTCACTAACACAATTCTATCACATGATAATGGGATATTATAAGGACACTTAGGTTTAATATCTGGAACATTATGTCAGTCGATGAGAAATAGTCGTTAAATAGGCATTTAAAGATAAACCATATAGCACCTACAGTCAGGTATAGGAGTGTGTGCAGAAAACAAAGCAGTTTATACAGTATGACTTTGATGTATTCATTATTTTGATGCTGCCTGATCAGTTCATGTCCTTGTTTTAATCTGTGATAAAGTACATGAAGATAAGAGAGCAGCACAGGACTGTATAACTGGCACACTTTCTCAAACTCCTGACCCACTTCTGCATAACAAGGCTACAGAACACACTCAGGAATGAATCCATCACTGATGTAAAGAACGTAGTGTTTCTCATGTCAGTGTCACTGTAGACAGTGTAGGAGTTTCAGGTCTAATCAACATCAAGTGAAATAAAATCCCACTGAACTCACCATCAGTATCCAGAGCTTCACCTCCGACTTCATCAGCTCGGATCAGACGCAGATCCAAACGCAGTTCCGGCTCTGATCTTCTCTGATCTCAGAGGCTTCCGTGGCAAGTTTGTTACAGTACGAGCAAGTAAAGCGCCCTCCTGCATGGGTTGCCAGATTGAGCCACTAGTAACCCTCCTAATCCTAACAGAATTCAGGAAATAGACCAGGGTTTGATTCTCAGCTTTGTGATCTCCTCATTCTCCCCTGGTTTCATCCCATCTCTAAAAAAAACAACAACATATGGGTATGTAGAATGTCTGTGCCTCTACTTCCCACTACCAGTCAAAAGTTTTGGCACCCCTCCTGATTCCATGATATTTCCTGATATTTTCTTTCTCTATATTTTATATTTCGATATTTTCGGGGGGTTGAGCTCTTTCTCATCTCTCATCTTCTTCCAGTGATGTTCTACCGTTGTTGTTGTTGTTGGTCTTTCGGCTGCTCCCGGCAAGGGGTCGCAACAGCGGAATATCCGGTCCGCACAACAACTTTGGCACAGGTTTTACCCCGGATGACCTTCTTGACGCAACCTACCATTTTATCCGGGCTTGGGACCGGCACTGCATCCAGTGGCTGGGGTTTGGGCACTGGCTGGGAATCGAACTGGGCCTTCCGCATGGCAGGCGAAACACCTACCACTGAGCCACCAGTGCCCCGTACCGTGTGCCACTATAAATACCTCGAACGATGCATTGCAGCATCGTCGTAAACTTGCAGAATCATGTCAAGCGTCTTTGTGGCTGATTTGCCCAGTTTCAAGGAGAATTTCATGTTCGCTCTTTGTTCTAACTTGCTGTCCATGATGAAATAACAGACGTGGTAGCTTACAGTATATGATCAGAATAGCACAGGAGGATGTCTTTTGGCACACTAACTTATGAATGTCGGTGCTTCCTTCCAGCCTTGTGCTTCCCCCTGTTGGTGTGTTACAAAACTAGTCTCGTAATATTTTGATACCACCTTGTAGAAAATAAATGACTAAACAAAAAAACTTTGAATTAGAAACTGTGTCCATAATTTAGGGTGTGTGTGTGTGTGTGTGTGTGTGTGTGTGTGTGTGTGTGTTTACACTTAGTTTTCCTGGGACAGATTCCACTCCAACCAAGAGCATGATAAAGCAGGTACCCAAGATGAGTGACGCAAATGAATAAAATCAATAAAACAACCTATTATGCACATATTTGTTTGTTGGCTTGTTTATCTATTTATCCATTCATTCATATCTAAGGCACCTGTAAGATATTCTGTGTCTGTCATCTAATAGATTCATAGTCTTGACAAGGTCAAGGTCTAGACAAGGTCTCTGTCCAAAAAAGACATTTACATATCTGCTAATAGCTACATTCTGGACATAATCTGATAAGCACAGGGGTAAAACTAGACAACTTAAAACGTAGGACCCCAAAGATAACTTTGGTTGTTTGCATGGTTATGTTTAATTTACGAGGTAAACAACATATAAATGTGCTTTTTGTCATTTTATTCCTTAAAAATATCCATCAAAATATTTAAGGAAGGTTTTTTTAGGAGACTTACTGATTAATTTTACTCCATGAATGTGAAGTAAACCAACCATAATGCAATTTTAAAACAAAGCCGGTGGTTAACATCAATCTGGCAACCCATGTAGTGGGCGGGGCTTGTCTTCGTTATGAACGATATGATCACATGACTCTTTCACGCCATCCACACTGTTTATCCGACTGTTCCCGGAACGGCGGTGGCTTTTCATTAAACACAAATAACACCGCATGACTGATCTGGGAACAGTGGCAACAGTGCGGGAGTTGACAGTTTCACTTCGGAGAGGAGCAAATAATCAGGAAAGCAATGATCAAGAAACAAAAAATAATAAATAATCATGACAAATGGAAGCCTCGAATTCTGTATGTAAATCTAATGAAATGAAGTGAAGTGAAATAAAGTGAAACTTAAAAATATATACATTTTAATTTTACCACTACTAGGCTACTATTGATAATAATAACCTTATCAATATGTATACCATATTTATACAAGTCAGTTAAAACTAATATTTTACTGAATTAATTAATTACAATTACTAACACTATTGTTTTAGTTTTAATAAATAATAAATTATTATTTTGGTGGCACGGTGGATTAGTATAGCACTGTCGCCTTGCACCTCCAGGGTCTGGGTTCGATTCCCACCTCGGGTGAGTGATCATGAAGTTGGCAAGTTACAGTATAACCCCATGATTGGCGGGTTTCCTCCCACAGTCCAAAGACATGCAGATTAGGCATGGTGGGTGTATCCCATCCAGGTTGTACCCTGCCCTAAGTGTCCTGGGATAGGTTCCAGGCCCCCTGTGACTCTGTATACAGGATAAAGCAGTATAGATGACAAGTATTTTGTTTATTTGAATCTATTTGTGTTGTAATATGGACTGTTAATTTGAACATTTTAATCATAGTATTGTTTCCTTAATTATCTTTTCTTTCTGTTTTGGGGAAATTGGCATACACCTGAACACACCTCAGTGCACTTCCTATAATCAACAGCCAACCATCATAAGAGATGAGTCACACTCGGCTCAAAATCTCAAATCTGATTTACATCAGTGAACACATACAGATGGGGACATAGAAGACACTGACATCCTCAGTGCCAAATATAACTCAAACACATTGTAAAATATGGACATGGGCTCATTATTCAGCTGATGCAGCTGAAGTTAAAAGCCAACCCTTGTGATGAGTCAGAAAGTGTGACTCATGGCACAGTTATTTATTGACTACTGTTATTTTCAATGATCTTTTATGTTACAGTTTAATTAATATGTAATATATTACAATGTATCATCATCATCATCATCAGTGTCTGAGTATTGCATACAGTAAAACCATAAGAGACATGATGATTTTGATTGTTCTCTGTATATTTCCACAGCAGTTTATGTGTGTTACTTTACCTTTAATAGTATGGTATTATATAATGAAAAGTGAATCACTGAGCTTGTTCCTCATTTCCTAGCATGGCTCATCGTGAGGGAGTTTGAAAAGGTCTGGGTAAATTGGATGCTACATTTAGCTCTTTTTCGTCTGTGAAATGGGGTTTTGCCTTGGGTTTAAACCATAAGAGTCAGGTCATGAGCAATTCCTGTGGTTTAAAGTAAATAAAGTCTGAATCACAGGTGAAGAGATCAGGAGCCAGCTTTCCAAATTGTATCATTGAGAAAAAGAGAAAGAGAACCAAACAGATAGTCGTCTTCAGTATGATTCGGTGTGGCTTCAAGAAGTAAGTCTAGTTAATTTATAAGAACCCAAAATCATCTGCGTACCTTAATGTCACATACTAAACTGTGTGAATGATTTACTACGTGAAGTGGAAACAGTTGTACAGTCATTTATTTTATAAGAACTATTGACTTTAGTTCATATGCATGTGAAGGAAGAACGTGTTAAGAAACTAAAGATAGACACGATCTACTGATAATGACTCATCAGAACCTCACAATAAATACGACAGCAAAACCATGACTCTGAAGCTAGAACAATGTATCAGTAATAGTCAACAGCCTGTTGTTAATGGTGAGTAATACTGCAGGCTAGTACATCCTGAGTAACCCCATATCCTTGAGAACCATCTGTAATAATGTCAAATATTTAAACCAAGTCATTTTAAGAACTAGAGGATTAAATTCAAATGACCAAACCAAACATAAACCCTGTCTTTCAATGAGGGATTATCATATATCATCTGCAACACTTCAGGAATGTGTTTTTATTATGTACGTAATACACGTGACTCTCAAGCTTGTCTCAAGTGAGTTTCAAGCTTTCACCCAACAGGTCTTACAGGATCTCATAGCAGTCATGATGAGTTAACACAGAGATGCCTGTCATGCCTGAAGTTTTATTCACACAGCTAAAAATCATCTTCATGTCCTGGCTGGGTTTTTGGTTCAGCACTTAGAAGAAAAAGTAGGCCAGGGTGACTGTTGCAGAGGCACATAAAAAAAAAGTTGTTCATTTCTGTTTCATCATTCATAACCGTATGGGATTGTGTTCCCAAGACTGTTGTGAGGCTGCAGGTAAATTTGGAAACTCGAAGTACATCGAGCTTTTCTTATTCCCTAGAGACAAGGCAATATGGTTGGCATTTCAGATCTGGAGAGAAGAAATAAACTCTATTCATGTTTCAGATTCGTGACTTGAATGTTTTGATGTTTGTGATGAATCCTAAAAGTTGTGAAACACATATCAATATTAGTGCTAAAGGTGGAGGTTTGCTAAAATACATATGTACTTGTATTTTAGTTATTTATTTCTCCAAATCATTCCTGTATGTTATATTGGTATAAAAATATTGCTAGATATTTCTATTCTGCAAGATTTGTGAATCCACTTCACAGCCAGTCATTTCAAGGCTAAAACTGTCAATGTTTCCGCAGTTTCTGAATCATTGAACTGCACTAGGGCGGCACGGTGGTGTAGTGGTTAGCACTGTCGCCTTGCACCTCCAGGGTCTGGGTTCAATTCCCGTCTCTGTGTGCATGGAGTTTGCATGTTCTCCCCGTGCTTGGTGGGTCCCCTCCGGGAATCCGGTTTCCTCCCACAGTCCAAAGATATGCAGATTAGGCTAATTGGCGTTCCCAAATTGCCCGAAGTGTGTGATTGTACCCCGCCTAGTGCCCGAAGTCTCCTGGGATAGGCTCCAGGTCCCCCGCGACCCTGAACACAGGATTAAGCGGTATAGAAAATGAATGAATGAATGAATGAACTGCACTATTGATGTATGATGTTTGATGTCAAGCAGTTGCTGTGATAATATACAGTGAAATAATGTTTATGTTTATTCTCTTACAGAATAAACATAAACATTATGTGATCTTTCTATCCCTGCTTGCATTTTGTTTTGCTGAGCAGCAAACAGAAGGCACACAGTAAGACATAGGAGAAGAAGGAGAAGGAGGAGGAGGAGCAGAGACAGGGCTGTGGCTGTCTAAGTACTGTTGTTCATTGTTTTCATCTGTACAATCATTTCTTTCAGTTCATGGTTTATTCCTGCTGTGGCTGAAGTGGGGGTATCACACCGTATAATAATATATGTACAGGAGTGATATTCTTCATTTGTAGTAGAAAGAATGGACTAAACTAGGACAGATATTGTTGTAGATATATAATTGATTACTTGTAACAAGTCTGTCTAAATTTTATCCAGTCTGTTCTGTGTCGACGTCTTGTCTCAGTTTCCTGCACACCAGGATTCCAGCAGCCTCTGAGCATCCAGCCAACATTCAGTCACACTCTTCTGCCTGTTATCAGATCCTGACTATTTTTGCATCTAAAAATAGGCCATGTCTTTCATTATAACTCTTTGTCTGACGTAGAAGTAAAATACCGGACATGTTTGTATTTGAGTAAAGAATCTAACATGTTACCTAATAGGCTACTTTTCAGACAAAATGCACAAAGGCTGGCATTACTTACCAAAACAATGTATTTTTTTTTTTTTTATTATTAAGGCAAGAGGTTTTCAAGCCAAATATTGACTTTATTTAGCTTAGTGCAGTTTCCTGCTCCACACAGTAGAATCTTTCTGAACATTTGTGTTACAGCATTTTCTCACATGTATAAAACTTTTGTACACTACTGTACTGTATATGGCAGCACGGTGGTGTAGTGGTTAGCACTGTCGCCTTGCACCTCCAGGGTCTGGGTTCGATTCCCCGGCCAGGCTCGATTCCCGTCTCTGTGTGCATGGAGTTTGCATGTTCTCCCCGTGCTTGGTGGGTTTCCTCCGGGTACTCCGGTTTCCTCCCACAGTCCAAAGATATGCAGATTAGGCTAATTAGTGTTCCTAAATTGCCCATAGTGTGTGAGTGTGTGTATGTGTGTGTGCCCTGCGATGGATTGGCACCCTGTCCAGGGTATACCCCGCCTAGTGCCCGAAGTCTCCTGGGATAGGCTCCAGGTCCCCTGCGACCCTGAACACAGGATTAAGCGGTATAGACTGAATATGAACGAATGAATGAATATATGAATGAATGAATGAATGTACTGTATATTGTACATTAGTCCATCCCAGGCTAATTTTGATAAATTCCACCTCTAAATGCTACGATATACAAAACATTAAATATTTAAGAAATATCCTATTATATGTTGCTGTGTTTAAGGTTTTGTGCTACAGACTGGTTGCAAAAGAAATAGTAGTAAATAATACTAATATCCAGTCTCAGGTGTAAGTCACTCTGGGTAAAAACATCACCATATATGTAAATATCTAAACGTACAAGGAGGGGAAAAAAAGGTCAGAACACCTGGCATTTCATTTATACCTATGCAGCAGTGCTAGTTAAACAAAAACACCCTAACTGGTCCGGCATGTACCTGAAATTTGAATATGAAAAAGAACACCATCTGGCTGAGGTCCAGACCATACAGCATTCTCCTTTAGCAACTCATTAACAGAAGCACACTTTTTTATATTAGAGTAGTATTAGAAAGAAGGATCTCCTTCAGAAAGCCTGAAGTTCCATTCCTCATGGACAAAAAAAAAAGTCTTGTCTTGTTTTGAAGCAAAATATGAATAAATGAGGGTGGGCTCAAGACATTGGAAGAGTATTCTCTCTCTCTCTCTCTCTCTCTCTCTCTTGCTCTGATCTGATCTGATTGAGGTGCATTGGCATGACCTTAAATAAAAATAAGGCTGAAGTCATCATATATACTCTATACTGTAGTGTAATGTTACAGGGTGTTTTACACTGATTTCTTTTAGGGATTCCAAGCTACTATTGAACGTTCCTATAAGAATGGTTGCTTTTATTATTACAGCTTCTCTTTGTACATGCATTTTGAAAAAATAAACGCCTTTCACAAAAACTCAGTTGCCTTCCAAGATACAATGAGGACAAGTGACACGAATGAGGACAATAACAAATGTGGCATGAGAGAGTTTAATCTGCTATCAGATCAGAGCTGGTTGTAAAGAGTGTTGACCATCTGTCATGAATTGTAACGGTGTTTTGTCTCCTAATGCTACACTAAAAGCTTCATTCTGTACTTGAATATTTAAACAGTATTTTTACTGTTCCAACTGCTTGTTGCCACACAAAAAAAATGATCAAGGTGCAAGCAGTCATAAATTTGTTTAATAATCACAGGTTTTAAAGGTGACATTCAGGCCTGTAAGATGTAAGAATATTCTTTGTTAAATACAGATTCATTAATTGTTATACGCAAAAGCTATTTTTTTTTTTTTTTTGCAATTTTAGACACACTATATAGCCAAAAGTTTATGGACATCACATCCATCACATCTATATCTATTTCTTTCTCAAACTGTTATAGTACCTCAAATCTGGAAGTGCACGATTGTTTAGGATGCCTTTGTTTGTTGTAGCATTAAAAGTTCCCTTCACTCTTCCCTTACACCCGAACGTTTTCCAGCATGGCAATCCACCCGAGCCCAAAGTGAGCTCCATGAAGACATGGTTTGACAAGGTTGGAGTGGATTTCAACAGAACTGAACACTTGGTTGAACTGGAATGCCACTGAAGTCCCAGCATTCCTCACCTACAGTAACCTCACTAATGGTCTTGTGGCTAAATGGAAAGCCTTCCCAGAGGATCGGAGGTTAATACAGTGTAAAATAGCAAGAGGAGACTTAAACCGGTTTGGGATGTTCAAAAAGCATATACTGAATGTCTGTAATGTTACAAACTTTTGACCATATGGTGCAAATAATAAGTTACTTTTTGCATGACATGTTCATCACTTAATTTTTATATGTACATTAAATGCGTTTATCTTTTTCTAGATTTAATTTGCACTTATTATATTATATTTAAGATTTCAGTTGCAATGATTTGCCTGGAAATTTCCACTATTCATTTTAACACAGTTAGCACTGTCGCCTTGCACCTCCAGGGTCTGGGTTCGATTCCCCGGCCAGGCTCGATTCCCGTCTCTGTGTGCATGGAGTTTGCATGTTCTCCCCGTGCTTGGTGGGTTTCCTCCGGGTACTCCGGTTTCCTCTCACAGTCCAAAGATATGCAGGTTAGGCTAATTGGTGTTCATAAATTGCCCGTAGTGTGTGATTGGGTGGGTGAGTGTGTGTATGTGTGTGTGCCCTGCGATGGATTGGCACCCTGTCCAGGGTGTACCCCGCCTAGTGCCCGAAGTCTCCTGGGATAGGCTCCAGGTCCCCCGCGACCCTGAACACAGGATTAAGTGGTATAGAAAATTAATGAATGAATGAATTTTAACACATAATCTATAATATTGCTTACTATAAATACCATTTCGCATCATGTTGTCCACTCCTGATGAGGCTGTTTTGCAAAAAAGACACAGAGCCATCTCTACAACACAGATATGGATATACAGTATACTGTAAGGATATACAGCCTAATCTAGTGTATTGAATGGCATGATCTTCACCTAATCCCTGCAGGGTTCATCGTCATCTCTATTATTTGTATTTATACAGCATGTGTGTGTGTTTTTTTTGTATATGTGTGTGGATTCTCTGGCATAAAATTTAAATGTGAATATCTGTGGTTAGAGAAAAGCAACAAAACTTTAAAAACACAAAGACAATGGAGCTCTCTGAAGCTTGTCAAAAAACATCAACAGTGTGGTTTGGTGATTCGAGAGGAGCTTTAGCCTGAGTTTGCTTTGAAAGCTCACTGGTTCTTCAGGTTCTTCCATCAGCAGAGAGCACACAATCTGTAAGAATCGACACAGAGGTTTTTTTTTTTTTTTTCCAAAAATGTGTGATATGCCAGTGCAATCTCAATAAAATGAGCATACCGGATTCCAACTTTTTTAACTTCCTGCCAAAACACCTATCCATCTTTGTCACTTGACTTTGTTCTTCATGCTTTATTTGTTTAATCTGAGCCGACTCGAGCCTTGATAGAGTCTCGTTGTCTGATTGCAATGAATGCTCCAAATTACCTCCAGATTTCTCCAAAGCAAATGAGCCAGGAAAGTATGAGTGTAATGTCAGACCGAGTGGATGCGTGCATGAGTCGATGGCAGCACAGCATTCTCTTCACTCATTGCTATCGTCTGTTATGCTAATGAGCTCCAAAGGGATAAAAATGTAGCATTAAATAATGCTGCGTTTACTATATTGTATCACATTTCAGTGAGTTGTTTAACAGTGTACTGAGTAATTTCTTTGGTCTTTTTATTGAGGCTTGTGGATGATGACTCGGATCTGAAGCGACACATTTTGGAAAGTGGGAGAACAATAAACTGCTCAAGACACAACCGTGCTGGGAAATTTACAGTATTGGCTGGTTATCAATTTCTAACCATATCAATTTAAATTTTTCTTTCATGGACATTATAACGGGACAAGGCAACAAATGCACTCAATATTTTTTCCTGTTTTTTCCACTGTTTATATTGGTTCATGTTTAGTTTTATTTCATTCTTGTTCCTAACTTTTAATAAAAGGAGTAATATCAGCAAAGCAGGACAAGTGGCAGCCTATGTAAAGCCTATGTATACAGGAGACTCAATAACAGTCATGCTAGTATACATTTGTAAACTTGCTAGCTAATTGCTGGTCTAAACAGATTATCTATATAGCTGACACTACTACTAAAAAGGGCATTCAAGTCAAATCAGGACTTTTGATTGTGCAGAATAGCAAAACACATTTATGAGAACAAAAACTACCTTTATTTTTTTATATATAATTCCCTTCCCTTATCCCATTACTAGTGCTCCCAATAATAATAATAATAATAATATCAATAACTCCCAGCCTAGCTCCTGTAATGTGCAAGTGGTGTTGGTAATGATTGTGTGTATGGCTTAATATAATTTGTTCTCATGAGTTACAAACAAAGTCATGCCATACAGCTGTAATGAATAGAAAATCTAGCTATCGAGACCAAAACCATACCAGGCTGCAAGCATGCTTATTGTAAAGTTGTACAGCTGGTCATTTTAACATGTGGTCTATGGGGATTGACTCACTTTTGGAACTAACCCCAGTGGACATTTGAGGAACTGCACAATGACACTATTTTCAGAATCAAAGGTTGCCTCTTGTTTTAAACTGAAAGCAAAAACATCAAAATAGATGGACAGCTAGCTAGCCCCTGCTAATAATAAGCTAGCAAAGTAAACTAACTGGACAATAAAGTACTATTTATAGCCAAACTTATTGTAAGAGCCATATCGTATTTGTTATGAATTTGTTGTTGTGTTTATTTGTTTTATTTCATTTTATTCTATCTTATTCTGTTCATTAGTTAAGCATTAAGCATTAAGTTTATTACATGAGCCATAAGCTTTGAATTTGTTAGTCAAGCATCCATTTTGACAATCATAAGTTGGTCTGTGATGTCATTCCACTATTACATGTATTTGTATGACTATCGTATGATAGAAAGTTCAGTTTTAGATGCGGAAGGCTACGGAAACACAAGCTTTTGACCGTAAGCTAACTGTAATCAGATATATACTGTATATGATATACTGTACTGTATGAAGTGTTGATTCTTTGATGCTGACAAAATAAAATACAAGAGACAAAGAGATCATTGGACTTCAGTCTTTCGTGTGAGTAAAAAAGGCAAACCAAAGATACACGTCAAAACTAGTGAAATAATATGACCGCATCTACACTTATCATGGGTGGGGAAGAGTAGCTCAGTAGTTAAGGTGTTGTATTACAGATCAGAAAGGCCTTGGGTTCAAACCCCAGCACCACTTTGAGCCCTGTTGCGCCCTTGAGCAAGACCTTTAACCCTTAATCGTAAAATGAGGTAAGTCACTGGATAAGGGTGTTTGCCATATGTCGTGAATCTATTTATATAAATATATTCTTTTTGACCCTCCTGGTTTTCCACATTGCACCATCACCTGTTCCTACTTTCCTTATTTTCAGTAGTTAAGCCTGTAATTTTCCACCTCCCTTCTTTACAAAGTCTTCTACTCTGATTGAAATAGTATCCTAGTGCATACTTTCTATTCCAAACAAACTGCAGCGTTCACTGTGTATTATGCGTACCCTGTGTGCCCCCTATTGCTACAAGATAAAAGTGTAAACGTCTACAACAGTGCACTTTATGGAGAAATGGGTGTGGTTTCCTGCTAGCCTTCCTTGTGCTCCATTTTTTCTGATGTTTTTGTTTTTAGTTCTTTATAGATTCCCTTTCTATATTTTTCCATTTTGCTTGCTGCACCTGTGCTTTTTTTTGTGTATTTTGTGAATTTGCCAGTTAATTCTCTTCTTGAGTCCACATTCCCGGGTGTAAGTGTTACATAACCTGCTGAGTTGGTGCAGAGGCACGTTGAATTTGGAAAATGACAGCAGGAAATAATCCTGCATTTCCATGATTCATTTAATTTTTCATTTTTTTATTTATTTTTTTTATGAGAGGAAATGAACACAATTTTCCACTGAAATAAATGTCATGGATAGCCTATAAGACCAGAAAGTAACAGAAACTTGTTGCTACTTATTTTGCCTTGTGCAAACATACACAATCACCAGTAAAGCATCTTAGACATGTTTCTATGGTTTCTGCCACTGTATGACATTGATATGAATCATCATGTTTCACAATGTACATTACACATGATTCAGACAATAAACAGGTCCTTATCAAAAAATTGCATATTGTGATAAAGTTCATTATTTTCTGTAATGTACTGATAAACATTAGACTGCCGACCTGACTGCTGTCCAGAAGGCCATCATTGACACCCTCAAGCAAGAGGGTAAGACACAGAAAGACATTTCTGAACGAATAGGCTGTTCCCAGAGTGCTGTATCAAGGCACCTCAGTGGGAAGTCTGTGGGAAGGAAAAAGTGTGGCAGAAAACGCTGCATGACGAGAAGAGGTGACCGGGCCCTGAGGAAGATTGTGGAGAAGAACCGATTCCAGACCTTGGGGGACCTGCGGAAGCAGTGGACTGAGTCTGGAGTAGAAACATCCAGAGCCACCGTGTACAGGCGTGTGCAGGAAATGGGCTACAGGTTGCAAATTTTGCATGTCATTCGGAAATCAAGGTGCCAGAGTCTGGAGGAAGACTGGGGAGAGGGAAATGCCAAAATGCCTGAAGTCCAGTGTCAAGTACCCACAGTCAGTGATGGTCTGGGGTGCCATGTCAGCTGCTGGTGTTGGTCCACTGTGTTTTATCAAGCGCAGGGTCAATGCAGCTAGCTATCAGGAGATTTTGGAGCACTTCATGCTTCCATCTGCTGAAAAGCTTTATGGAGATGAAGATTTCATTTTTCAGCACGACCTGGCACCTGCTCACAGTGCCAAAACCACTGGTAAATGGTTTACTGACCATGGTATTACTGTGCTCAATTGGCCTGCCAACTCTCCTGACCTGAACCCCATAGAGAATCTGTGGGATATTGTGAAGAGAAAGTTGAGAGACACAAGAATCTGCAAAAGGATTCCCGACCAAGTATTGAGTGCAGAACTGAACATAATTATTTGAAGGTTGACTTTTTTTCTATTAAAAACATTTTTCTTTTATGGGTCGGATGAAATATGCTAATTTTTTGAGATAGGGATTTTGGGTTTTCATGAGCTGTATGCCACAATCATCAATATTAAAACAAAACTTCAGTTGTGTGTAATGAATCTAAAATATATGAAAGTCTAATGTTTATCAGTACATTACAGAAAATAATGAACTTTATCACAATATGCTAATTTTTTGAGAAGGACCTGTACAACAAATTAGATTAAAACGACTTTAGACTGACTTAGGAACTTAACCTTTTATGAATGTCCACCACAACCTTGACCAGAATTAACTGCTTAGTCAACACCGCAAATATTGAATCATTGCATAAGTTGATGTAATAAAATGCTTGTGATTTCACTTATACCATATTACACTAACATCTGACAGGAAGATCAAAAAACCCTGAAGTAACAGACACTTGTGTGTGTGTGTGCGCGTGTGTGTGTGTGTGTGTGTGCCCTGCGATGGATGGAGTGGCATGTGAATACAGTAAGTCTCCTAGGATATCCTCCAGGACCCCTGCAACCCTGTGTATAGAATAAAGAGAGTTAAGGATAAAAAGAGAAGGTGAGTGAGTGAGTGAGTGAGTATATGAAAAAAAAAATCTGTATTGCCTTTTTGAGTTTTAAATAAATAAAAATTCATTACAGTGAATTTAGAAAAGATTTTGTCTCCATCTAGTGGTTACTTAATTAAAGTATTTCAGATGATTAAATGTTTTTTTCACTATGAACATTCATAAGGTCTTTAAATAGACACGAGGGTGTCTATTCTTATGATGAAACATACCTGTAGTCAGAGAGAGAGAGACAGAGAGACAGAGGGGTTGTTTATTAATTTTTTTTTATGTGATGACGTTGAGCGTTACGTCACACCCACTCCGCGGGGAGGCTGCGAAAGAGGTGACGTACGAAGGCTGGGAAGGAGCGCGCGCGCTGGACCGCGCCTCTCCGGCTCTCTCGCGCGCTGAGCATCAGACCAGAGATCAAACCGCGATGGAACCTGAGACCAGAGACGAACCCGAGGCTGGAGATGAGCAGAGCTGCACGGTGTATGGCCTCTACGACCAGGATTTAACGCACAAGGTAACTAATCATCACGTAATCAAGATGATTTATTTTTTCTTGCACGTTTAGATAAGAGGAACAGCACAGGTACAGTTTGTTCTCCAATGAGAAAGAATGAAGCAGTTACTGTACTGTACCTCACTGTCTTAATTATACTTCTGATCTGTGCGTGCAATTATGTTTCTTTTATTAAAAGCAAGAGACATCAGAGACACGTTTTTACGTAAAGGATTATTTTCTTACACTGAAAGGGCTTCAAACCCAAATGAACGCAAACTTGTGTATGCATTAGGACAGAAAAAGTATGCAAAAAGTACACATAGATCATCAAATACCCATAGAACAGACTACTGTATATAAATACGGTTTGAGCCTATATATTTTCACAGTTTATACATAAACATAAGGTGGCACAGTGGCTCAGTGGTTAGCACTGTTGCCTCGCACCTCCAGGATCCGGGTTCGATTTCTGTGTGCATGGAGTTTCCCTGTTCTCCCTGTGCTAGATGGGTTTCCTCCAGGTACTCCAGTTTCCTCCCACAGTCCAAATGTACAGTATGCAGATTAGACTAATTGGCATTCCCAAATTGCCCGTAATGTGTAAGTGAGTGTGTGAGTGTGTGTGCCCTGCAATGGATTGGGACCCCGTCCATAGTATTTGGACCCCCCCCTACCCCCCACCCCTCACCCCTGTACACAGGATGAAGCGGTATAGAAGATGAATGGATAATATATAAATATCTCATGCATCTGATCTAGGTTCTATTTAAACAGATTTGAGCTAATTGTGCTCTCCTGGATGTTATCTTTTTTAACAATAGCAAAACAATACATATTTTTTTAATTCTAGGCTATGGAGTGTGCTGACATGTTCACACTCAGTTATTAGGATCAGAGCTCTTTCCTAAACCCTTGAATGAAATCCTGCCACATTCTCCATCCTCAGAAAATAAATGGTATAAGGTTTTAATCGATGTTTTAGAGCATGAAAACACTAAAGAAAGAAATAAGTGAAAGACAAACTAGAGCGTAAAGAACGTCTTAATTCGTCTTAAGTGTCTGTTCAATTCATTAAAATCAATCATGCATGAATGCTTCAGTTTGCTTTACTCTTAATGGCCAATCCAGCAGGAACAGTCAGCGGATTGTGTTACACTAAAGTCTGTCTGAGAGTTTACCCTCAGGCGCATTATATATAGTAACTTTTTTTCTATAAAAATGATTCAGAAAACATTTTAGAAGATGTCCACTGTATTATACAGTTTGGGTGAAAAATTATTAACTTAAAGCAGAATTTATGTGAACGAACTTTTCAACTCGTGAACTGGTCAGTGAAGATAATAATAATAATAATAAGCTTGTGGTTTGTACTGTACCACTCCGGGGTGTCATTTGGTTTGAATGGAGGTTTATAGTTTGTGTAGTGAATAGTGCAGTACATGTGATGGTCTGTACTGAGTTGGAAGCAGAAGAGAAATGTCACACTTTGAGGATGAGGATGGCTTTAAGAGGATGGCTGTCCATTAGCTGATATTCTCATTAGGGAGGATGGAGAGTGTGTAGGGATCCTGTATGGTCAAATGTGAGTGCATTTTTTTTGGAAAAACAGAAAGTTTTTAGTTCCATAAGTCTGTCCAATATTTATTATAGTTAATCATACTGTAGCATCCATCAATCCATCATCTATGGCCTTTTTCAGTCAGAAATCCATCCATTCGTCTATTCATACATTCACCCATTTACCCATTCATAGATTGATCCTTTCCATTGATCCCCACATATCTACTCATTCAATCACAAATTTCATTAATTCATCCATCCATCAATCCATTTATCAATTCATCCACCCATTCAACCATTCACCCATGTATCTATCTGTGCAGTCTTTCATCATACTGCATAATTCTTAAATAATATACCATCCATCCATTTATCTACCATGCATGAGTCTACTCACCCATTTACCCAATTATATTGTCCTTCTATTCATTCCTTTAATTCATTACTCAGTCACATAATTCTAAAAACAAATTACAACCATCCATCCATCCATCCATTAATTTATGAAGCTTTTAAACACTTTTGGAAATATCTTATATTCAGACCTTCATCAAAGCATCCAAAGCATGTTGACCAATATATCCGTCTATGCACTCATTCATTAATCATTAATGGACGTCTGACAATCCTAAAACTGTCATTTTCACACAAGCATGCTTTACAATCCAGATCCTATTAGTTTATCCATCTGTCCATCTATCTATCCATCCATTCATGCACCCATCCATTCATCTGAGCACTTATTCATTGTTAATGTAATAATCCAAATCATAGGAATTCATTCATCTATCCATCCAAATATCCATTCATCCATTTATGCACCCATCCCTGATCCATTCAACTCAACTCAAGTCCACAGAATTCACCGTAGTTCTTAGATTATGTTCACCCATACCTCACTCATCCACTCAATCTGTCTAACCCTTTAGCCTTTATATCTACTCATTTATTTAACATATAGCTAAATAGATCCTGGCCATTAGTGCATGAATCTATAGAGGAAAAAGGTTGCATTTTGAGGGATTGTGGGTTCATTTATATAATATTTAATGAGCAAAGTTTTTTTCATTTTATTTTATATTTGTGTATTTCAGGTTTTTGTTTAAGAATTTAAATAGTATAAAGGTCTTGTAGATAATCGTTTTGTCACGTCTATTATAATTTCCCCAATGTTTTCTAACACTCAAGCCAACATTATAGAGTTACAGAATAGAGCTCACATAATGCATTCGCTTTACACTGACAATTTTCAGAGCATCTGTGGTGATTCCGCCTAATTGCTTCCTGTCGTAGAAAGAATGGGAAGAGGAGGGCCGCGTTTGCCTGAGACTTGTAGTCATGGCAACCGCATCTTCAGGCCCCGGCATGGTGCTGAATGACGTGGCGCTGTCAAGTTGAGCATGTGTGAACATTAATGTGTGTGGAGGAGTGTGAATTCGAAAGCCTTGAGGATGGATTAAAAAAAGCATTTCTGACTGTGTAAAAGAAAACAGTGTAAAGGTCAGAATTGCATGTGGGTGTTGAGTCGTTCAGTTATGTTAAAGGCATGAGCAGAAATAGCCAAAAGAGCTCTAGGTTTATTAACTATAAGGATAAAAATGTACAGTTTTTTAGTTTGATACATTTGGTGCAAACCTCGTTCTAATTTTAAAGCCTTTGCTCTTGCAGCCTGAAAGCTTCAGTGATTCCCATCTGGGGCTTTATGAAACAGTCACAGTGGCTGAGGGCTGAATTTCAGCATGAACGCTTAATTAATATTTTATTCCCAAGGAAACTGATGAAACTTTTTGGGTTCATTATCATGGAGATCTTGCACAGAAATGCAAATGGAAGCTAGATAGTCAAACCTTTAGCTTCATGATTTCCTTTGTGTCAAAAGGCCTTAATGCATTAATATAAAATTCAAAGTATGTATTGGATTTCACTCTGTACGTTATGTAAGTTGCAGTCCCAGGCTGCATTCCCTTTTGACTATGGATACTCTCAAGGTTCCTGTCTTTTGTCATCTCAGGAGGGATTTTACTCACTGCTGTCAAATCTGGCTTATTAATTAGACATCTGAATTTACACCATATTAGACTCTATAAAACTGCTTAATGAAAATATCTTGTTAACAGTGCTATACAAATAACATGTAATAATAGACCTAATATCTGCATAAACCATCTACGCAACATTTCTTTCCATGCATACAGTACATACAGAAACCTCTGTAGTCCAACTTGGGATCATGGAGGCCCATGGTGACCATTGTATTCATTCCCATTTTGTACAACTGTGGTAGGACCTCCAGTCAACATTCATACACTAAGGACAATTTGGGAACACCAACTAGCCCAATCTGTATCTCTTTGGACAGTGGGAGGAAACTGGATAACCCGGAGGAAACCCACCAAGCATACAAGGTAGCAAACACAGAAGCAGGAATTGAACCCAGGACCTGGAGATGCAAGGTGATATTGCTAACCACTTAGCCACTGTGCCACAAAGGTTTTTTTTAAATAAGTCTTAATTCACCTATCCAACACATTCTTTATCTACTCATGATTTAATTGTCATTTACTAATCCATCCATTCATCCATCCATCCATCCATCTATCCACTGATTCACCCTTAACCATGTCTAACTATCATTTCCACTTGCTTTAAGAAGACCTAGACTCGAACTTTTAGACTCACTTAATTTGGTTGCTGAAGAATGATATACATTTCAAAAACTTTTATCCATTTTTTAAATTATTTGTTTGCCCAGATATAAAAGTATAGTGACAACGCATAACTCAACGAATAACCATTTAGACACAAAAGCGTCCTGGGTTTCACACAAAGGCTCATTTTATACAGGAACAGAAGCAGTTCCAACTGCGTTTTCACCTCTTCATGGTTTGTCATAAAGAGTCGCATGTTCTGCTCACCAGGGCTTCCTTCATGCAGGTGGTTATAAGTCTTGGTGCACAGAGAAGTGTTGCTGACTTGTTTAATGCTTGCGTCATGTTTGTGGTGCCACCTGGTGTTTTTAACTTCGGCTTCAAGTTCGCTCCGTCAACTCGGCTCAGAGAAAATGCCTGAGATGGTGACAGGTTGGAGGATGACGGAAACTACCACATGTTTGTTTCATACACAGAACTTAACCACTTATTGGGCCTCATGCATTAAGTAACATCTGAACAAAAATTTCGCTTGTTTATAATCGAATCCATATTTTTTTCCTCTTATTTTGTTTGTGCTTATGAATTTCTTGGATTCAGCAATGTTTTATTTCTTATCTTAGTTTTCTGCTCTTGGGCAGAGAGCACACTTTCCAAGATAAAAAAAAAAAAAGTACAATTGTCACAATCTGCAAATTCAAATGCAGTCTGCATGCAAACATAATTTTAAAAATGAGAAACATAAAAATGTGGTGTAATATAATGTAGTGGGTTTTTTTTTTAGTTCAGAGGAATTATAATAATTGGATCATTTAATTTGTGGGATAAAGAGATACTATTGGTTAGTCTTCATAACGGCTCTAATCTGAGGTGCTGTTTGTTAATTGGTGATTTCTGAGACTGGTAACTTTAAATGAACGTCTCCTATGCAGCAGAGGTAAGTTTTGGTCTTGCTTTCCTGGCAAGGTCTTCATGAGAGCTAGTTTCATCATGGTGCTTGATGGGTTTTGCAAATGCACTTGACACAATACTGTTCTTACAAGAACTATTCCAGAAAGCTTTACCTTCATGTCTTAAAATAACAGCAGACTGTTGTTGTTGTTGTTGTTGTTGTTGTCGATGCTTACTTACCTAATTCCATGTGTTATTTTTTTTATAGTTTTTAAATCTCCGGTATTGCCCTAAAATGTAAAAATATAAATCACAAAATGAAAAACATTGAATTAGGTTTGTCCATTTGACTGGTACTGTACATCAGAATACATCATTAGAATAAGGTTAACCAAATCTTATGGAGGACGTCTTATGGAGACCTGGAGACAGACAAATGATAGGAATTACATTATGATTTTCCACTAGACAAAAGGGTTCCAGCGGGCCATTTACAGTACATGAATGTTCATCCGGACACATGGTATAGGCAGTATTACCATATGAGGAATGAGGAACCGCAATGAGGGGGTTATTTTATGGATGGGAAAATTTGCGAATCTTAATCAGAAAATCTTACAACGCAAGAGCTCATGCTCTGGAAGATCACAAGTTTACATTGTTTAAGTTTATTTCAAAGCACTTCGATTTCATTACTGCTGTAGTTCGTCTTTTTACTGCCTTTCCTCCAGTGACATCTTTGCAATTCTAGCACCCGATTTACACATGCTATGCACTTACACTTATATGCTGCTAATGACATGCTAATCCTATGATAAGCATATGCACCTCTAATTTAAGATCAAGTGAGATTTCTTCATTCAGTTCACCTGGGTAAGAGCAGATTGGGATGGTGTCAGTACTGTTACAATCAAGGAAAGGGGCGAGAACATACTTTCTCAAAATCTCATGAAGCCATCATCGATCCCTTCGTTGATTCTTTAATTTTAGTAGCATTTTTTCTTCGTGGATCCTGAGCCTATTAGTAATGCTGTGTGTGAGAATCCATCCAGGATGGGATGCCAGTCAATCTTACTGTACACCACTTCATTTGTTCACTCATTAACACCTAGGGGCAGGTTAGGAAAAGGGAGGTGGGAAGGATCTTGAGAACCTTCAGGAAAACCAGACAGACTCAGAAATAACATATGAAATGCTACAACCAGGTTTAGGAAGCTGGAGAATTGTATAAACCATCACCTGAAAGTAATGCTACTGTACATCACTGAGCAGATGAACAAGTTGGAGCAGACCTTATAAATGCCTTCAGTAGAGTCAGTAGATTTGATGGGATTCAAACTCTTCCAATGATGAAGCAAACATTTGGCCTGATTTGAAAAGTCAGCCAATCATCCTGGTAGAACTGTGGTTAATCTGTTGGTCTGGTTTTTGGAAAACAGGGTTACAGAAAGTGTGTTTCTGTTGCTTACCTTAACATCTCTGGTGCATTAATAAACTGGTAGCATCTATAAAGATGTGTCTCAGTTCTGGCAGCGTTAAAGGCACATTACTGAGTTGGAAATAAAATCCTTATCCTATTTATGTATTTTTGTTGAGTATCATGAAATAGGATATGTCCTTTCCATTTCTGCTTTCAGAAGGAGTCTGTGTACTGTGTGTTTGTACTCCTTCAGTGCTGAATGTATTCAGTTATGCAGAATAGTGTCAGGAAATCATCCTATTTTGACCTGGTAGAAACACTGCCACTAAGTCATGCTTTAAAAGTGATCTTTGTGCTACAGCGTATATGGGAAACAGAACCCATGATCATCTGATGTACCTACTGTAAATAGTCATACAGTACGTTAAATAACTGGATGTTTTGTCCCTTAAATTAGCTGTGTCATCAGTTCTGAAAGCTCAAACATGTTCAACATTATATCCTGCTCTTACTGTATGATCTTGAGTTACTTTTCAATGAGACGTATGACTCTACCATCTTTTTTCCTAACCCGTCTTCAATCCTCTTATCCCTTTTTGAAAAGTAAAAAAATGTAATTGCATATAAAAATACATAGTTTCTGCAATATTTCCACAGTAATATTTCAATTTTAGAACTCTCTTGAACCGTTTCTGCTTGTGTTTCCACCTCCATTGTCTTTTATTCCTTCTGCTTATGTTTCTTTTCCACATTTCTCCTGCAGACCATCCTGGTGGGAGACAGTGGTGTGGGGAAAACATCTTTGTTGGTGCAGTTTGATCAGGGAAAGTTCATCCCAGGCTCCTTCTCTGCCACAGTGGGCATTGGCTTTACGGTGACTCATACACACGCACACACACACTCTCTCATTCACTTTCTCACATACACAGTTGGAATTTGGGTTGTTCCTGGAACAAAACACACACAAAACATAAATCAGTGGAAGGTTGTCCTTGAGCTTTGTGGCAATTTTTAATAGGTGGCCTTTTTATTATCATTCTTAGTAGTAGTAGGAGGAGTTATTCTATTAGTTGTAGTAGGTTTTATACGAGGGGTGTTCAAGTCAAACTGGGACTTAAAAGCGATTGACGATTGAAGGCGTAAAAGCGTTTGACGTTTACGGAAGACTTCAAGCACAGTGCGGTGACGAGAATCTTAGCGCTTGAATAGTTCAAACGTTTTACAGAACGGCATACGTCTGTAAATCACGGTGTCTCGGAGCTCACTGCATTCGTTCCCATGGACATTGGGTGGGTAGGATGAATGTTTCTTAAAAGGTCAACTTGTGGAAGAGATGCATCTGTCTGTGGGAAGATGCGTGCTCCAAGACATTTCATTCAATACATGTTGGAGCCATTAAAAGAGTTCCTGGGAGGCCAGGCATAATGAGAAAATGTTCTACCTCGATGGTTTTCAAGCACTAGTAAAACACTGGGATAAGCGCATTAATGTAGCAAAGGAATTAAATAGAGAAAAAAAGGGAGTTTTTACTCATAACTGTTATTCTGTTCTTCTAGACATTTATGCTCCACATAATATTTTAAACACTCCTGCTAAATTATTACTATATAAATAAATATTTAGAGTCAGAAGTTGAGCCTATAGTCATATTTAACAAGTGAGGAAATAAAAAGTTGATATTTTAACACTTTCGCACATTTTCGCTTAAGATTGATCTCAAATCCATCTTTTTTTACGAAAAACCATTTCAAAGCCCTCCTGTGAAAACCCCAGCTTCAACGATTCTGCTTTTAACAGACATCACACCATGTCACGTTATGTGTCGTGTTATATCCGAACTTACGATCTAAACCACTATTAACCATGTGAACTGAAGCTGTTTATTACTGCTGTTTTACCCATTTTGTTCCCTTAATCAGAATAAAGTCGTCACTGTCGGAGACGTGAAAGTTAAATTACAGGTGAGTAAAGGGGAAGTTTTATGAACATTAATAAACACATCCCCATTCAATAAGCAAGCTACTAACACTATCTGAGTTTCTTGCATTTACGCATTTACTAATTTTCATGTTCATCTGTTTCTTTATTTATTGTCATCTTGGTTTATTTACACATTATTATTTCATGTAGATATTTTCTTCTTATGCAAATTCAATCAACTTAATCAAAGATAAAAGTTTTAAAGCTATTTTAATGAAGAATAAAGAGACATTAAGTGTGTTTAATGACTATTAACAGTCATTAATATTTTTTCATTTAAAGAATTATCCAACATAGTGTGTGTGTGTATATATACATATACATATACACACACAATATGGAGCAGTAAGTTAAATATTGTGCAATTAGTAATCTGATTGGACAAGAGGCATTCCGTAAGTGATGATAATAGAGCCTAACAGCGCAGGGTGATGTATCAATCCACGTCACAGGTGTTCCAATAATCATTATTTATCATATAGAAATATAATAATTAATGGTCAGTCACAAGTGAAATAGGGTCCTCAGTGCTGGAAAGAGGAGAGAGCAGCTTCCTGCTAAAACCTACATTCAAAGTCACGAAAGCACTTTTAGAAAAACACTTATGATAATGTCATGACGCCTTAAACAACATATCAGCACGGCTGTGATCTTGAGTACTTCAGTACCTCGTGCCTATGGCCACATCACAGCTGTGCTAATATTCATTACAACAGCACTCGCTTGCATGTGATATTGCTTAAATAAAGGATTTTCACAGGATTTTCTTGGCCTGATCTTCGATCCAGTCATAACCATACAGAGAAGAATTGTTATAGGTTAAATAGACTAAGGTACAAAGAAAAGCATTGTTATTTATTCATTTGTTTGTTTATTTGTTAGTTAGTTAGTTAGTTAGTTAGTTAGTTAGTTAGTTAGTTAGTTAGTTAGTTTTGTTCTTGTCACATTTCTAATCCAGATGTACACAGCTGTGCGAAACTACTGTAGCAGGGTGTGTGTGAGTGATGAATAGTGTTTCCAGTAGGATAGAGATGTAAGTGGATGTACAGATGAGATGTTCTAGTTCAGCCATCTGATGTCTTACTTCTTCCTGGTTCAGATTTGGGACACGGCAGGACAGGAGAGATTTCGCAGCGTAACTCATGCTTACTACAGAGATGCCCATGGTGAGGGAATCTGTCTTTATACACCACACCACATCTCTCTCAGTCTCTCTCTCTCTTTCTCTTTCTCTCTCTCTTTCAATCTCTCTAAGCTCTATTCAGATGCTTTCGCACATTCATAAACTCTTCAGTAAATGGATGACATCCTGGAAACACCAGGCCCAAGTCTGGAATGCATGCTGGATATGACACCAAACCGTCACAGCAATGTTCAGTTCTGTACAATTTCATTAATTAATTCATTCCTTCATTCATTCATCTTTTATACCGGCTATCCTGTACACAGGGTCGTGGGAAGCTTGGAGTCTACTTCAGACTTGAGGCACGGCACACCCTGGATAGGGTGCCGATCCATTACAGGGTACACACACATTTGCTTTCAGGCTCAGTCTCACACCATGGACAAATTGGAATCACCAGTCTACCTACAGTATACTATACGATGCAACTCAAATCAATTACACGTCGGGTTAGATCCGGATCAGTGAAACCCAATTCATATCAATCCATACCTGAGACAGTTCTGTGGCACGGCTGTGGGTGTAAAGCATAACAGTAGGAGGGTTTTTTCTTAGCTGAATATGTACATAAATATACAGTATAAAAATTATTAATATGTATATATAAAAAAGTCTGGATAGTTATTAATCCGGTCATAATTTGAATAATAGCCATAGTGAATATATAATTCAGAAAAAACAACAACAGCAATAACAACATTTAATTTTGCAACATCCATCCTACTGAAATATTATAAATATATAAACGTGTGCTACATGTGTTACACAGCTCTTCTCCTGCTGTATGACATCACCAACAAGTCATCGTTTGACAACATCAGGGTAAGCACTTGTTGATTTAACAATGAAAGCACATTACTAAAGTATATCCTTTATTATTTATTATTAAAAATATGAACTAAAATGTACAACCTCTCCAGATTTGAAACCCCAGTATCGGGTATCCCTTTGCTGATAGCTGATTGCCTGAATTTCCCTTTTATAGGCGTGGCTCACAGAGATCCATGAGTATGCACAGAGTGATGCAGTCATCATGCTTTTAGGCAACAAGGTAGAACAAATTTCAGCTGATACACATAAAAAGTTAAACACCAATTTTAAACACACAGATACGGTGCATAAACACATTTATTTATTTATTTATTTATTTTGTTTGTTTGTTTGTTTGTTTGTTTGTTTGTTTGTTTGTAGGCTGATATGAACAGTGGAAGAGTCATCAAACGGGAGGATGGAGAGAGACTGGCCAGGGTGTGTCACAGTACCTTTTTTTTTTTTTCTTTTAAGTACTAACATAAATGTGTTGATATGTGGAGTACTTTTTTGGTGCAGATGTTTCTGCTTGTACCTTGAAGAAGAGAGACCCATCAGCACTTCCCAAGCTACACAAGGAACCTCTCTCAGACCAATAGTCAGCAGCATTAACTCAGTAAGTGTCACTTACTCTGGCCAACCTACTGTATACATGTAGAAAATGGAGACGAAAACACTCAACGCCTTCCCTGGGACTGCACCAACCCATTGGTTCAGGTACAGTATGTAGATGACACCTGGGTGAAGATTAAGATTCAGGAAGTACAGTAAAGGCCATCACCAAGGACTAAAGGCTGGCCTTCTTGCCTCTAGCCTGGAAATAGAAGTCTATAAAAAAAAATCACACATATAGACCAATACCTGCTCCCACTACCCACTGCAGCAAAAATTAGGAAAAAGGATTAGAAAAATAACTGAAGACAGCTCTCAACTCCTGCAGTGTTCTTTTAACAAGATTCAGCAGAAGGACGACATGGAGAGCTGAGAACCAGAGCCAATGGAAAAATATTGTCATCCCTTAAATGTACAAAGAACTAAAAAGGATTTTAAAGGACTTGTTCACCCCAAAGAACGGACATATATAATATATGTCGTCTAGTTCAGTGGAGAGTGTTCTGAGCTCTGCATTGCGGAGATGAAACAACCTCCAGATGATAATGGAGTAGCACCGTAGAAGCACCATCTCAGGACCAGAAGAACAAAATCACACTTTTTTAGGACAATAATGTACAAATCTTGGACAGAGAGGATAGATGGTTTTACAGAGGGGTGAAGAAGGCCATCTATGTGCGAGTGGAAAATCATCTCAACTGAGTTGGAGGTCCAGGAACAACCTGTCTCCTAGTTTTCATGCTGTTCATCCAGCTTCTCCTGGAAAGATCCGTTCCCAGCAAGATCAAGACCTCTTCACAGGTTCACAAGAAAATCCACACCTAAGAACTTCATCTACTCCTACAGTACATTCTCTGGTTGTTACATTTTAATGACTCTCCCTCATCACTAATACTGGTTCATCGTAACATCTCTGTCCCTTTTTCTATGTTTTAACGACTCTCTCCTACTCTCATCTTCTGCGTTGTTCACCTAATGAGCCTATTCAGGCAGAGGGGAGGATACGTGAACCTGGAGGAAACAAATACAGGTCCTTCTCAAAAACTTTGCATATTGTGATAAAGTTCATTATTTTCTGTAATGTACTGATAAACATTAGACTTTCATATATTTTAGATTCATTACACACAACTGAAGTAGTTCAAGCCTTTTATTGTTTTAATATTGATGATTGTGGCATACAGCTCATGAAAACCCAAAATCCCTATCTCAAAAAATTAGCATATCATGAAAAGGTTCTCTAAACGAGCTATTAGTCTGTGGGAAGGAAAATGTGTGGCAGAAAACGCTGCACAACGAGAAGAGGTGACCGGGCCCTGAGGAAGATTGTGGAGAAGGACCGATTGCAGACCTTGGGGGACCTGCGGAAGCAGTGGACTGAGTCTGGAGTAGAAACATCCAGAGCCACCGTGTACAGGCGTGTGCAGGAAATGGGCTACAGGTTGCAAATTTTGCATGTCATTCGGAAATCAAGGTGCCAGAGTCTGGAGGAAGACTGGGGAGAGGGAAATGCCAAAATGCCTGAAGTCCGGTGTCAAGTACCCACAGTCAGTGATGGTCTGGGGTGCCATGTCAGCTGCTGGTGTTGGTCCACTGTGTTTTATCAAGGGCAGGGTCAATGCAGCTAGCTATCAGGAGATTTTGGAGCACTTCATGCTTCCATCTGCTGAAAAGCTTTATGGAGATGAAGATTTCATTTTTCAGCACGACCTGGCACCTGCTCACAGTGCCAAAACCACTGGTAAATGGTTTACTGACCATGGTATTACTGTGCTCAATTGGCCTGCCAACTCTCCTGACCTGAACCCCATAGAGAATCTGTGGGATATTGTGAAGAGAAAGTTGAGAGACACAAGACACAAGAATCTGCGAAAGGATTCCCGACCAAGTATTGAGTGCATAACTGAACATAATTATTTGAAGGTTGACTTTTTTTGTATTCAAAACACTTTTCTTTTATTGGTCGGATGAAATATGCTAATTTTTTGAGATAGGGATTTTGGGTTTTCATGAGCTGTATGCCACAATCATCAATATTAAAACAATAAAAGGCTTGAACTACTTCAGTTTGTGTGTAATGAATCTAAAATATATGAAAGTCTAATGTTTATCAGTACATTACAGAAAATAATGAACTTTATCACAATATGCAAATTTTTTTTGAAGGACCTACAGTATGTGGAATCGCACCAACTTTCTACAGTCTGAAGAAGCTTCTTTGATGAGTTGTGAACTGTTGTAGCCTAAGAAGTCCAGTTGAAATGGCTCAACTTTCAGATATAATTTTTATAACAAACAAAAACAAATCCATATAAGAATCTGTTATTTCTGAATGATTCCTGAGAATTTTCTGAAAACTTGTCTAAAATGGATTACTACATTGCCTCTGTGCTTTGCTTTACAGGAATATGGCGTCATATTTATGGAGACAAGTGCTAAAACTGGTGTAAATGTGGATTTGGCCTTCATGACGGCAGCAAAGTGAGTATGATACTTTTATTAATACTTGTATATTAAACGGTCTGGGAAACAACACCATTCTAGTAGAATTTTTGTTTGCATTAGATCAGCTTTAGCTTTGGTGCTGGATGGCATTATCTAATTAGAGTGAGAGACAGTACTTCCTTTCTATCAAGCCCAAGTGTTTACATCACATGCATTGTAATGCCTTTTTTGCTTTTTGAAAACCTGCAACAGTGTTAAACAGTGTTGGCCTAGTTGACACACAAACCAATGAAATTTTTGAGATGTGTGTGTGCAAATATTCCCCAGTGTACTGGAAGGAGTACAACTGAGACTTTTGTTCCAAATACCTCCATATAAAACAAAAAAATAATACTTAAAAGCATGTATGTACTGTATTACTCTGTATTATGTACTGAATCCTGCTGTATGTTATTGTGTCACAGGGAGCTGATTGGCCGATGTCTCGAGCTGCCCAAAGAGCCGAAGTTCCAAATCAACGATATCGTCGAGCAGAAACCACAGAAATCAGGATGTTGTGGCTTTACATAGGATGCAACGAGACACTATAACGGTTGAGAGAGGATATAAGAATGAGATGCAGAAAGAAAAAGAATAAGGAGAATAATCAGAGCTGATTCAGGCCAAATGTAATCCTTAAACCTTAAGTAAAGCCCATGATGTAAATCATACTTTGAAGGAATGTAATTGTCCTGAGCAGACGGAAGCCGCTTCACTCCTAGAGAGCAGGTTCAGCTTCGGTCATTTTATCTCTCTACAACTCTACTATGCAGTAGTTTGCTATGCTTTCCCCAAAACAGTGTCGCACAAAGTTCATGATTATATTTAGTGGATGAGATGATACACTAGTCATCTGAAATAGTGATCTAATTAAAATTGTGTTACGATTGTATAGATGATATAACAGGGAACAGGGAACTATTACTCCCAGGTTCATTACATCCCATTTAAAATGTAATAATACGGTAGTGGTACATGACACTCCTGGATGTATTCCATTGAGGGACAAAATGTGATTTTTTTTTTTTTCTCTTTCCCCTGCAGATTTAGCCCAGAAACGTTCAGCCTTAGATCTGTAACCAAACAAATGTAGACCAGGACGTTTAAATCGGGAGCTTAAACTTTAGCACAGAAAAAGGTATCAAAGCACCTTCAGCTCAACAACTTTAAAGCAGGAACTTTAACCCAGAAAAAAAGGTGTCCAGAAAAGCTGGCCCTGCCATAGTAAAACAATTTCTATTATAGTGCCTCTATTCATAATTTCCAAACCACGATCAAGGAAGCAATGCATCATCTTCATGGAAAGATAATGTTTTATTTGTATTTTATTTTTTTTTAGATTGTGTTGCTACAGTACAAGGTTTCCGGTACAAGACTTAATCTTATGGGCGTATTTTCTATCCATGTTCACCCTTCATTGTATATCCATTTTTTATGGAGTATGCAAGCCCAGTTCACTGTGCCTTTGCACATCCTGTTTGAAACCACCAGAGGGAGCAACAGTACAAGCAGTTTGAGAAAGTGGTATAAGCTGAGTCCACTACCAACTGTTTTATTTCACAATGAATGAGAATCTGAAACCAGTTGTGTTGTAGCCGGAGAATATGAATTCTTTTTCTCAACAATAATATTAAGAAAAAAGATCAGAGTGACTGAAATCATTCGAGCTGGTAATGTTTAATACATGGAGGGTGTACTGAGTACTAGTAGTAGTTTAATTATTAATATAGCTTATGTAGAATAATAAATTGTTTCATATTTTAAATGCCCCCCCCACCACGACTCCCACCCCCAAAGTGCTAATTATGGGCTAGAAACATCTCTCCAACCTTAGCCCCATTATCAGTTGGTTTTTGGGAAAGCTCAGTGGTTAAGGCATTGGACTACGTTTTGGACGATTCCAACTAGCATAAGTACCCGTCATTGACAGTTATAGAGTTTGTATAAATAGTTCAAAGGTTGAAGCTAAAAATAAGCTGATGAGTTTCAATGTAAGCAATGATATTATTATTTCAGGTTGAAGCTCATGTAAATGTCATGTAGGCAGAACTTAATACAACGAAATAAAATTTTGCAAGGTATTACCATGGCATTACAGTTACTCACCACTGATTTCACTTATGGTGCAGGGTAAATTTCAGGCAGATATAAGGACTACAAAAGTTTTATCAAATTCTGTCCAGCCAGTTTTGCTTGATCAAATTATGCGGTAATAGATATTTTTATAGCGATTATGTGTAATATTTTAGCGCATAACACTGGGCTCTTATTTTGGGTCTTTTACACGCCCTCATCTCTGACTGCCGCGGATTTGTTTTCTTTAACTACCTGTGTTTTATCTCATAGTGGTCACATTCACATTACTGCTTTTTACTATCACCACAGTTTCAGAACATATGAGACAAACTAGTTTTAAACTTCCTTCTACTGATCTGTCTATACATTTTCGAAGGTTCAGTTTTCATAATCTACTTTTCTTTTTGTTTTGGAGTAAGCTATGCTACGTTATAGTACGTTGCGCTTTCATTTCTAGGCCAGGGGTAGCTCAGTGGTTAAGGCATTGGACTATGGTTCGGAAGATCCCAGGTTCAAACCCCACAACCACCAAGTTGCCACTGTTGGGCCCTTGAGCAAAGCCCTTAACCTTCAACTGCTCAGATGTATAATGCGATAAAAATGTAAGTCGCTCTGGATAAGAGCGTCTGCCAAAATGTTTCTGTTTCGTGGGGATTTTGTCGTTTTTGTGTCTTCCGCATACGGTTTATATACAGTAAACTATCGTGCTGATTGGCTCTATTGAATGACGCGTATAGCCAGACCCATTTTGAGGGGAAAAGCGCTTAATTATAAACAAAAGTATTAGATGCTATGACATAATCAAGCACGTAACTGCTCATAACTTAATTTCTACTCAACATTTTGATTTAATTTCATTAAATTTTAACGTTTCATTGAGTTTCATTAAATTCTGTCCAGCCAGTTTAGCATGATGTGTTCTCCTCTCTTACCTGAAATTACTCCGTATTTATTTTTCAACTGTTATTTATTTATCTATCTATTTATTTTATTTTAATACCTTTTATTCATGCAAGTTGGTACTGGACTCAGATTTTTAAATCTTTTGAGGCTAGGTAGATTTTACAGAAGACGAACATCTGGAGCATTTCTCTGTCTTCATTTCCTCTAGTATTACTACTGACGTATTATAATACGACTATAACGTCCGTCTTATGTCAGGTTTCAATCTCCTAAATTGTATCTGAGATTTTTTTATTATTATTCAGGGTCATGGTGTGCCAGTTCTGTTAAATTACTTATATTTTTCTCCTTAATCTGAAACAACACTGCACTATGTATCCTTGTATGCTGCAGGATAGGGTTACAGTATGATGTTGTGAGTATGCTTGTGAATGAATTTGGTGTCTCAGGGTCTTTTAAGATAATTATTTGCTTAAACGCATGTTTGACCTGCATGAAGTGAGAGCGCACAAAGGTGTATTTTGATTTGAAAGCTTGATTTTAAAACTGTGACATCGAGATGAACAAAAATAATTGTACTCTAAAAGTACATGTTTTATGTCAGACATTATAATATGCTTTGGTAAACCTTTATTTGTTTCCTCGTCCTTGTTATTTTATTTTTTTTTATGTGGTTATCTTTGCTTATTTGTCTTACTTCCTGTTAAGCAACATTATAGACTGGTTAAAGCAAACAGTTTCTGCTCGTATGTGTGTCTTCAACCCCTAAACCCACACACACAAGGCTTAATAATTAGCTGATTTAAGTGAATCAGATGGGTGTATTGTGGAAAAATTCACAATGGACCTAATGCTTTTATATATATATATATATATATATATATATATATATATATATATATATATATATATATACTCACTCAGACCTCAATCATTCATACTACGGAGCTAGCTAACCAGAGCAGAATCGAACAGATTTATACACGTCCATCAATCACACAACTCCTGGAAATAATTATCCAAAATGTAGTTAAAAGTTAACTTCATACACCGAACATGTTTTGTCTGATTCCCAATGTTTGGAATAAGGGAACACTGGACGCTAAACTCCTTTTTGGTTTAATAACGATCCTAACCACTGTGTGGCGCTGTCAGGTGCAGTTCCTCTAATCAGACAAGCAGACTCTGATCAGCTTGTTTAAGTGTGAAAGGGGTCATCGTGATAGTCTTCCAGTAAAATGACTGTAAACAGGATGTGAATAAAAATGGAAGACTGTAATCGGCACTGAATCACTGAACATGAATTTCTAATGGAAAAGTAAACAGACGAGATAATGATTGATTGATAGCCATCCATATACCTGCACTAGCCATATACAGAAGACACCATGTTCCTAAGATGTCTCCTGAAAAACACTACAGGTGTGACTTATTCGTTGCTGTCATTGTAAAGTGCCATCAAATCTTCATTGGTCTCTCTGGCCATGAGTCTAAACAATGGGGTTTCCTCATTGCTGAGGTGAAAAACAAGAAGCGGCTAATGATTCCTCCCATCTGTAGCGGATATGTGTGTCTGAAGTGCGGGAACAGCGGCCGCCGGGATGCCATTGTGCACACAGGCCTTTCTGCTGACTTTCCTCCCATAGCTAATTTATCTGCCGGAAGCAGTGTTGTCCTAACACTGTTTCACTAGATGAAAAAAAAAAAGACTGGCCAGATAATGAAGCGCTGCTGGAATCATGATGAGGCCCATCGGGGTACTTGAACTCGGTCATAGTGTGCCATTATCTCCTCAGAGTGAGCTTCCTGATCACGCTCAACTGTTTCCTGTGCCTCAGCAATCCGGCCACCTTAAAACTCTGGCTGCCTTCCAAATAGTTCCCTACTTCCTTTGCAAGTGCACTACACAAGGTTTAATGGCTTCTACACCTTAGTTAGTGCACTACACTGTATGTACACAATACTCTGCGAAAAGTTTTAGACACCATACAGTATATAATTTCTGCATTGTTGAGTCAGTACAAAAACATATCAGACTTCCAAAATGACTTTTCCAAAAAACAAAAATAATAATCCTATTGAAAATGCTATTGTTATTGTATGTCAAGAAAGAAAGCCGCACATTACTTAAGAGACCACTTAAGGCTTCTGTAGTCTGTGAAACTTCAACTGTGTCATACTTTCCAAGATCCTGAGTAACTCTAACCAGGAATTTTTCTGTACATTGCATAAATTATGCATAAAAAATACAAAGAGTTATCACATCACTTTTTGACATGCATCATTTACTTGCATGTATCCAAGACTTTTTGCACGTTACTCTATAGTACAGAGACATCTGGAATGTACTGTAGTATTGACCTTCCTGTGGAAGTGCACTACTGTACATAGGATAAAATGTGTTGCTTTGCACCACCAAGGTCTTGCACCATATTTTGTACAGAATGTAAACCAAGATGATGTAAGTACAGTACACTACAAACAGTGGTTTCTCCACCCTAAGTAGTGCACTATTAAATTGTATACACAGGAAGCTGTTACTTCCTACAGTATGTAAGCGCATTACTTAGGATATGTAATATTAGCACTGTATTTCCTATTGAAAATAATTATATAAGTGCACTTCACACGACATGTAATAATCACTTCTACTACTGATGGAGCGCATTATAAACAACACAATACTGGTATTTATGTTTCAAATCTTTATGCTCCTTTTCATAATGACTTCTGCATATTACATTGTATGCTGTATGGCTATACTGTATGTTATATGCAATAGGAGTACTATTCCTAATTTAACTAAATGAAAGTCATATTAAGTGGGAGGTTTTTCCTTTCATATGCAGCTCTGTGTGTCGCATTACCATCATTTATTCATTCATTCTTAGTATCCACCTGGTCAGGGTCATCACTCTTTAAACTAGTTTGATTATACAGTATTTTATCGAAATAGAACTAACTAAATTTGTTACATATTTCAAGCACATGTATTGTAATACCAGGAATGAACTGCATTGATGGATCTTCTACTAAAGAATCGGTATAATATTTTAATATTTTCAACGTTATATTACATAGAACCTAAATAATGAACTGAATGTCACTAACACAACAACAATATACAGTACATGTGAATTCAGGTGAAAGCCAAAACGTACAGTATTCGGGTTGTAACATAAATGTTATGGCTGTGACAATTAGATCCAATATAGTAGTTTTGTTTTTAGAAGAGCAATAATGTTTGTTAGTCACTTATTTTAAACCTTATATTCTACTCATTTTCTGACCCATCACCACTCAGATCGGATCATTTTGGACCAGGTCAAGGTTTCCCAATATAATTAGTCTTTAAATCATATTTTCAACTACTAATTTAGTTTGCATTACCAGTCTTTAAAAAGTTTAAAAAGTTAAAAAAAAATTTACGTTTTGATATAATATTTTGATCGTGAAACAGGTTTAACTCTTTATCCTGTCTCACACATTAGGTGTATGATGCAACATTCCTTTAATACAGAGATATTTCTGATGCGTTATAGTTCTGACATAAATATATGAGACAATATATAATGTAAATTTGATAACGTGGCACAAAAGTCTGGATCCAGATGTTAAAAACTTGTTAAAGAATTTAAATTACAGCAAATACTCAAATGGCCACCTTTGTCTTCATGACACTGAGTTCAAGTACATTGAACATTTCTTAATGTATCAGAAGTGATGCTGTCTTTCTATAGTGCAGTAGATTGTTTGGAGATGATTCTGATAGACGATTGACTTCATATCAGCCCAGAGAAAAAAGCTAAGGGTTATTACATCTATTTAATGAAATCCTGTCTTGTTAATTTTTGTCTGAAAAAAAAAATTTATATAAAATGTTATAGTGTGAATGAGTGTGTGTGTGTGTGTGTGTGTGTGTGTGTGTGTGTGTGTGTGTGTGTGTGTGTGTGTGTGTGTGTGTGTGTGTGTGTGTGTGTGTGTGTGTGTGAGTGTGTGTGTGTGTGAGTGTGTGTGAGAGTGTGAGAGTGTGAATGAGTGTGTGTGTGTGTGCTCTACGATGGATTGGCACGCTGTCCAGGGTGTACCCTGCCTCGTGCCTCCTGAGTCTCCTGGGATAGGCTCCAGGTCCCCGCGACACTAAATATAGGATAAAGCGGTATAGAAGATGAATGAATGAATTAATTTTATATATCCATAAGGAGTACTGATGACCATGAGTAGTATCTGAATTCTACATACCTACATGCCTTGAGAGCCCAAAGCCATGATGAAAGTGCACTTAAACAAAGAAAGAGCACTTAAAACATTTGTCAGAGGGTAGAATATATTTATTTATTTTTATTTTTTATTTTTATTTTTTACAAACCTTACAACTTTTTTCTTTTTATCTAAGGATGCAGACATTTGGACCACTGTGTACATTTAAATATTTTGAGTAGTATATTAAAAGTTTTTGCTTTTTAATGCTATACTTTCCAGTGTTAGAGTTCATGTACTGTACATCTCTCAATAAAAACTTTTATAAACTTCATGATGTTTTGCTTCTGTAAAAATGACTTGTATCCTGCTCAATAGGGAACTATTTTGGATTCAGATCTCATTCATGAATACTTTCTACTCTCCTAATCTTCTTACTATATAATGCAAAATAAGGAGGTATGTAGAATTCAGATACTACTCATGGTCGTCAGTACTCCTTATGGATTGTGTGGCATGTCAGTAGTCTAAAATAGAGTACATATTTATTTACCTGCTCTATAGGCCCTATATTGTCCTGTACCCTGCAGAGGTAGCAGATATTTTGGATTCGGGATTGTTCATGACTCACACTACTCTCTATGTACTCCCTAGGTAGTACACTATATACTGGACAATAGGATAAACAATGGGGAGTCATTTGGGATTTGGGATCCCCCTCGCTTCTGGTCAATACGCTTATTGTGTCACATGAATTTTCATCCCTATTGTAGAGCGACATCCTCTCTTTCCCGTCATTCTCTTGTGCGTGTGCAGCCTGATTGCTGGATGTGCTTTCTCTTCAAGGACGCGTGTCAGCTTCAAAGGCCAACAAACAGCCGACCCTTGACTAATGAGTCTCAAAGCCTGGCTTGGTCGCCTGTTGACAAGCAAACACTGTCGACTTCCTTTTCCACCCTGGACATGCTTTAACCATTAGCAGTAGGTTTTTAGGCCAAGTAGGCTTCAGGTTGCCAGCCTGCCGCCTTCCAGGCCCCACTCCTATCAGAGGTTTAGCGAGGGCTCCATTCATGTTTGCGCAGCGTTTATTTTTGAGTTAATTGTGTTTTTTGTCGAAGCCTAGATTAGATTACTCTTTGGATCACCTGTTTGAATGTCTGGTAAGTTTACTCTCTAGGATCAATACCAGTCTACCTTTGAAACTTTGTATGTTGACCAAAATCTCATGTCAAAACCCCTAATTTGTTTAGATAGGGCTCTCTTGACATGCATCTGTGTGGTCTGTAGGCTGGAGTGGAGTTGGAGCACTGAGCGAAACTCTCTTGTGTCTCAGGGTTTTCAGAGTTCTTTATGCGTATCAGTAATGAGGACTTGGTTGATGGACGGGGGACACAGAGAGAGACGCAGTAAGTGCAGTAAAATCCCACTCGTCTCTCAAATGCCCCCGTGAACAGCCAAGAGGCCTTGAGAGCACAGAGCAATGGTAAAAGTGCACTTGAACAAAGAAAGAGAAACATTTGTCAGAGGATCGATTCTTTTTCTTTTTTTACAAACCTTAAATTTTTTTTTTTTTTTTTTTTTTAACAGTCTGGAGTACAACTCCACTTTCACAAGCACTGCAGGAGATATAAAATATTGGTTCATACAGTATACCCTACATCACTACAATTATAATGTAACAAAGTCTTAGGACATAATATTTAGAAAGCATTCCTGAAATAATTAGTATGAGCTGTTCCATGTAGTATGTTAAGCTAAATATAACTCGAAAAAGTATTGCAAAGAAAAAAAAAAGGTTGTTAACATTAAAAGCCAACATTTAACACACGCAATTACACATTAAATGTCTATAAATGTCTTAGCTGTGCGTTCTTGTTGCTTTCCTTACATGAAAGGCTGACACAAATAAAAATAAAAACGATAAAATGAAGTAATTATTTATAATCTCTCTATCCATTGTCAGCCAAAAGAGGTTCCCTTTTGAGCCTGGCTCCTTTCAAGGTCTCTTCCTCATGTCATCTCATTTGGTCTTTTGTCCCTATTGTCATTTCTGGCTTGTTCATTAGGTTTCTAAATCGACATCTGTAAAGGTTCCGTGACAATGTCTACCAGCAAACGTATTATACAAATAAAAACGAATTGATTTGAAATATTTGTGAAGTAGCCTCTGGGTATAATGGGTATGACGACATTATCAGCAATCTAGTCGGTTATCTTTGCTCACAGTTCTCCTTCCCACCTCCACCGTCTTGGCAGAAGCAGCAACCCAAAATAGCCAGTTTCTGCCATTTCGAAAGTGAACTTCACCCGGTTATTCTTTAGTAAATGCTAAGTGAGAATATACGTAGATTCACTAATGAGTGGTTAGTATTAACATAGAATGTCAGCATTTCGAGTGAAACAGAGACAAAACCCTGCTGTCACTTCTCTATCTTTTACCCTTCTTTCTTTCTGAGCTGGATTGTGAGCTCACCGCTCACTGTTCGGCGCTCAGTCTTGTGAAACAAGCGTGCGTTGGCCTTGGCTGAGGACTCGGTGCTCATTTGGAAAGGAGAAGTGAAACACTTGTCTCTCTCAGAATCCTCCACGCTCTGCAGAAACCTCGGCTCTCAATAAGACCAACACGCAAATCTGTCTGGCCCTGATAGTGTACTGTTGTCACATAGGCAACATATGCAACCTGTGATAGCAATTCCTCTGGGTCCGTGCTACTGTCTCTCTCTCTCCCTTCTCTCTCTCTCTTTCTCTTTTTCACTCTCTCTCTCTCTCTCTCTCTCTCTCTCTCTCTGCCACTGTAACGCAATCTAATCAGGTTTAAAAACAACCTGAGGGACAGGAAATGATAAATATGCTTTCCATTAGCACCATGTCAGAGATATGTACAGCATTAGTACAGATGTGTTCAAAGGTGTTAAATTTCTCACTCTTGTATATATCATTATTATTAGCTGCACTGTCATTATTGAATAATATGTGTTTAAGCTGGGTAAATGAATAACAGGATGAAATAGATAAAATCTCCTGTTGGAACTTTTTTTTTTTTGAAAATGTCTAAATGAATAAAAAGCTTTTATAAAAGGAATAAAACACATGATGTTACATGAACCTAAGATGTTATAAGAACATCTTTAACTACACTACACAAGAGAAAGTTATTTTTCATTCTTCCATCTCTTACATCGCTTATCCCAAGAGACTTGACACAGGGTACACCCTGGACCTATCCATCACAGGTCACACATATGTGCATACACACACAACCAACACACAACAGGCAAGTTGCAAGAACATGCAACTCCACACATTTAGACCACAAGCATTTAGAACTCATTCATTCATCTTCTATACCGCTTAATCCTGTGTTCAGGGTTGCGGGGGACCTGGAGCCTATCCCAGGAGACTTCGGGCACTAGGCGGGGTACACCCTGGACAGGGTGCCAATCCATCGCAGGGCACACACACATACACACTCTCACACACCCAATCACACACTACGGGCAATTTAGGAACGCCAATTAGCCTAACCTGCATGTCTTTGGATTGTGGAAGGAAACCGGAGTACCCGGAGGAAACCCACCAAGCACGGGGAGAACATGCAAACTCCATGCACACAGAGATGGGAATCGAGCCTGGCCGGGGAATCGAACCCAGACCCTGGAGGTGCAAGGCGACAGTGCTAACCACTACACCACCGCGCCGCCTAAACACTCAACTGTGGAGGTAAAATGCCACAGTGCTAACAACTACGACACTGTGCAGCCCGCGTTCCACACTCTAATATTTTGTTGACCTGACTTTAGACTTGATAACAGGGCACTATCACCATGGCATTGTTTTGTAATGTCACACCTTCCTTGTGTAACATCATCAAATTTATTTCCATCCAGATTTGCAATCATTTTTGATCCAGATCTTGTACTGATCACTGAACATTTGAACCACTCAGTAAAGACTCCTCCACTTTCAATAGGGTTAATGTAAAAGCTTTGCAGTGGCCAATGGATGTGTGGAAATAGTTCTCCATGCTCCCAGAACCACGTTTCCCAATTTGATCCTAATGTCCTGGAACATTCCTGTACCACCAGTAAAGAGGAGGGAAATGTGGGGGAGAATGTTATAACCTGATCATTCAGTACAATTAGGTAGTCAGGTGACTTCACTTTATTCAATTCAATTCAATTCAATTTTATTTATATAGTGCTTTTAACAATGGTCATTGTCTCAAAGCAGCTTCACAAAAATGAAAGAAATTTAACAAAAAATAATAATAATAATAAAAAATAAAAATAAAAATAAAAAATAATAATAATAATAATTATAGAAAAGAAAATAATTGGAAGTGTGTATGTGTGAGAAAAATGTGCAGATAATAATAATGAGACGAATGAATGAATTTTCTCTGATGAGCAAGCCAAGGGTGACGGCGATGGTGGCAAGGAAAAACTCCCTGAGATGGCATTAGGAAGAAACCTTGAGAGGAACCAGACTCAACAGGGAACCCATCCTCATTTGGGCGATAACAGATAGAAATGATATAACATCTTGTGTGTTGTGCAGGTGAAAATTCAATATGACAGAAATTATTTAAATTGACATGAAGACCAGTTCAGCATAGGGACGAGTCAGTAGGTGCAGAGGGCAGATGAGGTCTGGATCACTGGAAGCACAGGAGCAGCATGTGTAGCTCCAACCATCATAAAGCTGAATCCAGCTGGAGCTGGTCCTTCTCTGGATGCCTCAGGAACCTCGCAGGGTCGGCCTTTGTCTACTGAAGCTGGCAAAATCTCCCGATGCCTCGGGATGGATAGAGAAATGCAGACCAGATGGGGAGAATTAGCGTAGTTGCCATTCGGTATAGGTGTACTGGAGTATGAGATTATGGGATGAGTTATGTGTATGCCAGATTAAAAAGATGCGTCTTGAGTCTACTTTTGAACTGAGAAACCGTGTCTGTTCCCCGAACACTGTCTGGAAGGCTATTCCAAAGCTTTGGAGCTAAATATGAAAAAGCCCTACCATATACCATATATTACCATATAACGTTGCTGAGCCGAGACCTGAGCAACTGAAGTAACCCCAGATCATACTGTATCACTGCATCCAGAGGCTTGTACAGTGAACACTACGCATGATGCTATAGTACATGTGCTTCCCTTTTTACCATGATTGAGTCTATTCTATTACTTTGGAATAGGCTCAATCTGAACTCACCAGATCACATGACCTTTTTGCATTGTTCGCAGGGAAAGTCCAATTATTATGCTTTCTAGCAAATTGAGTGTTTCATTCTCTGATGCCTCCCTAACAAGTTGTTTTCTTTGTCATGTCTACACAGCTGTTTAGTCTCAATCCTGTTAGTTCTCATCACATTGTGCATGTAAAAATGCTCTTACTTTCAATGTTAAACGTAGTTCTGATTTCTACTGTCCATTTATTTACACTACAACTTCACCATAAGTGATCTTCAATCATGTTAATTCACTATTGTTTTCCGATTACATTTCTTATTTATCTCCTTAGGCCAATCATTTTAAATAAAAATTGTAATTTATTAAGAAACACTCTCAACCTTATATATACAATGTAAATGTTTTATTTACATTTAATGTCAAACATTTGTTACTCTTATGATAAAATTGCTTTAAAATCCATTCTCTCACTGTTTTTTATGATAATACAACACAAACCTGTAATATGAATTACAACCAGTGCCACTGTCAGAGCTGCTGATATAGAAATGCAAGAAATTCTGGTTGATTACATCAGTGATTTCATAGAATTTAAATGGTTACTTTGCCTGTTTACTTAGGGATGCTTACCCTCATACCAGATTGTGAATGTTTTCATCCCTGGTTGAATGTAAGTGCTTCGAGAAATCACAGACCTTCAGTGTTTCACTTCACTCTTTATACTTGACTATTAACCTCGCCCAGGTATTTAGCTTGAAGGCGGTCATTTGGAAAGTCCCAAAAATAAACCAACAACTACAAACTAAGGTCAATATAGTACTACCAAGATTTAACCCACCCACTCATAGGTCACTAGTCGTTCAGTACCCAGTAACCATAAGCACATGAGTTTCCTGTCAAAATCAGGCCATGCACGTGAACTGGATACTGCAAATCCTCTACTCTTACAGAAACACGTGATTGTATGTATTATACATACATACAATTTTTATAACATCAAAATACTGGAAGCCTTCTTTTTCAAGTGACCTATTGACATTTTAAATAATATTTTGGCTTGCAAACAACTCTGTCATTTTGTGGGAAAAAAATAGAAATTAAGTTTCAGTTCCTGTTTGTAGGCAATCGTGAAAACTTGTTCATCCCTCAGGGAGCCAATTTTTCATATTGTTTGGCTCAAGCCAGAGCACTTGACACTATCACAGAGGAAACACTGTACTGTTCAGTTTGGTTAAAAAGGTGTGTTTAGTTGCTGATTTGCACATTCACATCAGTAGTTTCTTCTTTACAGTCAGACAAGTAATTCTAAAGCTTCCTATTACTTAAATAAGTGTAATAGAAAGGCTATGAAATGTTATACAATATAATGACAGAAAACTGTTTCACCATCAGCAGGGTTTGATTTAGAAAATGACTACACACAACAAAGTTAGCATAAAACTTTGCCCAAATTTTGTGCATCCTGTATAAAATCTGCATTTAAAAAAAAGTACAAATTTATATATTTTTTTTCAACAGAGAATTTGGAAACATTTTCTTAAACCTAAGCATAAGTGGACTAAGTAGCAGAAACTGTTGACAGGATTTGGACACGTGAGCATACTGCCAAACCCCCTAAAAGAAGAACCCAAATGATAACAGTTTCATAATTGCACAGTTCAGTTGATTCTTGTGGTTACCAACTTTCAAAATCCACACACAAGTTATTTGGAAGGGTTGCATAAATGAAACGCTTCCTGAGTGCAACCTACAAAATGCAACGTCATTAGAATTACAAGTAAAAATTAAATCATGTTCGGTTTCAGCCAAGCCCAAAAATAAATATTCTTTAGATGTTTCAAGAAAAACAAGAACTGCACAATGCACAATGACAAGACAAAAGCCTACTGGAATATATATATATATATATATATATATATATATATATATATATATATATATATATATATATATATATATATATTTTTTTTTTTTTTTTTTTTTTTTTTTTTTTAGCTCTTGATCCAGGGACTCTTGTAAAGTTTAGTGGGATGTTTTTTATGTGAAAACCTTATAGCCTTTTTTAGAGAGGATGGATTATGAATTAGTGCATTCTTCTGTAATGATTCAACATATTCATCCAAATCAACCCTGAAGGGCTACTACTTTTATTTATTGCCACCTTAGTTTCCCAGTGCGATCTGCAAATAAAATGGTGTCCGCATACACATCCCCAATAATATAAAGTGTAGTTAAATGTTCTGTGTGTAACCACAATGCTCTACACATGTCTCCAACCTTGAGTATTACATAACCAATGATGTAATGACCACCTTTATATTTATTCAGTCTTCATACCATCGCCTTTGACGTTTCGATGTAGAGATTAAGATGTAATGAATGTTCAAGTGGCCCTGACTGGAAAAATTGAATGAGTGAGAAAGCTTCATTTTTTTTTTCTATCATCAATGACAGGAAGTTTATTTTGCCTTGCTAAATGAAAAAATAATGAACATGGAAAATTACCACGGAAATCTTACCGTCTGCTAAAGACGTCACATTCATTTTGGCTGCCGCCACTTTTTGTTATCAACATATCCCACATTGAAAAATCAGTGCTCATAAAAGATTTGGGAAGGAATTACAACATTAACATGGCATTCAAGTGTCTTCGCCTCATTGTAATTTTATTGCTGATACGAAGTGAAATTTGTACAGTTGTGTGGATGCCAATACTTTTACAAAAAAGTGTTTGGTAGAAAATAAGAAAACGCAAATATATATATATATATATATATATATATATATATATATATATATATATATATATATATATATATTTTTTTTTTTTTTTTTTTTTTTTATGAAGGGTGTCAATAATTTTAAAGATCAAACATTTTCCATTAATTGAATATAGAATTAAATATGTTCCATCTTTTTATGATTGCTGTCTATTAAGTACAGTACATTAGGTAAACTATTCAGTGGTATGTGTTTCGCCTGCCATGTGAAAGGCCCGGGTTTGATTCCCAGCCAGTGCTCAAACGCCAGCCACTGGTCCCAAGCCCAGGTAAAATGGGAGGGTTGCGTCAGGAAGGGCATCCAGCGTAAAACCTGTGCCAAGCTTTTATGTGCAGAAAAGATGGTCCGCTGTGGCAACCCCTTCTCTGGAGCAGCCGAAAGACTAACAACAACTGTTATGTTGTGACTATTATGTTAGCTATAAATCCATAATCAAATCTCTCATTCCTCCACATCCCAAAGGATTGAGATCTAGTGACTTTGGAGGCCATGTGAGTACAGCCAACTCAATGTTATGTTCAAGAAACCAGCTTGAGATGATTTTAGCTTTGTGGAAGGAAGTATAATCCTGTGGTCATAAACGGATGGACATGGTCAGCAACAATACTCAGATAGGTTGTGACATTTATTACCTAATGCCCCTTCTGTTTACTATAGCACATTCACTGCACAATGTTGCACAGTTATACTATACATTACTATATCACTATATATACCATATAACTTTATTACCAAATGCATCTTCTGATGGTATAACACATTGTTATTTATTGTGAATAGGCCACTTCTGGTTAGATGCTACATAACTGCATGTCTTTGGCTCTGTACAATGCACAACTACAATAAAGTTGAATCTAATCTAATCTAATCTGATCTAATCTGATCTGATCTGATCAATACTCAATTCAATACTCGTCAGACCAGGCAATGTTTTTGCAATTTTCTGTTGTTGAGTTTTAGTTTCCTATTCTTATCTGACAGAGGCGGCACCCAGTATGGTCTTCTGTTGCTGTAGCACATCTGCTCTAAGATTTGAAGTGTTGTGCATTGCTGCTCCTCGGCATACCCCGGTTGTAACAAGATGTTATTTGAGGTATTGTTGCCTTTCTATCAGCTCTAACCAGTCTGGCCATTCTCCTCTGACCCCTGGCATCAACAAGGCATTTCCTCTCATAGAACTGCTCTCACTGGATAGTTTCTCTTTTTCAAACCATTCACTGCAAACCCTAGAGATGGATGTGTGTGAAAATACAAGTAGATTAACAGTTTAGCCAGAAGAAATACTCAGACCAGCCGATCTGGCAACAACAACCATGGCACGTTCAATCTTTGTTGGCAATGTCCATTTCCATCGCTTGATTTATTAATTCTGGGGGAAATGTTGTAAGAGTGCTATATACTGTAAAGGGCTATCATTGTATGATGTGTATATACTGTAATGTTACACAATTACATTGACCAATATGATGAGGCAGTTCCTTGTTAACTGAAAAATGAACAATTCTTTTTGAAAAGTGTGTTAAGACATCATGAGCAAAAGCGAAAGGATGGATCATCTATGCTTATTGTGCACAAATTCACAAAGATTGTCCATGTCTAAAGGAAACAGGAGGTGACATTTAACAGAAGAGCAATAGATCAGCTGAGGAAAACCCAAGACTTCTTTTTCTGTTTGTTTTTAGTCATCAATGTGTGATCACAATGTGTGTCCATTCATTTGTAAGAAATATGTTGCTTCTTTATGTGTGTGTGTGTTTGTGTGTGTGTTTGCTGGGTGTGGAAGGTGCGGGGTTGGCGGGGGGGGGGGGGGTGTAAGCTCCTACAGGTCAGTTCAACATTCCCTCACTAGTTAGTGACTACATAGATAATGTCTTGAGTACTGTTGTTCTGTCATCTCCCATTGTGTCCACACGCACACACTTCCCCCCGTTTGACACTTGACCTCGCAGGGTTACACTGTCGCCAGCCAAAAGTCTCTGTGAGTGTGTCAGCGAATGTGCGTGTGTGTCCCTCGGCGACTTCTCGTATGTTGTGAAAGAGGCCGAACAGAAATAGCAGCAGACAGATGAAGGCAGACACCCGCTTTCACTCAGGTCCTTTTCGGCGTCTTCTGTTTGTCTCTCTCTCTCTTGTCTGCCAGAAAGGAAAGTGGAAAAGTGGGGAATCTAAGACTTGAGGTTGTTATAGAGTTGGAAATATCGCCATGTCAGTTAGTTGAAGAAGTGAGGTGTTTCAGTAATATTATTAGTAATTTGGATTAAATTCTGGGTTCACGTACAGTAGAGTCTCATTTTGTATGCCCTGTGGAAACATTGTTTAATGACAACACAATCTATTTCTGTCTGTTGTGATAAACACTTTTAGATGACTGAAATTTGAACTAGCTCCCTAGGTAATCAGAAACAATAGCCTAGAAGCAATTCTGAACATACCACCATCATTATGACTGGACTGTTTTTTGTTTTGTTTTTTTGGTGAAAATTCAGACACCATTAGATAAAAAATGTAAAAACTCTAATGTCCAATTTTTGCCCAATGCCCAGTTTCAATTTCCACCCAACGCTCCACCCTAGCCAAACCCGGATAAAATGGAAGGGTTGCATCAGGAAGGGCGTCCGATGTAAAACCTCTGCCAAGTTGTTTTGCGCGTCGGATGATCCGCTGTATGGCGGCGCGGTGGTGTAGTGGTTAGCACTGTCGCCTTGCACCTCCAGGGTCTGGGTTCGATTCCCCGGCCAGGCTCGATTTCCGTCTCTGTGTGCATGGAGTTTGCATGTTCTCCCCGTGCTTGGTGGGTTTCCTCCGGGTACTCCGGTTTCCTCCCACAGTCCAAAGATATGCAGGTTAGGCTAATTGGCGTTCCTAAATTGCCCGTAGTGTGTGATTGAGTGAGTGAGTGTGTGTGTATGTGTGCGTGCCCTGCGATGGATTGGCACCCTGTCCAGGGTGTACCCCGCCTAGTGCCCGAAGTCTCCTGGGATAGGCTCCAGGTCCCCCACGACCCTGAACACAGGATTAAGCGGTATAGAAAATGAATGAATGAATGATCCGCTGTGGCGACCCACCGATAGGAGAAGCCAAAAGACCAACAACAATAACAACATATACAATAGAAGTATATTAATTGCTATCTTAGTGCCCTTTGACTATACATGTGTACCTATAGACTTCACAACAGACCTGTATCTATGTATTCCATCATATACCTTTATCTACAGTATACACTACACTATACATTTGTACCTATAGAGTATAAGCCTGTATCTATGACTTCATTACAGAAGTACTGTATAACTATAGACTACACTATGAACATGTATCTATGGACTTCGCCACAGCCTTGTCCATGTAGAATTCACTCAAGACTTGGACTGATAGACTTCACTATGCACTTGTACATATAGACTTCATTATAAATTTGTACCTTTACCCTAAACTTGTACCTATAGACTTCACTATTGTTTTGTACTGTAGAGGCTATAGTCTTGCCCCTTTACTATAGACAAACCCTTTCCTATTATTATGAATAATTAAGAATGTCAAGAATAATTTTTATGTTTATTTGTATTCATTATCTGGTTAATGCTAGCTAATGAACCTGCCTATTATTGCATAATTTTTTATGTTACATGAGGATTCTACAAAATATGACTCTTGTTAGTTAATTAGAACATATCATGTTAGTGAGTTAGTAACATTAGCTAGATATTGGATTTGTTGATATTCATGTCAGTACATCGGTTGTATGTTTTGGAGACCAGACTGCAAGTATGACTGACTGATTTCTGCTTCCCAGGTCTTTCAAGCAAAATGTGTTTGCCAGTTCATTCATTCATTCATTTTCTACACCGCTTAATCCTGTGTTCAGGGTCGCGGGGGACCTGGAGCCTATCCCAGGAGACTTCTGGCACTAGGCGGGGTACACCCTGGACAGGGTGCCAATCCATCGCAGGGCACACACACATACACACACCCAATCACACACTACGGGCAATTTAGGAACGCCAATTAGCCTAACCTGCATATCTTTGGACTGTGGGAGGAAACCGGAGTACCCGGAGGAAACCCACCAAGCACGGGGAGAACATGCAAACTCCATGCACACAGAGACGGGAATCGAACCCAGACCCTGGAGGTGCAAGGCGACAGTGCTAACCAGTACACCACCGCGCCGGGGTGTTTGCCAGTTTTGGCACTAAAATGATCAATGACTTTAATATTATTTACATATAAATAACATATAAACATACAGCAAAGCCTGACATTAGCTAAATGAATACACATAAACCATAAGATGTAATATATTAGACACACCAGGGCATACTGTTATCTGAAAATAATCAACAACTGGGTGTGTCGATGTGAAGTATGGTTACTGTCACCACACAAAGTTGATCATTTTCTAGTAACAGCATGTTTTATTCCTTTTAAACCGCCATAAATGTTGATGATTTTTATATATTCATATTTTAAAATAGTATGACGCATCATGTCATTTCTTTAACGTTCTTTATTAAACAAGTTACAGTGCTTGTTATCACTATTGCTATAAACAGTTGCTCCCTTATCAGCACCTCTTTTATTTGTTTCACTTCATGTTAATAAGACAAAAAAAATCAGTTTGTTATGTATCATGTTACTAAGAAACCGCAAGACCCAAATACTGTATTTACCTCCGGCTCGTACAAAGCGCTGACGCTGGCGTCTCCTTTCAGATCTTTTAGAGCTTCAGTGATGTGATACAAAGCATTATAACCATTATTAATTTAATGTTACTCTGATTAAAGAGTTTGTCTTGATGCAATGTAACAATAATGCTAAAAACTTTGATTAAGGTCTGCCTGATTTATCGTTACAAACTGACACAGCGTACAGTAATTAGGAAATGCAGATGTATGATGGTTTAGCGCAATTGTGAAAGTTACAACATAGAACTTTAGTATTTGTGTAATTGTGTGTGTGAGTGTGTGTTTGTGTGTGTGCATGTATGTGTGTGTGGACCCATATATGACTTTGTGCATGTGATTTTACTCTGTCTTAGGGCTCGTACAGACGGGAAGCTGAAGCAGACAAGACAGATTGTGCAACAAGACTTTAAGATGTAGTGTGACCCGGATCTGTAATGATAATGATAATTCTAACACCCAGCGAAATAACAGTCACACAGCAGGGCAATCCTTACAGTTCCCCAAACTAAAACATCATAACACATATACACTTAAGAATATTTATTTTGAAAGTATGAACAAAAATACGTACCGATTCTTTCTGTATCTCTCAAGAATACACGTTTTCTCATGTCCTGAGATTAGAATCTGGTTTTTTTCACACCAAAGTGCTGTTCCTCTCTCATTGCTCCCAGAATAAAGTTCATCTCTTCATATCTCTTGTCTAAAAATGCAGTGTGAAGGCTAAACGAAAAAATTTTCACAGCACCTGCAAGAGCCGTTCAGATGAGTTGCATGTTGAAAGAATTTTAGAACTTTTTCGTTTAACTAAAAGCATCAGAACAGAAAGTGATCATAACAATTTTAAGTGTATTATTATTATTATTATTATTATTATTATTATTATTATTATAAATGCTGCATAAGGAATAAAAAGCAAGCTGTTATAGGAATATTATCAATAACCAGCCATCACAATGTGAGTTAAAAATATAGAGAAAATTTTGTAAAAATCCTGAAACAAATAGTCATTTTATTGCCAGATCTCGCAAAACCCCAAATGAATCATATACTTCTGGGTCTTTACTCTTATTAAGATTCTAATTTGCTATTAACAACATGAAGTTCAGTCTCTACATTAATTTCTGTTTCTAGATGAGACCGAATTCTTGTAACCGATTACGTAACTTAGCACAAGCTTGCTAACAGAAGCTGCCTTACAGTTTTGGAATCAAGCTTTTTCATGATAAAAATAATCATAAATATCTATAGGTCCCATAAATGTAACATAGATGTTGTTTAAACTAACCAAGAAATGTAAAAATTAACAAATATCATGCTAAACTAAATGGAAAAATACAAGGAGTTAAGTCTCACATTCAGTCACTAGGTTTTTAACGAATCATAGACAGGAACAAGAAAGTATATATATATTTTTTTAATTATATTTTAAATAATTTTTTATTTCATTATTTTGTTATTTACTTTACAAAGACATGAGAAAACAAAGAGAACTTGCCTTGCTTGCAATGCCTCTTCTTTTATTCACCTGGTTATATTGTCATCCAAAAAAATGTATGCTTTAACCATTGACAAATTTTATGCCTTAATTTTATGCCAGGGGTAGCTCAGTGGTTATGGCATTGGACTACGGTTCGGAAGATCCCAGGTTCAAACCCCACAACCACCAAGTTGCCACTGTTGGGCCCTTGAGCAAGGCCCTTAACCCCCAACTGCTCAGATGTATAATGAGATAAAAATGTAAGTCGCTCTGGATAAGAGCGTCTGCCAAATGCCTAAATGTGTTATGTTCTTTTGAGAGGCCAAAAGATTTTGCTCATTTTAACTGATTATATTTTTTTTTATTTAAGTACAACTTGCAGTATTTATCCTTTTATAGTTAAATGTTTTAGTTTAGTGTGATGGTGGCGTAGTGGTTAGCACTGTGGCCTTGCACCTCCACTGTCGAGGGTTCGAGTCCCAGTTTCAGGTCTGTTTGTGGAGTTTGCATGTTCTCCCCACATGGTTCTCCCACATGCAGATTAGGCTAATTGTAAATTGTAGGTGCTGCATAACACTGCCTGACAAATTGCCTGTAGTGAGTGTATGCTTGTGCCCTGCATTGGACTGGCCCAAATTTTCTATCAAATGTCATGGGAAAAGAGGTAAAACATTTTTTACTTTTGCTTGTACTTTTACTCTTACTGATTGTTTTGAAAGGTTCTGATGTCATGGTCACTGTGTGATGCTCATATTAAAGGGTAAATAACTAATAATGAAAAGCCAACACAAATGTATTAGTAAGGTTGTGGGCCACCTGCTACATGACACTGTAATGTTCCATATGACTTGTGGATGGAGGGAGGGGTTGTCATGCTGAAAGAGATCACACTCATCAGGATAGAAATGTTTCTATTGATCAGTAGTGACTCTTCCTTCTTCCTTCCTCCTTCAGGTGAAGTTAAACCATAGCGGTAATATAAATGCAAAATTCCCACAGCAGATATTTTCTCACACATCTGTAGCAGTTATTGTTATTTTTTTATGTTAGCATAATGTTTCATAGTTATCTATATACTAACAGTACTTTAGTAACTTTCTCATACAGTAGCATACATTACACTGTTATGAATGCTGAGAGTATCAAGTGGTTGGTCTGTCCAGTAATAATAATTAATTTGTAAGGTTATATGAAGCCCCAGAGTTGCACATTCCCCCTCTGTGTTGTGGTTCAAAGTGACTGTGAACATAGTTCTCATCATTGTTTGTTTTTGTTATGTGCTTGAGTCTGGCCATGTGCGTCGGTCTCGCCCTTGTCCTTTCTTTGGAGTACTGCCCAAGTGTGTCCAAGTGTTCTGTGTTAAAAACCCTTGATTAGTCTATTTATACTCTCCCGTGTCGTGTTGCAAAGTCTCGTTGAGCCATAGCATCCCCAGTTCCTTGTCTTATGTCTAGTTGTACTTCCTGGTTTTGACTCATGATGGCTTTTCCTGCTATTCCAAAGACATGTGCTGCACCTGATAAAACAATACCATGAGTATATTTTCAATAAAACAGCATCCCTCACAGCATGCTAGCATAAAATTGCTCGCAAGGTACTTGAAAAATTATTCTTAAAGATTCTTAAAGAAGGAAGCCAATAAATATTCATTAAAACATAACATTTTGAAGGATAGTTCTAGAGATAAATGTTTTTTTAACACATTGTCTGTCAAATGAAATTCATAATAAGTATAATATAATATCATATCATTACTCCATCCATCCATCTAGGAACCTTTGTAGTTCAACTACAGACCGTGACGGCCATTGGTGCCCATTGTGTTTATTCCCATTTTACGACCGTGGTAGGACCTCTGGTCACATTCACATGCGCATTCATACACTACGGCCAATCTGTACCTGGAGGAAACCCACCAAGCACTGGGAAGAACATGCAAACTCCATGCATCCAGACATACAGAGTGGGAATCGAACCCATGATCCTGGAGGTGCAAGGCAACAGTGCTACCCAATACGCCACCATAATACAGTATGTGTGTGTGTGTGTGTGTGCACCCCATCCAGTGTGCACCCTGCCTCTTTCCCCAAGTCTCCTGGATAGGCCCCAGGCCCCCCGCGACCCTGTATACCGGATAAAGCAGTGTAGATGATGAGTGAGTGAGATTTGTCCACATTAAAGTGACCAAAAGTAAGCAATTAACACTTTGACTTGATTCTTCAAAATTCTTTTAGAAGAACCTGTTAGATTTGCATGTCAAGCTATCACATCATTAAGCAGATTTACCAGTAAGGAACGTTATCTATCATCAAAAAGAAAAACTGCATCACAGATTAGCTTTAAAACAGGATCCTGCATGTGTTCCTTTGTAATGCCTCCTACAGAAAAAAACACGTGGAATGAAACAAGTATCGGAAAGCGATGGGAAGCGTTTAAACCGTCCACCCTGTGCTTCTACGGCTCCACAGAGTCAAAATCCCCAGCCATGCATTCCTCAGCACTCATTTAAAGGAGTTTCCTCGTATTTTCATCTTTGTTTTCACAGCCTGCCATAGGCCAAAGGGGAAGCCAAACAAATTATCCGCCATTGTTCAGAGCCCCAAGCTCTCCCAATAACATTATTTGTGGAAGCATACATGCAAGAATAACTTCCTGAGTCATGTGGATTGTCTGTGTTGAGAGGAAATCGGCCGCTTGCTAGCAGCCTACTGAGGGCCTTGAAGTCTAAACTCTCCCTTTCTCTCTCTCTCTCTCTCTCTCTCTCTCTTTCTCTCTCACTCATCCTTTCATCACTTCCCTTATGCCACATCCTGTCAAAGCTGAAGGAGGCAGGGAAACTGGTTTAGAGAGACGGCAGGAGAGAGAGAGCGACAGAGAGAGAGAGACCCTGAGTTGAGGGCGCACAATGTTGAAAAACAGGATATGAGCCCTCAGTGGCAGCATGACCTTACCAAAAGCACTTAACAAAAGCATTTAACAAAAGCATTTACTGAAAAGAATTCTCATTACCGGCATCAGAAGGGCAAAACCATGCCCTCTTGTTAATCTAAATATAAAGTTCATACTACTACTACTACTTATTATAATAATAATAATAATAATAATAATAATAATAATAATAATAATGAGCTGTGTCAGTGAGTCACTGTTTTGCCATTTAATCATCATTTTTAATTTTTCATCTCTGAATTTTGCCTTTTCTGGTCATCACTAAATCTAACTCGACACATGGTGAGAATGCAAAGAAAGAAAGTTCATGTTAGCATATCTCAACATGCACATGGATGAAGAACGTCAGAGCTACCAAAGGCTTAATGTATTACTTAGAACACAATTTATAATTTAGTTACGTCTAATTCTAATTAGTCTAATTCCCACCCATTATGTTAGGCCACACCCACATCAGAGAAAGCTACCAACCAAGGCGTAGACTAACAAGCTTCCTCTAAACGCCTCTTTTCGAACTGTCACTGATACGCTCTTAAGGGAGCGACGTAGCACAATTGAAGGACATCCCTTTCGCTTGCATAAGCTCACAGACACCCATGATTGGCTAGTATCACTATGATTGATGTAAGAGTGTTAGTGTGAGATACTGTACTGTGCGCTCCCGGCTTTCGATGGCTACAGTATCGCCCGGGAACCAAATTCATGATTTCCAGATAATAGTGGCTACACAACTTTTAATACAACTTGTAAAAACTGTAATTGGATTACAGGTAGTTAATATTAGCTACATCAAGAACATTGAATTGGGTTCTGGAAAATGTTAGCCAGCTAGCTAGAGGAAGAACTCAGTTAGCAAGATTAATGCTAATAAACAGACTAGCATTGACAAGAACACCAACTCTACCTTAACAACTCGAACACCAACTCTAATTCTAACTCTTTAACATTACCTGCATGAATAGCAAAATTGTAAGGAAAAAAAGTTTAAAAGTTAGTGAGAGAGAGAGAGAGAGAGAGCGAGAGAGAGAGGGCTGTCATAGGTCCAGGTTTTCAGCTGTCCACCATTAACAAGCAATAACAGTCTGTCCAGCATTATCAAGCGATAACATTCTGTTATTGATTCTTCAAACTTTCTGTCTTACACACACAAAACCCAACAAAAAAGCAAACAATCCGTGTGCTTCACTGACCCAGCTGAATGCCTGTTCACCGTTCGGTCAGTTTTATGAGGGGCCTGTTTGCTGAGTAAGTCACAACAATCGCAAGACCTCTCATAAAACTACTGGCAATCAATAACTCTCCCGATCACTGGCCTAGACCTGCTGTCCATGTGATCCGATAAGCTCGGTGTGTGCCGTCCATTACTACAGCAATAAGCATCAGGATTTATGGCTAATGTTAGACTACTGTATACACACTGGGTGGTGAAGATAAAGCGTGCTAATGACTGCTTTGATCCCGCTAGTTAAATTCCAACGCTGCCCGCTTTTGCCCATCCCGTACACGCCGCTTTACAGTACGTCCTTTGTGTGAGGAGATCGATAAACGAATAAGGTATTAAAGGGAACATTTATGGTCTGTACAAGGCCACTAATGCCAGATTCGTCTCAGACTGGCTTCCTTTTTTTCTAGTCAGACCAATGTTTTATTCCCTGCTCTCTATTTCTATGTCCTTTAGCCTTTGTTCTACTTCCCTCTCTCTCGATTTCTCATTTTCTGTCACCTCCTCACTCTAATCGAGAATTAAAACAGTTGCATATCTCTCTTTGCATGGACACATAGATGTGTCATAACCCGTTCTGTTTCCTGTCACTCTTCACTGGTCTGCTCACATCCTTCCTAAAGGTGCGAATAAATAGTATCACTTGTCTAATCTCATTTCTGCCTTCAGCACCTTTGGATTAACACAGTGATAAGCTCATCTTAACTATTTAAGAGGTTAATGTTTTGTTTAACTTAGGGTTAGTACATCTGCTTATATCCTTAAAGTTTCCTCGGATCATCTTAGGCTTGTGAGGGGGAGAGTATGCAAAATATACAACTCATGATACTAAACATGATTGTCTGATTGATATTTTGGGGGAAAAAATCACATCTTGACCATTTTTGTCTCTTTAATGTATTTTTCAGGGTTTATAGGAATAAAACGCATTGTGCATTTTATCCTGGTCATAATTGCTGTGGAACACTAGGCGTGAGGTGCGAATGCACCTCCATGTGACAGGTACTCAGGTACAGGTACTGTACAATCTTGGTGATACGGATCGAAAAATGCTTGTCATGATATGGCAGGTGAGGTGGTGGTTATCGAGTGACTAAGGAATGCGGACACCACACTATATGTGTGTGTGTGTGTGTGTGTGTGTGTGTGTGTGTGTGTGTGTGTTTGCAGGGACTGTTGACCTTGGATAAACGAACACCATTATCTCAGTTTGGGAAATTGATGAGTGCATGCTGTTTGCATTGATACTGTTGCTCTGAGCAGTGCTCAGTGAGTCCGCAGTGACAAACTGCACTGGCATGAATAAAAACTTTTACAAGCTTTTCAATATGTTTATGCGTAAATGTCAGAGATTCTAAAAATCTTGAAAACACTATCCCGAAATAAATGCTGAAATATGCATGAAATATATATACAGTAGGAAATAAGGGTCAGATTTTCTTATTAGCTCCTGGACCAAAAGAGCAACAGCTGATCCTGATCCTCTGATCCTCACTCAGGATCAGAGTCCTGTTAAATCCCCTGTAGAAGCTGTAAACAGAAATCATTGGACTCAGAATTCCAAAATGCAGCTATTACTAGCAGAGACTCACCTTGGTGGCTTAGTGATTTATGAGAAGAACAACATAATGGTGCTGATTGAGGTATTAGTTTTTGTAGTGTATAGATGAGTAGATGAAAATGCTGGACTAAAGTGCTGCTGCATCACTTTCGTTTGATGGTGCTCTTTAAGTGGAATCCCACTTACACTACATTTGATATCCACAAATTGTAGGTAATGTAGTTAATCCTTAATCAAAGTGAAAACAGGCCAACTTGTCAATGACAAAAAAAATTGCACTAAAAGATAAATCTTTGGTATTTTATTGAACATCACATGATTATATACGTTCAGTTCTTTGAGAGTGTATTTCTGAAGTCTAAAGAGACTAGGGATAATATATTCAGGTCTGAGGGAAATGATGAATTCATCAGTGATTACTCCAAGCTAGGTTGATTTTTTTTTAAATACAATAAAACATAGGTATACTATATACTAGATTATCAGAATCAAAATTGGTACACTTGAAATGCAGTGTTTTACAGGCTTACAATTCTGTAACTATTTGCACAAAGTTAATGGAAGTCATTCAAAAACAAAAAAGTTTTGTAACTAGTTTAAACTTATTCAGGACTATGATGAATTGTATATGTATGTAAACTATCCATTTCATCATCACAACTTAATTGAAATTTCCACTAATACTAAAGAACTTATATGTGAAAAAAAAGATATTGATAATCTGGATCATATCAGGTTATGTACAACTAATGTTAAAATAAAGAGAGTGAATATTATTAATTAAAGTCAGATAGTATACTCAATATTGCCCTCAAATGATCACATATTTGAGCAATATAGTGACAAAGCTATATAGATAGCAAAAGGCAGAGATTGCTTAATGGACAGGTCAGCTCTGAAGATTACAGCCATGAGTAAATAGAAACAAATGTGCAATCAACAAGTTAAAATACACAAAGTAAGAAGTTATGACACAAGTTATGCTCTAAAAAGCAGTTGCACTATATTGATAGATATTCACATGGACCAGCTCAATTAGCTCCTACTAATATTTACAATATAATTCTTGTATCTGTGAGCACTAACCTTCAGCATAGGCTTTTAAAACATAATATTTAAGTATTATGCTTGTCATGCCTATGAACAGTCTATTATACACTGTATAATTATATGGCTTGGACTTTGTGTTAAACTAGGGCTTCAAATTGTTCATGGCTTATTACTAGACAGACTGGGACATGTTATCATCTGTATCACTGTACTTGTACATAATATAAAATTCAAATTCTATAAATTGTTTATTGCATTGAAACTGTTACTACACTTAATATGGGTATAAGTATGTTGCATAAAAGAAATACCACACTCGATGTTGTTCTGTTGTACTGAATATGCAGCCTTAAATATAGGGCCAAATCACTACTTTGCTGATATTTATTATAACAACACTCCCAGTTTATTGCTCAATAACTTCACCATTAAATCATTAGATGGATATATGAATGCCATATACAGTATTGGTCAGGACTTTTGATTGTGCGGAGTACATAAGAGAACCCAGTTAATTATAGTAAAAACTTTTTTATTTTATATAATGCCCTGCTACACTAATGCACTTATTCCAGGATTTCACTAGTGCTTGAAAACCATCAATGTAGAAAGTAACACAGAAGCTGTGATCAGACTGCTTCAGGTCTGAAATGCTGGCCTCCCAGGAACTCCTTTAGTGGCCCAAACATCTGGAAATGGCTTTGGGCATGAGCAGAGGTGTCAAGTAACTAAGTACAAATACTTCGTTACCTTACTTAAGTAGAAATTTTGGGTATCTATACTTTACTGGAGTAATAATTTTTCAGCCGACTTTTTACTTCTACTAATTACATTTTTAAGCAATTATCTGTACTTTCTACTGCTTACATTTTAAAAATATGCTCGTTACTCTATTTTTATGATCAGAACGCGCGGCACCCCCCCCCCCCCGTCGCATGTTCAGAACGCGCCCCCCCCCCCCTTTGCATGATCAGAATGCGCAGGCCCCCCACCTCGCATGATCAGAACGCGCCCCCCCCCCCCCCCCCCCCCCCCCCCCCCGTTGCATGATCAGAACGCGCAGCCCCCCCCGTCGCTTGATCAGAATGCGCCCCCCCCCCCCCCCCGTTGCATGATCAGAACGCGCACCCCCCGCCGTCGCATGATCAGAACGCTTTTTCCCCCCTCAGGTTACTTTTACTTTTATACTTTAAGTAGTTTTGAAACCAGTACTTTTACACTTTTACTTGAGTAAAAAGCTTGAGTTGATACTTCAACTTCTAAAGAAGTCTTTTTAAACCCTGGTATCTATACTTCTACTCAAGTAATGAATGTGAATACTTTTGACACCACTGGGCATGAGCAGGATTAAACAAAATATGTAGCAAAGACTCCCAGCCGAATTCCTGTAATGTGCAAGTGGTGTTCTTAAATGATTGTGTGTGTGCAGTTCCCACAGACAGATTTGTTTCTTCTGAAAGTTGGCACAAGGTTGTCTGTCAATTTTCAAGGATCATACATTCACCTTGCTAAATGTTCACGCAAACAACTGCCGTGGATTTCGGTTGAGAGTCTCATCACCATACTGTGTTTGAAGTCTTCTGTAAATGCTGTATATCGGTTTTATACATTTGCTCACAAGAATTTTTGACTTGACCCTCATATAAGTTAAACAAAAGCTTGTGTGTATAGAAGAGTCTTTTTTTTATATCCCAACCTTATTCATTTGTATTTTTTTAATTAATGATTTTTTTTTATTAATAAGTACTTTTGATATATTTCCTAAATTTATGGCCATCTAGGATAAAGAAAAGTAGCCTATATGCACATTAATACAAATATTTTGAAAAGACAATGTTCAAAGTTCATAAATAAAAACTGCTCCCAACTATGGTGCACAAGCATTCAGTGAACGAACATGAGGAGAGAGAGATCATGGGAGATGTGATGAAGGGTTTGAGGGTTTGACTCCAGTACACCTATACCGAATGTCAACTACGCTAATTCTCCCCATCTGTTCTGTATTTCTCTACCCATCCCGAGGCATCGGGAGATTTTACCAGCTTCAGTAGAAAAAGGCCGACCCTGCGAGGTTCCTGAGGCATCCAGAGAAGGACCAGCTCCAGCTGGATTCAGCTTTATGATGGTTGGAGCTACACATGCTGCTCCTGTGCTTCCAGTGATCCAGACCTCATCTGCCCTCTGCACCTACTGACTCGTCCCTATGCTGAACTGGTCTTCATGTCAATTTAAATAATTTATGTCATATTGAATTTTCACCTGCACAACACACAAGATGTTATATCATTTCTATCTGTTATCGCCCAAATGAGGATGGGTTCCCTGTTGAGTCTGGTTCCTCTCAAGGTTTCTTCCTAATGCCATCTCAGGGAGTTTTTCCTTGCCACCGTCGCCGCCACCCTTGGCTTGCTCATTAGAGAAATTTCATTCATTCGTCTCATTATTATTATCTGCACATTTTTCTCACACATCCACACTTCCAATTATTTTCTTTTCTATAATTATTATTATTATTATTATCTATTTTTTTATTATTATTATTATTATTATTATTATTTTATTTATTTATTTATTTATTTATTTATTTTTGTTAAATTTCTTAAATTTTTGTGAAGCTGCTTTGAGACAATGACCATTGTTAAAAGCGCTATATAAATAAAATTGAATTGAATTGAATTGAATTGAATACTTTGTCACCTACATGGTACAATCGTCCCGGTGGGTGTCGACGGCAATGTTGGATGGCGTAGCGGGTGTTGGATCGTTGGATGGCTGCGTTGGCAAGGCGCCATATCCGTCGACACCTGCGGACCAACTGTTGGGCCTCCGGTTCTTGGTGTTCGAACATCGGAGGTTGGAAACCATGGCACACCTCAAATGGGCTTAGCTTGGTGGCGGTGGAGACGTGAAGATTGTGTGAAAGCTCCGCCCAAGTGAGGTGGCGGGCCCAGGAGCGCTGACGATCTGCCACGAAACACCTCAGGTAGCGCACCAGTTGTTGGTTGGTCCGCTCCGTCTGACCATTGGTCTGAGGGTGGTAACCAGACGAGAGACTACAGGTGGAGTTGATCAGACGGCAGAAGGCTTTCCAGACCCGGGCAGTGAACTGGGGCCCTCTATCCGAGACGATGTCCTTGGGGAACCCATGCAGTCGGACTACGTGCTCTAGTATCAGCTCGGCTGTCTGTTTAGCTGACGGGAGTCCGGAAAGGGCCACCAGGTGCACAGCTTTGGAGAAACGATTCACAATGGTTAAAATGGTGTCCTTCCCCTCTGAAGCCGGCAGGCCCGTGATAAAGTCAACGGCAATTTGCGTCCAGGGCCTTCGGGGAACTGGGAGCGGATGGCGTTCCCCGGGTGTCGGTTGGTTTGCGTCCTTGGCCCGGGCGCACACTGGGCATGCCTGAACGAACTCATTAACGTCCTTGGCCATGGATGGCCACCAGAAGGCACGTCGGATAAACTGGAGGGTGCGTTGGGTGCCTGGATGTCCGGAGATGGGAGTGGAGTGGCCCCATTGGATAACCTCAGTTCTAAGGGTCTTTGGCACATAGAGCCGTCCAGGCGGCACACCTGCCGGTTCGTCCTCCGCAGTCTGTGCCTGGCGAACCCTGGTCTCCAGTTCCCAACGGAGTGGGGCGATTATTTTTGATGATGGCAGGACAGGTGCGGGGCTGTCCTCTTCATGTTGTCGCGAGAGGGCGTCGGCTTTGATGTTCTTGGACCCCGGGCGGTAGGACAGATGGAAATTATATTGCTCGAAGAACAATGCCCACCGCGCCTGTCGGGGGTTCAGCTGCTTAATGTTACGGATGGTGATGAGGTTCTGATGATCGGTCCAGATGAGGAATGATTCTCTGGCGCCCTGGAGCCAGTGTCGCCATTCTTCCAATGCCCACTTTATGGCTAGCAGTTCGCGGTCCCCTACCCCGTATCGCTGCTGAGTGGAATCAAATTTTTTGGAAAAGAAACTGCAAGGGTGCAGCTTCTGATCTGGACCTTGTTGTGAGAGCACAGCCCCGGCGCCCACATCCGAGGCGTCCACCTCCACAACGAACGGTTGGTCTGCATCCGGGTGAAGGAGAATGGGGGCGGTGGTGAATCGGTGGCAGAGTTCATGGAAGGCGGATATGGCCGTAGGGTTGAGCTGGAAGTGATGGGGCGAGAGTCGGGTCAGAGCGGTTAAGGGGGCCGCAACTGTACTGTAGCCCCGGATAAAGCGACGGTAGAAGTTCGCAAACCCGAGAAACCGTTGAAGCTGCTTGAGGGTCTTGGGTAGGGGCCAATGACGCACAGCTTCTAGTTTCTGCGGGTCCATGTTCACACCCTGGGGCGAGATAACAAAACCCAGGAATGTGGTGGAGTGCTCGTGAAAAGCACACTTTTCCAACTTGCAGTACAGTTGGTGGGCGATTAATCTCTTTAGTACCGCTCTGACGTGTTGAATGTGTTCGGTGAGGCTGTGTGAGTAGATGAGTATGTCGTCTAGGTAGACGAATACCCATCTGCCGAGCATGTCTCTGAGGGCGTCGTTAATAAACTGTTGGAAAGCTGCTGGTGCGTTGCAAAGTCCAAAAGGTATTACCAGGCTTTCGTAGTGTCCTGTGGGGGTGATGAAGGCCATTTTCCACTCATCGCCCTCTCTGATACGCACCAAGTTGTAGGCACTCCGGAGGTCCAACTTAGTGAAAATGGTGGCACCAGAGAGGGTGTCCAGGGCAGAGTTGGTAAGTGGCAAAGGATGTCGGTTCTTAATGGTTATGTTGTTGAGCCCCTGATAGTCGACACATGGGCGTAAGTCACCGCCTTTTTTCTTCACGAAGAAGAACCCCGCGGCGGCAGGCGATGAGGATGGTCGGATGGTGCCGTTTTCCTCCATCACCTGAGTCTCGGAGGTGGACAGGGAGTAGAGATGGCCGCGGGGAGGACTGGAACCCGGCTGAAGATCAATCGCCAGGTCGTAGGGGCGGTGAGGCAGTAGGTGAGTTGCCCATCGCTTACAAAATGCTTCAGCCAGGTCCTGATAGGCGGCAGGGATGGCGTTGGTGTCGACGTCGGGGGCCTCGGACTCCCTAGAGCACGTCCCAGCCGAGTTCTGAACAGGTCGGGCCCCATTGTAAGATCCTGTTTTGGGTCCAGGAAATAAGCGGATTGTGTTGGAGAAGCCACGGGTGTCCAAGTATGATTGGTGGTGATGAGATGGAGGTGAGGTGAAACTGGAGTGATTCTTGATGCTGACCAATGATGAGGGTGATGGGTTGAGTCTGGGTGGTAATGGGGCTGGAGGAGAGAGGTCGACCATCGACTGATGTGATTTGAACAGGCTGGGATAACGCTTCAAGCTCCACTTCCAGTCTTTTGGCATAAGATGAGTCAATGAAGTTACCTGCAGCACCGGAGTCGATGAATGCGGTACTTCTGACCCGTTTGTGGCCAAACTGGAGGTGTACCTGAACCATGAGACGAGAGACGCTAGGTGTGGTAGCAGAGAGGTGGAGATGGCCCGGTGAGCTGCTCCCAACGCTCACCGGGCTTGGGCGTTTCCCTGGAGACGTGGGCAGATGGCTCTGTGGCTCTGCCGACCCACAATAAGCACAAAGTCCTTCTCTAAAGAAGACGTTCTCGTTCTGCAGTGGTCAGGGATGCACACCCTAATTGCATGGGTTCCCCGGTTCCGGTGTCAACCACGGCAGTAAGTGGAGAACCAACATGTCCCTGGGTAGTGTAGGTAGCTGAATTCGATGGACGTGGAGTGGTGGGGGCGAAGGTGGGTGTTGGCGGCAGGGTTCTAGGGGCTGGCTTCGGACGAGAGAGGAGGCATTGGTCGATCCGAAGGGCGAGCTGGATCAGTCCCTCCAGTGTGGCAGGAAGCTCTCGCCCAACTAGTTCGTCCTTAATCCTCGAAGTCTAGGAGGTCCGGAGCGCTGAATCGCCCCAGGTGGTCTGAACGGCGAGAGTGCGGAACTCGGCGGTGTAGCGACTCACGGACGATCCTCCCTGCCGCAGGTGGTAAACTTTGGTGTCGGTCTCCACCTCGCCCGCAGGGTGCTCAAAAGTGAGCTGGAGTTGACGTGTGAACTCATTGTATGAGTGGGCGGTGTTTGTGTTTGCTTTGAGGACTGCCGTGGCCCACTCTGCTGCCTGCCCTGAGAGCAACGAAACGAGGAGAGCAATGCGCAGCCGATCAGTGGAGTACTTGTTGGAATTGAACTCGAACACCAGATCGAGCGCCGTCAAAAACACATTGCATCTCCCGTCCGTGCCATTCCATCTCTCTGGTAGTGATAAAAAGATGTCAGAAGAGGAGGGGGGAGGGGGATGCGGTGCCGCGGCCGGCGCGACGGGAGGCCGGCTAGCCACGCTAGCAACGGCCGCCCGAAGATCCGCGTTCTCCCACCAGAGCTCCGCAACCTCGCGGCGCAAGGCCGCAATGTCTTGAATGCCTCGGCGAAGAGTAGCGATCTCCTCGGTTAGCCTATTGACTAGCACTGCATGCCGATCCACCACGCCGCAGAGGCGTGCGTGATCCGCTGGGTTCACCGCAGTAGGCTCAGTCATTCTGTCATAGATGAACTAACCTCGGTGACCAGAAGACATAGCTTAGCGGTTAGCCCAATGTAGCGTGGATGGTGAACCCAAACGCGGTGAGAAGCGAGTGGATAGGATAACCACGCGATTTATTCTAAGGACTCTCCCGAAAGAGGAGCAAAGGAAAAACACAAATTTAACCTGCGTCCTAAAATAAACACTCAAAGATCAGAAAGTAAAACCCAAGAATTGGTGAGTACTCACAGTTTAGAAGACGGACAATCTGAACTGACATGGGCCGAAACTCAATGACTGAGCGTCGTACTGAGGTTTGTTTACTCCTCTTATACTTCCTGGTTCGCGACCGCATTACTTCTGGGTCCTAGTGCCGGTCGCGTATTTGGTGTGCATGACAAGAACAGTGTTCATTGTTCCAGTCACATTACAAGGAATCAGAATATTTCCTATGTTAAATCCTTAAAAATTATTCTAATTAAGCTATTTTAACACTCCTAGCATGTTCTCAGTCAGTTTCATAAGATGACTCACCTAAAAAGTTTTTCTCAAAGGTTTCAAATAAGCTAAGAATCTGTCAGCTGTAGAGACACATTTTTACCATAAGTTTAATTGACAATATCTTTATGAAAGTATATATTTAAATATCAAACATACAGTGTCAGAAGATACTAGGTTGCACACAATCGTTTTTTTTATAGGTTTTTTTTTTGGCATCAACTGATTGTTCCATGTAATATCTAAACACATCTCCTCTTTAGAAAACAGTGCAAGGTTTGCACCCAATTAGCCTGGACTGCTGTGCCTTAATTCTGAGATATCTGCCTAATGGATTTAAAAAGAGACTCAATCACTCCTTCATAATCTTTAATGGATGCATTGTTTGCATGTATCACTAACATCCTCTGGGTAAGAGATAGAACAATCATGGCCTATCTGCTGGCCTCGAGCGCCAGATACAATCAGTTGGCTCGCTATCACAGCCCATTCACATGAGCATGCTAAACTATTGAGCAGCTTTATTCCCCAGCTTTAATCACTGCCTGCAGAAAAGGAACAAACAATCCATTAGAGCGACAAAGCCGCTCTCAGCCATCATGAGTAAAAGAGTGATTGGAGTTTTAAGAGGGAGAGAGAGAAAGGGAGGAGAGGAAGGCACATGCAATCAAACACACACTCGTATGTAAATGATAGAAAGGATGACTAACACAGGAGTGGTGAATAAAAACACTGTTAATCGATCTGATGGAGCACAAACTTTCTGTCAATTAAACAATTAGACCTGCCTCGGCTTAAGATTGCCAACCTTTAGAACTCACTGTTCGCTGACGATCGGGTCAATATTTGGCCAGTTGTTGTCTAAGAGACCACTTATCCCCTTCGTTTTACCAGCAGGCCTTTGGGGATTTAATATCTAAAGCATCAATTCATCCCCGTCCAGTGACATGTTGAACGGCGCAAAAGGCTCCTCGAGCCGGGATTCCTCCGGCAGCCTAGGAAAATATCACTCAGCAAGCGATTGCCCAGTCGACTATGCTATTTGCTTTTCAATTAGGCCTCATTCATGTGGAGATAGAGCTTTTTTAAAGCATTCACCCGCTACTCTAAATGAGCTCAGCGTTTTCTGCTTGAATCTCCAATTCACTCTGAGCCATAAAATGATTACTTGTCCAAACAGGTGCGCCAATGGAAGTAAAAACACTGTGGGCATCATAAATAGCTTTCACCCAAATGGCTTGATCTGCCTGCTGAGCCATACAAGGACAGGATATGACACTTTGCACACAGTGTGCAGAGGATATTAGATAAAATATGTACACATACGCGTACACACACACACACACACACACACACACACACACAAACATCCTAGTAGCTTTTCAGACCTTTGGAACCCAGATCCCGTCAAAGAATGTCTCTCTCGTTTTCTTTCTCTCTCTCTCTCTTTCTCTCTCTCTCTCTCCCTCTATTTTTTTTTCTACTCCATTGACCATTTTCACTGTCCTGTTTCTGTGTTGGCTTTTTGGTTATAGGATTTGTGAACCATTACTCAATTCATGAGTGAAATCGATGCATCGTCTGTTGGTTTTGGCCACACTCTGCCAGTGCTCTGGGGCTGTTGAACCATGCAGGTGAGCATCTAGGGGGCACGGTGCACAACCGTTTATCACATTGTACCCTCTAGGCTTTTGCAATCATTAACGTCTGTTTACCTTCCGCTAAATGATAACCCATTTGAAGCTGAATCTGCCAATACGGCAGTCAAAGACAAGAGTGAGCCTGTGTTGGACATGCTGGTCGATGTGCTGGTTTGACAGGAAAAAGCACACATTTGGATTAAGGCCTATTGAAAAATCACGAGTGTTATTATAAAATGGTTTCAGTGATGAAGCACTGTATTATTGACTTCTCGTCATTAACAGGCATGTATTAATGGATAGTATTGAGTTGATTATTGAAAGTAACGACAAAAGACATTTTAAACCCAAGTAAAGAGTGCTTTTATGGTGTAAATTGTCCTATGTGCATTCCAGATGTAAAACTATATAATAAGTAAAACTATATAATATAACACTGATAAAGCCATTATAATATTTAATCAGCAATTTTGAGGTCATTAGTGGGGGTCAAAAATCTGAAAGAACTTTATTTTGCATTCTTTTCTAAAAAGTTTAATTACAAAAATATATGATCAACAACAATTTGAGTGAAAAGTAGACTTGTTGAAATATTTACATCAATTTCAGTTTATTTGTTAGTTTTATGTCTGCCTTTTTGATTTGTTAAAGTGTGCCCTCCAGACGTTTGTGTTAAACCATACATTTTAGCGAGAAATCAACATTTCAACTGAATATAAGAGATCAGGCATAAGGAAAAACTTTATTACATATATGCCTATATTTAAATGGACAATTAGAAGTTGTGCAGCATCTTGAATATTTAACATTAATACTGAACATTTAATTTAAATCTTTGTATTTATTTCTATTTCTTTTTAAATAAAAAATAGGAAATGCCAGTTTATTAATGTTGTCTCAGACTTTTGAACCCCACTGGAATTATTCATTAAAAAATAATATTTATCATTTTGGGTCAAATAAAGTCAAATTAATGGGCTGCATTAAGCAAAGCAAACAATTAAGGATATTTACATTTACTGGAACTGGGTTAAGAACCATTGGAAGCCTGGAAGGATAGTGCTGAACCATCAATAAAAAAATCATGAATTTTTCATGAATAATGATTCATGACATTGTCAGTAAAAAAAAAAAAAAAAATTTAAGTTAAAACCATAGCTATGTTTAACAGTGTCTCCCAACACACGCAGTATGACAAGAACTCACAGGAATTGTCATAGGAATAGTTGTGTGTCCAGAAAAAAAAAACTTATAAATTCAGAAAAGTTTCAGTTTTCAGTTTCAGGGAGCAGTGATTGGACAGTGATGGGTGTATCAGGGTAACAAGTGAATCACATGCAGCAATGATCATGCATAGTGGCCACTGTACAAGCCTCTGGAGGCAGTGATACAGTATGATCTGGGATTACTTCAGTTGGTCAGGTCGAGGCTCAGCAACGTTATGTGGCAATAAAATGAAGTCAGCTGATGACATGAATGTACTGAATGATCAGGTTATCACGTCCATGGAGCTTTCCTTTTCTTTAAGTAATATTGTGATATTAACTAATAAGGTCACTCTCAAAGTGTGACCCGGTAAATCAAATTACAAATTAAAAGTGAACTACAGACTATTTTTAGCAAATAAATGTTTATTAGCCTCATGTTATTAGCATGGATGCTAGTTAACCATCTTTTTTTGTTTTACTGCTAATTTGCTGCTGAAAATAAAATCAACTTGTTATTTGCAACCCACCATGTCATGACCTTCATTTGAATTTGAATGAATGTGTGTAATGTGTTTGTTGTTACTGTTGTTGTTTATTTAAATTTGATTTGTAAGCTTTTCAGCATGTCACCCATTGTAAATTTCAATCTTGTAAATCTTATATTTTTGATTAATAAATGTTTATATTTTTTCCGTTCATTTGGTGTTGATGAAACAAAGGATTTTCAAGGTTATGTAGCATTTTGTTGTTGTTTAAGGGCAGCATGTAAATGAGATGTTGTGCAATATTTCAATCCTAGATTTTAATAGGCATGTTTAATTAATGATATTGCAGACAAACTTTTAATATTAATAACAGTGTGCTAAATTATCTAAAATATAATATTTGTATATGTATTAGTCTATTTTGAGTGAAATTGATCATTTCTGCATATTAGAATTGGTTCATTGCTTTCCACTTTTTGCTCTTTTTTTATTTAAGAAATCACTCGATTTGGAAATGTGTATACGACATATTAAAACAATTAAACTATTCATTTAGTGTTGTTGGTATAAACATTCAACAAGTTATTATTAGGATGGCATGCATCTGTAAGTGTCAATCTAAATGCCAAATAATTCATCAAATTGTGAAATTGTTGGCCGGCAGTTACATATTATTATTTTCACTATATCATTGCCATAGCTACCACACTGAAAAAAGTAAACCATAGCTGTCATTCGTTTAATGTGTTTTTTCTCATTCCATTAGTTAAAAAAATATTAATTTGCTCTTTTAAACTAAAGTGTCTAATTTATGCTTATGGGTGAATCTTTTTTTTTTACTTTAGTTGAATGCTATTTACAGCAGGGAACCAAAGTGAAATATTTCATTTTGATCAAGGTACTTTTATTAGGTTGAGTGTGATTTGCGCATGCGCAGTCTTTAAACCGTAGTTTTGCCGGTATAATTTTATTTCCGCCTCAAACCGGAGCATGACGTTGAAACAAGTAAGGAAGGATATCAGAACCTGTATTTCAGTTACTGTTAGTTAAAGCTCCTGGTTAAACTTAATCTAATCCATTCACAAAGGACATTTCTGCTTCAAACCTAAGTTCGCCGTGTCACATGACCTCATGTGTCACATGACCTCATGACGCAGCATTATCACGGACTGAATCACGTTCTGCTGCGGCCCGGGTTTTTCAAAGAAAACTCCTTTAAACCAGGTAAGAAAGCAAACTCATGTCATTTCGTTGTTAAATGTTTCTCTTCTATGAGCAAATTCATGATTTATGTCAGGAACAACTACTTTGTAGATTGAGTTTTGTGTCTGTGTTTGCTCCTGTAGCTAAAACCACCTATATTACCTACATTAGCATTAGCTAACTAACGTGGTGATTTTCAAAAACACCGGAGTTTCTACAGTAAGTTGGTCATGAAATAACTTTAAAAGTAAACATAATCTTTATGCACTTTTGTGTTTACAGGTCTGTTAGCTTTTCTGAAAGGGCATTATTTTACCCATACTGCTTTCTATACTTTATACATACTGTAATTAAGATTTGCTAACATAAGAACTTGAGCCAGTCCAATTTTTGTTTAAGTATTTTTTAAAATAATTTTTTTAAGATCAGTAATGAGTTTCTGAGAATTATATCTGCTCCACTTCAAGCAAGATTACTGGTTTCCTTGGACAATCAACACTACAAACTAATTGAGATCATCAGAAACAAGGGAGGAACCATCAGAGAGAAGACCAGAGATATAATCTTCATCTTCAAGTTCTTGATCTGGTATGTACTCGCTCAATAAAGCAGAAATTAGCTTGGTGTCAAATGTCATCTTGTGAATGGATGCCACAGGACTTGAGCAAGGCATCCACATCAAGTTGGCTGTGATGCACTAAATTAAAACATAACTAGCAGAATAAAACTCTTTAGTTTAACTTGTTCACAGGTTAGTGTCTGCTGTCTGAATACAGGTTTCAATGTCTGCCATGTTCATTTTACAAGCCTAACATAACCAACAATACTATGTTTGTTTTTACATTCCCAGAGCCTGGAGGTGAATGTATGAAGAGAGGATCTCCTGAAATGTCTTATGGTGGTGTACAGTATATGAGTGGAAGATGTGGACCAATTTATTAAGCGCTGGTAAGCGTTTGTTCATGAAGCATTTCAACCTTAGGACTGAAAAATGTTACTGAATTGATAACTTAGCCTTGTTTAAAGGTCCAGGTGGCAGCTTGGTGGTGCTGGGGTTTGAACCTGTGAGCATCCAATCAGTATACCAACATCCAAAAACCATACAACTACCTCTGCCCCTTCATATGGACAAGTATGGTCTTTTTTTTATCATAGTATGTATTAACATTAGTTACATACATTCTCCTAAACCTTGTGAAAAGAATTCAAAGAAGAGCAGAAGCTGTTATGGCTGCAAAAGACCAACATCATACTAAACCCTATGAATTAAGAAGTGGATGTTACTCAAGTTTATATTAATACTTAAAATTATAAACTTTATCATTAATACATAATGTGTGTGTATATGTATGTCAGTTGTTTTGGCCTATTCATTGAGCTAATTACATTTAACTTGATGCACCATAATCCTAGGTGTTTTTTTCACTCATAGGGAGCATTAAGTGATTTTACATGCATACATCAGACACTGTTTTGCCAAATAGAGCAACTTGTCTAACAAATGTCATTTCTTTTATTAGGTTGTTCAGAAAGATGAAGCTCAGGCAGAACTTGTGAGGTGCACGATGGCCCTGTTTGTCCTCGGGTAGGAAGAGGACTGTCTTCAGCCTCCACAGGAAATCGGGATTGTGACTTATTGAGTTTCCATCAGTCGCACGTGAATGTTGCATGTTGTTTTGCCTCATGTTTGGAGACTAGCAGCATCACTGTGCTGAAAAACTGGAGAGCGATGGTATTAGTACTGAAATGTTTTTCAGACCAAGAAATGGGCAGGACCCTCCCCACCCACAGTTGAAAGTTATGGAACTGATCATTCTTGTTGAAATAGTGCTCTACCTTTATTATTTTTGATTACTCATTTTACTTTGACCATTTTGAAAAAGGAGATCTCTGCTGATTTTGTTTTAGGAACATTTTCTAGTTTTCTTTTCAGTCCTTTTAATAAATGTATGTTGCAAAGTTGAGTGTTACTTTTTGTAATTTTATGGAGTAATTTATTTTAGTCGCAGAGTATTTAGATTGGTTCTTCTTCAGCAAGTTTGACAAGAACAAAATGTACCCATTGCAAAATGTAATTTGTGCATAAATGCAGACATATATCTTTTTTTTTTTTTTTTTTTCCCCTCGCAATTTCAAATACAGTTAGCAGTGTTGAATGATTGTTGGTGTTTATACATTTAAAAAAAAATCTTGTTGTGTTAAAATTAAATGTTAACATTTTGGATGAGAAAATGTTGATTCCACAATAAATAATGTTTATATAAAGAAATGTGTTTTGAGTGTAAATCAATATGTAATTAAGTTTTTTAGGCTTTTATATTTAAATTATTAAATCTTTATTTGATGCAACTTAAAAAAGGTAATTTGCTCAAACATTCAAAAGTGGTTTATATCAAGTTTATAATTTCAGGTTTGATTTAGTAGAATATTTACATTAAGTAATATAGCCAATTTATTTATTTAGATTTAGAACAACTTTTAAATATTTGGTTTGTTTCACCTTCAGAAATTAGTTTACATGAATTTAAAAATTTTAAATTGGAGTAAATGGTTTATTTACATTACGTCAATGCTAAAATATTAGATGTGACAGATTACTTCAATTTTTTTAAGTTGAGCCAGTGCTATATTTTTTTCAGTGCACTGACCATCTTGACCAGCACTTCCAGGGAACCACAGTTTAGTCCTTCAGCCAGACCCTTAACTGACCTAACCATCAACATTTTAACAGGTGCTTCAGGTAAAAACATCAAGTGCATATGTCATAATGCACAATATGTAGAAAAGCTTTAAGACACCTGATCAACACACCCATTATTCTTCCCCAAACTGTTTGAAAGCTGCCAAGTGCATTGAATGTGTTTTTTAATGCCTTAGTATTAAAATGTACCTTCATGTGACCTACTGTAGGATGCCCAAACCTGTTTTGACATGACAGCTCCAATGTAGACATTGTGAGCTCCACGTAGACATGGTTTGCGAAGACATATTTTAATTCAACAACTTTAGGATGAATTGTAATACATTAATAGAATTACATTATACCTTGTTGAAAAAAGGATTAACCCATATTAGTTTACAATGTAGCTTTCTCTGAATTTAGAAGACTTATACTGTAGTATCTTCCAAAAATTTGGAAGATTGATGTCAACAGTGATTTTAAAGTCATGTAGCAGACCTGTGGCCATAATATGATAACAGTCATCCATTCCATATTGAAACAACTTTACCAGTGACCTTTCCAGATTCCCTCTGCATGATGAAGGTAAATGTCCATAAGTACTCTAGTATTGATCTCAACACAGACCTATTAAAAGCTGTTTTCCCAACTTGTGTTACAGATTATTAATTATTATCACAAACAAAAGAAGCAACAACCTTCTTCCATAAATGTAATTCAAAATGAGTCCTAATATTCTGTAAAGATCCATTTGAAATTCTCTCTCTTTTTCTCCTAAAAAAATATATTTTTTAAACACAATTCTTTCAACCAATCAGCCAAACAATCAGTCATTCAGTTCCTGTCATATGCATTATTTAGACATTTATTACTTAAATTATGAGCAGTGTATCCAAGATTTAATAAGATATCATTTATTACGCATTTTATACATTAAATATTTACATGCTTAATGCTGAACATTTACTACATCACCTATCAGAATTAAATTGTCCGTTTGTTGTTTGAACACATGCTCAAACACTGGAGCCATGGTATAATGCTTAAAAATGCAGTGTGTGTCTGCGTGCGTCTGATCCTACAAAAGGTATGACACGAAAAAAGTTTTCATGATGACTATGTACAGCATAGAAGTCCATCTGAATCCGTGCATAAATAAGTGTCCCCTTGTCCCGTGTTTACAGAGCCGTCCTCATAGTGGAGGACTCAGTGAGATGTCTGCGTCCTCCTCAATGTCCAGCTCTCTGTCTGAATCGTCTGAAACTTCCGACTCGAGCAGCGCGCGTGAAGACGGTGAGGAGCAGGACGATGACGAAGAGCGCGTGGGGTGCGGGTCCGAGCTCCGGGGTTCCGCGAGCGCGCAGCTTCTTTCCGAGTGCTCGCTGTCCAGCTCGCGCTTAGAGCCTTGGGGGTTCTCCTACAGAGAATAATAAAATAATAATTATAAATATATATATCAAATATCAGATCAACCTGTGCTGTATGTTTGCGCTATATTTCTGCAAAGTTTATAATAATAATAATAATAATAATAATAATAATAATAATAATAATAATAATTAACCTTTAATTTAAATTTTAACATTTAAAACCTGTTAAAATGTTGATAATGTTAATAATTGCCCTTTTGATTATTATTCCTATCTGTGTATTCACTGAACTGTTTATATGAATATTAATAATATTGAGTATTTAATTAATAATAACTTCAAGCCACTTATATATTACTTGTTCAATTTATTTTTATACAAGGTACAAACGCATTCATTCAAACATTTCTTCTAAAATGCCATTCTAATGAGAAATAATAGTTTTTACAGATGATAAATATATAAACGTTATCAGATTAAAAGCGAAAGAGCTTTCATTCGGGTTGTTTCCTCGTGACATGTAATGTGTAGAGTTATAAGTGTGAATGTTTCACTCTCTCACCTGTTTCAGTCGCCTCCATTTGGCCCTGCGGTTCTGAAACCATGTTTTTACCTGCAGGATGACAGGAACAAACCACTGGTAAACGACAAAAATACCAACATGGGTAAAAGAAGAATGTTCTAGTGAGTATTTTGAGTAATAAATAATTATACATATATAATAATCCTTTGTATCCTTAATAACAGGACAATTCAAGGAAATGATTGAGAATCACGGCTTTGGAGAAAAAGATTGTGCTTTTGTACTGGTGATCTTATTTTATAATTTTAGCGTCCTCTAATATCGAAGTAACACTATAAGGCGTGACTTTACATTATTCTTATTCTTATTATTATTATTATTATTGTTGTTGTTGTTGTTGTTGTTGTTGTATACCTGTCTCTCGCTCAGCTGGAGCATCTTGGCCAGTCGTTTCCTCTCCGGTGGTGAAAGATATTTCTGCGTCTCGAATTTTTTCTCCAGCTCCACAGTCTGATCATTAGAGAAACGCACCTGCCCTCCTTTTCGCTTGTGCAAAGGACGCTGAATGAACGGAGTCCATAACAAGGGCTTACCTGGACACAAACAAAAAGCGCAAACATGAGCAAATAGTTGAAAGTTAGGAAGGATTTCAGATCCAAGACAGCTTCAAATTTAACAAATATAAAATAAAAAATCATTCATTCACTTTTGCACCAAATAGAATCATTTAAATAGTGAAGATGCTAACAGTTGCCTATGGATCAAGACTTTTGGGACACGCTGTTATATAATTTTAAATAATCTAATAGAGGAGAAAAGATAAAAGAAGGGAAAGGTGAAAAAAGAAAGAAGGGAAGGAAGGAATGAAGGAAGAAAGGAATTAAGAAAAAATCTAAAAACGAGAAAAATTGTAGAGAAGAAAAAGGAAGTGAGAAAGAAAGAATTAAAACGTATTCAAACTTTATAAACTTTTTAATGTTCTTGTTTTTATTACATTTTCAATATTATATTATTATTGTATTATTATAATATTCATCATCATCACAATAATAATAATAATAATAATAATAATAATAATAATAATAATAATACATTGCGGATACCGGCCATATATAAACAATGCAGTTGCTTAAATTACTAATTTAAAATTAGTAAAATAAAATTAAAATTAATGTTGTTAATAATAATAATAATAATAATAATAATAATAATAATATACGCTACACAAATATTTCATGTTTCTGATTATAATTGCAATTTTAAGACGTTTTTAAAAACCCTGGTGTTTGATAAGAAACATACACACACACATACAGTATATATAGTGAGAATGTAATTCGTTCAATGTATGGCTTTAAATGTTAAAAGGTTTGGTGTCAAAATATTTATTTTTACCTTTATAAAAAAGTTACTGAATGTGTGTGTATTATTTATCTTTTCTTATCTTGTCTTTTCTGTTTCGGCTGAAGGTAGCAGGAAAATTCTGTTACAGACTCGTTGACAGAGCTGACATCCGCCGAAACTTTAGCTGTGAGAAGGCCAGGAGGACTTATGGCAAAATTTCCGCCAATGTGTTTCCTGTTGGTTTATCGGCTGAATAGTTTGAACATCCGTCCTTCATCCAGTCACCAAAAAATGCATAGGAAACTGATTTATGTTCCGCGAACAACTCATTTACATGGCTGCTGTAGTAGACTTAGGTCTGACCTGTCTCGGTTAGTTCGGTGAAGTGATCAGGATTTAGGCAGGATAAATTAATAAATTGGCGGGGACACACACGTTTGTCTTTCGTTTTAGAAATTATTTTTTTAATAGCATTCTAAACATGATGTAAGAATCAAATAGGTTATTATCAAATGTGCTGAATTTCTTTATCACGTTTCTAACATTTTAATGGTTTGTTTTGTTGTTAACACTGACAAGGATATTAACCCTGTATAGTCTTAGCATTGTGTAGACTACCCTTATCCCACGGGTCGAAAATGATCTGTCCTGACTAAGGCCATGAAAACAAAGAATGTTAATCGAATTTTATAACCTTAAGTCTATTTTGCATGAACAAACAACCTGTCACTTATCACACACTCTGAGGTCACTCTAGAGAAGGCTATCCAATTCTAATTTGAACATGTCATGGGGTTTTCTCTGCTGTTAGTGGTGAGTCATTTTTTCAGGGTAACTTTTGGCTCTATATTAAGAAGTTTAAATCAAGTCTCAAGGCGAGTTTGGAATGGAAAAGAAATCTTAAAACGCCCACTGCAATATCAACATTTTATTGTGATTTGATTGCTTTATTTGGTTCACAGATTGTTGGGTTCCTTAGTAGTGTTAATCTCCAGCTGTTTTGGTTATTTTAGTTGCTCTGAAGTCATGGCCACAGAAGGAAATAAACAATAATCAGAAAAAACGGATCCCGGCTATCAGAGGCCGAGTGTTTCCTGAATGTGTCTGTATTGAGGATGTCGATAAAAACAATCAGCAGTGCGCACGACTCCGCTCCGGAACACCCTGCACTGCTCCTGAAAGCACATTGGCTCCTATCAAGAGGCTCAAGACTTCCGCCATACACCGGAAAAGGCACTTAAAACCTCAGACCCAATCACAATGGTTTCACCCAAAGGTTGAGTCCCAAACCGCACAGGCTATGGTACACTGAGTAGTGTGCCAAAAATGTTCTTTATTATGATAACTCGTAAAAAAAATAGTATTTTAGTAACCTGGTATAAAAGTGGGTACATTTAGCTGAAGCCTTGATCAATGTATTTAAAAAGTACCTAAGTTCTATTATGATTGATCTCTTTTTTTGTTGTTGAGCACATTTATTTCCAAAACTGAAAAGTCTTATTTTTTTTCTTAGCTTTGTTCTTTCTTTAATAAAACGACATTTAATGGTCGTTAAACAGCAACAGACTATGACAGTGCAATGCATTTCCTGGAATTTCGAAATAAGAGACGATAGCTTCCTCTTTGGTCACTTTGGTCGAGGTGTATTAACCACACGAGCTGTTATTAAACATTAGCACAATACGCACGACATCTTTTAGACTTACTTTTTTTAAAAGTACTTTTCACATAGCCTCAGTAAACTTTCTAGCATAAAGCATTTAAGGAGATGTCATAATAATAATAATCATAATAATAATAACAGTCATAATGATTGTGACATCATTTTAATGCTTTTAGCTGGAGACACGAGTGGCCAATGAATTGAACACCCTAGGATAAAAGTTTAAGAACGAAAGTTGCACAATCTTAATACACAGTGTTAAAATAAACTCTACATTTGCGTAAAGATGTAGGCGCATAGAGATTTATGCCCCTTAAATAACTTTACAAATTCCCCGACTATGTGACACTTTTAACAAAACATACATGGCATATGAAATGGTCCTACAGTTCTCTGTGGCACCAAGATAAATAACAAATAATCACACATCATAAGGTGCTTAAGGGAATCACATATGGTTCTTTAATACTTTCCTATTTTGACGAATGGCACCGTGCATACACTGTCTCATTATCCTATACATCCTAGTCTCATCATTCTCTGTATCATAAACTAAAGATAATAAAAGTGTGTTATTGCTGACTTACCGAGAGGATCGTGTCTGATGAGGGCGTGTGAGTAGTCTCCGAGCAGCGCGCGGTGGAACGGGTACAGCGGGTTTCCGTATGCGGCTGCGGCGGCTGCGGCAAGCGCGGCGTGGTGCGGGTGCGGGTGCGGGCTATGATGTGGGTGTATCGGAGTCGGCTCGTACACCGCGCTCCGGTAAGGCGGCACCCAGCTGTTGAATGATGAGTTCGGTGAGGGTAAAGCCGGTATTGGTGCTGGCGCAGGGGCGAGCAGGGAGCATGAGCTCGGTGTGCCATCACTTCTGCCCAGGATGTCTTCAATGTAAAACGGAGTGGGCTGCGCGGGCTGAACCGGGGTCGGCGCGTACAGGGGAACGGGCCTGGCCGCGGACTGGTACTGCATGATTCAGTCGGTGTGTGTGTGTGTGTGTGTTAGAGAGAGTGTGTGTGTGAGTATCCGCTGATCAGAAAGTTAGTCACTGTTATGTTTGTTGTGTTTTTCCTTTATAAGTTGGTGAAACGCGTCACTCTCGATCCGCCGCCCACCGGAGTCACTCCCGTTCACCCTACATCGGATTAGTGATCTGAAGCAGAGCGAGGGAGGAGATACAGAGCTCCAGGATCGACTTCCGTCAGGTATATGTCCATCCTCTGATTGGTCCTTTAATGGAGAGGCAGAGCACCAGGGCTAAGTACACCTGCATCTATGATGAGCTGTAGCAGTACATTATTATTATTATTATTGTTGTTGTTATTATTATTATTATTATTATATAAACGATTATTATGTTGTTCCTATTATTATTATTATTATTATTATTATTATTATTATTATTATTATTAAATAGGGAAGTTGCCTATAGATACAGACTTATGGGAGACGCTGTGATATAATTAAAAGAAATCCTAATAGAGAAAGAAAGAAAGAAAGAAAGAAAGAAAGAAAGAAAGAAAGACAGAAAAATTTAAGTAGAAAGAAAGAAAGAAAGAGAGTACAAAAACAAAATTGTAGAAAAGAAAGTTAGAAAGAAAAATTTTTTATTAGTATTATTGCAGACAGTAGTATAAGGGTTCCTAGATTCTTCAAACTGTTCTTTGTATATTGAAGGTTCTTATCTTCTTTTAAAAAAGTTTTACTTTTTTACTTTAGTGATAGGAACTTTGATAGAAAGCATTGTTTTTTTAAATTCTTCCAAAATAACAACCAAACATTGTCCCCGTACCATATTCTACTGTACTGAATATATGATCCCTGTCCACTTTATTAGGAACGCCTGTACACCTATTGATTCATGTTATCTAATCAGCTCGCTCGCCAGATTTTTTTTTATTATTAACGATTTTTTGTAAATTCTCCAGATTGTTGTGTGTGAAATTCCCACGAGATTAACAGTTAACGAAGTGCGCAAATTATCCCATCTGGTACCAACTTTAATGTCATGACAGAAATCAGAGATCAGAGATCAGACATTTCCCCATTCTGATGTTTGATGTGAACATTAACTGAAGCTCTTAATCTGGATCTACAGGAATTTTGGATGGCTTGCATATTTATTGGCTGATTAGGTAACTGATGTGCGGATGTGTAAGTGTTGTTAAGTGGACGATTAGTGTGTATAATTCGGTAAACGCAGGACGTTTAATAACTTGAAAAGGAACCGTAGTTAAACTTAATTAATTTTTTAGCTGATTTAGCACTGGGACAGTAGAAGAAATTAATTGTTGACGAATAAAAACACGTTTTAATCTTTTTAAGCCCGTATAGCATAAAAAAGATAAATAAATAAAGTAACAAATAAATCTCTAAATTCATATGTATAATTACATTACTCTTGTATTTATTTCTGTACAAGAAAATGTTTATAATCCTAACCAGGAAAAGTTTCGAGCTGAGCACTAAAGGGACTGAATGTCTTGTTTTCTTTTAACTGATCAAAAATCAGATCAAATAAATCTACTACGAGCGAAAACCTAAACATTTAGGCATAAACATATAGCTACATAAATTGTTACAAATGTCAAAAACTGTCAGTTATATTGTAATAGTCAGATGATGATGATGATGATGATGATGATTATTATTATTATTATTATTATAGTAGTAATAATAATAATAATAATAATAATAATAATAATAGTAGTAGTAGTAGTAGTAATAGTAGAAGCTGTATTGTTGTAGTCTGCTGGGGTCCATGCATTGATTAACAATTACACACACAGGTTAACAAAAACACTATAATGGAGCACGACTAGATTTATCCCCCTACCTCCCCCCATCAGTGCGTTATCCAGTGGTTAAACTGACTACTTTGAGATTCAAGGACAGTACAGTAGTTGCTATCATCCATTCATGGCCTGACAAAGCGGTTTGTAAACAAAGTGTAGGTTTGATGAGGTCAAGAGAAACTCATCACACTGCTAATACTGTACACACAGGCACACACACACGCACGCCCGCACGTGCTGGACTTTCTGAAACTAAAAAGAAAAGAACACAGAACACAAAGAACACAAAATATGTATAGTGTAATAACATAGAAATATATGGCAAAAAAACGACCAAAAATTGAGCAAATAATTATCATCAATTAACCTCACGTTACTATTTGGTAACTGATTCACCGCAAAGAGTTCTCCTGCAACATAAGCTTGTAAGTAGTATATAAGCACTCAAAACATATGATAAAATATTCATTCATTCATTCGTTCAATCTCTTTTATGATTCACAATCTCGATTTTATGTCATGGTCAGGTGCTGTCAACATCAATCAATTTGCATTAACATTTAAACATGAAAGGAATAAACAGTCTCACTGAAAGTCCAGTCAACCAGTGATTAATGTGCTGTGGATTAACATTAACGGTCCTCTCCATTCTATCAGAAACGGACCCATTACATACTTTGAAATGCGGAAAAGGTAAAAGAACTGCGCTGTTATTACATCCTACATAAAAGAGTTAAGACGTCATTTAGGAAACAGAGTAAACTAACTCACGCCACTCAGTGGTGCTCACATGCAATCACAGAAAGCATAGCCTACACTGAAACACTTCAAACTGTAGGTACACTGAGATTGTAATGTTCGGGTAAACGTTTGATTAACTTTTTGTAACAACAACAACAACAATAATAATAATAATAATAATAATAATAATAATAATAATAATAATAAATACTGTAAACAGTCCACGTACAGTAGTGTGCCAATTCCTCAAAGTGTATAAAAAACATTTTACGTAATTTGTACAAATGGACTGTTTACGGTATATACAGTATTTTTAGATATTTTAATAATATTTTTATATTCTGCTTTTAATTGTATGTTTAATATATCGTTTGTATTTTCTATTCTTTTTATATCTATATTAATTTAATTTAATTTTAGTATTTTATTTTTGGCATCATTGGGGGACATCAAAGAAAGAATTTCATTGTACAGGGGAACATGTTTCTTTATTGTGCATATTACAGTAAAACCTGAAACTTAGTATAGTATAGTATAGTATAGTATAGTATAGTATAGTATAGTATAGTATAGTATAGTATAGTAAGTGTGGTGCTTGTGCCTTGCGATCGGTTGGCTCCTCGTCTTTTTCCCTGAGTTCCCTGAGAAAGATACATAAAAGAAAGGTTTTGTCTGTATATCGGTCAGAACTCATTCTTTCAATGATATCTTTACCTCAAATAAGTTTCTGTCTGTCTGTCCTACCAGATTTTGTCACAGCATCACGCAAAACTGGCTTGACAGAATTTAATGAAACTTTTGCCACTTGGACATCTGCCTGAAGTTTAAACTGCAAGCGATGTTACAAACAGTTATAATGCGGATTTAATAACCCACGTTAAAATATTATATACTTAATATTTTACTGGGATAAGTTCATATATGAACTTGCAGTTCTTATCTTTAGTTTTATGAATAGATAATATTGAATTTAATTGAAACCGTAAACCGAATTTCTTTTACCAACTAGATTAACTGACATTAATTATACACATCAAGTTTGTTTTAAATCGTGTACTATTTATAACTATACTATACTACTATGCTATACTAATTATAAGTAATAATTAATGAAATATCGTCAAACAGAATCACGTGACATTCACATTATTATTTCATTAATGTACACAGAAATTTAGTGTCATACTTGTTCTTATTATATTAGTCTATAATTTTGATATGCAGCTTGTGTGTCACTTCTAATTGTTTCCCCGAACATGCTCTATTGTGTTTCAAATCAACCCTCACTTCCTAACTCTGTAAATGACTTTTTATCAAGTGCCTTATACTAACATTGTCCAGTGAGTTGAATGATTAGGATAGACTATGCACACTCACCTAAATGAGGTGTTTATTAAGTAATCTAGAAACATTTCCAAATTCTTCATTGTGAAGCAATTAACAGCCAATTAACAGCAGTGAGCATAGAGACATTGAATTTAGACCATATGGCCCATCCCAGCATATTAATCATGCTTTCTAAGATATAACTGTGAAAATAAAAATAAAATAATAAAAATAATAAATAAAATAACAATAAATAAAAGAATCATTATCATCATCAAAAGCGAATCTTGTCTTTGTGAGACTGCTTTATCAGTAAAATGCAATACATTGTTATAGCAGCTGCTGTTCTGCGTGCGTCTCTGCATGTTCATATTGGACACACCCTATATTCTACTGTAATTAATTTACACTAAATGGCCTTAAATTTGTTGATACCTGACCATCACTAAACTTCCCAGTCCCGATTTAGTCTTTGTAAATAATCTCCACTCTACTGGGAACGCTTTCCCCTAGAATTGGAGCAGGTGATTGAGATTTGTGATCATCCAGTCACAGGAGCATCAGTGAGGCCAGACAGGAGGCCTGGTCCTGCATTTCAGTTCACCAGGACTTTGTGACTTTGTGAAAGACACTCCAGTTCCTTCGCAAACCATGCCTTCATGGACGTCACATGCTGGAACATGTTTGGGTCTCTTAGTTCCAGTCAAGGGAAATTGTAATGCTACAGAATACAAAGACATTCTGTATTAGGGAGGTTTTGGGAAGAAAATATGGGTGTGCTAGTTAGATGTCTAGATAATTTTGGCCAATCTCAGCAGTGTATCACACATACTAATTTAACATAGATTTTTCCTGATCTACCCCATATGTAGAGATGACTGTAGAGTTTGTTGGGGAGTTTTTTTTTTGTTGTAGGGAGACTCTCCAACCATCATTCACTCACTCATTGTCTATCTACTGGTAGACATAGGGCACGAGGCGGGGTACACATTGGTGCAGGGTGGCAATCTACATAACTCCAACGAGACGCACTTGATTAAAAAAAAGTGACCATATATAAATAAATGTATAAGTATGAAGACTGTAACTCCATTTCCATTACAATTTGAGTCAATTTGAGACGCACCCGGTGTCTCCACTATATGTTTCCGCCCCTAATATATCCGTGCTGGTTGGCTCACATTAGTTCCGCCCCTGTGTCAGAACCTGAGCTAAGCACAGCCATGTACCGCACCGCGCTCAGACGCTTGCAGCGATTCCAAAGCCACTCCTCGGCTCTGCAGCGCTGCGTCGCCGCTCAAACACACAGTCGGACGCCTGCGTTATCCCACAGCTGCTTCAGGATGGTAAGGTCATCTCTTTACATTGCTTAGATGCAACCTCGATTGTCCTGTACAGCTCCAGATGACCTTTTTCTATTACCTAGCCTCTAGCATAGGTGATATTAGCAACCATAACCGTTTTCGTACAACTTCCGCCTTTTGTGCTTCATATTGGCTAGTTTTAACCAATCCTGCGTTGAGGGAGTGCGGTTTATCCAATCGTGTCGCAGGGGGAACCCGGGATGGGCCAATCATCGTGTAGGGGGTGGGATTTGTCGAAAACGGATAGGGAAAAGATATATCATGTTAGCATAGAGTAAATGAAATAAATTGGCATGTTTGGGGGTTTTATTCGAGCCTCGTTTATTTTAATGAGTAATATATACATGAGTGCAAAAAATGTCAATTTGTTGCATGATATTCTTTAATAGAAATGTTTTGAAAAGTTTGAAACAAGGTCAAAGTCTGATTGCAGCTAATTGTGTAACTTTAGCAATAACACTGCTTTTATTCTCTTTCTGTTTTCCCAGTAGTAATCCTAAAACATTAATAATTTAATGTTTTTCAAATGTTGAAAATTTTATTCATTTTAAAAGAGCTCTTTTAAATAATAAGAGTGCCATTTACCATTTTAAAGATTCAATGCAAACTTGTATATCATATAAATGTTGAAAATCTTCAACAACTAAATCAAGATACTGATATTAACTTATTAATGTTATCAGGATCATGATATCGATATCGTATCACAGTATTGTCCAGCCATAATGGTCACTTGAATCTTAGGAGTTGAATTCAAACCTTATTCGTTATAAACAGGTGTATGTTTCTTAGTACTGTGGAACCTCAGCATACCAGTGCTCTTTGTTCTAACTTGCTGTTCATGAGAAAAGCGCAGACGTAGTAACGCACATGACCAGAATAGCACCAGTTGTACAGTTCCCGGTGTACACGTTTTGGCACACTGACTAAGTCTGTGCTCTTTGTGCCTCGTGCTGCCATCTGTTGGCGTGTAACAAAACTAATCTCGAAACTTTTTGATACCCCCTTGTATCTTAACTTATATAAGTAAGGAGTCCGTTGCCAAAGTGATTTCTTAGGTAAATAAAGTCTTACCGAATAGTGTGTTTTTTTCTTTCTTTCTCTCTCTCTCTGTAGGTGAGTATCTTGAAAGGTTTTGGTCAGAAGGTTTCAGAGATTTGTTACATCTCTACAACACAATCTCATTATCTCTCTGACTCTTAGGCGAGTTCGGAGTCTTACAGAATCGAAAAGGACACCTTCGGAGAGCTGAAGGTGCCGAGTGACAAATACTACGGAGCTCAAACCGTGCGATCGACCATGAACTTCAAAATTGGTGGAGTGACGGAGAGAATGCCGGTAAGACCTAAAACAGGGAGAACGTTGTGGAAAGTGTGTTTGTGTTTTGCTGAATAATGTACTGATAAGTGGCATGAGTTCCACAAGAATAAAATGTACAATACCGGTCAAAAGTTTCGACACACTCACTAATTCAATGTCTTTTGTTTGGTGATTTGTTTTCTACATTTTAAAATTACTGGAAGTTTTAAAACTATAAAATAAAACATATGGAATGCAACAACAACAAAAGTCAGTTGTTAAGACATGAAGGTAAAGAGCAGTATTGTCAAGTGCATTTGCAAAACCCATCAGTCACTATGATGAAACTGTCTCTCATGAACACTTTCCCAGGAAAGCAAGACCAAAACAACCCTCTGCTGCAGAGGAGACGTTGATTTAGAGTCACCAGCCTCAGAAATCAACAAGCAGCACCTCAGATTAGAGCCGTTATGAAGGATTTACAGAGCAGAAGTAGCAGAAACATCTCAATATCAACTGTTCAAATGAGATTATTGTACATTTTGGACACCTTCAGTATTGTTTTACAGTGTAGAAAGAAATAAACAGCAGGTAAGACCATGGAATTAGACGAGGTGTCCAAACTTCTGACTGGTATTGTAGATACACCAATAAACACTAAGTGATCAATAAACCATTTCATTTATTAATCATTTTCAGTCATATCCATATTTTTAGCAGTTTTTACTTGAACTTCAAACTGCATGATATACGTATAAAATCTTAATGTGCTTGTAAGTAAAAAAATAATGCTAAAACTGTTTGTCTGAAATAAGAGAAAAATTTAATCTTCCAAATGTCCAACAGTTTTAACTTTCATTTGTGAATTCTATAATGCTGAAATCAAATTATTATTGTTATTGAAAACAATATCTTATTTATTTATTTATTTATTTATTTATTAGAAATGGTCATTTCTGTACATAGATCATTTACTCAGTTTTAGGTCTTTTGAAGCAAATGAAAAAAATCCAAAACAACTGTATGTTTAAGTGATCAGTGGTGTTTGGCACAAAAGCATATTTAATGTTCTTTTCTCGCTGTATTCTGTCAACTCCTAAACGTTACCCTTACAGTAAGTCTCTCATTGATTATTTTGGCTAGAGGGGTTCTTAGAAAGAGCAAATGTATTTAAATATTTGTATTATGTGTGTGCTTTAGTAGTACATGTGTGTCAGGGTGTGATGTTCCCTTTAACTTCTATCCCTGACTGAATTTGTGTGTCTGTCTGTGTCTCTCTCTGTGTGTGTGTGTGTGTGTGTGTGTGTGTGTGTGTGTGTGTGTGTGTGTGTGTGTGTGTGATTCAGATCCAGGTGATTAAAGCGTTTGGCATTCTGAAGAGAGCAGCCGCTGAGGTGAATAAGGACTACGGCTTGGACACCAAGATCGCTGACGCTATCGTTCAGGCCGCAGATGAGGTACTGAAAAAGATGACAGGACATCATAACCCTGCGGAAGAGGCAGAAAATCAATTCAATAAATTTACATTGTTTTTATTGTGGGATTTATTTATTATTATTATTTTTTTATTACTTCTGATCTATGTCATATAAAATTCTAACAGTCTGCATTGTAGAAATGCATGATGTAAAAACTAGTGTTTTATTAAGTATGGAACTACAATTCTCGATTGAAGTCTCGATTCAGAGATCACGGCCTTAGTCGTTCACGTTAACCTAACTAATAATTATTTGCGAGTATCCTCGGCAAGTTTTTAATGACTTTTTTTTTCGTAGTGATATATAATTTTACGTGTTTTTATGCTAAACAAAATATTTAACTAATTTTGGTAACATAAATATCAACTTAAACTCCTTAACTAAATTTCCATCAAAAATTTGTACTGTAGAAAAAAATACAAAGCAACCATAGAGGAAAACGCAGCTTGTTGATAATGAATTATTGCTGTGTTTATCGTAAAGTACTGATACTAAAGAAAGTGACTGTGCATACCAAAGAAAATGCGCTTGCTTGAATTTCAGTACATATAAGGATAACATTGGTATTTTATATTCGAGCACAGCAGTACAGTACTGTATACGGGTTTATGTTTCATACTTTCTTTCTTTTTTTTTTTTTCATTTGTCTATTTTTATAGTTTAAACCCTTAATATGCCCCCAAAACATCATTATAAAGAAAAAGAAAAAAAGAATCAGTCGCTGTGCTTCTGTTTGAAAGATTTAAGAAATGATGAGGTATCTCGCGCACTCTGCAAACAGTGTATCCATGCTCCAGGTGTCTGCTGGGAAACTGGACGAGCACTTCCCCCTGGTGGTGTGGCAGACAGGCTCAGGAACGCAGACCAACATGAATGTCAATGAGGTGATCAGCAACCGGGCCATCGAGATCCTCGGGGGCAAACTGGGCAGCAAAGACCCCGTGCATCCCAACGACCACGTCAACAAGAGTCAGGTGGGCGGCCGTGTGAAAAGCCTCGCATCACATGATGTCACTCGGCTCAACCTTAATTCTGAACAGGTTTAATGCATAGAAGCAGCTTAGTGTGTATTTTAATTACTTGTTATTACCATTTTATTTAATATTTATTTGATTTTAGTTTTTCTTTTGCTTTGGCATTGTCGCATTATTATTGCATAATTATTGTTTTTTTATTTTATCGTTTTATTATATCTTTTTATTGCTGCACTCTGTGTATGAAAAGTGCTATATACAATACTGTGCAAAAATATTGAGCCCCCTCATTTCCGTCCCAAAGAGACTGTGTATTTTTAACGTAGTCTTGAGGAAAAGTTCTCAAGGCTTCCTGAAGGATTCTTTTCATTTTCACTTCGGTCCCGGTACCTGAGCATGTTCAGAGGAATGTCTTCTTTTGTTTGTTTTTGTTAAGCCACACAGTGACCTATGAATCATTCTAGATGACAGATGATCAGGCCGGTGATTAGTATACTGCTGATGCTGAGTGTTCGGAACAGACAAGAGGGGAAATGTGGTTGCTGCTGAGGTTGTTGCATAAACAATCTTAATTTAAATTGTATCTTTAGGCAATTTAACAGTAAAGGTTTGTTCAAATGTCTTTAATTTAATTTAAATCTAAATTAATATGAAGAAATGAGGGGTTTAAAAGTCTTTTGCACGGTGCTGTCTGTAATAATATTACATTACACCACCTTGGCCCTACAGAAGACTTTTTTTTATTTATTTATTTTTCCTTTTCGTAATGAATCTTATACATATGATATTCCTTTAAAATATCACTGAGTACTTATGCTAATGAACTTTTTAAGCGATTAAATTAAATAAATTTTATTATTTAAGAATACGATTGTGACTCACACTAGTATCAGGTTAATTAGTGCATGTGTGTCTGTCAAATGTTATGCAAAGAAACACTCTTTATGCCGATCAAATGTTAAATATTAACTCAAATATTAATATAAAATACTTTTTTTTTTTATATATATATATATATATATATCTCCTGATAATTTCTTTCAATTACTGGCTTTAAACAAGCATAAAGTTCCGTTTTGTTTGTGTGTGTGTTCATGTTTCAGAGCTCCAATGACACCTTCCCCACTGCCATGCACATTGCTGCAGCTAAAGAGGTTCACGAGGTGCTGCTGCCCGGCCTGAAGGAGCTCCACGACGCTCTCGCCGCCAAGGCCGATGAATTTAAGGACATCATCAAAATCGGTCGCACGCACACACAGGACGCTGTGCCTCTTTCACTTGGACAGGTAGAAAAAGGATGGGATTCATTTACAGAAGTGTTTTATAGAGTCTTATCACAAATTGATGAGAGTTTAAGGGAACTGTTAAACTGCTAAAGAGTTGATTGGTAAAGAGCTAGATCTACAGGAGAGAGCCAGCAGCAGTTAGGAGTTGAACATCTCTCTTTATGATGCAATATATTCCGGGATAGAACTGATTTCTTTAATAATAAGCAGCGGTCAAGTCAAACAGGGACTTTTGATGAAGGTGACTGAAGTCTGATCACGGCTCCGGCATACTGAGAGAAAACGTTCCACCTAGATGGTGTCCATGCACTAGTGAAACACTGGGATAAGTGCATTAGTGTAGCCGGGGATTATATAAATAAAAAAGATAGTTCCCACCCTCATAACTGAAAAAGGCTGAAGCCAAGATGAGGAGAGTTCTCAGTCAAAGGGGAGAAATTCGGGTGATTAATTATATTTCTTTGTTTTACCACAATTAAAAATTTTTGGTTGTATTTTAGGTTCCCTAATGGGTGCGTGTGTGTGTGTAGGAGTTTGGAGGCTATGTACAGCAGGTGAAATACAGTATTGAGCGAGTGAAGACGGCAATGCCCCGTGTGTACGAGCTGGCAGCAGGCGGCACCGCAGTTGGCACTGGATTGAACACTCGTATCGGTTTTGCTGAGAAAGTGGCTGACAGAGTTGCAGCTCTCACAGGTGACTCGCACGTGTATTATTTCACTCCTTTATTTCTTTTCTTTTTTGTTTAAATAAATGACTTATGGTAGCGCTCACCTAAACGTTTCAATAAGGGAAGCAAAGATGCCACCAGAGGTGGAAAGAGTAATAAAATTTAGTACTTAAGTAAAAGTACTGTTATTTTAGTGAACTTTTACTGAAGTACAAGTAAAGGTACCCATATAAAAATCTACTCAAGTAAAAGTAAAAAGGTGCCTCATTAAAAATTTACTCAGGGTAAAAGTTACTGAGTTACCTTTTTTTTTTTTTTTTTTTTTTTTTTTTTAAACAGCGGGGGAGGGATGGGGGATGGAACACCTTTGCATAATAAATCTGTTCCCTTTGTTGTGCTTGAAATCAAAGTGGTCGCTTAAATATGACCAGGGGTTTGCTTCATAAGAATTTGTTGGCATTTCACTTTCAGCTGTGTCTGCATCACTGGCATCTGTTTTGTCCGTCTCCATCTCCAATTTTCTTTCCTTCCCCGTTGTATTATTTGTATTATTTTTCCTTCATTTATTTTTTTACTCAGTAGCGAATATGATTTTAAAATGTAGTGAAGTACAGTACTTTAAACAAAACATACTTGAGTAAAAGTAAAATTACCGATTATAAAAACTACTTTAAAAAGTAGAAATGCACAAAAAATCTACTCAATTACAGTAATGCGAGTAAATGTAATTAGTTAATTTCCACCTCTGGATGCCGTTTGTATTCAGGGAAAACATCAGGACAGACTGATATTCTGCAAAAGGTACAGGGATTGAACTGCTGAGGACTGGGGTAAAGTCCTCAGAATGTTCTTTGATGAATCCCATTTCCGATTGTTTGGCGTATTCAGGGGAAAAAAAAAAAAAAAAAAATCTTGTCCGGAGAAGAGAAGGTGAGCGCTACCATCAGCCCTGTGTCATGCCAACAGTAAAGCATCATGAGACCATTCATGGCTGAGGACTCGCTCACAAACACAGCCATGAATAAAGAATGATACAAAAACATATCTGAAAGCAACTTCTGCCAACCATCCAAAAACAGTTTGGTGACGGAAAAAAAAACTCCAAGCCAGACTCATTCGGCCACGCCCGTGCACCGTTCAGTTCCCGTCGATCAGAGCAGTTTCGCTCCCTGCGATGTGGAATCATACTTGACGTGGCTGAACTCTTTGTGCAGTCCATGTGTGATTAGAACGCAGCTCAAGTTTCTGATCCTCATCTTTGTCTTATACAAAATTTAGTTCTGTATGAAGAACAGCTTGACATTTTGGCTGCAGTCTTTTGGTTTCTGAGTAAAATGAAAGTCATGTTGATTTGATGATACTTTATAATGTTGGATGCAATTTTTTCTTTTGTATTTAAAATGAAACGTGTAACTTCTCAAATATTCTCACTAAAGTGCTTCCTGGGTCAGCTTTCTATTTCTAAATATTGTTCAAGTGTGTCTGTAACGTATGCACAGTTTGTGTCAGATCAAATAGTGTATAAGAAAAACACATGGATTGTGATGATGTTGTGTGATCATACCCAGGCCTGCCCTTTGTGACCGCACCAAATAAGTTCGAGGCTCTGGCGGCCCACGACGCCCTGGTGGAGCTGAGCGGAGCTTTGAACACGGTGGCTGTCAGCATGATGAAGATCACCAACGATATCCGCTTCCTGGGCTCAGGACCTCGCTCGGGTCTCGGAGAGCTCATCCTGCCGGAGAACGAACCCGGCTCCAGCATCATGCCCGGTGAGTGGCAGGGGCCAAGAACCAATCATATCACAAGACTCAGGAAGCAGTATGCTTTGATATCAGTATCAAAGTGTCCTGACACTTTATGCTTTTATATCTTGTCTTATGAGAAGAAAAGGTGTTTATGATTAAAAAATTTTATTTAAAAAGAGAACATGCAGTAGGAGTGTTTAAATCCTGAACTCTGCTGTAGGACATCACCAGCTGATTTAGGTTTTTAAGACTATTACAATAATATAGGGCTGCACAATATATCGAAAAATTAACATTATCGCGATAATGGTATACGCAATATCTGTATCGCAAAGATTTGCGATAAATGAAATCGATGAGTGTATGGTTACACGTAAATATAAAGTAATGTTTGAAAGTAATTCATATTGTGTTGGCAGGTTTATAGTAACAGCAAACCAGAAATCAGAATATCTACTGAGGGGTTTAAGTCATTCATAGTGTTTTGAAGTCTAAATATTTGCAACTTCCTTGACATATAGTTTCTTTTAAGCCTGAATTAGATTTAATTACATCAGATGAATATCTATTACCTGTTTATTTTAGTATGATCATTACATATAAATGATTTTTAAAAAATAGCCAATAATAATAAAAAATGCATTTCTCTAGGGAAATGTTATATCGCAAGAAATATCGTTATCGCAATATTCAACAGCAATATTGCATATCGCATATTTTCCTAATATCGTGCAGCCCTACAATAATATTAAGCACTTTAAAAATCCTATACCGGAATTTTACAGATTTAGTTTTAAGAGTTTTTTTTTTTTTTTAAATCCAAAGAAACACTTGAAGCAAAAAAATTAGGTGGTCCGAATATTCATTATCCATACATATGTTTAATTTATTTATTTACTTCATTATTTTTATTTAATTTTTATTTTACTGTATTTTAAATGTTATTATTAAATATATATATAAATTATTTTATATATATATATATATATATATATATATATATATATATATATATAATTTTATTTAATATAATATTATTTTTATATAATATACATTATATAATATACAGAGGGTTAATATAAAATTTGTAACATCTGATCCTTTACCATATTTTGCTTCCTATCATTATTTACTTTTTTTTTGTTAGGGTGCCAGTATTTTTAGGTTATAATGAGCTGCGTATTTTGCTCAAGCAGGTCTGTTTCAAGCTCAGGCAGTACAACTGGTCTGGCTCCTCTTCTTCTTCTGGACACTTCTAAAGTTTCAAGTCTTCTTTTAGACACTCTGTGACCTTTGACCTCCACAGAATGCCGCACTGCTGCATTCCTCACAAGGCTCTCCGTTCACTTCATTGCATTTGTGACTCTGACTGCTGGCAATTTTATATTTCATGATCTAATCTACAAGGAGTGTTCAAGTCAAACCGGGACTTTTGATTGTGTTGAATAACACAGCACAGTTATGAGAGTAAAATCTGGCTTTATTTCTACACTAATGCACTTATACCGGTGTTTCACTAACACTTGGATACCATCAAGGTGGAAACGTTTCTCAGTACGCCAGAGCCATAATCGGACTTTGTGCTTCACGTCATCACAGATGAAACGCTCGTCTTCCAGGAACTCCTTTTAATGGGGGAGAAAAAACAGCCTGGTTCGATCCACAGAAGGATTGTATTTAGAAATAATGTAGTTTTTGTGTTCTGTTATTCTGCATAATCTAAACTCCTAATAATAAAACTCAATCTTTCTGATAATACAGGTATTAATAAAAAAAAAAATTTGTGTGTGTGTGAACCAGGTAAAGTGAATCCTACTCAGTGTGAGGCCATGACCATGGTGGCTGCTCAAGTGATGGGGAACCACGTCGCCGTCACCGTCGGAGGAAGCAACGGACACTTCGAGCTCAACGTGTTCAAGCCAATGATCGTTCGTATCTTCTTTCACCACAAACTCTGTGCTGCTCATTTCTGTAACCATGTTACTTTTACTACACAGTAGGACTGCACTGGATATTCAATTTATTTAATTTTTTTAATTTGAGATATGGTAGTGTCTGTATGGTACAATAGTTCAAATTATGGATGCATAGCGAAGTTCGTGATATTTTGCCCTGTACTGATCTTTATTATGCCTTTATTGTCAGGGAAACAAAGAAATCTTTATTATAAAAGTACACTGAACTGTTTTTAAGCCCTTCATCACACTATGAAATAACCTTTTAATATAGCCACCTTTCACATGAAAGATTCTTTTTCTGAACAGTAACTGTTTCAAAAGCACTTTCGACCTGCTCTAGGGCTACATACTCAATAAGAAGAACTTTCGTGTAGCCCCTCAAAAAGCTTTCTGTGAAGCTTCAATTACATTTAATGTGGTGAGATGCAAAAGCAATTAGAAAATATAAAACTCTTGCTTATAGTACTTCTTCTTGATACACACTCGCGCTTACAAGTTTGGAATCACTTTCTATCTCCATGGTCTTTCATGATTCTTATTTCCTTCTACACTGCAAAGCAATACTGAAGGTGCCCAAAATGTACAATAATCTCCTTTGAACAGTTGATACTGAGATGTTTATGCTACTTATGATCTGTAAATCCTTCATTACGGCTCTAATCTGGCGTAAGGTTTGTTAATTGGTGATTTCTGAAGCTGGTGACTCTAAATGAACGTCTCCCATGCAGCAGGATGTAAGTTTTGGTCTTGATTTCCTGGGAAGGTCTTCATGAGAGACAGTTTCATCATGGAGCTTGATGGGTTTTGCAAATGCATTTCACACAACACTGTTCTTGCACAAACTATTCCAGAAAGGCTGACCTCATTCCATGTGTTCTTTCATAGTTTTGAAATACCTGGTATTTTTATATGATGTAGAAAATAAAGCATTAAACAAAATCTAAGAAGTTTATACGTGATCCCAAACTTTTGAGTGCTAGTGTATTTACTTATACATTCCTTACAAACTGAATATTCCTGATCTTCCTCTGAGACGGAGTAAACTTGCACAGCCAACATTATTATTATATTATTGTTACTCTTCACTTGAATTTGTTCTGAGTGAGTAAGACCTAAAGAGAAAAGATCTCCTCATTGAATTTTCCAGCAAGTTAGTGGGGTTGCCTGCTACAGCACCTAAGATGCTATTAACATATACATGATGATAACCATATAAGGGGTGGAAAGAGCAAATATCCTCTACCAAGGGGCAACTGTTGAGTCATTTATCGATATGATTTAAATGTTTCTCGAATAACGTGACATTCAAAGCTTTAAGATGAGCAAAATTCTATAATTAAAGGTTGAATTAGGAAAATCAGACGATGCTTGTTTGAATTCTGTTTGAAGATTTATGTCTTTATGTGCTGCAGAAGTCCATTATATGGTTTATATCTACACATTTTAGGTGTGTCATCCTCGAGAATGTAACTTTGTCGATATTTCTTTGCTTTATCTCCGTCTCCCTGGACAGATTAAGAACGTGCTGAACTCCGCCCGGTTGCTAGGCGATGCCTCAGTTTCTTTCACGAAAAACTGCGTGGTTGGAATCCAGGCCAACACGGATCGGATAAACAAACTGATGAACGAGTCTCTGATGCTCGTCACCGCTCTCAACCCACACATAGGCAAGTAGATTTTCATCACGCTGCCACCAGAGGGCGCTCCTTCACAAGGTTTAGCTAAATTGACTGTGTGTTCTAAATTGACCTTCATATTGAGTGTTTTGCTAAATGTATTTGTTTCCTCATTTATTCCTATGTTCACCGGTGTAGCATTCTATAAGACCTGACCACATATGCTTATTGCAAATCTAATTTCAGATTTTGTCCACCATTGCTGTTATAATAACGGGAGGGTTTCCACCTGATTTTACGATCATTCAGATAGTATTAGTAAGGTCAAGCCCTGATTTTTTGGGTATCCAGTTGGTGTTTCAGCGCATCCCAGAGGTGCTCAGTGGGGTTGAGGTCCAGCCTTGACAAACCATGTCATTCTGGAGCTTGTTTTATGGAACAGGTTTGGTCCTCTTCGTTCCAGTGAAACGAAGTACAGCAGACATACATCTATTCTTCTAACTTTGTGGCAACAGTTTGATTAAATTTAATTACATTTTATTTGTGTAGCGCTTTCAACGATGGTCATTGTCACAAAACAGCTTTACAGATCCAAAAAAAAGTTATTGAAATGTGTATGAAAAGTGAAAAATGTATACGAATCAAAATGTTCAGATTGTCCCGGGTGAGCAAGCCGAGGGTGACGGTGGCAAGGGAAAAACTCCCCGAGATGGCAATAAGAAGAAATCTTGAGAGGAATCAGACTCAACAGGGAGCCCATCCTCATTTGGTGGTTATGGATAGCAGGAATTGTTTTGCAGTCATACTGTGTGTTAAGCAGCTGAAAGTTCAATATAAGTTTTTGTGTAAATATGGAGTCCAGTTTATTATTGTTGGAGGCTCGGGTACAAAACTGTAGGAAACTAACTAACTAAACCATAAGTTTGGAGAAGAACCATAAATGAAGAAGAGCGACTTAAAAATGATCTGCACTCTTGCTGTAAGATTTATTTAAAACTTTTAGAAAAGACGAATACGAGCCTCTGAGTGGCGCAGTGGTAAAGCGCGAGGTTTACAGCCAATCAGGGGCGACCACGCAAGCGGAAGGAGCGGATAGCGCTGTCCTCCAAGTGTCTTACACTGCCTCCGATGGTGCGTGAGCGAGCAGTTCGAAAAGATCCGGTCGGCTGGCGTCACGTGGTTCGGAGGAAACGCGTGATGGTCTTCGTGTTGACTGACTGGTAATAGTAGCCTTAATGTGGGAGCGCCCCTAGTGATGGGGAGGAATTGATTACAACTAAAATTAGGGAGAAAATCTGGAGGGGAAATGTAGTAAATAAATAAATCTATAAATAATAAAAAACAAATAAAATTTTTCGACATAATCTCCTTGCTTTTCAGTGCACTTTGTCCATCTGTCAGCAAACTTTCGTATTCCCCTCATTTAAAAAAATGTTTGTCTGAGCTGCGAGCCACGCCTTCACGTCTGTCTTCACTTTCTCGTCAGAAGTGAACCTTCGTCCTCGTAGAGCTGCTTTCAGGGGACCGAACAGGTGAAAGTCTGGATCGGAATCAGGACTAAAGGAAGGATGCTTAAACACTCCAAAACAAAGTGTTTGCAGAGTTTCGACCATATGGGCAGAAGTGTGCGGACATGTAAGATCACTACGCCCTCGGATGTCAGTCCTGTGTGTTTAATCAGAAGTTTAAGCTTCAGCTCTTCAATAAGCGACTCACTGTAACTGGCACTTGAGAATCCCAGAAAACTGAAAGCGTTTAATTTTTCGGCTGTTTCCGTTCCAGACTCTGACATTTACCTTCAGGCGCATCCGTGTCTCCTCACCAGTAATGATTCTCTTCAAGAAACTTTCAACTTTCCGTTGAGTATCGCTTCAAATTTTGTTTTCAAATATCCAATCCAATGACTTCCATTTTTATGTAGTAGCAACATTGTGTGCTACTTATTCTGAGCAACAGTAGCTGCAGGATTAGTGACCTCAGCCAAGTCCCAGTTGATTTACTGGTAGCACCAACTTTTCGTTGGATTAATTAGTGTCCATGGACGGTAGACTATTTTTCGCAAATCTGGGGCACACATGAGCAATGCGAAAGTGTTCGGTCACCCCTGTTGCTAATGTAACACACAAACCCAATATAGTTTCAAACAGAAAGTTCAGTCAAATTCTATAAACTGAAACTGTCATATGAAGTCATTCTACACCTAAACAGCGCAACCGTGTATTAAAGGCAGTCGAATGATCTCATAACTGAACAGAGGGGGCGGTCTGTGGCCCAACCCATCATTCACTTTCACTGTCACCCTGCACTTAAACACCCAGTCACGCCTCCAGTCCTTTTAACTTTTCTAATGATGATGTCAATCACACCAAGTATTTATTTCTCACTATTCAAAAGATCTCGACGCCCATTGGGAGCAGTAAAAAAAGTTTTCTCTTTTTTTTTTTTTTTTTTTTTCAGTCTGAAAGCAGTAGTCAAAAATCTGTGGAAAAGACTTCACAAGGTGAAATATTGACATGGCGTACTATATAAATAAAACTACGGACGTGCTGTCCTGAGCCGAAATATGATTCTCTCGTGCACACATCCCACTCACAAGTAAAAGTTCTACTGTTTTAAAGTTTGCTGACTCCCGAAAGGGGAGAAACTCCGACTTGGATGTTTGGTTCGAGTGTCACTAAAAAGAGGTAAAAATCGAATAGTTTAAGAGCCTGAGCCTGCTGGTTAATAAGGTTTCTTACTTTGATGATTGATGGAAAGGCTAGTTGAGTTAATAGGGCACATTTCCTGTTTGTTTCAATGAAAGGTACAGTCATGGGGGAAAAAGAAAGTACACCCTCCTTCCATCCTTTTTTATTTATCAAGGCCTAAATGACCATCATAAGTCATCTGGTCCTAACCAACGTTTATTAAAAAATGACATCAGGTTACAACAAAGAATTTAATATTTTAGTCTTTTTGTTAGATTTTTTTTATTTTTTAACCAGGTGGGAAAAGATAAGTACGCCCCATAATACAGTTTCATGTAGAACCACCATTAGCAAGGATAGAAGTAAATGCTTTCGGTTGAAGCTTATCAGTTACAATCCATTTTAGAGAAGCTACGCTTTGGGGCACTCATCTTTCAACACTGATATTACAGGACATTATTTTATAAATATAATTTAAACAATTAGTTAGTACGCCTAGTATTTGTCATTTCTCACTGTAGAATACTCAGTTTCAAAGTGTTTGGAGATGGCCTTTAAAATTTCAGAGATTGATAAGCAGCAGTAGATTCTTCCCTAAAGTCATGTCTGATGTCTCTTATTCTTGGCCTGATGCAAACAAATATTGAAGTTCTTCACAGAATCAAACTGCGAAAGGTTATGCGTTTATAGAGGTTGTCACATTTATGAGTGGTTGGTGGTTTATAGAGGTGATGCGTTCAGATAGTCAGCTGACTTCATTTTATTGCTACATAACGTTGCAGAGCCTAGACCTGAGCAACTTCAAGCAACTCCAGATCGTAACACAGCCTCCAGAGCCTTGTACAGTGAGCACTATACATGATGGGTGCATCGCTTTATGCGCTTTCCTTCTTATCCTGACGTGTCCAATCACTCTGGAAGAGGATCTGTCAGGATTCATCAGACCACATGACCATTTTTTCCATTACTCCAAAGACTAATCTTTATGCTCCCTAGCAAACTGGAGACTTTTTTTTTTTTTTTTTTTTTCCCTCTACTTTCTCTTCTCTCTTCATTTTACTCAATACTGACCAATATTTTCTATGAGCCCAGGATGCGTCTTCCAACATGGTTACTTACTGCGTCAGTTAGCGTTAAAAGATTTTGTTGCCAGCTGAGACGTATGAAGCACTTTTCTCGCCAAGCAGCGTATTACATTTCAGTTGATTTTCATATTAATAATTCTGTGGATTCACATAAAACAGTAAAATATAACAGTATGTCAGAATAGTGGGCTGAACTTCTGAGACTAGGATGCAGTGTTTGTGTTAAATCGGAGCGGCTAATATTCACTTAGTCTAGCAGGCCTTCACACTTACTAAGGACCTTCATCAGACTTGCAAATCCAGAAGTGACACATTGCCTATTCTTGGCATAGCCCAGCCAATCAGCCGTTAGTTCTGTCCCAGAACAGCTGTCGAGAGCCTTTGAGAATCTTAACACACACTCTTGAAACATCCGGCACGGTTAGCTGGCGTGGCGTAGAACACTGGTGTCCAATCGTATACACGAAGGGCTGATGGGGCTGCAGGTTGTTTTTGTTCCAGTCAAGCAGAAATCGCAGCTGTTTCCACCAGTTTAATCGCTTGATCCTGGCCATCAGTCGACTAACAGGTGCTTGGATGGACGAAAAAGCCTGCCATTTAGATGAGACCAGGACTTAGCAGATGAGACTGGACACTTTTTTTAATGTAGAGATCAGTTTTTGGACATGACTTTTCCAGCCATTGAACGCAGGACATGAACTCAAACCCGATTACTTTCTAGTGGAGTAATTGGATTCAGGAGCAAGCCGGCTTTAATGAGATAATGAGTATTTACTCTTGTGTGGAAGAGAAGTTTACCAGGGCTTAGGTTAGAGGGCTGTTACTGCTGGCTGAGTTAAACTGTGTAGGTATAGACAGTAATGTGAACAAGAACAGAAAGCCTAGACTGGATTGTTTATTTAAAAATGTTTAAACTAGCAAAATCAACTTTAAACCTATGAAATCTAATTTAGTCACAGCACTTATGATTATGATTTTTGCCCCTTTGTTACACCAAGAACCAAAAACCTATAATTTTGATCAAACTATGATAAAAACAACACCCTATCTGGATCTAAATGGGGCAAAATAATGAAAATGTGAATAAAGATAGGTGCCTATAGTGTAATATTACATTTAATACATGAATGAGGAAAAAGGAGAGATGTCTATAGAGCTGCTCTGTATCCAGAGAAGTGAAGCACATGTAAATTGCTGTAATCAGCAACGTGTAGAGCCATGATCTCTGTGCAGACTGCAAAAATCTTAGACAGAACTAAAGAGCCGATCTCTTACGAGGTCTCAAAATCATTGGGATTAAAAGCTTGGCGACTCCAGGGTCTTTCAATTGTGCTAGTTTTGATGAAACTCCTCTTGTATATTAATGTTTCAATGTGGAAAAGGCTTTGTTTTTCTTCTCTTTCTTTTGTGTAACTGAAGGTGGCTGTGCTTTGTTTTCCAGATTTATTTTAAAAATCCATTTATCGAAAGGGTTGTGTATTTATCACATGCATGTTTTCTGTCTTTCTCTCTTTGTCAGGTTATGACAAAGCTGCTACCATCGCTAAAACTGCACACAAAGAGGGTTCAACATTAAAAGCAGTCGCCATCAAGCTGGGCTATCTGACGGAGGAGCAGTTCGAACAGTGGGTCCGTCCCCAGGACATGCTCGGCCCCAAGTAAATTGTTCCTGTTCCAAAGTGCGGAAATGCTTCAGTGAGAACGGTCTTTGTAAAATAAAACACTTTTCTTTAAGTCCAGGAATGTTTATTGAGTTTACCAGCATTTAAGTATATTTAAAAAGTATTTACAGTATCCCAGCACATTGATGGATCCATACGACCAAGCAAGATGACAAATTGTGGGGAGTCTTTCCGATTCGCTTAAAACATCAGGCGTCTGTGAAATTTTCCAAACAATAGCTGAAAATCGAAATGGATCAAATATGAGCAGTATAAGAAAAAGCACTCTATTTCATGGTCTCATTTGGGATGAGATGAATTGTTATTAATCCCAAGGGAAATTGGGGAAATATAATGCATTTTAACATTTTATTTCCAGCTTCCTTGGTTTTCTATGTTCAATGTACATCATCATGAGGAAAAAAAAACGCACTTATTCAATAAAGATAAATGTCCTCTCAGACAGTATGCCAAAACTTTAACTTTGTTTGGAAGCACTTATTTGTAGTTTTGTGTATCGTCAGTATTGTGTCTTGTCCTGTGAGTTATAACATTAAAATATGGTCTTCTACAGTCCTGCTGTAAAAAGCAAAAATGGATTTACAGTCTATGATTATTAGCTTTTACAGACAGAAATCCCACACTTCTTGAACCTGTTTTGATATTGGTCTTGCAATACATAATGTGATGTGGCCACTAGTGTTTGATTTAATATCACCATGACCAGAGTGATGATAAAGTTCAGTCAGTATCATAAAGAGGATGTCCTGCTATCATATTGGTCTTAAATCCAAAACAGGCAGACAGCATCTACTGTGTAATTTCAAAATATCCTTATTACTTCAAGCTTAGGTTTCTGTTTATTGATTGAGTCCCTGCTTTACGCATTAGCTTGGATCAATGACAAAAAAAAAAGATTGAGTATTTTTCTTTTTTTGCTAGTTTAATACAAATACAGTGGTGTGAAAAACTATTTGCCCCCTTCCTGATTTCTTATTCTTTTGCATGTTTGTCACACTTAAATGTTTCTGCTCATCAAAAACCGTTAACTATTAGTCAAAGATATCATAATTGAACACAAAATGCAGTTTTTAAATGAAGGTTTACGTTATTAAGGGAGGAAAAAAAAAACTCCAAATCTACATGGCCCTGTGTGAAAAAGTGATTTCAATTTCTGTAGTCACCCCCAGGCCTGATTACTGCCACACCTGTTTCAATCAAGAAATCACTTAAATAGGAGCTACCTGACACAGAGAAGTAGACCAAAAGCACCTCAAAAGCTAGACAGCATGCCAAGATCCAAAGAAATTCAGGAACAAATGAGAACAAAAGTAATTGAGATCTATCAGTCTGGTAAAGGTTATAAAGCCATTTCTAAAGCTTTGGGACTCCAGCGAACCACAGTGAGAGCCATTATCCACAAATGGCAAAAACATGGAACAGTGGTGAACCTTCCCAGGAGTGGCCGGCCGACCAAAATTATCCCAAGAGCGCAGTGACAACTCATCTGAGAGGCCACAAAAGACCCCAGGACAACATCTAAAGTACTGCAGGCCTCACTTGCCTCAATTAAGGTCAGTGTTCACGACTCCACCATAAGAAAGAGACTGGGCAAAAACGGCCTGCATGGCGCAAACCACTTTTAAGCAGAAAGAACATTAAGGCTCGTCTCAATTTTGCTAAAAAACATCTCAATGATTGCCAAGACTTTTGGGAAAATACCTTGTGGACCGACGAGACAAAAGTTGAACTTTTTGGAAGGTGCGTGTCCCGTTACATCTGGCGTAAAAGTAACACAGCATTTCAGAAAAAGAACATCATACCAACAGTAAAATATGGTGGTGGTAGTGTGATGGTCTGGGGTTGTTTTGCTGCGTCAGGACCTGGAAGGCTTGCTGTGATAGATGGAACCATGAATTCTACTGTCTACCAAAAAAATCCTGAAGGAGAATGTCCGGCCATCTGTTCGTCAACTCAAGCTGAAGCGATCTTGGGTGCTGCAGCAGGACGATGACCCAAAACACACCAGCAAATCCACCTCTGAATGGCTGAAGAAAAACAAAATTAAGACTTTGGAGTGGCCTAGTCAAAGTCCTGACCTGAATCCTACTGAGATGTTGTGGCATGACCTTAAAAAGGCGGTTCATGCTAGAAAACCCTCAAATAAAGCTGAATTACAACAATTCTGCAAAGATGAGTGGGCCAAAATTCCTCCAGAGCGCTGTAAAAGACTTGTTGCAAGTTATCGCAAACGCTTGATTGCAGTTATTGCTGCTAAGGGTGGCCCAACCAGTTATTAGGTTCAGGGGGCAATTACTTTTTCACACAGGGCCATGTAGATTTGGATTTTTTTTTCTCCCTAAATAATAAAACCCCTCATTTAAAAACTGCATTTTGTGTTTACTTGTGTTATCTTTGACTAATAGTTAAATGTGTTTGATGATCAGAAACATTTTGTGTGACAAACATGCAAAAGAATAAGAAATCAGGAGGGGGCAAATAGTTTTTCACACCACTGTATTTTCACTGTATAACCTGACATGGAGGAATGCTTTTTCATAGAACCCATTAAAAAGTTTGGTCAAGCTTTTATTATAATCATATATATATAAAGTAATAATCTTGTCTGACCCACAGTAAAGAAAAGACAGAGGATCTGTTCAGAAAGGATGGATAATAGCACATATCTGTTCGGTAGTGCTTCCGTGCAATCTGACTTTTACTAATACTTGAGTTACGAAAAAAGAAAATGCTCATACATACGTGTACTTAATATTATGATATAAATTAAATGAAGGTGTGCGCACTGCTACTTCAGACAGTCCATGGTTCATTTATTCACCTACATTTTAAATGAAAACCTTAGAGATCAGTTGACTTTAAAATATGGTGCAATAGAAGCATTACATAGTCCTATACTGCTGTGGTGTACCCCATGGTCCAGCCTCAGGCCCTCTTATGTTAACTCATACAGTTTTTACTGTTATCGCACTACCACTGGACACACATACCTAATAACGTTTGCAATATTAAATATTTATTACAATATTTATTTGCCTTTCATAACCCCATGTGAGGTAACGCATCAAGTGGTACATAAAATTCTGCCTGTTTGGCACATAAAATGTTTTATTAGTAATTATGCTCAAAAAAAAAAGAAACACTTAATACAACCCACACACGGGATAGTGTTGTATCTTAAAGAACTGATGCTGGCTTTTATTTTCCCTCCTGCAGAAAACCTGTTAGTAATTTGAGGACTATAATGTGGCGAGTCGCCATAGCCACAAGCTGTACTGCTGTTTTTTTTCCTCCAATAGAGAGCCGGTCCTCCTGTGGTACTTGAACATGAAAGATTACATTTGGTAGTATAATGTGACCAGCTCTTTTGCTGCAATTTCTTTTTCCATGAAGTAGTTTATGGAGTAAATTATTTGGAAATCACTCGGGCAAAAAGATTCTGTAAATTAAATGACAAAAACTTGCCTCTTGCACAAACATGTCCCTATAATAAATAAAATGACTAGAAATTGTAGTAAACAGTAACCCAAATATATTGTGTATTTGATTTCATTCTTTTCCATTAAAATTGAATCAGTTAGGCAATCTTGGGAAGATTTAATCAAGCATGAAGTTTACCTCTATTTTATTTAGTTACTTTAAAGTGTCTGAAGTTTTTCCCCCTGGCATTTTGGAGCTCCTGCCACAGTTCTTCACTTTCTTTTTTGGCATGTCTTTGGTATTGCTGCTAATGTTGCAACACAACCTGCAATATGTTTTATGTGAACAGTTCTCAATTACGAGTTGCGGTCAAACCAAACTGGGACCTGTGGTGAATGAAGCTGTAAAACCTAGTGGCATTTACAGAAGACTTCAAGAACAGTATGGTGATGAGACCTTAGTCTCAGTAAAACATTTTGACGGGTGCAAACATTTTAAAGAAGCCCATACATCTGTGAATGACAATCCTGGCTGAGGTGGCTCCGAGCCCACTGCAGTTGTTTCCGTGAACATTCACAGCGCGTGGAACGCCTGATCCTTGAAAATCGATGAATAACTTGGGAAAGAAAGAGATGCATCTGTCTGGAGACTGTACATACAGTCATTCACCAACACCTTTTGCACATTACTATTATTAGGAGTTATTACCACGTTCCTCATACAGTACTTACCTCACTCCGCACCGCATTTCCGCATGTTTGGACCATTAAAGGTGTTCCTGGGAGGTCAGCATTTCAGGCACTATGCGGGCAGATCAATCATGGCTGAGAAAACTTGATGGCATCCAAGCACTAGTGAAACGCTGGGATAAGTGCATTAGTGTAGCAGGGTGTTATAGAGAGAAATAAAGGAGTTTTTACTTTCATATGTTCTGTTTGGCACGATGATCAAAAGTCCCAGTCTGGCTGAGCCCCTGGCTCAACCCCCCCACCATCTAAGACACAAGATAAATTGAAATTAGGAAGACCAAGACACTGCAGCAAATAGCTTTAAAGTAAACAGATAATATTTACAATTTTGAAATCTGCTTTCCTGGCAAAATGAAGGAGGCTTAACTAGATTTAAGCTTTCTGAGAGTAGTATGAAGAGGAAAAGAATAAAATTTACCTTATATTATTGTTTAGTAATCAGATCAGTCTGCAGAACGTTGGCATAAATCTGCATCAAAATACAATAACAGTGGTGCATAATGTGGGTTTACATCCCCATATATATATATATATATATATATATATATATATATATAATTTTTTTTAAACAACTTACCAATCTCTGCAATGCTTCCTTTCATCTTCTAATGTATTTCACCTTCTCTTTCCCTGGCCTGTATGCCCTTGCCAGTTATAATCTGTGCCTTGGTGGGTTGTGCCCCAGGATTCAGCTTTATGCCCCCTTGTATTGATTTTTACTGAAGTAAATAGGATGTGAAGGGCCCTGGGGGGCCAGGGTAACATATGGTCCTGCCAGAGCTGCTCTTTCCCATAAGGCTGCTGACAGGAAGGGGATCTACGGTTACCTGGTGGCACAGGTGGCCACGAGGGAGGGAACGGAAAAGTGCGACATGTGGGAGCTCAACAGGCGTCGCATTTTAAACAGTGTAGAGTTTCAGCTCGTAATACTCCTGCACTGATGTAAGTTTTCAGAGGACTCAGTGTATCTTAAATATCTAAATACCAGACGTTTACATGAAGTTTATAAGTTGCCATTAAAACCTGACAATATAGAGGGAAAATAAACATACTCTATAATTATGTTTGAAATACACTGCCTGTCCCCCTGGTTGTACGCATTAAATTTTCATTTGTCCTCCTTTAGTTTTATTTGAGCAATTTGGTGCCAGTTCATGTGTTTAGATGATTCCTCATGCTCCCAGAACCACTATTTCAGTCTTGGGAAACGCCTGTGCCATCATGAAGGAAAAACTCCATAGATGTTATAACCTGGTCATTCAGTACATTCTGGTCATCATCTGACTTCATTTTATTGCCATTCATATTCATTCATATTATCATTTGAGTTTTTTTTTTCCTCAACTAATTGCTTATGCAAAGTGGACAGTTTAGCACTATCCTTCCAGGTTTTAATAATACGTTTGAGAGTTCTTAACCTGAATTTCAGCAATTATGTCCTTGTACTCTACACAAGTGGAGAATAAGAGTTCAAGCCATTTGAGAAAGTTGTATTTAGCTGGCAACTTTGACCAGCAATTCACACCAAACCACTAACCTGCAGTTTAAGTGGACTATCACAATGATTCTAAGTGTTGCATAAAAATGCACTTGCATCTCCAAATATGTTGCATCTTCAATAGTTGATCATGCAACTATTCATGTACTCCCAAATTGCAAAGCATCTCAGGCCTATCCACCAGATATAGCATAACAGTCTATTACATCACAGTAAACACATAGTGGCAATGGGTGTGCTAATCCACCCAACAAAATGGTTTTAGGAGATAGGAAAAGACAGGTGGACCTGGAGGAAGCACACATAGACACATAAAATGTGCAATTTCGCAAAAAGAACTACAGTAGATGCTGTTTTTAATTTGTATTTTTCAGTAAACTTTCTGTAAACCATTGCTTGTATGATCTCCAGGGATGCTTTTGATTGTTTGGTGGCTGTCGGCCCACATTAGAGTGGGACATGTAGCTGAATCAAGCAAGGCCTTCATTATAATGGGTAAGTGCCATCATGCTTAGGATGTAATAAAGATTGGTGGCCTTATGGGAACTACAGATGGGTGACAAATTACAGGCAATCTGGTAATGGTGGCAGAGGCGTTTATAGATTTTTGCTGACATGGTTTAAGTTCATTTAAAGGGATACATCAGTGCAAGTCAATATAATTTTTTTAACACCTTGATGCAATAATGCAACATTTCCATCCTTATAAGCACAGTTTCCTCCAGGATGACTCTACTAGATCACCTATATGTACATATGGCATGAAGGCTTAATGAAAAATATTGATGTGGATGACATATGTCAATCAGTTGAGCACTTAAAGGCGATTATGGACTGATGATGTGACGTGCATCAAAATCATCAAAATACTGAATGCTTTAGAAGAACAGTATTTGTATTATCTATGACAGTCTGCACTCACAGTGTGATGGCTCAGAACCTTATTAACACACTGTATGTTGATTTTCCCTTTAATTTGTTGCCCAAGTATAGGAAGTTTAAATCCCAGTATTAGCAGAGAGCCACTATGACATTACGTCTTACGTGGGATTGTAGCTTATGGGTTATTTGAAAATGACTCTAAATTAAAACATTATTACATAACTACAAAATAGAGTAGCATTTAAGGAATATTTACTGGCTTTAGGGTATTTTGCCATTTAATTAGAAAAATACTGAGTACAGCAAATACTGGTTAAGTTAATGAGCTAATAAACACACTCCAGCATCACATGCATACTTAATGTCATTTTTTCGAATTACAAATTGGTTAATATTTCAATTCATTTATTTAAACCTCTCGAATTTAAAAGCATGTTAGTTCTGACCGAGTCATATGATTGGACGGGAGCCATTCCACGAGTAGTGATATACAGTAGGGCATAACATCACTGGGACGTTTAACTATTCCATTGTCATTCTGCGTCACATTCCGTGTCAAAATCGTTAACTAACTGGATAAAATAAACAAATCATAATCTCTTGATAATAAATTGTTTTGTATAAAAGCAATATCACGTTCCAGGCTGGGTTGTTGTGCTGGATATCAGCACAGCTGTAATATATTCAGCACTTGGGCTGCATCCTTGTATAAAAAATACCCAGTGAATGAAATCACTAAAATGTGCAGGTCATTAAGTACTCTTTACCCTGGAAAGTCTGTGGAGTTCTTCTCAGCATTAAGACACCAATGAAGTAAATCCCACTCAACTGTGAATTTCTTCACGAAGTCAAGGAATCGAGGAACCAAACAGATCAGTAAATCTGACCCTTGAAATCTATTTTTTTTTATTTTTACTTTAATTTTACGTTTATTTTTAATTATACTTTTTATTTTTAGTGGCATAGTGGTTACCATTGTGGCCTCACACATCCAAGGTGTTGAGGGTTCGATACCCACCTCAGCTCTGTGTGGAAGGAGCTTGCATGTTCTCCCCGTGCTTGGTGGGTTTCCTTCGTGTACTCTGGTTTTCTCTCACAGTGCAAAGACATGCAGATTAGGCTAATTGTTATTCCCAAATTGCCTGTAGTGTGAGAATGTTGACCGGAGGTCCTACCATGGTCGTACAAAATGGGAATTAATACAACGGTCACCATTGGTCTCCATGGTTCCTAATTGGAGTTCAGAGGTGCCTAGATAGATGGAAACTGCCCATAGTGTGCAAATGAATGTTGTGTGTGTGAGTGTGTGCTCTGAGATAGTTTGGTACCCAGCCTGTCCTTATGGCTGATGTTTCCTGGCATAGGCTCTAGGCTTCCTGTGACCAGGAAAAGGATAAGCAGTATAGAAGATTAATGACTTTTAGGGTGATATTTGGAGTTAGTTTAAAAATTTTTGATCGTGCAGTTAATGATGTTGGCAGCCAAGGTGTGGTGGACCTGCTTCTGATAAAAATTAAGTCAGCAACATCTGCATAATCAAACTGATCTTTATGTGTATAATCTTTTTTTTTAATGAGATTATGTGAATTATCTGACTAAGTGTGGAGTTTCATGTTATACGAGATGGAAGGGGCCAAGAACCGAGCCTTGATGGACTCCCTGTGTGAGCAAGGGCCAGTAAAAACAGCATAATACTATTAGAGGCAGTTGAGTAGTTAGGGCAGAGTGTTTAAAATATGTCTGAGTAAACGGGAATAGTTTTACTAGCATTGATGCCTCGCATTTCAACGGCCAGTGTTTAGATCCTGAGCTTGTGTTGTTATCTGTATGGCATTTCACATGTTTTTTTCCCATGTTTATTTGAGTTTCTTACAGTTTCTTGCACCTTCCAGTAGATGGACCGGTTATGCTAAGTCATCCCAGTGTGTGTGTGAATGGGGATGAACAATGATCTGTCTCCCATTCAGGGGGCCGTGCTGTTTTACAGTACACCCAGTATTCCTGGAATTAGTATCCATACATTATGATCCTATGCACTGTAGAGCTGTGTAATTTAATCGATTCAGTTAATTGAATTCTTTGGTCAGCTTTTGATTCAGAATTGATTTGCATATTTAAATTTATTTAAGTAAACTTTCAACTGTTAAATGAACTAAAATGGACGAATTCCTGAAACATATACAGCTTTCAAAGAAAATTTTAACTACTTAAATCGTCTGCAAACATGAACAGTTACAGTTTATGGGTGGTTGATGTAGTGCCGACACCTGCTGGACTGGAGAGTGGCTGAGAAGGAGAGAAAGATTGATGCTTTCCATGAGATATGATGTTTTAAAAATCAACAATATTACTAACACAGCATTTCAATGCATATTGGATATTTTGAATACTTTCAAACCTATATGAAATATAGCTTCTTGAGACAAATCAGACATAAAACATTTGTGCTATCAATTTAAATTTTAATTTGTAAAGCCCAAAAATCTAATTGAATTGAAGTGACAGACCACCTATGATTCATGGATGTAATGCACAGAGTGCTTACAGAAGATAAATGAATACCAGGGAATAAACTACAAGCCGATGCTTCAAATATTCACACACATTTTTATTATTGAAAGATAGTGTAATAAAGGCCATATCAAGAATTGTTTATGAAAAAGTATTTCAGCATGGTGGTTCAGGGGTTCATAATTTGATCTTGGCTTACTGTCTATGTGGACTGTCTGTACAGGTTTCTCGATGTTCTCTTTTTTCCTCCCCCCTGAATAAATGTGTGTGCAGTCCCATAATAGGCTCCCGATCATTCACGGCCCAGACCAGACAAGATTTTAATGAAAACGAATAAACCTAAAAAAATATATATATAGCAAATGGAATTATCGTCTATTGCAAGATTGCAAACATTAAATCCTGTTTAAAGTAATAGTGCAACAGTTATACAGTACCTCCATCAAATGTGGTTGTAAGTCCATGTCTCAGCACAATAAGAGAGCTCCTTCTGCCTGATTTGTTGCTTTGGATAAAAGTCTCTGCCAAGGGAATAAATGTAAATGCAAACTGCTAGCACAGCATAAATGCTCCATATACAGTATGTAAAGCATCTGAAAGAACCTTAATTGAACGCAGCCTTATACATAGGTATAGATCTAAAGAAAAATCAATCACCGAACACAATTGTGAACAGTAATATGTATTCATGAACTGTATTTTTGAACAGGAAGATGTGACTTACTCTGTTAGTGGATTTATTCTGTGTACAAAAGTCTGGACACAATATTTTTTTAATTAGTTATTTTCTACAATCTATACTAATACTAGAGATTTCAAAACTATGAAATACCTCACTCACTCATTGTCTATACCTCTTTATTCAGGGTCGCGGGGGGCTGGAGCCTATCCCAGGAGACTTAGGGCACGAGGCAGGGTACACCCTGGACAGGGTGCCAATCCATAACAGGGAACACACACACACACACACACACACACACACTACTGGCAATTTAGGAACACCAATTAACCTAATCTGCAGGTCTTTGGGAAGAAACCCACCAAGCACGGGGAGAACCACTACACCACGGTGCCACCTCTACACTGTGTTCCAAATTATTATGCAAATTGGAAGTAAGTGTCATAAACATTAAATGTTTAGTTTTTAAATTAAACTCATGGATGGTGTTGTGTCTCAGGGCTCTTTGGATTACTGAAATGAATCTCAGACACCTGTGATAATTAGTTTGCCAGATAAGCCCAATTAAAGGAAAAGTACTGAAGAAGGTTCCACATTATTAAGCAGGCCACAGGTTTCAAGCAATATGGGAAAGAAAAAGGATCTCTGCTGCCGAAAAGTGTCAAATTGGACAAGGTATGAAAACATTAGATATTTCACGAAAACTCATACTGTGAAGACATTCGTGGCTGATTCAGAGCACAGACAGGTTCATGCAGATGAAGAATGAAGAAGGTTTCTGCCAGACAAATTCATCAGATTAAGAGAGCAGTTGCTGAAATGCCATTACAAAGCAGCAAACAGGTATTTGAAGCTGCTGGTGCCTCTGGAGTCCTGCGAACCTCAAAGGTTGTAGGATCCTTTAGAGGCTTGCAGTTGTGCATAAACCTACCAATGCTCACAAGCAGAAATGGTTGCAGTGGGCCCAGGCATACATGAAGACTAATTTTTAAACAGTCTTGTTTACTGATGCGTGTCGTGCAACCCTGGATGGTCCAGATGGATGGAGTAGTGGATGGTTGGTGGATGGCCACCATGTCCCAACAAGGCTGCGATGTCAACAAGGAGGTGCCGGAGTCATGTTTTGGGCCAGAATCATGGGGAGAGAGCTGGAAGGCCCATGTAGGGTCCCTGAAGGTGTGAAAATGACCTCTGCAAAGTATATTGACTGATCACTTTCTTCCATGGTACAAAAAGAAGAACCGTGCCTTCTGTAGCAAAATCATCTTCATGCACGACAATGCACCATCTCATGCTGCAAAGAATACCTCTGTGTCATTGGCTGCTATGGGCATAAAAGATGAGAAACTCATGGTGTGGCCACCATCCTCCCCTGACCTCAACCCCATTGAAAACCTTTGTAGAATCCTCAAAAGATATATGAGGGTGGGAGGCGATTTGATTCAAAACAGCATCTCTGGGAGTCTATTCTGACGTCCCGCAAAGAAATTCAAGCAGAAACTGTCCAAAAACTCACAAGTTCAATGGATGCAAGAATTGTGAGGGTGATATCAAAGAAGGGGTCCTATGTTAAGATGTAACATGTAGCCCTGTTAGGATGTTTTTGATTGAAATAGCATTTGATTTCAGTAAATATGACCTCCTGATGCTGCAAATTCAACAAAAGCCCATTTTCAGTTCTTTACAATCTATAAAATGTTTTAACTCTATTGCGCATAATAATTTGGAACAGAAAAGAAAAAAATTATACTGACTGTCATTTGCATTTACTAATTATGAAAATCAGAGAAAGATATCATTTGCGTAATAATTTGGAACGCAGTGTATGAAATACCTAAATAACATAAATAATGTTATTTTTTATACATGACGGTCAGCTGGCTCTCATGAAGACCTTCATAGGAAATAAAGACCAAAACGTCTTTGCAGAGGAGAACCTCATTTAGAGTTACCAGCATCAGATTAACAAACAGCACCTCAGCATTAGAGCTGTTATGAAGGATTTACAGAGCATACTGTTAGTATCAGACACATCTCAATATCAACTGTACAAAGGAGATTATCGCATATTTTGGATGCCTTAGCATTGTTTTACAGTGTAGAAAGAAATAAAAATCAGGAAAGACCATGGAATTAGAAGGAGTGTCCAAAACTGTGCCTGGTAGTGTATATAAGAGGTACTGTAAGCAAGTATTAAGCTGTACTTTTCAGGGTCAAAGCTTGTCACGGTGCCTATATAACTGGTATATACTACAACCAAATCAGAATGCAGATTTCGGTGCCACTTACTGTAAATGCTTGAGTAAGTGATTGAAATATTTGTCCTCTGGCACCCTGAAATGGATAGAAAGCATCATCAACCACACTGCACGTGAAAAATAATTTCCCAACTGAGAAAATGCACATGAACATGAGTCAGAAAGCTCTAATAATACAAATCCAAATTGTAGTAACGTGAGTGTTCATGTTGTTTTCACATTCTGACTTAAAAGACCATCTGCACGAACAAAGTAATTACACTTGCTCTGATGGCAGCAGGTAGTGTTAGCTTGCTAAGCTAAACACGCTTAAATTAAAATGCCTAAAGCTAAATGTGTGTGGCTGTATTTCACAACAAAGGATTTCGACACAGAGATAATGCAATAAATGTCTTTCGAAAGTTGTGTGTGAAGAATGAAACCCGGCAAACCTAATGAAACTTTTGAGGACACACGGGATGCAGTTGAAAGCAGAGGGATCCGGCGGTTTAAACAGTTTGTGGACATCAGCTGGCAGTACAGACACCCGCGGCCCCAGTTATACCAAACTTAGCAAAGTTATACACCATTTTTTGTGACTTTTTCTGTATTTAATCTACCTAGCTGATTAAATGAAAGCGGCCATGTGGTCCAACACCAGGCATGAATCACTCCTGTGTTTAATCCTTCTTAACATCAGTGTTCCTAATACACGCTATACAAACTACAAACAACATTTTGGAATTCCCAGTTTTAATCCAGGTCATGCTTTCTGATTAACTGCAATGTGTAAAGAAATCAAAAGACAAAACTAATCAATTCATGCAGAACAAATCTTAATTTTTAAAGAGTTTAAAAAAACTACACTATATAGCCAAAAGTTTGTGCAAGCCTTTTTTTCTTCTCCAAAGTGTTGCAACAAAGTTGAATGGCATACAATTGAATAGAATGTCTATTAACTGCAGCATTGCAATTTGTCTTCACTGAATAACATTTCCATGAAGACAATGTTTGACTTGATCATTGGGATCAGCTGGACCGTTGACTTTTTTCCACATCTCCTCACCCCAAATCAGTGAATGACCTAAATAAAACTCTTATGGCTGAATGAGCCAATCCAATGGAAGTCTTTGCAGATAAGTGGAGATCCGAGTCAAAGTAAATAAGAAATAAGAGTCAAAGGCGACTAAGTCTAGAATGGAATTTTCAAAAAGCACATATCGGTGTAGGGGTGAGGTTCTTATACTCTTTATAATACCCATTTAGTATTCAGTAGTAGACAGTGCTCATTCAAAATTATAGGTCATAAATAATTGTGATTGCTGATGATATATTGGTTCTGCCTCACAGCTCCTGGGTCCCTGGTTTAATTATGACCTTTGGTTACTGCACACCAAAATCCCCAGTGCTGAATTAACATACAAAGTATTGAGTTAATACCGTACAGTAGTCCTGGAGGACCTGCTGTGCTGCACATTTTAGTTTCTCTACTCTATCACACCCACTTCGATTCAGAAAAGGTTATTATTTAGCTCATTAGGTAAATCAGGTATGCTGGGAAACATTAAAATCTACAGGCTCCAAGACCACGGTTGGGAGCCACTGCCTTACAGGGTTTATATAGGTCCAGTTGGACTCATATGACCTTTAAAAGTGTTAAATCCAGACTGAAGATTTTACTGTGTCTCCATGGGAAGGTTTGTACTCTGTGTGCGTTTCATTCACATTATCCAGATTTCTACCACTTTCCAGAAACTTACTCTAAATTACTCCTCGGTATGAACTAGTGTGTTCACCTCGCACATAGTGTTCTTGGGATAGGCCCTGGTTACATCTTGACGAGTATATTGGTTTCCTGAAGATGAATGATTGTACTTACTTGCAATGTAATGCAAGCAATGTTGTGACAGACCTATTCATACATGTACGTATCATATATGGCAGTATATATCGTTTGACTAAAATATCTGGCCAAGGAGGTGATATATGTAGGAAATACAATTGGCTTAGAGAGGGAACCTTGAGAGACTCCTTGCATGACTTGAGTGCTTTTAATGGCAGCCATAAATTGCTAGGTTGAGTTGAGTAAACCTGTCTGAGCTGAAGCTTGGGGATTTGGCAATTACAACAAAATAAACCAATAAACGTAAATGGCATAAAGTCACATAAGCTAATAGCTGCTTGGGCTTGGAGCACTTCCCATGCAGCATATCCCTGTCATGGCATCTGCTATCCAGGTCAAACATGTTTTTTTGGCTGATAAGGTAACTTGGGCATGATGGAAGTTAAGCATTTTTATACTGTATATGTGTAAGAGGGTGAGTCATTCAGAATGACATTTTATTTGGGGTAAAGTGACTGATGTGCCTTAAAAAAATGTTATGCTGGTCCTTTTTGACACTTGGCTCAGGTAAAACCAGGTTTCCCCAGAACTCCCATTGATGTATCAGCTGTTCACCACCTGGTTTACTTTACAGGTCAGGCCGGAAATGCTCTGTCCTATATAGCAGTAGATGTTGTATGTCTAAAATATCTGACCAAGTAGGTGATATATTGAGGAAGTAGAACTGGCCCAGAGAGAGAACCTTGAGGGACTTTTTGTATGACTTGAGTGACAGAAGTGTAGTACTTTTAATGGCAGCTATAAATTGCTATGTTGAGTTGAATAAACCTGTCTGAGCTAAAACTTGGGGATTTGATTGTGTTTGGAATTACAACAGGATAAATCAATAAATGTAAATGACATAAAGTCACATAAGATAATGTACAGGTGGAAAGCCTCTTGGGCTTTAGAACATATCATCCCTATCATGGCATCTGCTATCGTATTGACCTACTTCAGTTGTGTGTAATGAATCTAAAATATATGAAAGTCTAATGTTTATCAGTACATTACAGAAAATAATGAACTTTATCACAATATGCTAATTTTTCTGAGAAGGACCTGTATATGTACTAGCGTGAGTAAAAAATTATATGCGCCTTGACTGTAGAATATATTTTAATTCAGTTTTAGAATAGACGAGTAAAATTTTTTTATTTTACATAATCTCCTCACTTTTCAATAGACTGTCCAGCTTGTCAACAAGCTTTCACGTTCCTGCATTTAAAAAAAAAAGTTTTAGGCTGAGCTGTGAGCCACGAATGCAACGCTGTCTTCACTTCTTCATCAGAAGTGATGAAAAAAAAGTGATGAAGAAGGTTATCCATCCTTGTAAGACTGCTTTCAGGAGACCAAACAGGTGAAATTCAGATGGAGCAAGATCATTAATAGGCCTATAACATATGAAGGATGCTTTAACACCTTTCATTCAGAAAAACATTTAATTTGGGGTGAAGTGACTGATATGCCTAACTTTCTTATAATTTTTTTTTCAGTAGTCCTTCTTTTCACTGAATATATATTCATTTCCACGAATATTCAACGCCTGGCTCAGGTGAAACCAGGTTTCCTCAGAACTCCCATTGATGCTTCACACTCTGGTAATTTAGTTTACAGGTCAGGACAGGAAATGCACAGGAACAGTACATTCTCATGGAGGTGTGTCATTGCTTCCTTGGGGACATGTGATATGCAATTAGAGGAAACAGCTCAGGACTTCGATTACAGAGCCAGGAACATCAGTTGTGTGTTAATTTACAGAGCTGATGAGGATCAGGTCCCAGGTGACACCTTTCTCATCAAGCACGTGGATTTGCAACGTGAGTTGACATTACTCTGTGCATCATCATCATCATCATCATCGAATAAGTATAGGCACTACCGGGTTTTTTTTTTTTTTTTTTTTTACAGTCCCGGTGGCTCCCGGTAGTGAAGCTCGCTCTTGCACCGTGACGCCGACCGGAGCGCGCGCACGCTATACGGAGCCGCCGAGATTCCACGCGCGCCGCCGCTTCAGGTCTGAGGAAATAGTAGTAGTAATAGTTGGTTGTTTCGCACCAGAGAGAGAGAGAGAGAGAATCCGCTCTTCCCAAATGCGAGATCCTCTAAGCGCCTGACAAACCCGAGCACCGCGAGATACAAAGCGACAGGGGAGGGAGGGATCGCACGACGTGCGCGATTGTAGCAGGTAATACCCGTTATGTTTTATACATACATACACATATATATATATTTAAATATTCTAGATTTTATTAAACACGTCGTTCCAGTCCATTCTGCAGAGCTGTCCATGGTCTTGATCTCGCTTGTTCTGCAACACCAGCGATTTAAAAAATAAATAAATAAAAAAAATAAAAATCCACACACACTGCAGTGATGCATCCAATAGATACAAACACGCGCTTTTATTCTGTGCTGCACGCGTTGAAACACTGTGCACCTTTACCGCGCTGAGACGGTGTCTGCACGCGCGCGCGAGTGTTCGCGCGAGCGTTTATGTGATTACGGACCCGCGTTACGTGTAATTAGATCGTGCGCGCGCCTGAGTGAAATGTGTGGACAGATGGAGGAGGTTCGTTTGTTACTGAAACGCTGCCGTGGAGGAGTTCATGTGGCGTGAAATGCTGAAGGGTGACTGCATGAATCGTAACGTTAGATTATTACAGTATACAGTATGTAGTCACATTCCTCTTTACATTTGCACAAGCCAGTGGAATCTCATGCATGCATGGATGCGTGCGTGCGTGCATAATGTTAAACTGTGTGTGTGTGTGTGTGTGTGTGTGTGTGTGTGATTTTCTCTTTCTAATCCAGGAGTACTCAAGGCTGGCTGTTCATCACTGGGAGGCATGGCGCAGACTAACAGCTATGGACAGAGCAGCAATGGAGTAGCGGATGAGTCCCCCAACATGCTCGTCTACAGAAAAGTAGGTCTCTCAGGTCTTTTGTCTCTCTACATTGCTCTATTAACAGCAATCATGCATTCACCTGGTAACCAGTTATCTGCTTTATTCCAGATTGCTACTGTAGATTGAATCCTGGTTGATGGTGACTCCCCCCCCCTTCTGTAATATATGTTATATTAAACTTTTTTGTTGTCATCTTCATAGAATATAGATGAAATGCATAATCTTGCTTGCTAGTGTCAACATGACTGGAGAGCCAAATCGAAAGGAGAAATGCTCATTACTGGATCGATTAGGAGTGATGTGCCCAACAAAACCTGGCTCACACACTTGTTTTATTCCTTTCCAAGTGCATTGTAATGTGCCAGTAATAACTAATTGCCACGGCCAGCAGCAGTCATCAATCCTTAGAGGATCAGTGTGTTGGTTTTGCTGAGTTGTCTCATTTCATTTGGTGATTATTCAGAGCATAAATGTGCACTTCTTTATGGATATTTATTAAGAATATATTAGACTAATCAGCCAGTTATTTTTTTTCTTCCTTCTACTTTTATGCGATTTAAGCTATACTATATGGCCAGTGTAGCAAATATAATAAGGAATACAATAAAAGTATGGATGATTTTGGTGATTTTTGGGGTATCTTAATGCTTGATTGACTGATTGATTGTCTGTGGTGGTATAAAGGTTTGGCTGTAGGATCTGTCCTCTTGGAGGTTTAAATCCCACTTCTGGTCTGTGTGCATGGAGTTTGCATGTTTTTCCCATGCTTGATGGGTTTCCTTCCACAAACTGAAGATGTGAGGTATGGGCTGATTGCCCGCAGTGTGTGATTTGGTGTGTGTATGTGTGTGTGCTCGTACCCTGTGATGAATTGGCACCCCATCCATGGTGTACTCTGCCTTTTGCCCTGAGTTCCATGAGATAGACTCCCGACACCCTGTGACCCTGCACAGTATAAGCGGTATACTCAATGGGTTCATGGATGGATTTCCTTGTTCTCATACTGTAACTACGTCTAATAACCTTTTCCATTAGTGCCACTGTAGTTCCTGAATAATTAATAGTAGTTACAAAATAATATAATTACGACTTTTATCCAGCTTTTTATGCTGGTCAGGGTCACAGTGGATCCAGATCCACTTAAGAACATCTTAATAGCACAGAGGATGAGTTGGGAATACACTCTAGGAGGTACACTAGTCAGTCACAGGGCATAGAGCACACTTGCATGACACACACACACACACACACACACACACACACACACACACACACACACACACACACACACGTATACTTATGCACATTTTTTACACCTAGTGGTTTAGGGAATTTAGAGTCAACAGTCAATGCTGTATGTTGCCGTGTTTTGGGGAGAAAACCAGAAAACCTAACATGGACACTTTGGGAAGTTGCTCTGCATGTAATTGAATAATATTCTTTAATACTGTATGTTTGATTCTCAGTCATCCAAGAATATATCTGATTCTCTGTCATCCAGCTGTACAGTATGTAAAACATTATATATACCACTCATGGAGGGCATTGCACTATAGTACAAAGGAATTGAATGAAATCCCATAATGGTGTGATACCTATCAGGTGTAATCAGGTGTTAACCAATGTTTGCCAGATCTAGCCAGGTCATTAAATCGGGTGCTTTAACACTATTTCTGGGACCACTGGTTTAGGCTATGAGCTGCATCTACCAGAAAGTCTCCGCTGAGCTCTTGAGAGAGGCCCTTAAGCCTCACCTGATCAACTCTCTGCTTGGATTGATTCACAGAGCAACCTGCAGAATTAGATTTAGTGCCTTCAGCTTGTTGAGTAGCTTTGGTGAGTAGATTTGATTCTAACTTAGTCTCAAATGGACATGTTGCTACTTTGGATAAAGTAGACTGCACATTTTTTTTATTCAGTAATTCAAGGTTTACAGTAAAAGTTTTTTTATTCTGTGTTCTCAGATGTTCTAGCATTGATTAGGGGAAAACACTGACACAACAAATACAACATATGAACAACTTACTGTATTTACCACTAACTGATTGCTTTAATGTAGATTTCTTACATTCGACGACATTCGATGGTTTATGCTTTTATGTAGTTTGCATTCCAGTGCTGCTCCCCATGTTTGTATGTTTGTATGGTTAGGGACTTTTCTTTTTTTTTTCTAATTTAGTCATGTCCAATTACTCCCCATCACTAGGGGGCACCCACATTAAGGACACTACTGACGCTCAGTCAGGAGGGCGGAAGACTTTCGCATGTTTCCACCGAACCACGTGACGCTAGCCGACCTCAGTAGAGCCGTGATTAATGTAGGAGCACGCCCTTTTGAGAGAGCTCGACCAATCAGCTCTTTCTAGACTTGTGAGAGGTTACAGCATCACCCAGGAATCGAACTCGCGATCTCCGGATGATAGGGCGAGCACTTGACCACTTATTACTGATCAGCTTTAACATTAAAACCAACTAGGTTTTGGGTTTCACTCCTTGGGACATGGTTCCTCAGGGCCTCTCTGGGTGTGCTGTGATTTCTGGCACCAGGATGTTGCATTGGTTTTTTTATGGGGTTGACCAGACAGGCTGCCCTTGGCATGGGTTAGCTTTGGGTACCTATGATCTTGTCACCAGATTGGCATATACTTGATAATCAATTCACCCAGTTTTGGTGTTAATGCTATGTACAATGTTCCTGTATGGATTAACTCCTGTATATTTTAAATTGTGAATGCAGTAAATGTGAGAGCTTGCTAGTTCTTGCTTGTACTTAATTTCCTTCCAAGATACACATTAACAAGCAAAAAGGGAAAAGTGAATACAGACAAGGAGTGCAGGGGGATTAGGACAGAGTTCTGTATTGAGTATCAAATATGGCTCAGAAAGCTGGATGCAGGCACATGCTGTGTATTGAAATTCATGTGGCAGCCAAGCAGCAAATCCAAGATTATGATTAAAGGTCCAGCTTTAAACAAGAACCTAACTAAAAGAGTAACTAACGTGAATATCAATGGCCGAGAATCACACTGGCAAGATTGGTTGGCAAGTCTTTGTGAAGTGTGTGTGTGTGAAAGTCCAGGTTGTTTCAAGGAGTTTGACTGTGAATACAGATTGGTGTCCTGTGATTGGTCAGGTGATGTGTATCTTGTAGCGCATGTGTTGACTGAGAATTAAAGGAGCTAAACGCTAGCAAATTGCATATGTGACGTTCAACTTGACACAGATTTTAAATGGCCTAAGTATAATTTAGGTGTGTGCCTGAAAGTAATAATCGTACCATGCCATGACAGCAGTGCATGATTTATTATTCTGAATCCAAAACTGTATAATTATGGCAGTTATATATGCAAGTCTTGACTGTTATGGAATTAATGGGTGTGAGAGGCTTTTAGCATCTACAATAAGATCACTGGAACTGTCACCACTACTTCACCACTCAACTGGATGGAGATTACTGTAATTCACCACTTATAGTTTATCACAGCTGACAGTAATTATGGATTTTATCATTACACATGCTGTTCTATGCCCTTATAGAGACAGCAGTATTGTTTTTTTTTCCAGGAGATATGCACCTAATGGCAGGGTTTTCCCCCCCGGATTTAATCATTGCAAATTCCCTGCAAATTCCTAGCCACAGAGAGACTGTTAGGGCATTCTCCCAAGCGTGTGCATTTTCTCAGAGACATGACGCCAGCCGACCACATCTTCTCGAACTGCTGCTCACGCAATATTGGGAAGCAGCATAACACTGTATGAGGAAAGCCCTATCTGCCTCTCCCACTTTCATGAGCTCACAGGCATCCATGATTGACTAATGTCTGGCTATATATACTGTATATATACAGGGGTTGGACAATGATACTGAAACACTGGCCAATATAGTGTTGGAGCTTTCATGGCTAAATTTGACCAGCCTGGTGGCCACTCTTCATTGATTGCACATTCCACCAATAAGAGCAGAGTGTGAAGGTTTACTTAGCAGAGTAACAGCACAGTTTTGTTTAAAATATTGCAATGCACACAACATTATTTGTGACATACTGTAACAGAGTTCAAAAGAGGACAAATTGTTGATGCGCGTCTCGCTGGCGCATCTGTAACCAAGACAGCAAATCTTTGAGATATATCAAGAGCCACGGTATCCAGGTTAATGTCAGCATACCACCAAGAAGGATGAACCACATCCAAAAGGAGTACCTGTGGACGCAAGACGAAGCTTTCTGAAAGGGATGTCCGGGTGCTAACCCGGATTGTATCCAAAAAACATAAAACCACAGCTGCCCAACTCACTGCAGAATTAAATGTGCACCTCACCTCTCCTGTTTCCACTAGTACTGTTCATCAGGAGCTCCACAGGGTGAATGTGCATGGCCGGGCTGCTATAGCCAAACCTTTGGTCACTCGTGCCAATGCAAAACATCGGTTTCAATGGTGCCAGCTTCGAAAATATCTGTGGACAATGTGCAACATGTATTGTTCTCTGATGAGTCCACCTTCACTGTCTTTTCCACATCCGGGAGAGTAACGGTGTGGAGAAGCCCCAAAGAACAGTGGTCATTATATTAATCCCCTTTTTACGATTCTGGTAGGATGCACACAATTTAGGAATGCCATTTAGCCTAATTGGCATGACTGTGGGAGGAAATCTGAGTACTTGGAGGAAACCCTTTAAGCACGGGGAGATCATGCAAACTTCTTGCCCACAGACCTGAGGTGCGACAGTGCAAAACACTCAGCAGATATTCTTTTTCAAATATCATATCACAGTCATATTATTAGCAATTTTGGGATTTTTTTCCAGATTTTCTCCCTAATTTAGTCATGTCCAATTCCTCCCCGTCACTAGGGGGCTCCCACATTAAGACTACTACTACCACTCAGTTGGGAGGGCCGAAGACGATCACGTGTTTCCTCCGAACCACGTGACGCCAGCCGACCGCATCTTTTCGAACTGCTCACTCACGCACCGTTGGGGGCGGCGCAACACACTCGGAGGACAGCGCTATCCACTCCTTCCGCTTGCGTGAGCTCACAGATTCCCCTGATTGGTTGTAGAGCCGTGATTAATGTGGGAGCACTAAGTACCTCTCATCCCCCCCCCCTGAGAGAGCTCGGCCAATCAGCTCTCTCTAGACCTCGGCTGCGAGAGGTTACAGCAGTGGTTCTCAACCTGCGGCTCGTCACAAATGCAAAAGCGGCCCGCGATGCTGACCACGTAAAAAAATTAAAATAAAAAATATATTATTATTAAATAATAATAAATGGTTTTACAATTTATTTTAAAAAATTTATTAAACAAACTTTGAACTATATTTTTCATAAAATCATTTTGGTGATCATGTTTTCATATATGCGCAGAACTGACGCAACTACGAACTGATGCAATTACACAGTTAACGCGCAATTACAAGCGTGCGCGCTCTGACAGATTTAAAACAGTCATCAACTAACTTTCGGTTTGCCTCGCCGCGCACTCGAAGATGAACTGATGGATGCTCAGGCAAGAGGACACGGCCAAACCGCGCAACAGTCATCCTCAGTTGCAGAAATGTGGCGAAACATCTCTGGACAAAACCTCAGATTATTAAGTTCAAAAGTGCTTTCCATATTTGGATCCACATACATTTGCGAATGCATATTTTCTGCAATGACGCGCATCAAGTCACGTTTCCGCGCGCGTCTTACAGACTACACTTCACAACTTCATTGTGCTGTTACTCCTTTTGAGCCGAATTTCACCAAATTGGCCGGCTCCCGACAACATCAGGTGTCCCATTAATGGTAAGTAGAATTATACTCTTTAATGATAATAATACATCTAATTGTAATAATTTTAGATGTATAATATCTTTTTATTTCGCGTTGATGACGTCATATGTAAATAATATGCAGCCCGTGAGATTTGAACTTGGACATAGTGCGGCACACTGCAAAAAAGGTTGAGAACCCACTGGGTTACAAACAGTTGATAAATACCTTATCTTCCTGTTTTAAAGCACTTTATGAACCCTATCCAGGCTGAGCGTTTTTTTCAGAGTCTTTCTGACTATGTCATGGAATCCTAATTATCTAAGAGTATCTTAAAATTTTAATTATTTAAATATTATCTAAACATTTAAATCTAACAATCCTCATATTATTAAAAATAGGATTTCAACGGAGTTTTTCAAAACAAATTCGCACTAGGCATCTCCGCTACTAGACACGATGCAGTGATGAACTTTATATCAAATGGAGATTACTGCACCAGGAATCTGAAAATAAACATAACTGAAATCACCCAAAATGCGACTTAATACCTTGATTTGATGTGACGGGTGACATTTCAGGTATCAGCCCCAGGATTGAGTCCCTACTATATGATGTCAGTCAACTTTTATTTAGGTCATTTCTGCAAAAAGCAAGCAATTCTTTATTTGTAATAGTTCTTATCCTGAAATGTGTCCAGACCTGATGGTAATGTATTATAACCAAAACACCAACCAGATTTTTTGTTCTTTTGGGTTTGGGAACTGGAGATCCTGGAAAAAAAAAAACCCTGACACACTCGCAGACACGGGCAAAGATATTCCACACAGACAGTAATCCGAGGTAAGGATCGAACAGTATACCCCGGAGTGGCCCGTCTTCACAAGTAATATGTAATTATAATAGATCTTCAGTGCAAACCTATTGCTTTGACCTTTATTACAACCACTTGCTGTAGAGTTGTCTATAATCTTTATGCATGCTAAACCTGCGCTATGTATCTAGCCTACAGCCACCACTTATTCTTCTTTTTAACCTACTCACGATTTTTCTTACCTCGCTGTAGATGCGTAAATATAACTAGAGGCAAAAGTTATGTTTGCAACAGATGGCTAAATTTACTCACCTTAAAAAAAAATGAATAAAAAGACTTAGATCTTTTGATCCCTGCTGATTCCACTTAAACTACGAGAAAACTTCTGAAATATGTTTTCCTGACATGCTAATTCTCTCCTTCTTCTGAAGAGAAGAACCCTAAAGCATTAACGATCAGAAAAGTCTCTTCATGTTTGAGTCGGTAAAAAAAAAAAAAATCTCTCAAGCTGAGTGTAAAATAACTAACTAGACTTTGATAATGTTAGCATTGCTTGCTCCTGAGATAAACATCCTGATTGCTCCATAACGTAGCTAGCTAACATAGCATGATACGACAAATCCGCTGCACACAGTCATGTATATAAGGGCAGATGATTATTATAGTCTAAATGTCTATGAAACAGGCTCACAGTGTCCTGTTATAATTCAGAGATTAAAGTGTGTCGAAACAAACCTTATGTGCACAGCGGGGTGTATTTGAAACAAAATACAGCTCTTATTTTTTTTACAGGGCTATGACTATACATCAATATCTACACAGATAAAATCCCACATTGACTAGCGACGAGCTAGGCTTATGACCTTGATGGTGTTACAGGGCCTGAGGGAAGATGGGGAGAAAATGAATGGGGTAATCCAGAGATTAAAGCCTCAGCGCTGACACTTTAGGCGCTGCGCATGCCTTTGCCAGTCGTCTGTGTCCTACTTTCTTCCATGGATGAATAAATTGAATATCACTACCACGCATCCAGTACAACACCGTATTGTTCTGGCTTGCCTTCCAGCTCATGAATCCTCAACCAAATACTGTTTCGAACTATTCATGTGAACGAATATGTGCTATTCGTATCTGGGGCTAAGGCCTAAAATTAAAGGAGCTGCTGAATATTTTAGCACCTGCATTACTCAGCCTGCGCCTACACTGGAAATCCACAGCTGTTCTGCTGTCCCGCTTTTCTTCCTCTACGTCAACGGCATGGAACGGCAATAGGTGTTGTTATCATCGTTGTTGTTCTGGTGGTACGCTCAGTTTCATATTCATATCCAAGACCCTCCCGTGAGCAGGGTGTTCACTGGATGCTTTTCATGAATCGAAACACCGAACGCTGAAGCCGAGCTTGAGTGAGGAGACTGATTGCACTATACTGGTGTAATTGATTTATTTTGTCAGCTAATTTCCTTTCTAGGGGATTTAAAATGCTGATAGAGAGACAGTGCATGATATGACCTAGATTCATGCTTCATGCTTCAGAGAGAGAAGAGTGGAGGATTTGCTTAGAATCCCCAGTCAGTATGAAGATCTGGATGCTGATTTATTACTAATACAGTAATTAAGGAGTTCAACAAGCGGGGGCATGCTGTTGTAGAAAATTCATGAATGTAATAGATATTTTGTGGATTATCTTGAAAGAGCATTTCTAGAAGTGTTTTATTTCACTCACACCACAGGAGGTTGGCAATGAACATAAGATGTAATTTATTAAAGAAAGAGACAAGTTAGTTCCAGAAAGCATGTTTGTGTAAATATTTCACAATTACAAATGACAATTTTTCGTCTTTCGGCTGCTCCCGACAAGGGGTCGCCACAGCGGACCATCCAGTCCGCACTACAACTTGGCACAGGTTTTACGCCGGATGCCCTTCCTGACGCAACCCTCCCATTGTATCCGGGCTAGGGACCGGCACTGCATCCAGTGGCTGGGGTTTGGGCACTGGCTGGGAATCGAACCCGATTACAAATGACTATAATATTATCTAAATGACCAGGGTATCACATCAGCGGAGTCTTTCTACCTCGCTCATTCAGTACATTCAGGTGGTCAGCTGACTTCATTTTATTGCCACCTAATGTTGCTGAGTGTAGACCTGAGCAACTGAAGCAACCCCAGATCATAACACTGTGCAACATTTCTGCAGAAAAGTTCAGGTTCAGCACAATCTGTCCAAGTTTTAATAATGTGTTGGAGGGTTCTTAGGCCAGTTCCAGTCATTTTAAAAACTTCTTGGTTGTTTGTATTGCTTGATGCAGGAATGTTTAATGATGCTTCACATAATCTAAGCCTATTAACAAAAGGATAAGAATAATTCATTTTCAGTTTGTTGTTTGACAAACAAAATGCATAATTATTAATATGATGATTTTTGCTATAAGGAGATGTTCATGTAAGATTTATGGAAGGCATTTTTAGGGACCTCCAGGGTCTGGGTTTGATTCCCAGGCAGGTTCGATTACAGTCTCTGTGTGCATGGAGTTTGCATGTTCTTCCCGTGGTGGGTTTCCTCTGGGTTCTCTGGTTTCCTACCACAGTCCAAAGACATGCAGATTAGGCTAATTGGTGTCCCCAAATTGCCCGTAGGGTGTGTGTGTGCCCTGTGATCGATTGGCACCATGTCCAGAGTGTACCACATCTCATGCCCAAAGTCTCTGAGGCCTTGTATACAGGATGAGGCGGTATAGACGGTGAGTGAGTGAATTTTTAGTGCTATCTCTTTGTTCTACTGAATGGTCAAACTGGGAAATATTTAGCTTACATGATAACAATGAATGTTCTGTGTTGGATATTCAACAACAACATTTAATGTAACTGAATGGTTACGTGTCATTCTTAACTGAAATATTTAATATCAGTGAAGAATAAAATGCCTCATGTGCTGTTATTGAAAAAAGAATCAGCGTCATGTCGTAATAGATATTTTATTTTGCGTTGTCCTGGTACCATCCCCAAGCTGTTTTATTCCTTGCATAATAGATCTGTTCGTTAAATTTATCTTGATGTCAAGTGGTCTGCTGGGGTTTGCTAGTAAGTCTAACTAACTGTATTTGCCTCGTTAAAAGCAGCACCGCACTAATAAATGTTTCATCCCACTGCCCTGATGAGGTTAATTGCAATTCCGGAGCTTTAGTGATTAAAGTTTAATAAAATATCGTCTTTATGTCTTTTGACAGGCAGTATGTCCCACACACTGAGATTTAAAATGTCAAGAAGTCAAGTAAGAGCTATTGAAAGGACTTGGCATCGGTTCTGTCAAATGCACATTAACATGGATAATGAGATGTAAAACTGAGTAGCATACACAAATAGCATGCTTTTATTTACATAATGCGGATGGGAAATGACAAGCTTTTATTTTTCATTAGTGGAAGTGCTGCATTGCTTATACAGTAGCTGGGTTTCCTCCAACATCTCCTTTAAGTCAAAATCAAAGACTGAGAAGCTCGCTGTGTGCCTTGTGTCTTGTTGATCATCATAATGTTCAGCAGGATTCAGAAATTCAGCCTGTGGCTTTGCATACTGTGTGTGTGTGTGTGTGTGTGTACTGTATGTGTGTTGTGGCTGTAAGGGGCTCTGTTGGAGTTCAGTTCCCTGCAATTACAAGCACAAAGGCTGAAGTCTCGCCTTCATTCAGATCAAAGAGGGCCGGTTTGTCCGTCTCGCTTCAGAGCAGTACTTAACCTATTGCTGTGTTAAAAGCAATTGCTGGAATATTAGAGGGCCAAGAACATCCAAAGTAGCAAAACATTGCTTTCTGTTCTCTTTCATAAACACACGTTCACAATTTTTCTCTTTTTATAAAATTATCCCACACTCTTTGCACTGTTCAAATTGTTTTCGTCTGAAAACCTGTAGCAAAAGAAACGTATTATTTCGAAACTAGAGATCAACTGGAGAGACCCAATTTTGGTTTGATAAGCAGTATTGATATTTCCTCTATTGCACATACCGTTCCCTATGGAGGCAGGTTAAATGTGTATGAAGTAGAAATCTGGGACTATATACCAGGGCTCCCCAATTCAACCCTAAATGAGCTTTATTGATTTATTCTGACCTCCAAGCCTCCAAGCTTTTTGGTTTCTACACAATATTAAAGACACATTTTCCTTGTTTTTCTGTCTGTTCCTTGAAGACAGAGTCACTCCATGTTATACATGAACTACACTACTAGGAGGCAATTATTGAGCTGCATCAAGCAAAGAAAACAACTAAGGAGATTTAAAATAACTGGAACTGGGTTAAGAACCCATGGGTTAAGAAGTGCAGAACCGTCAACTTCGTAGAAGAAATGTGCTTGGGGAATAAAATCATGAATGGAATCACGGAAACAAAAAAATCACAAAAAACAAACAATCAACAGTAAAAACCAGAGGCATGATTAATAGTGAAAATAAGAGCATTTCCATACACACACACACACACACACACATACACACACACACACACACACACACACACACACACACACACACACACACACACAAAATGAGATGAGAACTCAAGGGATTGGGACTAAACAGCTGTGTGGCCATAGGAAAACCATCAGAAAAAGGATTAAATTTAATTGGATTTTTGAGCGATGGAGAAAGATCATGTGGTCTGATGAGTCCGGATGTGCCCGTTTGTTGTAACAGGGTAAGAAGGGAAATGCATGAAGTGATGCACCCATCACCCATGATCTGGGGTCTAGACTCAGCAATATTATGGGGCAATAAAATGAAGTCAGCTGATGACCTGAATGCATGGAATGACCAGGTTATCACATCGATATGGCTTTCCTTCTGTGATGGCACGAGCATATTTCAGGGTTTTGGGAACATGAGGAATCATTTTCACACATGAACTGGACACCTACTGTGTGTTGTAATCAAAGGTAAAGGTGCTTAATAGGCTGTGAGACTTTGGTTTAGACAGGCAGTGTATAATATATGGAAAAATGCATCTGTTACATTAAAAATGTTGAAGATGGTTATGAAGATGACCCCCCCCCCCCCCCAAAATAAATGTGTTGGACTAATGGCACTTAGTTATTAACCTAGTTAACCCAGTGTAAGTATGTATCCAGTGATGTTAACTTTAAAGCACTTTTTGTAAGTCGCTCTGGATAAGTTTGGCAAACCCATATTCTCAGTGATGAGAAATGTGTAGAGCAGAAAATATGTCTCGCCCGTTATCCACCTCAAAATAGACACTTTAAAGTGTTACACTTGCATCTTGTTTTATGTCCAAAAACATAAATAAATGGGTTTAGTGGTGTTTAGTGGTGGACAGCTTACTGTATGTAAGAAACAAAAGTTTCCAAGATGCAGTTCTTTTAATCTGACAGTCATAGTAGTTAATTAATCTATTTTTGAAGTCTTTGATATTTGAATATTGGCAGAAACACGTGCATGTAATTAACAGCAGGCTACTGTACTTTAAAGATGCCATCACATACAGTAGTAAGGATGCAGGTTCCAATATAAACTTAATATCTTGTAGGAACCTTTCAAGCTTAAACAGACTCAGTTGTGTTTGATGTGTTAATGTGCTAATTTGTTGGTTGGTGCTTTATGTGTGTTATTTCTGTTGTAACAAGTAGGATAGTGTTGATATCAGTCTACCATGAAAGTTGATGGTTTGAAATTTTGCAGATGTGAAGGGGAGAGAATTGTGCAGACAAAACAACTGAAGAAATTCTACATCGCTGTCTCTAGGTAAAGATGAAACAAGGGCACTTGATCATTTGGAGAAAGCTATGTTGTCCTCTAATCTTTCAGGTTATGAATATTTGTAGGATTCTTGTAATATCTGATTTTCAAATTGTTGTTTTTTTTGCATCATTCGCCTTCAGTCATTTGCTGTGAATAAGACATAATGACTGAATATAAACATAAAGTATAAATTCACCCTGTGATGAAGACGAAATCACTTTGGAAGACCTGGAAGACGCCTGATCTTGGTGACGTTCTGTAGCATTGATTAGTGTGATCAGTATCTTATTTTAAAGTGTTTGGTAACAGTTTGATGAAGAAGAGCCCCAAGACACCTACAAAAGTTCTTACATGAACCAACATTTATTCCACATGTTACAACCCGGACAGCTGCCTGACCTTCCACACAGTTCCATACAGTTTAAAATAGAACCCCGAACCAATCCTTTGCTGTCCGTCAGAGCTTCCACTTTCTTTGATGATCTGTTCATCTTTGCGGCTCATAGACAACACTAGCCCACTAACTCAGCTATGTAGCTATACATGATGCAGTGAAAGAAATTATGCTAATCGACCAATTTCCAGAACCATGTGAAAGTCTTGAGACATCGCTAACATATTCATATCTGGGCAGCGGTGTTAAGGCTCTGAGTTACTGATCGGAAGGTCGGCGCTTCGAGCCCCGGCTCAGCCAAGTTTCCGTTGGGCCCTTGAGCAAGGCCCTTAACCATATCTGCTCCAGGGACGCTGGTACATTTTACGCTGGGATATGCAAAGAAAGAATTTCATGGTGCAGTTATGTATATGTGACAAATAAAGACTTAACTAATATATTGCTTACAAAGAGCCAGACATTCTTGTATTTGTAATGTAGTAGCTCTCATTTTCAGTCCAATCCCTGACTCCTGAGCAGTTTCAGAGGAGTGGTATTTGTTTGAATGCTGAATGGTTGGAAAAGGGGAAATGAGGTTGCTGCTGAGGTTGTTGCATATCCATATCATATCATGTATCCTCAGGCAATTTGTGGCCTGTTGCAGAAAAAAAATCTTTCATTTAATCTAAATAATTTAATTTAATCTGGAAAAAATGAGATGTCGCTCAAAACTTTGCACATTACTGTATATTTTTAAATGTTCACTTTGGGTAACCCATTACACCTCAGATTCATGCTCTCGGCTGGCAGGATTGGAACCTTATGTGTTTTTATTTTTTCTGTTGTAGTCAATCAACTTAAGTGCCCCTATTATGCGTTTTCAAATATGATCTTTCATGCAGTGTGTCATGTAGCTGTATATGAACATAAACTATCTGCAAAGTTGTGACGGCGACAGCGCACGATAAATGAAGTTTTTGTCTATTAAAAAAAAGAGTTGACTCACATTCGCCTAAACGTTAGCAATTCAAATCTTTTTCTGTTACGGATCCACGTAAGTAACATATTTGCATAATATCCGCCCACGATCTACGTTGCGAACAACTTGCCCGACCACACTCTTGTTAACATATGACATTTACCACTGAGAAACGTCCTGCTCCAGTAGCGCTTGCGAAACAGTTTCTTGTCGATGTGCCACTTCAACTGTTTCATCGTCAGACTCCGGCTCGAATTGATACGGTAAAACCGACGCCATCTTTTCTATGTATTGACGGATCTCCATAGCCGGCGTTCAGTTATAGTAATGGGCGTTTCGTTTTCCGACACACGCTGTAGCGGTAGACCAATCATAAAGAACCGCGCCATCTGACCAATCACAGCAGTGAGGGCTCACAGAAAGGAGGGGTTTAGACAGACTTCGAACTGCTTCACACGAGTCGTTTACGAATAATTTAGAAATGGGGTAAAATTAAATCTATTATTGAAGAAAATTCATCTCGTACTGGATCTCAGTTTTCTGACAGTTTACTGCAAAAACGCACAGCGTATATATATATATATGTGTTCATTCATTACACACTCTTATGTAGATGTCATGCTTTATAAAGACGACACTTGAATAAGTGTTACTGAATGTGTCCTGTTAAAATGTAAAAGAAAATGTAATTTATATACAAACCGGATTCCAAAAAAGTTGGGACACTAAACAAATTGTGAATAAAAACTGAATGCAATGATGTGGAGATGGCAAATGTCAATATTTTATTCAGAATAGAACATAAATCACGGAACAAAAGTTTAAACTGAGAAAATGTATCATTTTAAGGGAAAAATATGGTGAATCAAAATGTCATGGTGTCAATAAATCCCAAAAAAGTTGGGCCATTTTCACCACTGTGTGGCATCTCCCCTTCTTCTTACAACACTCAACAGACGTCTGGGGACCGAGGAGACCAGTTTCTCAAGTTTAGAAATAGGAATGCTCTCCCATTCTTGTCTAATACAGGCCTCTAACTGTTCAATCGTCTTGGGCCTTCTTTGTCGCACCTTCCTCTTTATGATGCGCCAAATGTTCTCTATAGGGGAAAGATCTGGACTGCAGACTGGCCATTTCAGTACCCGGATCCTTCTCCTACGCAGCCATGATGTTGTGATTGATTCAGAATGTGGTCTGGCATTATCTTGTTGAAAAATGCAGGGTCTTCCCTGAAAGAGATGACTAGATGTTGTTCTAGAACCTGAATATATTTTTCTGCATTGATGGTGCCTTTCCAGACATGCAAGCTGCCCATGCCACACACACTCATGCAACCCCATACCATCAGAGATGCAGGCTTCTGAACTGAGCGTTGATAACAACTTGGGTTGTCCTTGTCCTCTTTGGTCCGGATGACATGGCGTCCCACATTTCCAACAAGAACTTCGAATCGTGACTCGTCTGACCACAGAACAGTCTTCCATTTTGCCACACTCCATTTTAAATGATCCCTGGCCCAATGAAAACGCCTGTGCTTGTGGATCTTGCTTAGAAATGGCTTCTTCTTTGCACTGTAGAGTTTCAGCTGGTAACGGCGGATGGCACGGTGGATTGTGTTCACTGACAATGGTTTCTGGAAGTATTCCTGAGCCCATTCTGTGATTTCCTTTACAGTAGCATTCCTGTTTGTGGTGCAGTGTCGTTTAAGGGCCCGGAGATCACGGGCATCCAGTATGGTTTTACGCCCTTGACCCTTACGCACAGAGATTGTTCCAGATTCTCTGAATCTTCGGATGATATTATGCACAGTTGATGATGATAACTGCAAAGTCTTTGCAATTTTTCACTGGGTAACACCTTTCTGATATTGCTCCACTATCTTTCTGTGCAACATTGTGGGAATTGGTGATCCTCTACCCATCTTGGCTTCTGAGAGACACTGCCACTCTGAGAAGCTCTTTTTATACCCAATCATGTTGCCAATTAACCTAATTACTGTTAATTGGTCTTCCAGCTCTTCGTTATGCTCAAATTTACTTTTTCCAGTCTCTTATTGCTACTTGTCCCAACTTTTTTGGGATTTGTTGACACCGTGAAATTTGGAATCAACATATTTTTCCTTTAAAATGATTCTTTCCTTTAAAATGATTTTCTCGGATTAAACTTTTGATCTGTCATCTATGTTCTATTCTGAATAAAATATTGACATTTGCCATCTCCACATCATTGCATTCAGTTTTTATTCACAATTTGTTTAGTGTCCCAACTTTTTTGGAATCCGGTTTGTAAAATGAAGACATTTAGTAAATCACATTGATGGTGAATAATAATTATGAGGATAATGATGATGATGATGATGATAGGGAAGCAGTGACTCAACAGTGTTACTGATTGAAGTTTGGGAATTCAAGCTCAAGCAACACCAATCTGCCACTGTTGAGCACTTGAGCGCGGCCCTTAACCCTATCTGCCCCAGGGGCGCTGTATCCTGTGTTCTGACCCCAGCTTCCGAACTGGGATATGTGAAAAAATTATTTTACTGTGGTGTAAGTTACAGTACATATCACACATAGTCAAATCTTATCTTATGATGATGATGGTTATAAAAGAGCTGCTTGAAAGAATCGTAAATGGGTCAAATTAGATGGTAAATGAAATATGGCCTGTCTAAATATTTTACAACATTGTCCTGAATTTTTCAGCAAACCTCGAAGGTACGAGTCGATCTAAATCTCACACGTCAGTGCTGAATCAGCGTCACTGTCCCGAAATGGATGAATTACGTGACGCATGTTTACGATGGTCCTGCCGGACTTTTCCGGCCTGCACTGGGCCTCGTCGAAAGCTCTGCTCCCGCTTCTAATATGCAATCTGTTTAGTAATATTCAATCATTCATGGATTCGTGCTTGCTGTCATTGCTGTGGCCTGTGCCATGCTGGTGCTGAATAATGCACCACAGATCAGCTGGTACATTTGTGTAAAGTGCAGCCTGGATACAGTATAGGCTTGTGAATCTGGGCACGTTTTGGGGTGTGTGCATGTGTCTGTCTGACTTTCCAGCTCAAACTAGCCGACGTGTCTAGATGATGACATTGTGGCGGTACAGGCATGATTAATTCCCCAGGACGCAATCCATTACCCGTCTCTCATCCCTCTCTCCCTCTATCTGTCTCCCTCTAGCACAGTTTTATATTTCTTCTACCTACACATACGCTCTCCTCTGACCACTCTCTCTCTCTCTCCCTCTCTCTTTCTCTATCTCTCTCTCTCTCTCTCTCTCTCTCTCTCTCTCTCTCAGCTCAAGTTTACTGAACCGAAAAACATCATACGGCCTTCATTTCCTGAGATCCCGCTTCATTTCCCCTGTTCACTGTACTGCTAAAATCACAAATGCAGCCCTTATACAGTACACAGAGAAGCATACCACAATATTATTGTCTATTTAAATCACAGAATAATTCATCGATCTAAAGTAAAGTTGAAGAAGGTATACCAGATATGACATGAATGTTTAAATTTAATCGAAATCTTACATGTTGTGTTATGCATAAGAAAGGAGCAGTATTTAGTGTCAATGTTACCATAACAACTAGAAGTGTGACTTTTTACTCGTCCTTTAGATGTCCTTATTAAACAGAAGGCGAGAAGGAAGAATTTGTGTTTGGCGTCATTCTGCATAAAAATAGTGCCCAGAACCCGACCGCATTATTAACCAACCTTACAGTTATTTTTAAACCTGTGAACATGTTTAACGTGGCCTTTGTTCGCTTTCTGTAATTTTTCAGCTGCACTGTTGTTCAGCATGGACTGTACATAGACAGTGACATAATCAACTGTTTAACATATTATTAAACATATTATTCACTTCAACCTTCATTCTTCATGTTTGTCTTGACTTTTGATTAAGGTGGTAGTCGGATCACGACCTGATTAGGCTGCAGAGATAATGAATTGAATGAATTGCCTTTATTTGATAATGAGTGCAGAAACCCTTACATGCAGTAAATCTGCTGTGGATAAATGCACAATGCAGCTATATTATTTCAAACCATTATAACGGTTCATACAACAACGCCAATTAACCTAATCTACTGTACATGTCTTTGGACTGTGGGAGGAAACCCACCAAGCACATGGGGAACATGCACACAAACCCGAGACGGGAATCGAACCCGGAACCTGGAGGCGCAAAATGACTGTGCTATCCACTAAGCAACCATACTGCCAAACAATTACAGTATTTGTTTTGTTTTTTTTGGTATCTTGAGTTGATAAATAAAAATCCTTTTAATGAGATAATATGTCCAATTATTTGATGGTGGCTAGGGCTGAAACGATTCCTCAAGTAATTTGATTAATTCGATTACAAAAAATGATCGAGGTAAAATTTTCTGCCGCGAAACATCTTTTAATTAATTTTAAAAGCTTACATTATGTTTTTGCGCAATTATTTGTTGACAGCGTGCCGGCAGTAAACACCAACAAAGAAGAAGCGTTTACGTCACCCAAAAAGCGGGAAGGAGACGCAAACAGTTAGCTGTGCATTGATTTTATGGAGTGTTCTGTTGCGGGCTACAATATGGAAAGGAGTGATAAAATGATCAGCGAGCCAAGAGATGAAGAAACCAGCAAAGGAAAACGACAGAAATTGGCAGTAAAGGCTTATACAGTATGTTATGCCTGAGATGTAGATTTTGAAACTTTTAGTTCTAAAAGTTTAGTTGCACACCTTAGTGTTTTTGTATAATCATTTATTTCAATGTGTGCCTTAGTGTTTTTGATACTTTGATACTTTGAAAAAACAATTAAACGTAAAATTTTTTTGGCAGTCCTCGCTGAAGCTTGCAGAACTTCGCGGAATGTCAGCGGAACATTGGCGGGCAATCACGGCGGCTCACGGTGCCTAACTCCGCATCTCACCGCATCTAACTCCGCATCTCACCACGAGTCAAACCACCACCTTACAGTACCAAACAAATCTTACAGGACAAAACAATAAGACATTAGTTTTATCCAACAACCACCAACAATATAATGACTTGTGTTCCTTACTTGAAAACAAAATCCATCTTTCTTTCCTTCTGACTGAAGAGGGCAATGTCGTTGACTATTTCCCTATAACTACACACCGCATGATGTTTTGCCTCTTAGACACAGTGACATGACAAATGTACTTAAGGCAAACCAGTAATATCAGCCAGCAGTGTAAATTCTCCAATAAAAGCTTCATGAGCCCACTGTTAATGAATGTCCACATTTACATTCAGTCATGACTGAGAAGAAAACCAAGTGAAACAGTTTCTGAATTGTTCTAAAGGTTAAGATGTCAAGTGTTATTAGAGGTAAATGTGATTTGATTTGATACATTTTGGTGTTGAACCACCAAAGTAAGGAGATCAGATAGAATTGCGTGGTTTAAATCAAATTTTGCTGTGGCCTTGACGGTTCCATCCTGCAATGCTACAGCGATGAAACTAGTGCGTCCCTGTTCACAGATCTATTAGCAGATAAAGTAAAGCTGTTTAAGATTTTTACTTATCTCTGTCTCCTCTAGGCAATGCGAGAGGTGATGCTTTGCTCATGGGGTCTCCTGGTGCATTTCCTCTGTTTTGTAGTGTAGTGCAGTGTACCTTACCGGTTACAGGGTTTACACTGGTGTAGTTTATACAAGGTGTTCAAGTAAAACTGGGACTTTCGATTGCAAAGGATAGCACAATTGTGAGATTAAGTAATACCTTTATATTTCTCTATATAACTCCTTGGTACACTAACGCACTTATCCCAGTGTTTCACTAGTGCTTGAATACAATGAAGTTGGAAAGTTTTCTCATTATGCCAGAGCAATGATCAGAATGCCTGCTTCACATATGAAACTCTGGCCTCCCAGGAACTCCTTTAATGGCCCAAATATGTAGAAATGGCTTGGAGCGAGGTAACGGCATTTTCAAGCCAGAGGTGGCGAGAACTCCCACCCGGGTTCCTGTATTGTGCAAGTGTTGTTCGTGAATGACCCACACACATATGCATCTCTTATGTAAGTTGGTTGTAACATTGTTTCACGTCAAATACACTTCTTTTTGGTAATAGTATTCCCTCTTCCAGGTGGATTATACTAGCTACCACACTGTCAAACCTGTTTTTATATATATATATATAGGGAAATGTTATATTGCAAGAAATATCGTTATCGCAATATTCAACAACATATCGCATATCTCATATTTTCCTAATATTGTGCAGCCCTAATCTACAGTATGTGGGTCATTTTATAAGAAAATTGCATTCAGTGTAACTTATACTGTATGTAAGTGTATATCACTTCGGAAGCACAAATAGCCATCATTCTTACTTACTAGAACAAAGACTGAGAAAGTATGCAGCATTTGTAATATATACTTCATACATTTTTATTTTCTGCTATGAATCAACTTAAATTCCTTACGGTATTGTTTTCTTTAAACCCAAGCATTATTTATCCTTTGTTTATCTCCACATCCAGTTCTAAACATTATATTGGGTATATTGAAAGAATCATTCAGACTGACTGAATTTATCAGGCTGTAAAACAAATTGCTGATTTATTGAGTGACTGACTCAATAAGTAAATGAATAAGTGAACCAGTGAGTGACCATCCGGGCTCATAAATTACAGAGTAGGTTAACCAGTGAAAGTCTGAATGAGCAGATTTGTGAATTAGTGACTGAATGAGAAAAGCAAAGAGTAAAATTTTATGAAAACAAAGAAGAGTCAAGGGTTTGAACCCTACCTTTGGGTCTGTGTGAGTGATGTTTGCATGTTCTCCCTGTGCTTGGTGGGTTCCCTCTGGGTACTCCACTTTCCTCCCGCAGTCCAAAGACTTTCAGATTAGGCTAGTTGACATCTCCAAATTGCCCGCAGTCTCTATGTGTTTGTGTGAGTTTGCACATGCTTTGATTGGCACACTGCTCAGCGTGCCCTGGGATAGGTTCCAGACCCCCTGTGACCCTGAATAGGATAAGCGGTATAGAGAATGAGTGAGTAAGAGAAAGAAGGAGTAGTTCAGAAATGTTTGGTGTGCTATTCATGTAATTCATCCTCTTGGAAAATTCAGTGACAGCTGATACATGAGACATTCAGCACCATGCTATTAGACCTCTCAAAGGGTATGAATTTGGTGAAGAAACTCCCCAACCACTTTCTCTCACTTTTTCACTAAGGCTTCTGTATGATGATCAGCAAAACAGAAAGCACTAGGCCTTCTAGTTAAATGTGGTCAATAAAGACAGAATAGAGCTTTTACCATCTATTGAAGTGTGTACATCTGTGTGTGTGCACTTTTCATGCCGACCATGGATGTCAGAGGCATTTGGCTCCTTCTGGTTGTTGGCAGCGGTGCCTTTTTCCTCGGCTTTTAATCATTTCTTTGAAGTTTCCTCCTGGCTCCTCGACTCTCCATCCAGCTTTTATGTTCCTGACAGCGAGAGATATCACCAGAGCAAAAAGGGCCTTATGTAAACACTCACTCTGTGAGAGCGAGTCTGCATGAGCATGCATTCCCCGGACTGTGTTCATGTGTGTGTGCTTTTCTGTGCCCACACATACAGTAGCTTCACTACAAAAATCCCTCGAAGTGTTTTAATGTTTTGGTTACAGAATCTCTCACATGGTCACTGCGCCCTATGAAGAGTTTTCATGACACTGATAATTGAAATAAAGGCAACAGTTAATAAATTTGTAGCTCCGATGAAGCCCATAAAAGCCTCTCATGTTCCTCGCTATGGTGCTCTAAACAGATCCACTCGGCCCAGCGTGGCTCAGATGGAGAGTCGCTGGGTCAAAGCACTGCACATTTTCATGTTCTGCATCTTTAGCTGAGTCATCACGTAATTATCAGTAAGTTGAGATGAAACAGGTGTATTGAACCAAGAAGAGTGGGACAGTTTGGCTCATTCAGGGCCTACGTTGTGGTTGTATGTGTATACCTGTGGACTATTTAGACTGAAAACATTTTTGGTTGATCAGATCAGAAATTGCCCCTAGATGTGTGTGTGTTTCTGGTATTCAAATAAGTACCATGATACTATTGGAATACTATGATACTTTATACCATGGTACAGTTACCATCGGACTAGCATGGTACCTATACCGTGGTACCATTTTAAAATTGTGCAAGTTCTCTCTGAACTATAATGTAATAATTTTTTTTAAATAATGGAGAGTCATTTCCAACGTCATCCAACGTTAAGGCTATTACGGTCATTCAAATGGTTGTTTACATGTACATTTAGGCATTTGGTGTGAGCTTGTTTTTCCAGATTCAGGAATAAAGTGACTAGGAAGAGGAATTTATGGAAAGGTGAGAACTGATGGCTCAGTACAGTTAACATGATTGCCTTGGGGACATGTATTGTTATTTCCTTTCAGCTGAATGCAGTGTCATGTTTGCTTCCTAATAAACTGAATGATTTGGTATTCCCAATAATAATAATCATTATAATCATCATCAGGCATCATCGACACTATTTTTTTTCAGCTGTTACTGCCTGAGCATGAGAGATGTCAAGGTTCAGTATTGTGAGATAATCAGGGAGCAGGTGTGAGCTTGTTCATTTCAGCAGTTATTATTTGTTTAGCTTCATCGCAGCTTTATTAAATTAAATTGCAATTTTATTCAGCTTGAAGTCCGGGGCCTGGGTCAATTTTATTTCGGTTCAGCTAATCAGGAAATGATGGTGGTTTTCAAATTACTGTGATCATTTTAACGCATTCACTTCCAAGTCCTGATTCAGCCCAGAGATTTCAATCAATTCAGTTTTACTGAGATTGACTTGGGGACCACATTGTGAAAATGAAAGTGGGCCCAGATGTGTCCTTTGACCTCCAGACTCCTCTGGGACTGCCTCTGTTATAAATGTTCGAGCATGTTTTATGGTGGGCAGCATTACGGTGCCCTGATTGCAATATTTGAATGTATAATGTACCTTGTGGATGTTTATTGATAGATAGATTTACATTTATTAATTTTGCTAAATTCAATTCAATTCACTTTCAATTTTATTTGTGTAGCGCTTTTAACAATTGACTTTGTCGCAAAACAGCTTTACACAATCAAAAGAATTATTTAAGTTTGTATGAAATGTGAACGTGTATGAATCAAAATGATAAAACTGTCCCAGATGAACAAGCCGAGGCGACGGCGACAGTGGCAAGGAAAAACTCCCAGAGATGGTAATAGGAAGAAACCTTGACAGGAACCAGACTCAACATGGGACCCATCTTCATGTGGGTGAAACGGTTAGCAGGAATTGATCTGCATCATACTGAGTGAGACTGGAAGTTCGGTATAACAGGAGATGTGTTTAAATTAATATGCATTCCAGTTCGTTATTGGAGACTTAGGTAGACTATACTGTAGGAAACAGTATCAAAAGAGAGACCACTTTTTCTAAAATGGAATTCCCTCAAATAATAATGGCTACAGTGATGAATCCAAAATATTTCCTCTCTGCCTTCTATGCCCCACCTGGAAAACCATGCCTCACTTGGCCACCTATTTCACTGCTTCCTAAGATTTTATCTGCTGACCTCAAAAAATCAAAAATAGTGCACTGTCTAGTAAATGTCATACAGTTCTGAACATCACATTCCATTTTCTTCAGTTCCATCTTCTGCTTGTTGGGACATCTCTTTTTTGTATCTCCTTCCTTATTGTTCTCTCTGTGTCCCCGTCCTTCTACCTCGGCATCTCTCATCTCTATTTTTTTTAGAAGAAGCATCTTGCATTTTTACCAGATTGAAAGACTGAAGCTTTATGTAACCTGATGTAGGAGTTGTACTTTTGGTTTCGAGAACATGTTTTATGATCCAAAGTCTACCGCTTTTATATCTGTACACAGAACAAAGACATCAGCAATTCCATACAATATTGGATTTTTGTTTGCTTTTATCCCCCTGTCACACTGAGCCATGTTTCCACAATGTCGAAAAAATAAATTGAGTGAGTGCAGGATGAAGTTGAACAACTTGGCAGGAATGCAGAAGAAACCAGTAAGGACGTAGTGTTGTCTCCCGTGATCGAAGCAAGACGCAGGAATAACTTAACAACAGCACAGACCAGTGAACAACATAACTAACACCTCTTCGGGACTTCATTGACGTACTATGCGCATGGCTCAGGAAAGACTGGACAGCGTTCTGACTGAGTCGTCATTGAGACATCATTGTTTTGTTGCTACGTCAATGAAGTTCTTAGAACTACCTCCTCAGGCTTGTACTATGACCATGGTAGGTCCATGCCATGTTATCGAAGACTACATTCAGTTCATGTTATGTTCTGGTGCTTATAGCAGGTTATCAGTGCATCTATGGCACGTTCAGTAAATTTAGTATAAATCCTGGATCCAACTGCTGACATACAGTAGTAATAACTTAGGATGATTTAATTGGACCTGGTCATGTATGTGAAATTAGTGACATCATGATCGACAAATGGATGAACAGACATTAGTTGAGGAAAAAGATGACCATGATGATCACTGATGACCTAGGGATCATTATAATGTGATTCATTTACACTGTAAATGTATCAACTTTTTTAATAATGTAATGTTGTTTTTCCATGAAACAAAAAGGTAGAGGGGTGTGGAGCATTGTAAACTCCAGTTTCTCCTTTCACTTTTGATAGTAAACAAGTTTTGACTGAGAGAAACACTTCAGTGCAGGAAAGTCTATAGTTTTCAGATCAGTTTAAAGTTGGAAATTTGACCCTGTGAACAGTTTTATCAGGCTGATATGCTCATACAAGTGCTAGAGTGCTAGAGTGGTCTAGTGGTTATAAAATACACTTGAGTTGCTAAGTTTGTTGTCATGGTGATTTTTTTTATGATGCTACACCGATGCCCCTTGAACAGGGTTTTTCCTGATCAAAATCAGAAGCAAGAGCATTTGCATTTCCTGTCTCTCTGACATGAGCGTACATAAGGCGTCTGCCTCTAGACTTTAAATCAGCTCTTCTGCTGTGTTTGTATTGAAAATGTGAGTGTTTATTGCCCTCTTTTGGATTTTCGTTCCGGGCCGTTGTGATTGAAGAGCCCTGCGGAACAGAAGAGGTGAATCGATTTGGGAGATCTAACATTTCTAACATCCCTTTGAAAGCTGCTTAATCTATAATGTCAGCTGAGAGGCTAATACATCAATAATACATCAGAAAACCCAAGCATCTTTATGGTTCCTCTAAAAACAAACCTGGCTCTGAATACATAATCTCATGCATTCTAACAGCCAGTACTACAGTACAAGGGATTACACAGGTAATGACCTTCGATTAAGCAGGTACAATTAAGAGAACAATTACAGCACTCAGAGATAGACCTGGAGGGCATTGTTTACAGACTTGATCACAAAGAGTGCACAGCAGCTATCAAATTAGCACTGCACTACTATGCTTCATACTGTTGCCCCACCTATTGGTGCTCCTCTTGATGTACTGTAGAAAAAACCCAAGTCTGCACTTGCTTTCTAATGAAGTTAATGTTGCATAAAATGAAGGGAACAGCTTACATCATGGTGTTTTTTCTTTCTTCAAATGATGCAAGAAGTATTGTTTCTTTGAATCACAAGGGTGATAAAAGTACAAATGCCAGAATTGCATGTATTTTCGTAATATCAGTATAACTTTTGAATGTTTTTGCAAAACACTATAAATCCACTACTTACAGTTTTGTCATAATTGCATTGTCAACCTGAGACTATGTTTGTAGCAATGTACTGTACATGTGCAATTTAGTATGAATTATATGTTAGTTGAGTTTAAATTAAAAGTTATAGAAAACTCATGCGTTGTGTTTTTGTAGTCAGTTATGCGTGGTAAATTGAAACAAGGAAAAAGTATTGTTTTGTCATGTTGTTTAATTACAAAGATTGTGGAAGATCATGCGAAACATATAAAACAGTACCAAAAGTTCAGCATACAACATGATCAGCCTCTTCTTTCATGACTTCCAGTTTCACTTCAGTAGTTGATGACAGCTCCTTTAGAAGTCCATGAATACTGGGGTAACTGTAATAGCAATAACAGACCCTTTAACGGTTTTGATGGATGTGATATCATATAGTTGTAAATAGATTGCAATGTTGTCTGCCCAAAACTCAGTGGTGTCAAAAGTATTCACATTCATTACTTGAGTAGAAGTACAGTATAGATACTGGGGTTCAAAAATACTTCTTTTGAAGTTGAAGTATCAACCCAAGCTTTTTACTTAAGTAAAAGTTTAAAAGTACTGGTTTCAAAACTACTTAAAGTATAAAAGTAAAAGTACCTTGAGGGGGGAAAAAAGCATTAAGGTCTCGCTTTCCGATCATGCGGTCTCTGGTGTGACGGGGGGGGGGGGGGGGGTTGGGGGGGGTGGTAGATGTAATGTATGGAGTAGAAAGTACAGATTATTGCTTAAAAATGTAAGGACTAGAAGTAAAAAGTCGGCTGAAAAATAACTACTCCAGTAAAGTATAGATACCCAAAATTTCTACTTAAGTAAGGTAACGAAGTATTTGTACTTCGTTACTTGACACCTCTGCCAAAACTTGAATGAAATTCAGTACAATTTCATTTAATTTGTATAGCACTTGTAAGAATGGACATCTGCACAAAAAGCTTTACAGAAATATGAAATGACATTGGAATAACCTTAAAAGAATAACCCCAAAACAGCATCGCAAATACAACATTTAACATTTATTTGTAATATTTATGCTGCTTAATGTCATTTTGCACAACATACATACATACATTCACTTGCCAAAAGTATTCACTCACCCATCCGAATCATTGAATTCAGGTGTTCCAATCACTTCCCTGGTTACAGATGTAGAAAATCAAGTGGCAGAGTAGCTGCATTCAAGCCATACTGTACATAACCAAATTAGATACAGTGGTGTAAAGCATGCTGCCACTGGGTTTGCGTTTGCCAGGAGAACAGTACTTGTCTGACTGAATTGTGCCAAGTGTTTGGTGGATGGGGGATTATGATGTGTGGCTGATCTTCAGGAGTTGGACTCGGGCCCCTTACTTCCAGTAAAAGGAACTTAGACATTTTGGACAATTTCATGCTCCCCATTTTGTCTGAACAGTTTGGAGACGGCCCCTGCCTGTTCCAACAGGACTGCACACCAGTGCACAAAGTAAGGTCCATAAGGACATGGATGAGCGAGTTTGGTGTGCTTGACTGCACTGCACTTGAATCCTGATCTCAACCTGATAGAACACCTCTGTGAGCCAGGCCTTCTCGTCCAGCATTAGTGTCTGACACAAATGCAAATCAAATAAAAAAATTTCCATAAACACCTCCTAAACCTTGTGGAAAGCCTTCCCAGAAGAGTTGATGCTGTTATAGCTGCAAAGGGGGGTGGGACCAACATCATATTAAAGCTCATGGATTACGATTTGGATGTTACTCAAGTTTATTTGCATGTGAAGGCAGGCGAGCGAATGTTCTTGCCAATATACTGCAGTTTATATATCCATGTTCCCTTAATATTATAACAGATATCAGACATCCTAATTGAAGAATGAACACAACAGCTTTCGGCACACAGTGTGTGTATTTCATGTCTCCTGTACACAAGGCACTTGTCTCTTGGTTGTTGTAGCATTATTTCCTGTTTTATTACAGTCATTCAAAAATATTACAGTGAAATGTATCATGGCTCCCAAATGCAGCAAAACCAGAGCTGGTGGTAGCAGCTGCAAGAGGCAAACGAGGAATACTGATTTAGAAGTGACTGGAAGGTTATTAAAGAACACGGATGTGGAAAATCAGTCATCGATAATGCTTAAGATATAGGCATGGTTTCCTTGTACAGTGCAGCTAAACTCTACTATAATATGGTTCACACAACGTCCACACCGCTCAATGTCCAGTTTCACAGAGCAGATTTTGGGTGTTACAGGTACTGTAGGTGGGTTTTCCCCGTACAACTGCTTCCCGATTTAATGTTTTAGTAAATTACAGTTGTCTAACATTTGCCTTGCAGGTGTTATTATGTGGCGCTCCTTCTTGAACAATGCAATATATGTGGATTTCCTAGCATCAGCAGCCGGCTCTCTGGTGGATCAGTAGTTGTAAGCACTCAGCATTTTCACTGCAGGTTATGGGAATTGATACATGCTCAGACATGTCATTGGCTTAGCTGCAGAAAGGGGGGGGGGAAGGCACTATCAGATAATAAATAAATAAATAAATGTAGAAATAAATGTCATAATTAACCCAGTGCATTTTATCCTGTTTTTTGCATTACTATGTTTTAAAGATTATACAGTATACAAGCTTCAGGATTCTGCAATATAGAGTGGCATATAAATGTCTGAGCGAAAAAAAAAAAGGTAAGAAAGGTCATACAGGCAATCAGGTCACTGGTGTTTATTGACAACCCTGACTGCTGATAAAAGTAGCAGGATGAATTCTGACGTGTTTAGGGGTGTACTGTTCAGATTCAATCAAATTCTGCAAAACTGATTCTGCCATGTAATATTGCAGATGGATGATGACCTAAAACATAGATTGAAGGCTACCCAAGACAAAGAAATGGGATATTTTTCACTGGCCAAGTCAGTCACCTGCTATCAAGCCAATGGAGCATGCTTTTTACTTACTGAAGACAAGAGCGAGAGCAGAAAAACCCTAAAACAAGCCTTCAGCTGCAGTAATGTCTTGGCAAACGTCTTGAGGGATGAAAATCAGTATTTGGTTGTGTCCATGGGTTTTAGACTTCATGCAGACGTTGACTGCAAACGATTTTCATCCAAGTATTAAAGGCAGTGTTTATGTCTGTAATTATGTTTGTTTGTCCCATTATGTATGGCACCCTAAAATGGTGGTGGTGTGTGTATGAAAATGTCCGCACTTCCTGAATGGTTAATGCCACACATTTGTCAGACCTCTAGAATTAAAGCTGAAAGTCTTGACTAGGCAGCACAGTGACTTAGTGGTTAGCTCTGTCGGTTAGCACAATCTCCAGGGTCTGGATTCAGTTCCCGCATCTGTGTGCATGGATTTTCTTCCTGTGGTTGGGGGGTTTCCTCTGAGTGCTCCGGTTTCCTCCCACAGTCCAAAGACAGATTAGGTTAATTGTCGTTCCCATAGTGTGTGAATGTGTGTATGTGTGAGTGCCCTGCGATGGATAGGCACAACGTCCAGGGTGTACCCTGCCTTGTGCTCTAATACCCCTTTTCTACTGCTCTGGTTCGCGTGCCGGTTCTCAATTTTGGAACCAGTGCCGCGCTTTTCCACAGAAAAAAGTTGGTGCCAGTGCCCTAAAACAAGCACCGGCACCGGCCCCTAAACTCTGCTGGTCTAGTCGCGAGAACCCGTGACGTCACGAGCGGTGGGCGGAGTTATAGGGATTGTTTTAAAAAAAAATGCCGGCGACCCAAACGTGGAGCACGGGCGAAATTAAAGCCCTTTTAGCTATTTGGAGTTCAGCAGAGATTCAGGAGAAATTAGAAAGTGCTGTAAGAAAAAAAAAAGTGTATGAGGAAATCGTAATCGTTGTCTATGTCGATCTCTTTCAGCGGTTACAACACATCGAATAAGCTGCTTTTGGATACTGAAATACATTTTCATAGTTTGGAGAATAACCAGTAAACTGACTTCGGCCATGTTCGTTTCTGTTGAGTGGGCGTGGCCTGTGACGTATTATCATGCAGCTCCCGCTGAGCTCCTGTCTAGTGTAAACGCGGGCCGGTTCTCGTTCGGTTCCCAGTTCAGCACCGGCCGAGCACCAGCACCGGCACCTGGCACCAGCACCAGCACCAGTGTAGTGGAAATGAGGTATAAGTCTCCTGGGATAGGCTCCAGGCCCCCACGACCCTGAATACAGGATAAAGAAAATGAGAGATGACATTGGTCCCCTTTTTCTAAACCATCTCATACAAACTACATAAGCTCACTGTATTAATAACTCAATACCTGCACTATACTGTAACTCTCTATCTACAGATTTGGAAAAGGACCCAAATCTTGTACAGTACGTGAGTAAAAGTAAACACCCTAGGTAAAGTTTACATAAGTATCAAAAGTACTGAACTTGCATTAATTTACAGTAGCCACAAAGTGTTATATTAAAATAATCTCTCTCTCTCTCTCTCTCTCTCTCTCTCTATTTGATTTCAAACACCTGCTACATGATTAGGGAAGGCAAATCTTACAATTATGGATAATAGCCTCGTAACATGTAATGCAAAGCCATGCAGAAATGTAGTGGAAGAGAGAGAGCACAGATATTTGTTGAGGGATTTAGTGGAGTAAAGGTAAAAAGTATCTACTAATAAAACTACTGGTAGTTATGAACAAGTTCCAGAAGCCATAAGTTGGATTTGTTCTTAAGTTCAACAAAGTGAGACTTATACGCCTTTGACTTATACATACGTAACCACGCCTAAGGAAATTAATCTCAATCATGAAATGTAACAGTGTTGTGTCTGCGCCTTTAAATCGCGAGAGGAATCCTGGGTGCCATTTTGTCTCAGAGCGTTTTTCACTGTATTGGACTGTAAACGAAATAGAAATATTCACCCTTATTATACTTAAGTTACCGTCTCCCTGTCTGTCTGTCTCCATCTATCTGCCTATTTATGAGTAGCTACAATATTTTATATATGTCTATCAGAATAAAAGTGGTGTTTTTCATAATGCAAACTCTTGATTGTGGGCCTGAAAGCAACCAGTAGAGAAATCCTTTAGTAGTGGTTGAGTTATGTTTTTATGACCACAGTCTGACCCCCGTCTGTAAATTTGACTGATGTGGCAGTATTATATTTCTGACAGTTACGCCAATGAGGTGTCTCTGAGTTGACACTCTGAGAGATAGAGCCAGTGGCCACCTCCAGGGTGAACTGCAGGAGTAGAGAGATGCCACACACACACACACACTCTGCCAGTTGGAGGGCTGACACTCTTGGCAGGCACAGTGCTCCCATTTCGATGTCCGTGCATGTGTGTGTGCGTGTGTATAAGATTGTGCATGTGTAAGAACCTGAGTCAGTGCACTAGTGGATATATGACACAGGATAGAATCTACGATATCTGTGTGTGTGTGTGGTTTTATTGTACAGTATGCGCTGTATGTTGTGTTTATGTATCTAACATATACAGAGTATGCACATGCATTCCACACACTGATTAAGTCTCATTCTTGCAATTCTGTAGCCATCTTACCTGTAATATCAGTGTTATGGCCGGTGGGTAATGTCATTGGCTATAGCGATGTTTGCTCATTTTTTTTGCTAACTAGGTTCTTGATGCCATTTTAAGTGTTGGGCTTGCACGAGAAATTGGTGCTGTGTGGATGTTTGCATCATCGATATTTCCCTCCATTATTTCCCATCCTGACATTTTTCAGAGGGGAGAAGTTATTGACGGTGGTAAAGATGGGAGAGGTTAAAAAATCGATCATGCCCACTGATCAGTATGAAGACACACACTTATTCGTGTTCATGCCTGAACTTCTGAATTGAATTTAAAGAGCTTGGTTTATCATTCTGCCGTCTACTCTGCGGTATATCGCAATTGGCCGGTGATGCTTTAGATGAAGCAAAAAAAGACTACAAACTAAACTTGTATTGTATTCTCAATAAACTGTCCCAAAAAATGCGAGTGTGATAATGCATTTGTTCATAGTTCAAACGTCCTTTATTTTACTCCTCCTCCAAATTTGCTGTTTCAGTGTCTATGTAAATGAGCTACTGTTAAGCCACTTCCTTTAAAGAGTAGAAGAACTGAGTAACGGTAATGCTGCGGGTCGCTCGGCAGTCAAGTCCGCAGACAGCTACTGTATACCGCGGATTTCCGGACAGCCAGATCCGCAGCCAACCTCACATGCAGTTGCTAGACGACATCGCTATAGAGTGAGTCAGGGAAGATGTGCCTGGACGCTCACATGGATGCACACCTGGGTGTACGCCTATATAGGTCCCCTGGACTCTGCACATCACGTGGACATTAGTTCATTCCAGGTACAGTATGAGAGTGGATCTATGTCACTCCGATATAGGAACATTCTTTTAAACCAAAAAAGGAGAAAATTAAAAGAAACGAAAGGCTGAAAAGCAAAAGAGGAAAAGAAAAAGAGAAAAAAAAGACACCCTTATCTCTAAGCTTTGGCAAAATGAATGTAAATATTTGTCATGCCAATAAAGCACCTTCGAATCTTGAATTTTGAAAAAGTTATGTTGAAAAGACAAGGTGTTAACGAGAAAGAAAGAAAAAAAGAGGATTCCTGTTTAAAAAAAGAAGAAGGAGAATTTGGGTTGATTATTATAAAAAAAAAAAAGAAGACTATTGTTTTTTTTCCCCCGATAGACTAGACCCATCTGCTCGAGGAAGCTTTTCTTCTTGAACGGGAAGAGTCTTCCCCAAAGTGCAAAATCACTCCTGCAGGCTGTTGCCCCACCGATTCCCCCTTGGGGCTCATCCATAACACACTGAACGTCCCGGCGCTCACACATAAGCTGGGGGGGGGAGGGGTATCTTCTTATATGAGGTCACAATGATAGGAAATCTATGTGACTTGTGTTGAACTCTGGCCAGTGCAAGAATTGAAAAAGGTCAAAAAGCAGAGATTTCTACTCTATCTCTACAGATATCTAAAAACTACTAAAATGTGAATTTTGATATAATAATAAAATGATGTCTTTTGAGTTTAAGTCTAAATAGGGTGCACAGTGATGCTCATTACACCAACCTGGGTCCCTATACCACGCCACCCCTGATCCTACCTGACCCCACTGACATGGTTAAGATACTGTACCTCAGTGACCCCAATGCCCTTAGAAGATAGCCACAATCAGCAGCAGCATCTTCTTTTTTATAGAACCAAAAAGGTTGGAAATGGCTGGTAGAGCTGTCAGGGATTTGCCATTATGATGTGTGTGTGTGTGTGTGTGTGTGTGTGTGCATGCCTTTGCACCTCTCAACACCTCTTGTTTCCCCAGCCGGTATATAAAAATAGAACCACATACAACTGACGACTAACAGCCACCTCCCATGGCATTAGGCACTCGTCTGTCCCTGTCTCTCTCTGCATCCTTCTTTCATTTCTCTTTCTTCATTTCCTGTCTGTAATCATTTGTCTTTCTCACTGCATTTTGTCTCTCCTATCCAGAGGTGTCAAGTAACGAAGTACAAATACTTCGTTACCTTACTTAAGTAGAAATTTTGGGTATCTATACTTTACTGGAGTAATTATTTTTCAGCCGACTTTTTACTTCTACTCCTTACATTTTTAAGCAATTATCTGTACTTCATACATTTTAAAAATAGCCTCGTTACTCTATTTTTATGATAAGAACGCGCACAACGCCCGCCACACCCATACCTCAACCCCCCCCCCCCCCGTCGCATGATCAGAACGCGTGACCTTAATGCTTTTGTCGCCCCTCACGGTACTTTTACTTTTATACTTTAAGTCGTTTTGAAACCAGTACTTTTAAACTTTACTTAAGTGAAAAGCTTGAGTTGATACTTCAACTTCTAAAGAAGTATTTTTGAACCCTAGTATCTATACTTCTACTCAAGTAATGAATGTGAATACTTTTGACACCACTGCTCCTATCCCCTCATCTATTTCTATATGTCTCTGTCTGTCTCCGTCTCACTTTATGACCCCCGTGTCCTGATTCTTCTTCTAATAACACATTGGTCAGTCTTGGTTTATTTTAGTTGTTTTAATGACTGAGCACGTCCCAGAAGAAGCAGGACATGTCCCTTTTTTTTTTTATTCACCTACCTAAAAATGATAGAAAAATTATTCCTTAGTCGAGTCTTTCTTTTTTTAATTCGGTGTTGTCACTGTAATGGACAGAAAGACAAAGGACATGAGGACGAGGATCTCAGTGGAGGACAAGAACATGGCCACATTTCAAATTCAGGCATTCACGTTTGACTTCTAAGCACCGAGTCGAGGTCGAATCTGTGCGATTAGTCTCACATCATGTCCTGTTGCTTAAGGGTTTGGATTATCTTCCTAAAAAGAAAGAAGCTTTATAAAGATATTAGATATGAAAATATATGTCTGAAACAGTTATATAATAATTTGTATGAACATGTCAGAAGCTGCCTCGATTACTCCAGTGGCGGCTGCTAGCTTTTGAAACAGGGGAAGCTCATATTAGGCCGTCATCATAAAATTCATTATGTTATTTGCTAGTCATTATTATGCTAGTTTCCCCTTCCACGAGCTACTTTAATAATATGAACGAACTAACTTTACAATGCTGAAACAAGGAGCAAAGTCAAGAACGCTATAATGTTTTTTTTTTATTATTTAAAGAATGATTTGTACGAACAAAAATGGTTTATATCACCAGCAAACAATACAGAGTGCAGCAGTCAATCAAAAAAGGGGTTCCGCCCTTTAAACAGCTCCTCCAATCATCATTCAGCAACCCAACGTCCTGTCCCGCCCACTGCTCCATTCACTCCCAGAGAAGCTGAGCTTCCCTGGAAGTGACGATTTTGATGCATTTATCCAATTACCGTCCAGCTTTTCTGCAGTGAAAAAGCTCCTCTGTGCTGCCCATAGAGCTCCAGTGAAGCTGGGCTTCAGGAGGGTTTAACGCGCTGTATGTATGGAAATGTATGACAAGAAAATCGCGTCAAACAATCTACAATAAATACCAGATTCTGAACGAGCTAGTCATGAAGTTGAATGTGTTCTAGCGCACTTTTATTAAAACCAAAATAAATATGACAGTGCATGAGCATTTATTTTTTGACATAGTAGAGGAAGCGGAGTTTCCCTTGTAGTCTTAGAGCAGCCGCCACTGGATTACACCATATGGGGGATTCGTCTTAGTCAGTGCACAGACGAACGACAATACCAGACAAAATGTTTAATAAGTAGATAAGGATTGGCATGACCTTAATAAATAGGATCAATAATATAATCAATGTATAATAAAAGGACATTGACATATATATTGTATGTCTACACTGAATTTCAATATATTAATTTAAATATTGAAAATGTTTGCATTATTTTAGATGCATTGCTTTTAGACATACAGTATGTGACATCATAGAAGCACATGTGTATGCTAATAATTGTAGGATCTTTTTTATGCTCCCTTCCATCGAGGTCAGAAAGGCATTTAGAGGGTCAGGATTCAGGCAGGTACACTATATGGCTGAACGTTTGTGGACACCTGACTACCACATCCATATGTGCTGCTCATCTGGGAAGGCTTTCCTCTAGATTTTGTGTGGAACAAGTTTGGCCCAGTAAAGGCCAGTAGTTGCAGTAAAGGGAATCTTAATTCTATAGCACACAGTGGCATTCTAGACATTTTGGCATTCTGGTATGCTTTCAAATTTTTAGCAACAGTCTGGGGAAGAAGCACATATGGGCATCGTGGTCAAGTGTTTATGGACAAACTTTAGCCCATATAGTGTAAAGTGTATGAAATGTCTTTCTCCAATTTTTTTTTTAGCATAACTCCAGTTCCTATAATGAGGTTAATCTGAAGCTTCAGGAGAAAACACTACATTGGTTCATTTTCTTTCATTGTTTTAATGCAATAGCTTATATACTGATCAGCCATATCATTAAAACCCAAATCATTAAGCCCAATATTGTGTTGGTTCCTCTTGTGCCTTCAGGCATAACTCCAGAGGACCTCTAGTGTGTGCCATAGTCTCTTGCACTGGGACATTAAAGACAGCTCCTTTGGGTTCTGTGGGTTGAGGGGTGTGTCCTCCAAGGATCAGATCTTCCATGAATGCTTGGTTGGATTGTGGAGGCCAGGTAAACAACCTTGAACTCTTTGCCTGCTAAGTCCCATGCCTGGCAGGTTGTGATGTACTGGGTGTTCTGGTGCCTTTCATTCATAATTAGCATAGACATTTTTTCAGCAATTTGTGCAAGAACATTAGTTCTTCTGTTGGATTGGACAGGACAGGCTGTGCTTTGATCCCCACAGGCATAGATGAGCCTTGGGTACCCATCATCCTGACTGATAATCAATGCCATGCATTGATCGTGGTGGAGTTACTGTTGTGGCTGATGAGTGTACATCAATTCTAACATATTGCATATTAGACAATATAGCATTTATCAATAATTCTCTGTCAATAAAATTGTTCATGGTGGTGGGGTTGAGACTTTAGACTGATCAGTAGGGGACAGGTTCTTCCTCCAGGAAGAAGATGCAGTCTGATATCTTCTGGTGGAGAAAAAGATCAGTAAAGTTGAGCCTATGCGGCAGAGATAAAAGACACCATGATGCTTGGTCACCAGCCCCAGTGATTTAGTAGAAAGGAAGAACAGATGGATCACAGTAGGCATGGGACCACTGGTTGAGAGATTGAAGTCATCAGTAGGGGACCAAGACAGAGGGGTGTCAGGCTCTGGCAGAGAATGAAGCTTAGGAGTATAAAGGAGTATAAAGTTTGTGCATTGTAACAGCATGACCCTCAAATTAATTAGAAGGATCTTTGATGTGTTTGGGCAAAGGTGATGATCGAACCTTTAGTTTGAGACTGAACAGTGCTGACATTGTTTTCCATATTATGATTAAATTGGATTGTACAAAGTACATGTACAGAACCAATGAAATGTAGTTAGCATCTAACCAGAAATGCATAAGTGGCCTATTTACAGTGGCTTGCAAAAGTATTAGGCCCCCTTGAACTTTTCCACATTTTGTCACATTACAGCCACAAACATGAATCAATTTTATTGGAATTCCACGTGAAAGACCAATACAAAGTGGTGTACTTGAACCAAATATCTTTCAGGTTCAAGTCCTTAAAATTGTAATGAAATTGGAAAAAAAAAATTAATACAGGTAGTTCCCGACTTACGTACATTCCGGAAATATGAATAGACTGCGACTCTACTTCCGGTTCAATCACGGAAGTATCTCACATGTATTGTACAAAGATTAGACACTGCAGTGCACCAGAAAACAATATTTACAATTATATACTATATTTTTAGTGTGTAAGTGAGTGTTTAAAATGTCTAAAGTCCAGTATATTGTAGGTGTGTATTGTATGTGCGGGTGCGAGAGCATGATGATAGGACATGGCTGCTCTCGTGATGGTGAATAATCCTTAATACAAAATGTCGTCCGGGATTCCCCTTGCTATTTAAAGGCCCAGAGACAACATTGTTATGGTGCGATTAGGTGCGATTACTGTTTTTTATCCACATGATGGCAGGGTGGGGAAAGGGGACAGATTTAGTCAAGTGGACTGGTATGCTTTACATTGTAAAAGGCATATAAGACTCACTTACGAACAAATCGGACTTACGAACATGCTCTCAGAAGGGAACTCGTTCATAAGACGGAGACTACCTGTATTGTTTCAGGATGTCTTTAGAATTGTGAAAATTACAGAATTGCAATAACAAGTGGTCTCTGATGCTTCCCATCCATATAAAATAGCTAGGATGGGAATGTATGGTTGGTTTGTCACATACTGTAGAAAAGAAAAACTCTGAATAAATGAGTGGAGAAGCCGTGCTCATCGATGCTTCCCTCACATACTGCATTTAAGCCATTAACATTACTATATGCTCTGTGATGTGTATCAGAATGATGACCATATCGAGTGGATAAGATGGCAAAAGGAAAATTATTGTCGTCGCCCCCCCCCCCCCCTTTTTTTTTTCTCTCCTAAAAATGGGTTTATTATTTGGGCCAGATGGTTGAAGCTTAAACCAAAGACTTTGTTTAGCTGGCTCTTGTTTCAATAGGAACAGTGTCTAAAGTGACATCTGCATGCAGATCTACGCGAAAGACATCAGTAAACAGGCCTGAACATTGTGTTCCAAACTGTGGTGTGATGCAACTGCAGTGATAATTGTGCATTAGTGTGATATGTAAGGGGAAAAGAATAACTAGAGCCACTTTTCTACAAGTGACTAAAGATGTCAGTACAAGATGTGACCGCTCTGTCGATAACCACATACTGTAAACAGGGTTATTATTATTGTGTTGGTGTACATAAACCCTAGATTTTGAAGCATTTAGTGGTATGAAACCTATAATCACAGGCGTAAAAGAGGTGATACTGTAGGTGATAATATAGTCAGCTGCTGCATACTTCCATAAATTTGTTACTTGTTACTTGTAATTGCATTTGTGGTGTAAACCATGAAAACATTACTGGGATAAACGCTTAACCTTTTACAAGCCCAAATAATCATCCCGTCATTGCTGTGCTTGTCAGTTGGTATTAAGTGTTTCTGCTAAAATGCGGGTTGGTTTTCCCAATATCTTTCCTCCTTGGCATGGTGTTTAACACACACCTGAATGCTCCAGATAAGCAAATTGCCAAAACTTTTATAGAGATCCGCACACTTGCTGATGATGATCAGCAGCACCTGACTGCAACTTACCATCTTAAATCCAGTGGAAGCAGCAAGGAGGTACATACAGTAGTATTGCCTACATGCCATTTTCTTTTGGGTTGCATTTTTGTCAAATAATTAATAGCATGGTGAAAAAAATGTATACGCTGTTATTCATCTTACGTTGTATTTACCTACTAATGAGACCCGTTACGATCAGATGATTTTTATTATGTTTGTACACAAAAAGTATACATTCATTCATTCATTCATTTTCTATACCGCTTTATCCTGTATTTAGGGTCGCGGGGACCTGGAGCCTATCCCAGGAGACTCAGGGGACAAGGCAGGGTACACCCTGGACAGCGTGCCAATCCATCGCAGAGCAGACACACACACACACACTCATTCACACACGCCAATTAGCCTAATCTGCATGTCTTTTGACTGTGGGAGGAAACCGGAGTACCCGGAGGAAACCCACCAAGCACGGGGAGAACATGCAAACTCCATGCACACAGAGACGGGAATCAAGGCTAAAAAGTATACAGTACAACATATTTGGGATTATTATAAACATGCATCACATCATGATCACGTAAGGGTTGTTAATGCAATGATATTTTCTGGAATAGTCTGTAGCAGTTTTGTTCAGATTTTAATCAGTGCTGCAAATTCATTCATTCATTCATCTTCTATACCGCTTTATCCTTCTATTCAGGGTCGCGGGGGGCCTGGAGCCTAACCCAGGAGGCTTAGGGCACAAGGCGGGGTACACCCTGGACAGGGTGCCAATCCATCGCAGGGCACACACTCATATGCACATTCACACACTCATTCACACACTACGGTCAATTTAGGAACGCCAATTAGCCTAACCTGCATGTCTTTGGACTGTGGGAGGAAACCGGAGTACCCGGAGGAAACCCACCAAGCACGGGGAGAACATGCAAACTCCATGCACACAGAGACGGGAATCGAACCTGGCCGGGGAATCGAACCCAGATGCTAACAGTGCTAACCACTACACCACCGCGCCACCCTGCTGCAAATTGAGACTGAAATATTTTCCATGTGCTGTGTTGGTTATCGGTATCCGCTTCAAAAATATTATTTGAATTTCGTAGCATTTCTAGCCAGAAACCATGATCGTGCTGTCAGGTAGGGGAGAATGAGATGGATGTACGTGTGGATAACTGTTTATTGCAGCGCACCGCAAAAACAAAAAGGAAAAACCAACAAGAAAAAGCTATGCATGATATCAATCTGGACTAAGTGACATTTGACAAAAGCTAGACAATAGGGGATAAACAGGACAGGGCTTAAATACTGGATAAATATTCATGGATTGTTTTACAGACAAACACTTCTTAGTCTGTTGTTAAGGGCAAATAAGGCTGAAAGGCCAAGCATTAATTCCTTAATCTATCTCTATCATGCATTCCTTTTGACACTTGAACCGCTTAGTCACTGGTTGTAATTCAAATCACTACCCCGTTGCTTGACATACACTCGACTATGCTGGTACACTTATAGTACAATAATGAACTAGCAGCCAGGCCGGGTATGGTAATCATGCCTGCGAGACGCTGCACCTCTCCCCAGAGATCATCTGAATGCGCTATTCATCCTTCTCTGCCTTTACGCAGATGCATACCCAGTTGGAGAGAGTGTGTGAGTGCTGGTGTAAATGCAGGTTACACTGTCGGGAAAGCACATTTAATGGTGTAATGGAAATAAATATTCTAGGCCAGGTGTTAAAATAGCATCTCCATCTCTCAGCTAGCATGAGAGAGAGCGAGAGAGAGAGAGAGCTTTAGGTTCATGAGCCATTAAAGCTTGATCAAAATGTACATTGGCTGGCTGTCTTTATGGAAAGTCTTACAACGACTTCAGAAAACCTACTTTTTTTAATACGTTATATTTGGATTGTATCTATGCCGTCAAATCTCCAAATGTAGTTAATCAGCCAGTACTTAGTGTATGACATTTAATTCCTTCGTCTTAAACTGGAGCTACAGTACAAGCCTAATATTGCTGACAATTAAAGGGAGCATTCAGGCCCTTTATTGAACATCTAAATCATCACACATTTACTCCCAGCGGTATCCGGTTACTCAGTATTGCAAACATATTTTCTTATGTGCTTTTAATGTGTCTTTTTATGGACTGAAGGGCATCAGGTACTAAAGCCAGCCACAGAAAACTACCGTAAAGCTGGAAAAGGTTTAGTCACCATTGCTACACAAGCAGCAGACTCGGGCAGGAGATACAATCCAAAGCTTGAAGGTAATAGAAGAATACTTTTTATGTGAATATTTAATTTTTTATACATATGTAAATGTATCAGTTCATACTTTGTACTTTCAATCTACATACAACTTGGCACAGGATTTATGATGCTCTTCCTGACACAACCCTTCCATTTTATCTGGGCTTGGAACCGGCACTTCATCCACTGGCTGGGGTTTGTGCACTGGGTGGTAATTGAACCCAGGTTTTCTGCATGGCAAGCGAGGAGCCTACCATTGAGCCACCAATGCCCTTACCTTAAGTATACTGTATACCTTCAAATGCATTTGCTTGGTGTTAGTCCAGAAAGTACCTCTGAGAATTTCAGGTTGTTTTTCCACAATTTTAAGTGTTCTTTAATTTGAAGGTTTTCTCCTATAACAAAAGGTTTCTTTACTAGAAAGTTCTCCAAATAAACCTTTTTATGATGCCAAGCTATCGAATGAACCCCTTGTAGAGCTTTTCTAGGCATGTACTGTATGTTGCTTGATACTAAAATGCATCACAAAACAAAATGTGATGATGTGCATCATGGACATGCATCAATGCATGAAATGCAGTTGCACTGTTTGAAAACTAGAGCTCCAAGTCTGTGCAACCAGGGTAAAACAGACAGGAAGCATATTGGATAGCTTTTTTTCAACTAAGTCTGTGGTATCACAACTGAAATCTGACCAACACAAATGATATCTTATTTGATTACACAACAAAGTTATGACAGATATAGAAGAACTCATTACTTTTAAACATCAATAGTGTTAGAAAACTGGCATGTTTACATTGAGCATTGGAGCTCCATTTCTCTTTAATAAAGTTTCTATTGATTATAATCAGGATGGATCATCCATGGCACGCTAATGAATTTCTTGGCAGATATTAATGTGATGTTTCTTCTGTTTCTGGGTCAACAGCCTGGTACAAATTTGGCAGCCACATGGTGCATGTTCAAGTCACATGTGAGGATTCCCTGGACTGTTCCATATGACACCAATAGCAGCAGTGTTGTGGATTGTCCTCTGACGATCACCATGTTTCCGAATGGTTTAGACATTTTCAGGGGTTGAGCTTGCTGAAGGTGACCCTGAGCTCTTGTCGCCTTTCAGTGATGTTCTTCTGCTCTTGAAGCATGCAGGCCCATCAAAACACCTTGGATGACTCTTTGCAGTACCCTCGTAACCTTGCCGAATCATGTCAAACATCTCTGTGGCAGACATGGTAACGCATGTTGTCAGAATAGCACCAGTTGCATTCAAAAGATGTCTTTTGGAACACTAACTTATGAAGTCCGATGCCCCATGTGACTGTGTATGCAGCCCAGTGCTACCATCTGTTGATGTCTGTAAAGATTCTTAGTTATCCAAGTTGATATCAAAACTGGACTTCTATCTTGTTTTGGTAGATGCGTTTCACAAACCCTTCAAGTAGCTTCTTCAGTCTAAGGTAAGTTCCGCATATTTGAGTCCTTGAAGGTCAATGGATCCTCCCTGTCTGAAAAGGCTTGTTACTGTACGTGAATAATGGTGAAGGTCAGAGTAGAAGGAAGGGTCATGAGAGAGTGGGGGAGAGAGCTTTTAGGAAGAATAGGGAGAGTTGTTAAGGTGTACTGTAACAATGAGTAAGGGGCTTTCTACTGTAGGTGGACCTGTAAAGAGGTCTTGATCTTCTTCAGAATGGATGAAAGAGTAGCATGAAAAATAGAAGACAGGTTGTGCCTTTAGACCTCTACCTCTGTCGAGAGAAGGATTTTCCACTGGCTTCTTTCACCCCTCTCTCGAACCATCTGTCCTTTCTGTCCAACATTCATACATTTTCATTCCATTTCCCCATCAGTTGAAGCCGCTGATTCAGGCCCTGAAGTTTTGCTCCTTTTGTGTTGATACAGTAAATGTGTTTATGAAGAGGTTGTTTTGTCTGGCCAATGTAGTGCTCGGAACACTCTTTACTGCACTCGACCAAATACGTATATTATATTGCACTTATTGCTGTATATTGATATCTGTTGGTGTGTAACAAAACTAGTCTCAAAACATTTCGATACCACCTCGTTACAATGTCACTTGATTTTAACGTTCTTCTTGTAGGTTCCCAAACTTTTTCCATGTCAGTTGAATGATTTAGCACAGTATTTGTTTATACTTTAAAAGTTTGACACACATCCCATTTCAAGGCATCATTGGTGATTTTATACACTCACCTAAAGGATTATTAGGAACACCACACTAATACGGTGTTTGACCCCCTTTCGCCTTCAGAACTGCCTTAATTTTACGTGGCATTGATTCAACAAGGTGCTGAAAGCATTCTTTAGAAATGTTGGCCCATATTGATAGGAGGGCATCTTGCAGTTGATGGAGATTTGTGGGATGCACATCCAGGGCACGAACCTCCCGTTCCACCACATCCCAAAGATGCTCTATTGGGTTGAGATCTGGTGACTGTGGGGGCCATTTTAGTAGAGTGAACTCATTGTCATGTTCAAGAAACCAATTTGAAATAATTCGAGCTTTGTGACATTGTAACAAACTCGCCACTATTATTGAAAACAGTAGGTCGCCGTTAACAGAATCAGGGGGTAGGATAAGGACCACGAGACACAACAACATATGATCAAAGTGAATTTACATTTAATGTAGTGCTGTACAAATTACCACTCATTCGCCAGTCACTCATACCACATTCATACGGTCCGTGCTCGCATTCATACAGAGTCATTTCTCTCCCAACCTGGCCCAGCCTCTCTTCCTCTTTTATAGTAGTTGCCTAATTAGCTCCCACAGCGCCACCATCGGCCGGGAGCCCGTAGCCAGGCAACCGCCTGTTACAACATGGTGCATTATCTTGCTGGAAGTAGCCATCAGAGGATGGGGACATGGTGGTCATAAAGGGATGGAATTGGTCAGAAACAATGCTCAGGTAGCCTGTGGCACTTAAACGATGCCCAATTGGCACTAAGGGGTCTAAAGTGTGCCATGAAAACATCCCCCACACCATTACACCACCACCACCAGCCTGCACAGTGGTAACAAGGCATGATGGATCCATGTTCTCATTCTGTTTACGCCCAAATTCTGACTTTACCATTTGAACGTCTCAACAGAAATCGAGACTCATCAGACCAGGCAACATTTTTCCAGTCTTCAACTGTCCAATTTTGGCGAGTTTGTGTAAATTGTAGGCTGTTTTTCCTATTTGTAGTGGAGATGAGTGATACCCGGTGGGGTCTTCTGCTGTTGTAGCTCATCCGCCTCAAGGTTGTACGTGTTGTGGCTTCACAAATGCTTTGCCGCATACCTCGGTTGTAACGAGTGGTTATTTCAGTCAAAGTTGCTCTTCTATCAGCTTGAATCAGTCGGCCCATTCTCCTCTGACCTTAAGCATCAACAAGGCATTTTCGCCCACAGGACTGTCGCATACTGGATGTTTTTCCCTTTTGACACCATTCTTTGTAAACCCTAGAAATGGTTGCGCGTGAAAATCCCAGTAACTGAGCAGATTGTGAAATATTCAGACCGGCCCGTCTGGCACCAACAACCATACCACGCTCAAAATTGCTTAAATCACCTTTCTTTCCCATTATGTCTTTCTGACATTCAGTTTGGAGTTCAGGAGATTGTCTTGACTAGGACCACACCCCTAAATGCATTGAAGCAACTGCCATGTGACTGGTTGATTAGATAATTGCACTAATGAGAAATTGAAGAGGCGTTCCTAATAATCCATTAGGTGAGTGTATGTGTACATTCAGACTCAACATTAATGTTATATTCTGACATGACAACATTTCAGCTTAAATCCTGCATGCCTACCATTATAGAAAATATTCCTATAATACATAACAGCTTACATATATCACACAATTTTTTTTTTGCTTTAATCATGTTTTATAAAATATATTTAAGGTTATTTGTAGATCACTGATTTAAGACTGATTGTGACATACTGTACACACAGCTGTGCTCTGAGCCTAAATTAGTTTTTTGAAATATACTTTGACTCAAAATGATTATAAAACATGACGGGCCTTAAATAAATCCCCACCAAAGAGAAAAGTCTCCAGAATTTGCTGATCTCCAACTGCTTTCTTAGTGCTTATGGCTGAGGCTAAAGAATACAAGGATCATTACAGAAAACACACACCATGGGCAAACAATTGATCTCAGGTATTTATGTTGTTAAATAAGAAATCAGTGAATGAGAGTTTTCAGTAATACAGAGGAACATAAGGCGGTGTGGTTGGCACTGTTGCCTTGCACCTTCAGATTCTGGATTTAATTCCCACCTTGGTGTATGTGTGCATTGAGTTTGCATGGTCTCTCCGTGCTTGGTGGGTTTCCTCCGGGTACTCCGGTTTCCTCCCACAGTCCAAAGAACATGCAGATTAGGTTAATTGGCGTTCTCAAATGCCTGAATGTGTGTGTGTGAATGTTGACCGGATGTCCTACAGTACCACAGTCATTCAAAATGGGAATAAATACAATGGTCACCATTAACCTCCGTTGTCCCTAGTTGGACTACAGAGGTTCCTAGATGGATGGGTGGAAAGTAACATAAGGGATGTTAAATATACAGATAGGCATAAATAGGCAAAATGATCATATTGAAAACTAAGAATTAATGTTTTAATATTTAGGATATAAACTAATTGTAAGAATGGGGCAGAGACTGGACCAAAGCCAAAACAAAAGCACTGTCACAATAAAGACAGGCAAAGATGATATGCCAAAGATTTAATGAAATATACTGTATAAAAAAATATAAAGAAGGAAAAAAAATCCAAAATTGAACCAATGCACTGAAAGAAATTTCAATTAAGCTTGCAATTGCTTGATAGGATGAAAGGATGCAATTAAGCTATTCTACCAGCATATATAGAAATTTCATAGAGAAGAGAATTTCCTAGAAGCTGTTTTCCTAGTTTTAGTTTTAATGGGCTTTTGTGTACTATACCCGACCACTGAGTAATTTCCTGCCTGAGTTAAACTCGGTCTAATTGGAAATTCCTTTTTTGAGATTAAGTGTTTGCTTAGAAAATGTAATAGAGTTGATCCAGACCCTAGTTTGGTACAGAAATATGCTGAAAATAGAAAGAGAGAGAGAGAGAGAGAGGGGGAGGGAAACGAGGGTGGATGTATAAACATATGAACACCTGTCACACTGATGTAAATGGAAAAGTATCAGGATGAAATGTGAGCTCTGATAAACAATCCTGCTGTGAGCTACACAGTTAAAATGGCAAAACGAACTCGGGACCACGCAGGCCTCCGGGACCGAATCACCGAGCAGGATTCAAATCACATGCTGTCATACAGTACGCTGTCACTCAGCCCGGTGGCCTGGCAGGAAGTGATGTGAGTGATGAAGGGTGACATGCAACAAAAGGCCAACTATGCAGGGCAAGCTTTTGGTGTATCTATTTATTTAATTACCTTTAACCTTATTTAAAGGTTTATGCAACACAATATTAGCGGCGCGGTGGTGTAGTGGTTAGCACTGTCGCCTTGCACCTCCAGGGTCTGGGTTCGATTCCCCGGCCAAGCACGATTCCCGTCTCTGTGTGCATGGAGTTTGCATGTTCTCCCCGTGCTTGGTGGGTTTCCTCCGGGTACTCCGGTTTCTTCCCACAGTCTAAAGATATGCAGGTTAGGCTAATTGGTGTTCCCAAATTGCCCGTAGTGTGTGAATGGGTGTGTGAGTGTGTGTATGTGTGCGTGCCCTGCGATGGATTGGCACCCTGTCCAGGGTGTACCCCGCCTAGTGCCCGAAGTCTCCTGGGATAGGCTCCAGGTCCCCGCGACCCTGAACACAGGATTAAGCGGTATAGAAGATGAATAGAAGATGCAACACAATATTGGATGTCTCTAGGTTTAAACAGATTTATGTTTTAAAACAAGGAAGAAATCAGTTCTCTTGTGTCTATGTGGGTTTCCAGATGTTTTCCAGTTTTCCAACAAAAATTATTATTTATATTTATTATGCAGATTATGTAGATTATCGAGGCTAAATCATGAAATAAAAAATACTTAGAAATGTTATATATATATATATATATATATATATATATATATATATATACATATATATATATATATATATATATATATATATATATATATATAGAGAGAGAGAGAGAGAGAGAGAGAGTTAATATTTGAAAATTAACTATCTAACTATCAATATCTAATAATGACATGCTATATACATTTGTACTTATCCATATGGTTAATTGATGATGAGATCTTATTTTGTAGGCAAAATAATCACATTTTTTAGCTTTCCCCCAAAATCTCTTCTTAGTAATGTTATTGTTTGTTTGCCAGTTACACTGAATCGAGAAAACCAACTTCTTTATCATAGGCGGCGCGGTGGTGTAGTGGTTAGCACTGTCGCCTTGCACCTCCAGGGTCTGGGTTTGATTCCCCGGCCAGGCTCGATTCCCGTCTCTGTGTGCATGGAGTTTGCATGTTCTCCCCGTGCTTGGTGGGTTTCCTCCGGGTACTCCGGTTTCCTCCCACAGTCCAAAGATATGCAGGTTAGGCTAATTGGTGTTCCTAAATTGCCCGTAGTGTGTGATTGGGTGTGTGAGTGTGTGTGTATGTGTGTGTGCCCTGCGATGGATTGGCACCCTGTCCAGGGTGTACCCCGCCTAGTGCCCGAAGTCTCCTGGGATAGGTTCCAGGTCCCCCGCGACCCTGAACACAGGATTAAGCGGTATAGAAAATGAATGAATGAATGAACTTCTTTATCCTGTGTACTGGGTCGCCAAGGTCTGAATCCTATCTCAGGAGACTTAGGGCACGAGGTAAGGTACATCCTGGATGGGGTTTCAGTCCATAGCAGGGCACACACACTACGGGCAAAAACTATACTGTACATCTATTAGCTCAATCAGCATGTCTTTGGACTGTGGGAGGAAACCTACCAAGCATGGGGTGAACATTCATACTCCATGCACACAGACCCGAGGCGGAGATGCGAGGCCACAGTGCTGCCTTATATTGCTGTGTTCCGGTTATGAATATTGGTGGTTACAACCTTCCTGGGTCTTTCCTGTAAATGATGCCTGTGCATCTGTGTAAAAGTCATTATTACCAGCACTAGGAGACAGACACAGTGTTTTAAAACATTTCAGCACATCCCTTGTCTAATAATAATGACAAAGAACCATGGCTTACTTAGCAAAATAATACCCAGGTATCACCACCTCCTTCTGATCTTGATCTCGCTCATCTTCCTTTACATTTAAATCCTCTTTTCTAGTCTTGTTGCCCAAAAGAAACCACATAAAATCTTCTTATGTCCTTTGTGTCTTCGCTTTCTCTTTATTTCAAAGGTGTTTATCGTTCTCAGTATTTAATTCTTGACTATTTCTGACGTCAGATTCCTTATTGGTGACACTTGGGGTTCTCAGTACTGGCTGATCTGTGTTCAAAGTGAAATAAAGTTTTTTTGTTGTGAAGTTGTAGCTGTTTGTTTGGGGGTAAAAGCACCACCATGCCTCCATCAAACTCCCTACATGCACATTACTCCACTACTACATTACTACTTTGTTTTTGCACAACCTACTGTAGTATACGTAGTACATATGCTGCACACACGGCTACTTGCCCTACTTTACAATCCCTTTATGTACACTATACTGCACATACTCATACCAAATTCCCTGTGTGTCTCAAAATACCTGGCGAATAAAACCCGATTCTGATTCTAATTCTGATTGTGTTGTTTTACCTTCTTCCAGAAACGTCTTACTGTGATTGCTGGCTAAATTTCAATCTCGCACCTTATACCTAAATACATACTGACAGCTCCGCCTGCGTGTGTTTGTATTAAACCTGCAGAATCTTCAGAAATCCGCTTCTTCATAAGACTTATTTTTAGAAACCACGCAACAATACCGGAGAGTTGAGAAAGTGCAGCGAGAGACTCTTTGTGCTTTTGTAATGCGTGGCAGAAAATCTCCAGGTGAGCACACTTCTGAAATTCAATCGATTTGTCTTCAGTAATGCCTTCAGAGGCAGGTGTCATGACTGCTTTGCTGTGACGGTCTGGTTTCAGTTTTACCAACACGACTATATTTTAAAAAGGATTTAAAACACAAATGGAAATTTTATCTTAATTACATCAACACACTGAAATATGGATACAGTCGGCTAATTGACTAATTGCCACCTTTCATAAAAATCCAAAAATGATGGTAGGAAGTAAGCATGATAATGATTGACATTTGTTCGAAGTATTCAATTGCATTAAAACTCAAGTTCACTAAAATAATACTAAAGTACAGTAACGAAGTGCAATTAGTCAATTGTTTTCCACTCCTGCCCATTACTGTACAGCCTTACCTTTAACACCTTGATAGGTTCTTTTTGCAGTCTGGTAGTGGAAAGATTTATACTGCAGTCAATAAAGGTATCAGCATTCAGCGGTGTGTCCCCAGACTTGGACTGGATTCCCATCTTTTCTTACTCTAGTGTTTAATGCGTGCCAGTGTTAATGTGTTTCTGTTTGCATTTGGTCATTGCAGCCACAACCCTGATACTGGAAACATTACAATACAATACAGATGAACATGTGTACAGTGTGTGTATGCATTTGTGTGTTTATGCCAAACATTTAACTGAAATTTTCATAAACAAAAGAAAAGCAATACAATAAAATATTTTTTTGTAAAAATAAAGTAATTGTACGTAAAATATACCCAGGCGGCGCGGTGGTGTAGTGGTTAGCACTGTTGCCTTGCACCTCCAGGGTCCGGGTTCGATTCCCCGGCCAGACTCGATTCCCGTCTCTGTGTGCATGGAGTTTGCATGTTCTCCCCGTGCTTGGTGGGTTTCCTCCGGGTACTCCGGTTTCCTCCCACAGTCCAAAGATATGCAGGTTAGGCTAATTGGCGTTCCCAAATTGACCATAGTGTGTGATTGGGTGTGTGAGTGTGTGTATGTGTGTGTGCCCTGCGATGGATTGGCACCCTGTCCAGGGTGTACCCCGCCTAGTGCCCGAAGTCTCCTGGGATAGGCTCCAGGTCCCCCGCGACCCTGTATATACAGTAAGGATAAAGCCGTACAGAAAATGAATGAACGAATGAATGAAAATATACCCACATAAGTACACACAATGCCGTCAATTATCTAGCAATTATATAACACCTTTGACTTCTTAAATCTGATTGAGGTCGATTAATTATCTACAATAGCAGCTTTAAAAGAAATTCACGAATGTATTTTTTAATCTCATTGTTGTAATTCTTAATAAGTCACGTTTCTATAGAAACAGCTCATTCACTGGGATTTTTATTGAAGCTGCTCCACACATTGTTTATAAAACAGAATGAGTCTCCACTGTAAGCGCTTTTTTACAGTCAATGGTTTTTCCACCACAAGAAAAAGTCTTCTGCGGTTTCTTTTTACTAGTGCTGTCAATCGATTCGAAATTTTCATCTAGTTAATCATAGTCACAGTCTGCGATTAATCACGATTAATCATAATTGTCAAATACTCGGATTTACTTGTATTATAAACGTGCAATGTTGGAATAAAGAAATGCATGACAAGCCGGTTAGAGGAAACATTAAGCAGTTTCTCAAACATTAACAGTTAACAAATGTCTGGATATTATGGGGCGTGGCAACCCACTCATGGCAGAGCTCAAACCCAGAATCTTAGAACCTTAGAGCCTTAGCCGCCTGAGCCATCACTTCCAAAGCTTACGTTTAATGTACTCTTGTAAAAATACTGTAGTTCCCCTATGAAGATAGCTCGAACCTATCAAACCTTCCATCTAGACGCTTTTTATGATTAAACCTGCCGTTCAGCACACCTGGTGATGTTTCCTCAGTCATCTTATTATGTGCATTAAACATGCCATTATCACGCACTGCCAATAGGGTCAAACTTGGTTATATGATCAATTTGCTTAAAAAAATAGTAAAATTTAAATTTCTAAATTAATCACTTTCTTTAACCCATTAACCCAAGTTTTAACAGTAAGAGACAAAAAAGATTATCTGCTGACGAAACAACCGCTTGTACCGTAGCTACTAAACCATAAGAGATAACAGGAAGTCATTTGTTTTGTGGGTGTTCCACAATCATACACTGATTTCAAAAAGAAATAGCAAATTTCTGCGCTATACAGTATGAGGAATAAAACATCTGGAGATGTAATAATCAATGATATGGTGGTAGAAGTAATTCTGCTTCCTGTCTGGTCCATCACATCACATCACACTGTCATTGACATAGATAATCCAAATATTAAACCTGAAGATTAAATATTTTAAATAAGTTTCCTTCTTCACCAAAACACTCACACACTGACATGCACACAGAAGTATTAAATTTTTAGGAATGGTCCTGATTTAAAAAAAAAAAAAAAAAAAACGAACAAAGGAACGTCATCTCTCTCTCTCTCTCTCTCTCTCTCTCTTTCGTGTTTGCATGCTCTCATCATCTTTCCTCTTCTTTCTTTCTTCTTTTTCGCATCAACTCCTGGCACAGTGTGTTATTTGGGGAGATTAGGCTAAAATGATGAATGTCCTTTACGTCTTCTTGTGTCTATGTGTGTGTGCGTGTGTGTGTGTGTGTGTGTGTGTGTGTGTGTGTGTGTATGCGGGTGTGTGTGTGTGTGTGTGTGTGTGTGTAAGACACACAGAGAGAGAGAGAGAGCACTACCTGGCTCTCTTCAGCTGGTCCTGAGAGGCTGTATTTTCGTGCCTCATTTCCTCTTCAGTGTACTCAAGGCTGTTAGGATGTAATGAGCGAGTGTCTTTGCCGAGACATTTTGACGTCATCACTCTTTCGACTCCTGCAGTGGTTAAGGAGAAAGTAGGGAAAAGGGGAGGAATTGGTGGAGAGAAATGGAGTGAGACAAGGAGAGAGGGGAAGATTAAAAAAAGGGCAAAAGGAGAGAGAACCAGAATGTATATGAATAATGTTGCAGTATATGTTAAGGTGTAAGTGATGAGTACTCTGCCAGTTTACCCCTTAAAAATGACTGGTGTGTTTTCTTTACACGAAAGTGTGGCAATTTAACAAACTCTCTGCATTTTAATTAATTCAATAGATTTCGATCAGTTATTACAGTGGCTTAGACATTACTACTGTCACCTCGAACCCCCGGGTCAGGGGTTTGAATGTCACTTCAGGTCTGTGTGCATGGAGTTTGCATGTTCTCCCTGTGCTTGGTGGGTTTCCTCCAGGCATTCCAGTTTCCTCCTACAAAATGTCCAAAAACATGCGGTATAGACTGACTAACATGTCCGTAGTGTATGCATGCGTGAGTGTGTGCCCTACAGTGGATGAGCACCCGATCCAGGTTGTACCCTACCTTGTGCCCTGGGATCCCTGTGATAGGCTCCAGGCCCTAGTGGCCCAGAACAGAACAGTACATGTGGTACAGTATAGATAAATGATGGACGGATGGACAACCTTCTGGGTTGATTATAATGAATAATGGGAATAGAAGCCATATTTTATAAATTAAACCAAACGTCCTGTATTTGTTAATATGATTATTATAACTGAGACTGTTTATAGTGCCAATATACTAGACACTATTAAATTATTTCAATGTGTGCTGTCTTCTCATACCTATATTATCGTCTTACTGTATGTAAGTCTAATAAATCTTCATTAATAGCAAAGTCTTAATAAGACTTATTTTGTACTTTTATGTTACTACTTACATTTACATTTACATTCAGGCATTTGGCAGATGCTCTTATCCAGAGCGGCTTACATTTTTATCTCATTATACATCTGAGCAGTTGAGGGTTAAGGGCCTTGCTCAAGGGCCCAACAGTGGCAACTTGGTGGGTGTGGGGTTTGAACCTGGGATCTTCCGAACCGTAGTCCAATGCCTTAACCACTGAGCTTATGTTTAAAAGCAGTAAATGATATTGATGTACTGTACTGTAGATACTGTACTGTACTATCTCACTTTAAGACATTCTGGCATTTTTATGTTCTGCCGGAACGTACTGTAAATTATAAAAGCTCAATTAAAGTTCTACAGGTATAGAATGCAGGGAAAGTTATGCATGTTTCGTTTTATTATATGGAAATGTTTAAATTTCATATTCTGGGTAACTTGTTGCGATTATTGAATTTCCCTGCAGTTAGTACCTGAAAGGTTAATTTTTTAATATTTTAATGTTTCATTTTCTTATTGGAGTTGTCAAACAGAAGATTTCTATATAAACCCAGAAAAACGAGAGAGACAGCAGATCACATTTTATTAACAATGTGTTCATAATCGTGTAACAGGTCCTAATTTAGAAACTGGGACCACATTAACACTCGAATACCAGAATATTACCTCCAGTAATAATACAGAAAGCAGGCCAGCTGAAAAAGTTATCATTTTCTGCATGAGGACCTACAGTAGAAGTCTTGTTGCAGAGATCTGCAGGGAGCCCCGGTACCACGCAAAATAGTAGGCTAATACCCTTTCTTTAAGCTAGCTGAGTCAAGTTAGACACATCACTGAAGGGGCCAATTAGCAGAAACCTCTCCTAGAATAATTGCATCTTCATCTTATTCCACTCTTAGATTTAGCGATATATGGTCATGAGATTAAACGAGAGGGCAAAAAAAGGAGTTGCTACTGTACCTATCAGGTACAATTGTAAAACTTTATGGTTAAGCCTTATAAAACGGCATCAACACATAGGAACACACTTACTGAAAGAACCATTGGATGATAGATACACAGCACTGTTCATGATTACTATTGGATTATGTGTTCTATGTGTTTGAAGTCCATGTGCCGTCTGAATTGCAAGCACACTTAATGAAGAACCATTTGTCTACGTCTGTCCAATTAGCCATAACACTGACACCACTGCAAGGTGAACTGAATAGCATTGATTATCAATTATATACCAGGAAACTGGTAACAGAATCACGGTTCCCAAGGTTTATTTATGCCAGTGGGTAGGAAAGGCTAGCTCGTCTTGCACAACTTTCCATCAATACTGGCTATGATAGAAGGGTATCAGAACACACAGGGCACTACAACCTGCTGTTTATGAGGCTTAGCAGGTAAAGAGTTCAAAGTTGTTGATACATCCGGTCTCCGATTCCCCAGCTCTCAATCCGATCGAGCATCCATGGAGGCCTCACCCTGCAACCCATAGGACCCAAAGGCTCTGCACTGCCCTCCTGGTGCCAGACACCCCAGCACACCCCAGAGGTCTTGTGGAGTCATGCTCTGAGAAGAGAGCCTAAAACCTGGATGGTTTTAATGTTAAAGGTTCTAATGATGTATACTCTGATTATACAGTGTTCCATTATGTTATTTACTTGTACATTTAATGTTTATTAAATTTGCCATTGTGTTTTACATGAGCTTTATCAATCAATGATTAACTCAATGCATTGTAAATGTGTCAGTTAACAATTCAGCCTTTCCATACTCCAAATCTCTGGGTTGTTTCATTTGACATAAACACCCTGGACATACACTCACACACTACAGGAAATTTTGGGAACGCCAATTAGCCTAATCTGCAGGTCTTTGGTAGGAAACCGGAGTACCCAGATGAAATCCAGTAAGCACAAGGGTTCTCCCTGTGCAAACTCTATGCACACAGAAGCGTGCATCGAACCTGGCCGGGAATCGAACCCGGAGCCTGGAGGTACAGGGTGACAGTGCTAACCACTACGCCATTGTGCCGCCTCAGGAATCTATATTTTTAATGGGAAATGTAGAATATATATTGTTTTTATTCTTAAACAAGACACTTGGCCCAAAATTTCAGCGTTCACCTTTTTTTACACTCCTCTAGTGTACGTGTGGCAAACTGATAGGTGGTCTTAATGGTTTCACAAATTGCTGTCCACTTATTCTATACATCTTTTTAGGTAAAAATAGGGCCGGGTTACATTTTACTGCCTCCTCCACAAGCAAAAGGGTCACATCTTCTCTTCAGGTTTAGATTCTGAAAATCTTACACAGCTCTATTATAGGCGCTTGATTGGAGATTGATTGGAGCAGTCTGATTAGAATAATGTGATGCAGTAGAGTCATGCATCTATAAGTTTTGTCTATATGCATAAAGCTTTCACACATCTGGTGCTTTCGTATTTACAATGTTTAAAGCTACAAAAAAGTGTCAAAACTACAACACACCATAATTTGTAGCTTACTTTGCGACTCTCAATGTCGTGAACACTGACATCACGCTTTTTTAAATAACTTTCTAAAAGCTTCATAAATAACTCTTATGTCCTACTCTGAGGTAGGAATATTTTTAATCCTAAATTCACTTTCAGCGCGATTCCTACGAGTTATTCTGAGACGCTTAGTAAGTACAGATCCTGACCTTATTGTGAAGTCAGGGAAGAAGGAGACAAACAGTGCAAAGGTAGACAGTAATGGGGTGAAAGGAGCACAATCAGGGAGGATGTGACAGCAACTGTCAGCTGCAGGACAGCAGTAGTAGAGAGAGACAGATTTCCCAGGATTGCTCTTTGCTGCATTGGTTTAGATCTACATTACATAAATACAGTGACCCACATTTACTAGTAACAGTGAGTCAGCATTGCTCTCCTTTAAGTTCTCAATCCGTAGAGGAAAAACTGTCAGTTAGCATAAATGTCTTTAATTTTAGAAGAGGATTTTTATCAGGCTGAGTCAAACAGCTGCAGTGTTACACAACCCAGAGAACAGCCTCCAAGATATCCAGAAAGACAATACAGACATTTTTATATACAAAACAAATCTTAAATAAATCTCACACAAATCTCAAGGTCACAATCTTTCGGTGTGTATAGTGTGCACTGCCATGGCTATGAACTAAATACCCAGAGCTGGACAAGAGCTGGGCCTTGCTCAAGGGCCCAACAGTGGCAACTTGGTGGTTGTGGGGTTTGAACCTGGGATCTTCCGAACCGTAATGAGATGCCATGTGAGAGGGTCGTTGCCAGGACGGCCCAGGGACCTTAAAGGCATCAAACTCCACTCTTTGATTACCTGCTGAGAGACAGCTGCCAAAGGTGTGCACGAGCTGCCCCGGCATGAGCAGCAATCGCTACTCAGTCGCCGAAAGAGAAAAGGCAGCTGCCTCGACGTTAAGACCTTGCCTTGTGTCTCTGTATGTGTAGTGTACCCTAAATTAAAGATCTTACACTGGTGGAGAATGCGGGGGGGTTCCCCTGGAACAGACCATGGACTGAGGTGCTAACAAGGCTGAGGTCTTGATTACAGACAGGCAGTGGCAGCAGCCACTAAGAACATGGAGCTAAGGGAGGGGTACTATCATGGATCTTCTCATTACGGGCGTGCACCCAAATCTTTTTCTTGCTTGTTGCTCACGCTTGGAAACTCAACTGGTAGGTGGCCTCCACTTCAGCAGTTGCGTAAAGGCACACTGAATGATTTGTTGTTGTTTTTTTAAAAGAGATAGTTAAGACTGCTAAATCTGGCACAGCTGGCAGGTGATGATCACCTATGGGCCCCTGGTTTGCTCTGCTCTTTAAAAGGGTGATGTGGAGCTTATCTCCGCAGCCAGGAGAGAGCGTGCAGACTGTACACCGCTGTTTGATTGCCTGCTGAGGGACAGCTGCCTTTACCTTATTTTTCTTATTTTCCAAAACAACCCCTTTTCCGTATGACTTCACCTCCACCTTTGTACTGTATTTCTGTGGTGCACCCCGAGTTAAAGATCTTACAGCAGGACAATGAAACATTTAGAACATGAGTTGTGAATTATTTTAAAGTCTCCAAGTGGGCTGCAGGACAACATCAAAACCAAAGACAAATTAAGCACATCCTCAGGACTCATTAAAGTCCTAAAAAAAGTCCTAACACACAAGGTGTCTTCTGGACTCATTTCTAAAATTCTAAAATCATCTTGAAGATATCCTAAAGTTTTAAAGACCTCCTACCGATAAGCAGTGAGCTAGTGTGTGTGCCCAGTGGCGTAGCAGCAATAGGTATATATATATATATATATATATATATATATATATATATATATATATGTGTAGCAGTGTTCAATGAAGTGTGGTGTGCATTGTACAGTAGGTCATACAGGGTTAGATGTTAGACTAGACTAGGTGAGTGTTGGGCGGCAGCAGGATGTTGAGTAATCTGACTGCCTCAGGGAAGAAATTGTTGCGGAGTCGCCTAGTGGTAGAATGCATATTCCTATAGTTTCTGCCAGGTGGCAGGAGGTTGTATATTAAGTGTGTGCGTTGTGTCTTCCACAATAAAACAATGAGATCATTTGCGATGCCTGGAAATACCAATTTTTCAGTTGCAGTTGATAACATTTGAATATATTATTTTGAAGACCATATGACTGTATATTTCTTTAGGGGGAAAAAAAATCATGCATTTACACTTAATGAGCAAGAACAGGTTCAGACTGGATTGGGAATAATTTGTTTGAGTCTGAGTCTGTTCCCACTGCAATCTCAACAGGAATTAACAGGATTAACAGAAATGAAACCTGACGTGTTCAGCTGCTGTTGTAGCTCAGCCACTTCGGATTCCATGCACTGTGCATTCGGAGATGCTTTTCTGCTCACCATGGTTATGTAGAGTGGATATTTGAGTTACCATAGCCTCCCTGACAGCTCAAGACAGTCTGGCCATGCTCCTCTGACCTGTGTCATCAACAAGGCATTTCTTCCAGCAGACCTGCAGTTCACTGAATAGTTCATGGTGCATCTTGAAAATGTGATTCTATGAATACTGAAATAATCCTGCTTTGGATTCAAGAGGGCTAATCCAACAGAAATGCGAAGAGAAGAAGCAAAAAGTTATAAATTCAAGTAAAATAGTAGTGCAGTACTATGACTTCATTGGTGTTCAAATTGCATTATTAAGAAGTGAATGGCTTTTAATATTTAGTTCTTTTTGTCCCTTATTGTTTTTCCATAGGAACACATGAATGGGTTAAAGAATAAAGTCTGGCTCCATCACTAACACTGGCCCCAATCAGTAGTAAAACCCTGACAGAAACATATGACTCAGTGAACCACAACTCAGCTTTCTGCAAGGATCAGACTATAAAACCAATGATAGCTTGTTAGACAGGCTGTAGCCGTCCAAGCTCTAGGACATATAGTATAATTATATTTTATATGTGTATCCTATGGGCAAAGTCCTGTCTATGTCAGATTTATTTTTACATAAAGAGACACTTTATCTTTTAAGAGTGCCATGCATGCTTTTCTATTGACTGAGCCAATTTTTTTTTTCCTTCAATCCAGTTTGCTTGTACTGTAAATATCCAACAGCTTTTTGTTACCCTTGCAAATTCTTTTGTTTACAAGGTCATGTCTCAGACAGGATTTCCTGATATGTAATTTAAAGGACGAGCGATGATCTAGGATTAGAGATTAAATAAAGGATAAAGAGAATAAGTTCTAATTGCAAAGCACTGGCTTAGCAAACAGGAAGATATTCTCCAGCGTGGGCATTGTAAGACTCCCTTTAGGCCAACACTGCAGTTGGGTTTAGCTCGACATGCAGCCTGTTGTGAGGACATCCTATTGTAAGGTGAATAAGTGTGACTAATCCATTGTGCTTCATGGGCAGGGGTGAATTCTATTACTGAAAAGAGGTATGTGTTTCTCAGCAGGCGTTTCGAGTTCTTTAATACTAAGAATGGTCGATTGCTTGTAGGACTGTGGTAGCTTGGTGGTTAAGGATCGGCACCTGTGTGTGAAGTCGAATCTACTGACTGGCAGGAGTTGATAGGAGTAAGGCTGCTTTCACACTAGAGACTTTGAGCATGGTGTGGTGTACTGGGTATGGTTCAAATCAAATATGATAGCCAACCATACCAAAGCATGGGACTGGACCATGGTTTAGAACATGGTGTCATCAGTGCTGATGTCATCCTCTGATATCTTCATATCGAGCTTATCCTCTGAAATGCTCAACCACAGAGCAGTAAAGTACAGTAGAATGGCACAGGATTGGGTTGTTTTTACCAAAATATCAATAATGTTAGGCATAGTGTGGAGGTTGAGATCCTTGTACAGTTTTTTCTGGTTATTTGCGGTCTCCAAGCAACTAGCACACTATATGGACAAAAGTTTTTGCCCAAACCTGTTAATTATTGAATTCAGGTGTTGCAATCAGGCCCCTTATCCCCAGTAAAGGGTAATTTTAATGTTTGGACGATGCTATGCGTCCAACTTTGTGGCAACATTTTGGGAAGACCCTTTTCTATTCCAACATGACTGTGCCCCACTGCATAAAGCAAGGACTATAAAGACATGGTTTGACGAGTTTGTTGTGGAAGAACTCAACTGGCCCAAACACAGAACCCTGCCCTCAACCCCATCGAGCACCTTTGGGATGAATTGGAACGGAGATTGTGAGCCTGGCCTTATGGTCCAACATCAGTGCCTGACATCATAAATCCTCTACAGAATGAGAGCATGAATTACCACAAAGACACTCCAAAATCTTGTGGACAAGAAGAGTGAAAGATGTTATAGATGCAAAATGTACTGTACTGTATGTGTATACAAAGTCATTGGAGGTTTGGCCAAATACTTTTGTCAATGTAGTATATATGAAAGCACAAATATGCAAATGTACAGTACTTGGGTATGGAACAATAGTACTAATTTGAAAGTTGGCCAGTGTGGAAGAGGGGAGGAATTCTTACACATGCATGGTACAAAGCAAGTGTGAAAGCTTTTTAAGTTCATAAAAAGGCTTGGATCTGCCATCAGAATAAAAACAAAAAAACTAATGGAAAGGTGTCTAATGTGAGGGTACCAAAACCATAACATTGGAAACAAAGGTTTGGGTAAATTGCACACAGCACACATAGCAAACAATTGAATAAACCTGAGTTAAATGAATCATTAGTAAAGTACTCTTTAGATTTGTCAAGAATAAAAGTCAGTAGAAATATTCCAGACACTGCTGCTTTCTTCTGGAAGTTCTCAGCCATATTAAACTCCAAAGCCCACCACTTTTTACACTTCTGACAGGACGATGAATTAGTGCAGGGCCCTAAGAGGTTTTTTGCCAGCTGTCAATGGATGAAAAATGGCCTGGTAGAGGGACACCCTGCAGCTACAAGTGCAAACTTTGTTCTTATATAGCCTGAGGGAAAGTGATAGGGTAAAACAAGCAATTACTTCCTTAAATAAATCACTCTGGGCATACACAAATGTTGGAGCTTTGGATCTCATTGTTAAGGTTAGAACATACATAAAGTTCTACCTGGAAAACTTCAACCATCGGCTCTGAAACCAGACTATGTGCTGGTGAACAGAACGATTCAGCTTCCAGATGGAGCTATGGCTGTTTGTGACGTCCTTTTATCCAGATATTTTAGATATCAATGAATCTCCTGAAGGTTATGTGGATCTGCTGGATCTAATATTAGTTTTGTTTGAGTTGGATGGTGAATTGGGATGTGAGGAGAGAGATAGGGACAGGGTAAGAAGAGAGATGTAGAGAATGTAAAGGAGATAGGATGAGAGATGTGATGAGAGATGGGAGATGATGAAAAGGGGAGACAGAGAGTCCTGCATACAGAAAACTTTTCAGCAAAGTCATCAGAAAGGTTAGATTAAAAGTGGGTGAGTCTCAAGGCCATTTGTCAAACAGCTGCTCTGAGACGGGGAGAAAGGTTAACAGAGATATACAGTAAAATAGATGATAGAATAGATGGCAAGGTTACTATTCCAATCCATTTGATCATGAAATACTGTAGTCAGAAAGTTCTTGAGACATCTGAAATGTCCCATATGATGGAAACTTTCTGATGTGTCTATTTTGCTGTAATTTACAATGCAGTTTTTAGGAGCTGTTAAATGTTTCACATATTTACTCAAAAATTAAAGATGTTTACTACAAATTTCTGGTAGATACACTGTACAATACATACTGTATACATACCGCATTGGTACTACAGTAGGTAAATAAAAGTGTATGTGATAACTAGCAGATTTATACAGCGGTAATTGGTAACATGTTGAAATAATTAAGGAATCAAATATGACAAGTAATTCTATTATAGGAAAATAATTCTAAGTAAGGCTAAATGTAAACCCAGCCACACTATAAATTCTTTACCTTTAAAAGCATTTATTAAATATTTTTATAGTTACATTAAATGTTATAAAACCTTCATGGGACAAATTAGTTCTTGTTATTACTTACATATTTTATAGCAACTATAACCAGTCATCCCCACATCAATCCCCCCCCCCCCCCCTTTTTCTGGCTCTTTTCTGGCTCTCATTTCCCTGTACCTGATCAGTTATAGAGGAATGTTTTGTTTGTTAAGCCACACAGTGACCTATGAATTATTCAAGCATAAATGCTTTAAACTTAAGGCATGATCCAGTATGAAACAGAAGCAGATGATGACATATTATCAGGCTGGTGATTAGTACTGGTGATGTTGAATGCTGAGTGTTTTTTTAACAGACAAGAGGGGAAATGAGGTTGCTGCTGAGGTTCTTATGTAAACAACGAAATTTTAAATTGTATCTTACACATGTTGTAGCCATGTTTAGGGGCAGTGGTGGCTCAATCGGTTAAGGCTGTGGGTTTCTGGGTTACTGATCGGAAGGTCGGGGGTTCGAACCCCAGCATCGGCAAGTTGCCACTGTTGAGCCCTTGAGCAAGGCCCTTAACCGTATCTGCTCCAGGGGCGCTGTAAGCTGGCTGACCCTGTGCTCTGACCCCAGTTTCCTAATTGGGATATGCGAAGAAGAAATTTCGCTGTTGTTGGTCTTTCGGCTGCTCCCGGCAAGGGGTCGCCACAGCGGAATATCCAGTCCGCACTACAACTTGGCACAGGTTTTTATGCCGGATGACCTTCCTGACGCAACCCTCCCATTTTATCCGGGCTTGGGACCGGCACTGTATCCAGTGGCTGGGGTGTGGGCACTGGCTGGAATCGAACCCGGGCCGTCCGCATGGCAGGCGAAACACCTACCACTTCGCTGTGCTGTAAAAAAAAAGTACATGTGACAATAATTTAATATTCTTCTTCTTCAGCCTGCTGCAGTAAAACATTTGTTACTTTAATTTAATCTACATCATTAAATAGATTTGATATGAAGAAATTAGGTGTAACTAGACACCTTTGCACAGTACTGTATACTAGCATAAAATCTAAAATGTTGTCATTATCGTATGAAATGCAGTGAAATGCTTATATGACTGTTTGTGACCTAAAATAGAAAGAAGTTACTACAATGAAGAAAAAACTGCACTAGATAGTTTAATTAAACTAAAAATAGAATTTAAAATACACACACACACACACACATATACTGTATATTAGAATAAGTGGTCCTATGTGTTAAATCTGTTACTTTTAGTCTGCTATATTTACTGTAACTGTTATAAAACTGTTAGCTGTTATGGAGACTTTCATAATCAAATGGTCAACATTGTAAAGTGATGCTTGTGTAAAACTATGACTGTTTTTTAGTTGTTAATAATAAAACTTTTATACACATACAGTATCTGCATAAAGTGTATACTAAATACAGTACCAGAAATCAGGTATATTTCACAGCTGAAAATGAACACATTTACATTTACATTTAGGCATTTGGCAGACGCTCTTATCCAGAGCGACTTACATTTTTTATTTTTTTTTATTTTATTACACATCTGAGCAGTTGAGGGTTAAGGGCCTTGCTCAAGGGCCCAACAGTGGCAACTTGGTGGTTGTGGGGTTTGAACCTGGGATCTTCCGAACTGTAGTCCAATGCCTTAACCAATAGTGGTATGAACTGTACAATCAAATCAATTCAGTACAGACATACAGCCTTATATATTATATAACTCAAATTGATAGGCAAGTACATCTAACAAAGGTTATAACAGTAATAACCTTTATTATTCTGGTTTGTTTCCTCCTTTATTCTGTGTTGTATTTATTTTCCACTCTTTCTACTACTTGTTATTCCACTTATACAGTTCTTTTCTGTTCTTTTCTCCTGGGATGGTTAAAGGCTATTTGCTATTTCTTTCTATACGTGACCCAAACGATATAGAGAATGAAAATGAATATGTTCAATCTGCAGAATGTACCGTAGACCACAGAACAAGTGACATTTAGTGCATAAAAGCCAAAGAGAATGTCTTCTGCATACTTATACAGAAAGACTAATATTGTGCTGCTCATCCATCCGTCTATCCAATCATCCGTCTATTCATCTGTTGATCCACCCATCTTCATCTGGAGATTTAGTTAGAAAGCAGTGTACTGTAGCCGATTAATTTCTGTGAATCTCGATGAGTCTCGATGACAAGATGTTGAGATGTCCCACAAAGTTCTGACTTTAAAGTGCATAAGCATTAAAGGGAACAGCACCGCTCATGTTAGCGAGTCATTTTGGCACCACTTACCCACACTTTGCATTTGCAATCCATCTTTTAATCCTAGGTGATGAAATCCTGAGTAACATATCAGAAACTCCGGCATCTTCGAGCAATTGTGACATGATTTACAACAAGTCAGATACCATTCCAACATGCATCAGTGGCATTTGGCTGATAATCACAGACAATCATTTTTCAAAGAGACTGGGAAATTATGTTACTCAAAACACAATTATGATAGAAGTCTAAATGCAGTCGAACCTATCAGCTTTGCATTTTTTTTTCTCTGTACAAGAAAGCATGTCATGGTGCACGTCTAGTGTAATCAGACAAATTCTAAAGGTGTGGTAGTTAGAGATTAGAATATTCCTTTAATCGGAGCAGAAATCATGTATCATGGAATGCTAACGAGATACGTTAGAGCCTTAATCACAGAGATAAAAAGGCTGCTTAATATTTATAGTGCAGGTAAGTGATGTGCGATTAAGCACTTGCGAATCTTCCTGATGCCAAAGCCATTAACGTTGCATCAGACTAACACGGAGGAGGATGAGTCACCCAAACAGCCCGCTTGTGTTTCAACTGTCAAGAGCATGAGGGATTTTGTTTATTACTCAATAAATAGTGTGTGTTTGGGGGGGTTTGTGTGCGTTAGCGTTGCTTGATTTTGCCTCATTTTACAGTGAAGAGGTGTTTTGCTGCATAAAAAAAAACTTATCAGTATAGTGCAGGATGTTGCTGCATAAACATTAATTAGTGGATTTTTTTTTTTTTTTTTTTGCTCCCCCAATTTTTTTTTTTATAGAGCAGATTATTTTAATTTAATTAATTAATTTATTTATTTTTACAAAAACCCATATCATGAGTCATTCGGTGGATATACTGTACATACTGAATAAATAGCACCTATAGTTGTTGTTGAATTTTTAGAAGTTTTGTTTCATTCATTTATTCATCTTCTATACCGCTTTATCCTGTATTTAGGGTCGCGGGGGACCTGGAGCCTATCCCAGGAGACTCTGGGCACGAGGCAGGGTACACCCTGGACAGCGTGCCAATCCATCGCAGAGCACACACACACACACACACACACACACACACACACACACACACTCATTCACACACTATGGTCAATTTGGGAACGCCAATTAGCCTAATCTGCATGTCTTTGGACTGTGGGAGGAAACCGGAGTACCCGGAGGAAACCCACCAAGCACGGGGAGGACATGCAAACTGAAGTTTTGTTTGTCTTGCATTATTTATTTTTTTATTTTTTTATTATTTTTTTTTAAATCCATTTAATATTAACCAAACCCTTGGCAGTCATTTAGTAGTACCTTAGAGTCATCATTTCAAGAATTAAATTTTGCCTATACTGTATATATATATTTGAAAATATACACTACAGTGCTTGGATGTGGTATGCTTTCGTGGTACCTTCTGTTACATTATGAACCTTTTTATTTGTGTTTTTTTTATCACTTTAATTAAAAAAGAGCAATAACTCTCTTTTCGGAACCGTTTCAAAAAGATACCAATGTGCTACGTAAATGGTCTAGTATTCGATTGATTTGATATAAAATTTCAACAAAAAAAATTGTCCCAAGTACAGCAGACATGTGAGATCAGGTAGAAAACTCATTCATAGAGAGCTTGTTGTTACTCACTGAGATACGTCAATATCTATAATCATATTTTAAAATATCTTTGAGCCATATTTTTTCTGTAGTGATGCAGTTGTCTGTTAATCAATGAATCAATAAACTTAATAAAAACTATTTTTTGTTCCCCCACTGAATAGTAAACCCTTAAATTTTGGTACATAGTTTAGCAAATGTCATTGTATTAGAAATCAACAAAATTTACATGAATTCCTTATTGGAAATATCATCAAATATACAACATTGTTCCTTAGTCACTGCAATGTGACCGGTTCTTTTGGCACAGTTCATCTGACACATCGTGGTGATAGAAGTGGTGACATTAGCTTTTTAAAAAATCTAAACACTCAGAATTAAAAAAATTAATGATGATACTAAAAATGATGGGTTTTTTTCGTTCCGTAAAAAACAGATTCAGAACAGAATATACTCATCACTGTTGACTTTTTGAAAGCCAATTAACATTTGTATTTTTTCCATTTTGTGAAGTTGAAGACAGTAATGAGAGTTTTATCTGGTCTGCCTCAGATGATTCAGTTCACAAAGAGCTCGATAATTGCCTTGGCGAGCTGAATCGAGCAGGTTGGAGCAGTTGAACTCTAAACTGTGAGTCCATTCAGAAGCAGATGTGATCTCTGTGCCATAGCACGAATCCAAATGTGAAAGATTAGATAAGACTGAGTCACCTGAAAGAAAATACCAAAAAAAAAAAAATGCTTAAATCATCATGAATCCATTTTGTCTGAGAGAATGACGTGAACAGTAAAGGGCACCTGCCGTCCTGTTGTCTGCGACCTCGCTTAAAAGACCATTTAAATGAATTTAAATAAATTTAGCATGAAATGGCAACTTTTAAGGAAATTTCTTTTAGAATTAGATTTTACACACTGGTATTTTTAGACAAACAATTTAAGATCGATTTGGGTATGTGCGTGTGCCCTGCGATGGATTTGCACCCTGTCCAGGATGTACCCCACCTCGTTCACTAAGTCTCCTTGGATAGGTCCCCGGCAAACCCCACCCTTGTACACGACAAGCGGTATATGCGATGAATAAAAATGAATTCTGATCAAAAAATTTTTAAAATAAATGAAAACATTTTATGGCGGCGCGGTGGTGTAGTGGTTAGCACTGTCGCCTTGCACCTCCAGGGTCTGGGTTCGATTCCCCCGCCAGGCTCGATTCCCGTCTCTGTGTGCATGGTGTTTGCATGTTCTCCCCGTGCTTGGTGGGTTTCCTCTGGGTACTCCGGTTTCCTCCCGCAGTCCAAAGATATGCAGATTAGGCTAATTGGCGTTCCTAAATTGCCCGTAGTGTGTGATTGGGTGTGTGAGTGTGTGTGTGTGTGTGTGTGCCCTGCGATGGATTGGCACCCTGTCCAGGATGTACCCCGCCTCGTTCACTAAGTCTCCTTGGATAGGTCCCCGGCAAACCCCACCCTTGTACACGACAAGCGGTATGTGCGATGAATAAAAATTAATTCTGATTAAAAAAATTTTTTTTAATTAAAATGAAAACATTTTCTTCAGACATCCTGAAAACTTCACAGATTGAAGCGTACTGGTCGGAAATTGTTCCCTGGGTGTTTGGTTCAGAGCTGCTTGTTTGGGCTAAGCAATTATTCCTGCACATCTTACCTGAAGCAGTGAAGCAGTGGAATGGTGTTCAGTGACTGATTGTGATTAAATATAAAGGGGTGAAAAACCTAATCTCTCAAAAGCCTACAGTGATTGGACCTATTTGTCTTGTGTCCGGTCTCCCAGAACGCTGTGGCTTGAATAGGATGACACAAAGGACAGTATATTTGTAGCAGCTCTCTCTCTCTCTCTCTCTCTACATGATCTACATGATCCTTACTATGTCCGAGTGCTATGATTCATCTAGTGACATCAAGTTCGACTAGTGTGATCTCTTCCTGCTGTGCTCTGGCCCGGTTCAGCATGCTGTGACCTGGCCTAGTTCAAGACGTGGACTTTAGTCAGACTCGGGAACAGTTTGACTGCTAACCCTGGCCGAGCACGAAACTACGATGTTAAAACATGCATTAAACATTTAAAATTAAAAGTATTTCGACGGTTTACTGAAAATCGCTGCATCGCATAATTGGTCCATCCATAATAGACCAAATCAACTCCGAATGAGCCAAAAGATAAATAAAATCATGAAATCCATTGTGCTGATTTTCAACCCCAAAATTCACAGACGTTCAGCACAAAGTCAGTGCAGGCCAATGGGGATGTAGAATGGGAGGAAGAATCATGCTCAAGCATGCTACAAGGAAACCGTGCCTAGTGTGAGTAAGTGAAATCACACAGAGGTCAGCTTTCTAATAAAGCACCTGACAAAGGCTCGAATGCATTCATTCCTCGACACCGTGTACATTTGTGTAACATTTCCGTCTCGTTCCCCTCTGGTGAGGGGGCTGTGCAATTCCTGCCATGCAAAATGAATGTGCAGAATGAGTACATATAATTACACAGAGAAGTTATCCTGTGATTACACAGAAAAGAAGCTTAATTAAGGAGTGTATAATTATCTTGATTGTTAATGACGTGATACTATAAACCACTCAGATCTCTGCTTTAATCCACCCTCTGTATTTCTCCTCTTCTTCCATCTTCTCATTGCTCACCCTCTCTGCTCTGCTGTTTTGGTACAATTTACTGTACGTATATTAAGCGTCTTTTCTTTTACATTGCAGATGGAGGACATTATTGCTCGGATGCAGGATGAGAAGAACGGCATTCCCATTCGCACGGTGAAGAGTTTTCTGTCCAAGATTCCCAGCGTCTTTTCAGGTGACTTATATATACTGTATATATGATTATACAGCAGTTCGTTCTGACCAAGCTGCTAGGCTAACTAGCACAATCTAACATAAGGCTGAATCCCAAAACCCTCTCTAACCCTTGATCAATGGCACCACTTGATGTATAAAACAAGTCATTCTAGTACACTAGCTTTCCATCGTACACCTGTTGGGATTCAACCCCAGAAACTAAAAAAAAAAAAGTTGAATTATTGGAAGCTTAACCATGGCCGTAAATCTCATAACTTACAGTACTCGGGCCAGGGGTAGCTCAGTGGTTAAGGTATTGGACTACGGTTCGGAAGATCCCAGGTTCAAATCCCACAACCAAAAAAGTTGCCACTGTTGGGCCCTTGAGCAAGGCCCTTAACCCTCAACTGCTCAGATGTATAATGAGATTTAAAAAAAAATGTAAGTCGCTCTGGATAAGAGCGTCTGCCAAATGCCTAAATGTAAATGTAAATGTACTCCGGACTGTCCATAGTACCGGTAGGAATTTAAAAGTACTTTGTCTCCTGTTGGTCGCCAGCTCCACCAGTCCCAGTTAGTTCCAAAATAACTGGTTAAATAAACAACCAAATCATAATCTGTTCATAATAAAAAGGTGTTTGGGGAACTATTGCATAAAAAAACAAAATCACACTCTGGGTCATGCTGTTGTGCTGAATATCAGCATGGCTGTAATATCTTCAGCCCTCAGGTTGTGCCATCATACACAATGCCACTCCCAACTTATAATGCTTAACTAAAGCCTGGTGTACCGTAATTGTCACACAAAGGCACGGGTTTTGAACAATAAGGTGTTAAATATGAACAGCACGATTAATTGATGTGTATTTTAAAGTCAATTAATGACACTTGAAGAAGAAATATGTTGACATTTTTTACACAATTGTAGCAAGCTGTTTAAGTGACGGTTTCAGCAGCTTTTTTTGTTTAGAAGATGCAGCCATAACTTAAAATGTGAAAGCTCCAAGTTGTGTAAGATATTGATTAATTATTTAACTCAGGGCACTATCAGAGAAATCAAATGATTTGGACCATTGTGGCCACAGGACCTTTATTTCATATGGAGATGACTGATACTTTAATATTACACATTACTTCAATCTCATAATGAGATGGAGTCACAGAGATGAAGCAATGAGACATGGACACAGAACCAGCAGATTATTAATGCGAATAGACTTTTTATCTGTCCCCTCCAAGTAATTACTCACAAGCCGTGAAGTGAATTTGACATTTTACAATTCGAGGTGATTTTTTCATTTTTTTTAAGATTAGCTCTGTTTACTAGAAACTACTTTATTGCTTATTACTAACTCACTAATACTTAGAATGGTTAAAAATTTGGGTGGGTTGATCCAAAACGGATCTCTCTTCCTGATGTTCTTCCGCTCTTGAAGCGTGAGTGCGTCTCAAAACACCATGAACGACTTGTTGCAGCATCGCCGTAAACTTGCTGAATCATCTCAATCATCTCTGTGGCAGATTTGCCCAGTTTCACGCAGAATTTCACGTTTGCTCTTTGTTCTAACTTGCTGTACATGAAATAGAAGACGTGGTCTGCACGTGGTCAGAATGTACACAGGATGAAGTCTTTTGGCACACTGACTTATGAAGCTCGGCACTCCCTGTGACTTTGTGTGCAGCCTTGTGCTGCCTTCTGCAAAACTAGTCTTCTAACATTTTGATACCATCTCGTTTATAGTGTGTCTCATTTATAGAGTCTGACTGTCAATTTAATTAGATTTTGGGGCATTTTCGATTTGACTCAATAAGGTTTATTGTCTAATTTGCCTCAAAAAGACATATATCCTATGTTTTAAAGTATTAAACACTAAGACCTAACTCAGTTAGACCTACAGTCTGCTGGTGGTGCAGTGATTGTTTGCAGAACCTCAAACCAGCCCAGTGACTCCAATTACCCAAATGATCTGAGAAAAAGACTGCATACAGGGATGCTCCTTCCAGAGGAATATAGCTCATAATACCTTATTTTCATTTCCAAATTTAGTCTACGGTTTCATTTTTAGCACCAATTTGCCTAGCTTTCACAGAGCTTCCCTATATCTTGCATTATGTGTTCCTGTATTCTCCCCTGCAAGCTGTCTGCTTCATTAGCGTGGCTAGTTAGCGGCTCCAGTGTGGGTCCACTCCACTTCCTCTTTATTAGGATCCACCTTTCTGTGTGAGCTAGGTTTATTTGTGGGCATCTTAACAGCATGACTGTGACTTTATTTTACTCTAATGGCCTGCAAGAGAAGCAACGACACAAAATACAAAATTTAAATAATGTTTTATCGTGATATTTTGGTGTTTTTGTGGAAGACAAAAATTATACTATCAGAAAATTAGACTAGCGAGGAATTTGCATGTCTTTGATCTCAGAGTGGATGTGTTAGCTTTTCTGTGCAGAGTCTCAATTATTACAAGCGTTCTGCAGATCAGATAGAGCTATTATAAACCGATCGGGTATTGTAATGAAGAGGTGATGGAGTGGCGGAAAATGGTGCTGCCTGAGAGCATGTTAAACCCATGAAATAATCATGCTAATGAAGAGGGCGGCTAGCAGGGGAAGCAACAGTTTGAGGTTGTTGCTAGCAATGCCTAGATAATGTCTAAAAACAGGAATGATAGTGGACTGGTAGCCAAAGCTAAACCTCTGACCAAAGATCTTAGGCCAACATTAAGGGAAAAATCAAGGAAATTTAATCCGTTCCGGAGGCGAGTTGTTAAGGCGAAATTTCATATTGTGAAATGTATTTTCCCATAAGACATAATATAAAAGCAGATAATCCGTTCCAGCCACCCACTAATATAACCAATTTCCAACACTATCATCATATTTTTGCATGTAAAAAAATCTAAACATTTTGAAATGAAATGAAGTAAAATGCGAAATAAATAGACATTCCATCCATCTACAAATCTACAGAAACTTTGTAGTCCAACTAGGGACCCTGGAGGCGAAGGGTGACCGTGGTAGCTTAACATTCACACATGCATTCACACATAATGGGTAATTTGGAAATGGCAATTAGCCTAATATGGATGTTTTTGGACTGTGGGAGGAAATCGTAGAACCCCGTTCAAGAGGTGCCAAGCAATTGTGTTAACCGCTAAGCTGCCAAAATAGACGCAAGAAGCTGTAAAAAGGAAGGTTATATCTTCCTTAATAACTGCTTATCTGGCTTATAAAGATTTTACGTATTCAAAAGTTTTTAAGGGGTGACAAAGGAATAAGATTGGTTCGTCATGTGAACCAATGAAATCAAGCAGGACATCAAACCATTCAGGTATAACTTAACAAAACGAAGCAATTCCCAAAGAAAACAGTCCCAAACTTACTACCTAAGAACTAGTGATGGGAAGTTTGGATCATTTTAGTGACTCAGTTCTTTGAATCTCATTCATCTAAATGAAAAAAAATAAAAATAAATAAATATATATATATATATATATATATATATATATATATATATATATATATATATATATATATATACTGTATATATATATATATTTTTTAATAAAATCATTTACTTAATTTTGTTTGTTTGATCAGAAATCAAATTAAATATGAAATTTTTAATAAATAAACCACCAACGCATTTACATGAAAACATTACAATGCAGCTAAAGACATTATGATAAACAGAATGAGCAGCTCACCTCCCATATCGTCCGAACTGTTTGTTCTTTTGAACGCTATTAAGTGCATTCCACAGGAAACCGAATTGAGTGGTTCTTCTCACGAGTATTCTAGTTCAAGTCGTTTGTTCTTTTGATTCTATTGCACTGCATAGCGTCTATTGGTGCACGTGACAAACGAACGGACGACTCGGACTAGAAGACTCAAAGGTAACTACTTATTTCTGCTTCCTGGCTTTGCAAGGCACCCAGTAGAAAATGAACAAACCACTCTCTGAGACTCCTCGTTCTTCCGAGTCACGTTAAAGCCTCGTCCAAAAAGAACAAATCGGTCATGAACGACTGATTACTACAGTACTAAGAACAGAAGTAACGTGTTCTGTAATATATGACTTATTTTTTTAGTAACGATTAATGATTAGTGTGTATAAATAGATTGGCGTTTCAAACTTGCCCGTAGTGTGTGAGTGGGTGTATCATACTTGCTCCCTGAATTCCCTGGTATAGGACATTACCGAACTTTAACATGACTTTCCTGCTTATATACTTGAACATGGATTCCTAAAGGTATTATAAACAACAACTTATGTATAAAGTGCAAGATTCCTACCATAATTCACTAATCCACACTTCCCCTTTAAATAGTACAATCCAGGAGTCTTGGGGTTTAATATGCAGCTCGACTTTCTGAAAGTTTCATATATCTAAAGATAAGTGCAGAGCCGTGGGGTTTCAAGTTCAGAGGCAAACCGCAGGACCAGACAAGCAGAGAAGGAACAGCTTAAGTATTTTTAGAATTTCTCTCTCTCATACACACACACACACATCCTTCTCTCTCCTGCGATTGAGTGTGATAATATCTTATATAACCATGTTCATCCATGTGGAGCAGTGTAGGACTGAACCATCATAGAACCCCAATGTTGCCTGAAATACTTTTAACAAGTATATGCATATACAGTATACTGTATGTGTGTGTGTGTGTTGGTTGGTTGTGTAAGACGTTATGTCTACAGTAGCTCTGCATCTCTACGTCTGTGTTTTTGTTTGCAGTTTTATGCTATGGGTTGTGTGTTAGCGTGCTTAGCTCTCCCGTGGTGTGTGTTGATGCGGCCTCATGGTTAAGAGCGTTTCTGTGTGAAGAAGACATTTCTGAAGTCTCTGTGTGAGACGGTCTGCCTATTAACGGCGTGGAAGACACAAAGTACAAAAGCTGGCACAGAGCTGGAAAGTACAAGAGTGTCAGACGCTAAACGTGAGAATGTTGTGACAGGGCTCTGAGACGCCTCTAAACCCTGCAACACCGTTCTCACTCTTTTAGTCAGGTTGGTTCTTTTCAACCATCAAGAGTTACAGTGTTGCTTATATTGAAAGATCTGAAAGGTCTGGAAAGATGAATGAGGTCAGCGAGATTTTCAGAGGCAGTGTATGCTTGTGTGTATGTGTCAGAACTTTCCGAAAGTACTTGAAGCCCTGAGGCTCCTTTCTACACATGCACACACACACACACACACACACACACACACACACACACAGGGAAAGCTCATAGCTGGGTGAGAAACCTCTTGAGTCTTCCGAGTTTGATGCCACTCAATGTGTGTCCCTATTCATACAGTATGTTTCTCGTGTGTGTGTGTGTGTGTGTGTGTGTGTGTGTGTGTGTGTGTGTGTGTGTGTGTGTGTGTGAGTGAATGTTTCACCCTGGAGATCAAGCCTAGTCACAGCTCAATTTGGCAGTGGGTTGTTGTAGTGGCCATTAGGGACGCAGCACCACGTCTCAGACTGGATATAGACCAGAACAGCAAGTTTCCATCTCTTTCATATACACACACACACACACACACACACACACACACACACACACACCACAAGACTTTATTATTCACCTTATTCTTCTCGGTCCCCTGTAGTCCTCATTCTTTCATCCTATCTGCTTGTTCCTTATGTATAGTTTTATTGCCTCTTTATTTATTATTATTATTATTATTATAATAAGCTGGATTTTCGCTGTGTGTATGGAGCAAGCGTTTTGTAGCAGATCATGTGTATAGAGTAGCAGGCTCTGTAAATTATCATTATATCCTGTAATTTACTACCAATTCATTTTGTTTCCCACATTATCATGACTCTGAACAGATGTACGAAGGAGCTGCTAGAGACAGAGCAGACTATTCATTAATGTCATAATTGTCATCACTAGACAGTGGAGCAACACACAGCGTTCCTACTTTGATCCAGAGCGTGACTGTTGCTCATGTGTTTTCTAAGTATTTTCATGGGTTTTTTCAATCTTTCTCTAATTTAGTACATTTATGCAACGTTGTTTTAGTCCAAATAATTGTCTTAGCCAGGCTTAAACCGGACTTTTAGGAAACATTTGTTCATTAATTCATTTTCTATAGCACTTCTATAACACAGGGGCCTGGAGCCTATCACCAGGTGACATTTGGCACGAGGCAGGGTGCACCCTGGACATGGTGCCAATCCATACACACAAAACAGGCAATTTGGGGACGCCAGTTACCTTAATCTGCATGGACTGTGGGTGGAAAGCACAAGGAGAACGTGCAAACTCCACACACACACACACACACACACACACACACACACACACACACACACACACACACACACACACACACATCGGAAACAGGAATCGAACCTTCAACCCTGGATGTGTGAGGCCACAGTGCCACACTTGTAATCATCTTGTAGTCAAAGTTAAACCAGTACACACAGATAATGCGGTTAGGAGTCGAGCTTATCCTGCGCGAAATACTGAATCTGAGCTCAGTTCTAAGCTTTGACCTGGAATCAAAATGCGGAACAGACATAAGAAACCAACAACAATACGGTGGTGTTATCTACCTTGGGATAACACGAGGGAAGCGTGTTAATGGCTTTTGTACAAAATGTACAGCATGTGCGGAATGTATAGCTCTATAAACCTGTCCATGTTTTCACTGCTCGACATGCTACTCGCCGTTAGTTAACTTGTTTGATGTGTGATGTAATCAATCACCTGGGAATACAATACCAACAAGCTAAAAGGCAGTACAGTATATCACCACCTATCTTAGACGAGTCAGACATACTTCAGCCAGTAAATGGATTCCCCTACCAAGCTGGTATATTGGGACACGGACAGTAGTCCGATTAACTGGCCTAGTCGAGCTTTACTGTGCATGTGAACGTGCATGAGTGTCTTAACGTCTTGATACCCAAAAGTCCTTACATGACAACACAAAATTACTATCCAACTATATACTCTATATATCCTTGTGTGATCCTCATCCAATTCTTTTGCCAGATGTCTTTTTGATTGAGGTCATACTTATCAGGTGCTAATAAAGAGAGGAGGAAATGCAAAGTACACAACAGCCAGAGTCCAGGTCTCAGGAGGTTAATCCATAATTGTTGCTCGTAGGTGAGAATGCAAAAGACTGATGTCTCATCTCTAGTGTAAGCCTGTAATCTTGTATCGATTGGCATTGTACAGGACATAATGGAGTCGATAATGTAATGTTAGGGTCGAACCAAGATTTTTGATTGGGGAGAATCGAGGTAGAACGTTTTCTCTGTACACCGGTGCTATTACCATGCTGCCTTCTTCACGTCTGAAACGCTGGCCTCCCAGGAACCATTTAATGGTCCAAACAAGTTTTAAAACGCAGTGAAGCAAAAGTAGAAATCTATACATACTGTATAATAAAACTGTAAAGTTGGTGTGTCTGTACATTGAAGATATTTGCGGAAGAATTATTTAGAGGGACGTAAGATGAGTAATAGAACATGGATCAAGATGTTTTTAAAAAAAAAATTGTCTGTCTGTTTGTTTGTACGTGTATCACGTAAAAACTACTGAACGCATTTTAATGGAGTTTTCATATGTGTATTTGGCCAAGTTCAAGGTAACATATAGGCTTTGTTTCACCAGAATCGGTCCATGGGAAAAGAAGATATGCTACGTTGAAATGGAAATGGAAAATATAAATCAGTAGTTTATCTTAAAATTCAACAGATGGCGCTGTACATTTTTAAAAACGCGCTCATGAGTGTGCAATTAACGTCCACATGAACGAAGTCAAGGGCTTTATCTAGTACTTCAATAAAGAACAGATATTTGTAGAAGTTGGGCTTCATTACTATCAACCAATCTACTAAAATAAAACAACTAATTTATAATAAATGTATGCATTATAGAAGCAGGGTACGCATATTATTAAAGAAAAACCTTTAAAACATTCTTAGAAACCAAAATTGTTATACATTTATGTAACTTTAATATATTTATTTTGGTTCATATTCAAATCAGCAGTAGGCATCTGGACCCAGAAAAAATAGTTTTTGAAAGCTCAGCCCTTGCTCGGAATGTCTTTTTTTAGGATCCATATAAAATCAGAAATAGTATATTGTCTCTTACTGCTGAGAAAGTCATGCACGCAGACACACACTGCTGTGTGGAAGAATGTGTGGAAGCGGGATGTCTAATCTCTTTAATTGGCAGCAGGCTGCCAGTGTGATGGCAAATTGTCAGAAAAAGTCATGGGGGAGCAGATCCCAGCGGACCGCCAGTGAGAGCGAGAGAGAGAGAGAGATAAGAGGACTGGATTAGTATTAGTACTGGAGAAAGAAGGAAACATGGAGAAGGGAAATAAGTTGGGTGATAAGGAACCGAGAGCATTGGAGTAAGAATTAAAAAAGGGAAAGGTCCATATGGAGAAAGAAAGAGGTAAAAAGGAGGGAAGGAGTGATAATTAAATGTATGTATATTTAGCTGAAGGTAACAGCTGGTGCTGGCTGTGTGTGTGAAGCCAACAGCAGTGCGGTAGATCTGAGCCTGGCTCGGTATCAAGTGTGTGTGTGTGTGTGTGTAGCTAGGACACAGATTAAAAGAGTTTCCTCTAGCACTAGATACAACACTCAGACACATTGCGAGTGGATTAATTAACTTTTGTTATTTGACATTAATTTTTCAATCCACATTAGAAGACTCGGTTCTGGACGTTCTGTCACTGAAGGATTTGTCCACAGATGCTCAATCACTACGCTTGTCGGTGTACTCTTCTGTGTGCGAATCACGGATAAGTGGTGACTTCATCAAAGTGCTGATGAAACCGCTGTTTGTCAGTCAGACATTAAATGCTGCTCATCTCTCTCTCGACTTCACTCTCATTTTCAGAACATTAAACAAAGTGAACGCTAAAAGGGCCTTTTACCTTCCAGTAAAACAGAGTTTGAAACGCTGTCTAGATTAGAGGGCAAGTTTTTATACCTATAGCTTTTTTTTAAAAGTTGTGTTGTGGGGGGGGCGGGAGGTAGAGATAAAAAGAGATCAAATGGAAGTGTGGGTTCTGACATTATAACATAGTGGCAGATACTGTACTGTACAGTATATAGTGCATTTGGTTGACGTTACCTTAACATCGTATTCACTTAGAAATCGGAACATACAGTACACTACCGTTCAAAAGTTTGGGGTCACTTGCAAATTTCTTTGTTTTTGTTTAGTGATTTATTTTCTACATTCTACAACAATACTGGGGATTTCAGAACTATAAAATAACACGTATGGAATTAGGTAATTACGTAACAACAAGAAAAACACCAGTTAGTTGTTATTTTAAGACACAGAGGTCTGCCTTTCTGTAATAGTTCTTGCAAGAACAGTATTGTGTCAAGTGCATTTGCAAAATCCGTCCAGCACCATAATGAAACTGTCTCTCATGAAGGCCGTCCCAGGAGGACGAGACCAAAACCTACCTCTGCTGCAGACGAGAAGTTCATTTAGAGTTATCAGCCTGAAAAATGACCAATTAACAGCAGCTCAGATTAGAGGCGTTATGAAGTCTTTACAGAGCAGAAGTAGCAGAAACATCTCAATATCAACTGTTCAAAGGAGATTCATGCAGTTTTTGGACGCCTTCAGCAAAACTTTACAATGTAGAATGAAATAAAAATCAGGAACCATCATGGAGTTAGAAAGTGACCTAAAACTTTTGAACGGTAGTGTATGTTTCGGAAGGTGATTTCACAGCTCTGCGGTCCCTGGTTCAATCCTGAGCTCATATTAAAGTCTGTGTTTGGCTTTCTGTACACACTCTTCACATGTCCACATGGAGTTCCTCTGGATTATCTAGTTTTTTTTTCCACACAGTCATCAGAGTGAATGTGTGTGCATGGAGTGCCATCGAATGTGTATTCTCTCCAGATATTCTTGACTCCAGATTCATAAATTTGACACTAATGGTTAATAAATGAATGAATTAAACTGTGTGTGCAGTTTGTTGATGTAATGCAGGTGATGTACAAACAATAACTGCATGCATGTAAGATGTTGTAAGTCGCTACAAGTTCTGATCTCAAAGTAACTGCAGAAAGATAAAAACCTAGGACAGAATAACAGAGCACAAAACATTATACAATACAGTATAATCCCCTGAGGCACAAATGCTTATCCCAGTGTTTCACTAGTGCTTGGATACCATCACGGTAGAAAGTTTTCTCAGTACACCGGAGCCATGATCTGACTGCCTGCTACACGTCTGAAACGCCGGCCTCCCAGGAACTCCTTTAATGGCCCAAACACGTGGAAATGACTTGGACCGAGGTCAGGACTGTGTACAGTATACGGTTCCCACAGACAGATGCGTTATCTGTTGAGTTTCAGATGTTCCACTCACTGGAAGTTCACAGGAATGACTGCAGTGGGCTCTGAGCCGCGTCATTCACGCACATAAGATTTGCAATAATCACCGTACTGTGCTTGAAGTCTTCTGTAAATGTGACTTCTAATTATTTTACTTTGTCATTATATTTAATAAAACTTTCACATTAGTGCAACTATTAAGACTTTATAAACGGTAGTATTTTGTGACTTTCATGCTGCCATTAATTGAATCACTATGCATCCACTCCTCTTTGCAGTTTGTACTTTTGGGTAAAATGAATTGCAAATTCACACACAATCTAACAGCACGAAGTGAGATGTGCTGTGTATCTCATGTGAAAGTCTCCAATCCTCCAGCACCAAAGCCCCAATCCTCCATAAATCCTGTTAGTTCATCACATACCTCCTTGTGTTGTTCATATAAATAAAATGTCTGTTTTCTCTACTTTGTCCTAAGGGTATGCAAACTTTTGCACTAGACTGTGACTTTCCTTTTCCTGGCTTTCTAGATTCAGTCTCTGAAGAAGTCACACTTGGTGCTATATTTGCCAGAACTCACAGTGTGTGATCTGTTTGTGCGTCTCTCAGGGACTCGGCTACAAGCCTTTACAACAGCCCTGTAGACAAAATGTCAAAATGTAAAATGTAGGATCTGAACGTACGCTTTGGGGATTTAAGTGTTGGTGTAACCTGCTGCATGCTATACTTTATATGCTAATTTTGTGCACAGGGCTTTCCCATAGAGGGTAGAGTCATGGTTGCCATTGTCCTATAACTTTCTATTATAGGGAAAAAAGGCAAGACTTTGAGAAATCCTATAAAAAAGTTTGGACACATCTTCTAATTTAATGTTTTGTTTTTGTGCAGTGATTTATTTTTACATTCTAGAACAATACTGGAGATTTCTAAACTAAGAAATAACACATGGCATTGGGTCATTAAGTACTACAAATACAACAACAACAATAACAGTCAGTTGTTGTTTTAAAATACGAAAGTCAGCTGTTTTGGAATAGTTCTTGCAAGAACAGTATGTTTACAAAAGTGCGGTTGCAAAACCCATCAAGCTTCACGATGAAACTGTCTCTCATGAAGACCTTTCCAGGAAAGCAAGACCAAAACTTACCACCGCTGCAGAGGAGACGTTCATTTAAAGTTACCAGCCGCAGATATCACCAATTTAACAAACTGGACCTCAGATTAGAGCCGTTATGAAGGATCATAAATAGCAGATATATCGTAATATCAACTGTTCAAAGGAGATTATTGCATGTTTTTGGATGCCTTCAGCACTTACAGTGTAGAAAGAAATAAAAATCAGGAAAGATCAAAGAATTAAAAGGTGTGTGCAAACTTTTGGCTGGTAGAGTGTTGTTCCTATATACACTACCGTTCAAAAGTTTTAGATCACTTTCTAACTCCATGATGGTTCCTGATTTTTATTTCTCTCTACATTATAAAGTTTTGCTGAAGGCGTCCAAAAACTACATGAATCTCCTTTGAACAGTTGATATTGAGATGTTTCTGCTACTTCTGCTCTGTAAAGACTTCATAACGCCTCTAATCTGAGCTGCTGTTAATTGGTCATTTTTCAGGCTGATAACTCTAAATGAACTTCTCGTCTGCAGCAGAGGTAGGTTTTGGTCTCGTCCTCCTGGGACGGCCTTCATGAGAGACAGTTTCATTATGGTGCTTGACGGATTTTGCAAATGCACTTGACAATACTGTTCTTGCAGGAACTATTACAGAAAGGCCGACCTCTGTGTCTTAAAATAACAACTAACATTTGTTTTTGTTGTTGTTACGTAATTACCTAATTCCATATGTGTTATTTTATAGTTTTGAAATCCCCAGTATTGTTGTAGAATGTAGAAAATAAATCACTAAACAAAAACAAAGAAATTTGCAAGTGAACCCAAACTTTTGAATGGTAGTGTATATATATATACAGTGTACAGTATGTTCTCAGAAGTGTGATATAATCCTGGGAAAACTGAGACAGTTGGCGAGACTAACTCTCAGTGTTAGAAAAGTGCTGAAAATGGAGACTCCTTCCATAAATGTTACCTCCTACAGTTCACCATAAGCAATTCAACATTTTAGTTTATTTATGTGGTGCATCTAACTTCCAAGTCCCTTTGTAAATTGTGTTAAAAAACACACACACTCACTCACACACACACACACACACACACGCACACACACACACACACACACACACACACACACACACATTCATATAATCATGTGATTTAGGCTACAGCTAGAACAATTATCAGAGCTAATAGTGATATAATAATAGTGGTACTGTATAATCTTAAATATATATATATAATTTACAGTTAATACAGTACAAGGGGCATTAAAGTCAAACTGGGAATTTCTCATGAGTGAATGAGTAAAACTGAAGATGGCGATGAGACTCTTAGCTGCAGTAAAACATTTAAATGGTGAAAACGTTATAAAGAAGGCTATAAATCAGTGAATGATGATGGCTCTGAGCCACCTTCAGTCATTACCTTGATCTTTGAAAGTCAATAAATAACTTGTCGCTAACTTTCGGAAGAGACGCATCTGTGTATGGTAACTGTCCCTTGAATTATTCACCAACACCACTTGCACATTACAGGAACTCGCCTGTGAGTTATTGCAGCATCCGCACAACATCTGTACAGACCTGGGCCATTAATGGAGTTCCTGGGGGGCTAGGGTTTCAGACGTAAAGCTTTCAAACTTGATATTATACGAGCAATAGTGAAACACTGGGATAAATGCACTAGTGTATCAGGATTATATAGTGAAATAACTATGTTCTGTTATTCTGCACAGTCAAAAGCCACAGTTTTCCTTGAACATCCCTCGGATATACGCTTTAAGAATTGCTCTCCAAAGGACATGAAACATCTGGCTTCTGCAAATCCCACTGTCGCTCAAAATAACAGGCAACGATACCCACCATGTTGCCTTTAAACTTCAATTGTTTTCTTCTTCTGTTCATTGCATATTGATCATGTGGCAGTGTGAATGTGGCTCTTCATTTCTTCCCTCGTGTGTTTTTCAGGTTCAGACATTGTGCAGTGGATGATCAAAAACCTAGACATTGAAGATCAAGGTAAAGTGAGCTGTGCTGAGCCTGTTTCATGTGTGCTTGCTCAACCTGTTTGCCTGAGTCACTCTGCATGCTCTGAGGAGAGAGAGAGAGAGAGAGAGAGAGAGAGAGAGAGAGAAAACACTCGAACCTCGCAGCCCTGACCTTGAAGCATGTCCTCTGTTGGGCTTAGGAGGCTGTCTGTTTTCAGTTTTTTTCCCTCTCTTCGTCTGATTTCAGCCTGTTATACAGTACTGTGTGTTATTATTTTTGCAGTAGTGTAATGTGGTCTAAAAACTACACACCAGAACAAAGGTTTTATTCTACAGTATATAGATTGTCTTTGCAGGTATTTTTAATGTAACGGATTTTGATTGTTTCGGTACTTACTATCTTTTTACCTGACATGAACCGCACTCCTTAAAGAAAGTGCAGCTATTAATGTGGCTGTATCTATTTATACATCAAACAATTACTGTGCTGCAATTATTTTATTAATCTTTAATGAACCTGCACATTTCTAGGCACAGGAGAGCAGGCCTCACCTACATTATACAGTACATAAGACTTTATTTTATATATAGGAGCAGTGGTAGCTCAGTGAGTTAAGGTTGTGGGTGCTGATCAGATGGTTGGTGGTTCAAACCCTAGCTCTACTGATTAAGGAACATAAGGAGTTAACCAAAACGCTTTATAATTATTTGTTTAATTATGAGGCGGCACAGTGGTGTAGTGGTTAGCATTGCCACCTTGCACCTCCAGGGTCTGGGTTCAATTCCTGGCCTGGCTCGATTCCCGTCTCTGATGGAGTTTGCATGTTCTCCCCGAGCTTGGTGGGTTTCCTCCGGGTACTCCGGTTTCCTCCCACAGTCCAAAGACATGCAGATTAGGCTAATTGGCGTTCCCAAATTGCCTGTAGTGTGTGTGTGTGTGTGTGTGTGTGTGTGTGCACTGCGATGGATTGGCACCCTGTCCAGGGTGTACCCTGCCTCGTGCCCTAAGTCTCCTGTGATAGGCTTTCAGGTCCTTGCAACCCTGAAAAGCGGATAAAGCGTTATAGAAGATGAGTGAGTGGTAATGATCTTTGCATAATTTTTGTAATAGTTTTAACTGTTGACAGTTCACTATTATACTTCCAGGTTTTTAAACCAGTAATCTCCAGTAATGTCAGATCTCCTTAGTTGTTTTCTTTGCTTAATATAATAGATAATTATTAATTATAATACCTACAGTATCATGTTTTTGATACAGTAGGTATAATATTTCTCATTTGTAAATGTAATAATAAGATAGTAATTATAATAGCTACCATGATTTGCACCCCTGTCATTTAATTTCAGTTTTTTTTTTATCTTCTCTCTCACTTTCCATCTGTCAGATAGAGTCCATCTGTCTGTCTTTGTTTCCCCTCTGGCAGTCACACAGGAAAACAGCTGGAAATGAAAGAGATCCTGTTTGTGTGCCTCTACAAATGTGTGAGTGTGCATGAATGAGAGAAAGAACCTAATGTACAGTATGTACTCAAATCTGCAGACAAATAATTAAAGAGACAATAAGAGCATAGTTTCATTGTATTCCATGTAAATAATGTCATAAGAAAAGCTACAGGCTTATGCAAAAATTTGGGCACCCCTTGATAAATAGCAGATTTTGGTGATTTTTCTTTAATTGACTAGATGTTAATACAGTCTCTCTTGGAAATGGAAACATAAACAGAATAAAAACATTATTACGGCACTGTCAAAAGTTTGGGCACCCTAATTGTTCCAGAGTCTTAGATTCTTTTTACAAGGTTTCAGATGATAATCAGCTCGTTAGATCTGATGCATGGCAACAGCTATCATTAGTAAATGCCAATTAAAAAGCTTTACAAATACTTTGACTCTTCAAACCTTGTGCACACACTTGTGCAGAGGACACAATCAGCAAAGGCATGTTTGGAGAGAAAAGGAGCAGCATTTCAAGAAAAGAACACCTTACAAACTATTAAGCATGGGGGTGGATCTATCATGCTTTGGGGTTGAAATTGGGATGGTTTCTAGAGACAATGATCCTAAACATTCCTCGAAATCCACAATGGAATACCTCAAGCGACACAAGCTGAAGGTTTTGCAACGGCCATCACAGTCCCCTGATTTAAACATCTTTGAAAATTTGTGGGTAGATCTTAAAAGAGCTGTGCATGCAAGAGGACGACCAAAAAATATTACAGAACTAGAAGCCTTTTGCAAGGAAGAATGGGAGAAAATCCCAAGTACAACACTTTTGTACTGGATGTGCTATTTGCTAGAGGAGCTTTTTTTTAATCTTTGTTCAATTTATGACATAAAAAGTAACTATGCATCAATATTTGCTGAAAATATTGTGCATTTTTTCCATTTCCAAGAGAGACTGTGTCTGTGTGGTCTTTTCAATAAAAAATCGCCAGAATCTGTTATTTATCAAGGGGTGCCCAAACTTTTGCATAAGACTGTAGGCGTAATAACTACCCCACCTCTTATACTCATACTGCTAATGAAAGTTTATATGAATTAACTCATTTGCATTTGTATAAAAATATAATCATATGTAAGGTAAGGTATTTGATACTTCATCTTACTGTTAAAGTCCTATATATTGCATCCAGTCCTTGCCTTTTAGACCTGTATTTAGACTTACAGTAAGCCCACAGATGAAGCTTTTGAATCTATTGTACTTCTCTTTTTTAAATACAATCTTAATAAACAAGGAATATAACCCCCGTTTGTGGTGATAGCCACAGTAGCATAGCTATGGTACAGTAGCTGTGGTTCTTCATAAGCCTCTCTTTTTAAGTTAATAGGACAATCAAGAAAACACAAAGCTCTCTTTTCTGAAGATTTTCTCTTTTATGAAAAAGAAGTCTTACTTCTGATTGTTACAAAGCATGGATAAATGCTAATCAGAGGTAGGTAAACGCTAGTCAAAAGTGGGTAAACGTTAGTCAGACTTGAGTAAACACTAGTCAGAAATGGGTAAACACTATTCAGGGGTGGGTTAATAATGCCAATCAGAGGCAGGTAAACACTAGTCAGAGGTGAGTAAACAAAAGTCAGAAGTGGGTAAATGCTAATCAAAGGTGGGTAAACACTAGACAGAGGTGGATAAATGCTAGTCAGAGGTGGATAAATGCTTGTCAGAGGTGGATAAATGCTAGTCAGAGGTGGATAAATGCCAGTCAGATGTGGATAAATGCTAGTCAGAGGTGGATAAATACTAGTCAGAGGTGGATAAATGCTAGTCAGAGGTGGATAAATACTAGTCAGAGGTGGATAAATGCTAGTCAGAGGTGGATAAATGCCAGTCAGAGGTGGATAAATGCCAGTCAGATGTGGATAAATGCTAGTCAGAGGTGGATAAATGCTAGTCAGAGGTGGATAAATGCTAGTCAGAGGTGGATAAATACTAGTCAGAGGTGGATAAATGCTAGTCAGAGGTGGATAAATGCCAGTCAGAGGTGGATAAATGCTTGTCAGAGGTGGATAAATGCTAGTCAGAGGTGGATAAATGCTTGTCAGAGGTGGATAAATGCTTGTCAGAGGTCGATAAATGCTAGTCAGAGGTGGATAAATGCTAGTCAGAGGTGGATAAATGCTAGTCAGAGGTGGATAAATGCTAGTCAGAGGTGGATAAATGCTAGTCAGAGGTCGATAAATGCTTGTCAGAGGTGGATAAATGCTTGTCAGAGGTGGATAAATGCTAGTCAGAGGTGGATAAATACTAGTCAGAGGTGGATAAATGCCAGTCAGAGGTGGATAAATGCCTGTCAGAGGTGGATAAATGCCTGTCAGAGGTCGATAAATGCTAGTCAGAGGTGGATAAATGCTAGTCAGAGGTCGATAAATGCTAGTCAGAGGTGGATAAATGCTAGTCAGATGTGGATAAGTGCTAGTCAGAGGTGGATAAATGCTAGTCAGAGGTGGATAAATGCTAGTCAGAGGTGGATAAATACTAGTCAGAGGTGGATAAATACTAGTCAGAGGTGGATAAATGCTAGTCAGAGGTGGATAAATGCCAGTCAGAGGTGGATAAATGCTTGTCAGAGGTGGATAAATGCTAGTCAGAGGTGGATAAATGCTTGTCAGAGGTGGATAAATGCTTGTCAGAGGTCGATAAATGCTAGTCAGAGGTGGATAAATGCTAGTCAGAGGTGGATAAATGCTAGTCAGAGGTGGATAAATGCTAGTCAGAGGTGGATAAATGCTAGTCAGAGGTCGATAAATGCTTGTCAGAGGTGGATAAATGCTTGTCAGAGGTGGATAAATGCTAGTCAGAGGTGGATAAATACTAGTCAGAGGTGGATAAATGCCAGTCAGAGGTGGATAAATGCCAGTCAGAGGTGGATAAATGCCTGTCAGAGGTCGATAAATGCTAGTCAGAGGTGGATAAATGCTAGTCAGAGGTCGATAAATGCTAGTCAGAGGTGGATAAATGCTAGTCAGATGTGGATAAACGCTAGTCAGAGGTGGATAAATGCCAGTCAGATGTGGATAAATGCTAGTCAGAGGTGGATAAATGCTAGTCAGAGGTGGATAAATGCTAGTCAGAGGTGGATAAATGCCAGTCAGAGGTGGATAAATGCTAGTCAGAGGTGGATAAATGCTAGTCAGAGGTGGATAAATGCTAGTCAGAGGTGGATAAATACTAGTCAGAGGTGGATAAATGCCAGTCAGAGGTGGATAAATGCCAGTCAGAGGTGGATAAATGCTTGTCAGAGGTGGATAAATGCTAGTCAGAGGTGGATAAATGCTTGTCAGAGGTGGATAAATGCTTGTCAGAGGTCGATAAATGCTAGTCAGAGGTGGATAAATGCTAGTCAGAGGTGGATAAATGCTAGTCAGAGGTGGATAAATGCTAGTCAGAGGTCGATAAATGCTTGTCAGAGGTGGATAAATGCTTGTCAGAGGTGGATAAATGCTAGTCAGAGGTGGATAAATACTAGTCAGAGGTGGATAAATGCCAGTCAGAGGTGGATAAATGCCAGTCAGAGGTGGATAAATGCCTGTCAGAGGTCGATAAATGCTAGTCAGAGGTGGATAAATGCTAGTCAGAGGTCGATAAATGCTAGTCAGAGGTGGATAAATGCTAGTCAGATGTGGATAAGTGCTAGTCAGAGGTGGATAAATGCTAGTCAGAGGTGGATAAATGCTAGTCAGAGGTGGATAAATACTAGTCAGAGGTGGATAAATGCTAGTCAGAGGTGGATAAATGCCAGTCAGAGGTGGATAAATGCTTGTCAGAGGTGGATAAATGCTAGTCAGAGGTGGATAAATGCTTGTCAGAGGTGGATAAATGCTTGTCAGAGGTCGATAAATGCTAGTCAGAGGTGGATAAATGCTAGTCAGAGGTGGATAAATGCTAGTCAGAGGTGGATAAATGCTAGTCAGAGGTCGATAAATGCTAGTCAGAGGTCGATAAATGCTTGTCAGAGGTGGATAAATGCTAGTCAGAGGTGGATAAATACTAGTCAGAGGTGGATAAATGCCAGTCAGAGGTGGATAAATGCCAGTCAGAGGTGGATAAATGCCTGTCAGAGGTCGATAAATGCTAGTCAGAGGTGGATAAATGCTAGTCAGAGGTCGATAAATGCTAGTCAGAGGTGGATAAATGCTAGTCAGATGTGGATAAACGCTAGTCAGAGGTGGATAAATGCTAGTCAGAGGTGGATCAACACTATGGTGGATAAATGCTAGTCATACTGTAGGTGGATAAATGCTAGTTAGAGAAGGGTAAACACTAGTCAGAGGAGGGTTATGCCAATCAAAGGCAGGTAAACACTAGTCAGGTGAGAAAATGATAGTCAAAGGCAGATAAATGCTAATCTTGGGTGGTTAAACGCTATTTTCAGAAAGGGGGTGCATAAACACTGTTTACATGTATTTAGCCTTCACTACAGCTCTGGGTCCACCCTTTGTATTTAAACCTACCTCTAACATCTATCATCATCGAAGATTTCTTATGTGTTAACATTTTCCATTTGCACTGTTCTTTAACAGCCTGACATGTACTGTAATGGTACATATTGTAATGACATTTATAGAACAATAAAATATAAAGTATTTTAATAGATGTGAAAGTGCAACAAATAAAAAGTCTACACATTGCCTGGGAAGGCGAAACAACTAATAAAGTGTGTGTGTGTGTGTGTGTGTGTGTGTGTGTGTGTGTGCACGCATGTAGCTATGATGGATGGTGGTGGATGGTAATGTGCAATCCACAGTGCAGCACTCTTTATATCCCCCACACATATATTGTGTTTTCTTAATATCTGAGAAGCTGCTAAAGTTGTGATTGCGTTTTATTATGTCTATATGTCATTATTATATCTTGTATTTTTAATTCACTTCGATTCTGAAATTGTACTTCAAACTGAATCATATTGAACATTGCGGGGTAGAAGTGTTATAATGAAGAGCTGCTCTGGCTGAGAGGATGGGCTAATGGTTTATGTCTGTAAAAGCTTGCACATATTGAATAACTGTACACTTGCGAGCTTAGTAATGCTGTATGCAGAGAGATTTGCATCTCTCGAATAAGAAAATTCTAGTCAACTCAGAATGTTTTCCTTAATGAATGTGCAGTGCAGAGCGTTTGTACACAAAATGCTAATGGAGGACAGAGTAAATGCAAATAGATTAAGGTAGCACCCGCTGTGTGATTTACTGCAGCCTGTAATTCGTACAATTATTCTTTGTAAATCAGCTACAACACGCCCAGTAACTACACATAATTTATCTGATTGCAGACAGAAATGAGACTTTTTATTCAATCAGAGCCAGAGTCTGTTAGTCTAGGTGTTTTATTGCCAGACCATATTCTCAAATGCTCATGATCATCAGTGCTAACTCTAGCCAGTTGGCTAGCATATGGATGACCAGTGTGAATCTGTCCCACTGTAAGATACACCAAACTGTCCCCCTGCAAGACACACCAATCTGTCCCCCTGTAAGACACACCAATATGTCCCACCCTAAGTTATGACAATTTGTCCCACTGTAAGACATGTAAATCTGTCACACTGGAAGACACACCGATCTGTCTCACTGTAAGGTATGGCAATCTGTCCCACTGGAAGACAAACCCATCTGTCCCATTCCAATCCGTAACCACTCAAAGACATGTCAGTCTGTCCAAGAGCAAGAAACACCAATACTGTATGTCCAAATGGATGGCACACCAATCTGTACCAGGGCGAGACATACTGTACCAGCCTGTTCCACTGGAATACATGCAAATTTCTCTCACTGGAAGACAAACTCATCTGTCCATTCAGTCACGCCAACCTGTATCCAGTCAAAGATATGTCAATCTGTCCAAATGCAAAACACACCAATCTACCCCACTTAAAAACGTGCCAATCTGTCCCTCTTTTTGTCTGTTGCTTTCTTTCTTTCCAAAACTTTCCAGACTGTAATCCCATGGAAAAATCTCTCATCATTCTTTTCACGAATCAGATTGACATTAGCTATAAATGTTCTCTCTATATTATTATTAATTAGCTCTAAAAGATGGAGAGTGCTATTCCGCTACGTTAGCACTTTTAAAGTGTTTAAATCTAAAAGATTGTTATGGCTTGATGTTCTAATGCTAAATTTTTTAATGCCAAATTAAAATGCCTGGTCTAAAATGCATTGGCACATATACTGTATATACAGTGTCTTTTACTGTAATACTCAATTTTACAAACACAATCAGCATTTTCAGGCCCTGATTGTCATTAAAAGTATAGTTCTGTTAATTAACAAAATTAAGGTGTGTATTAAAAAAATGTAGGTGTATATAAGTATATTACAATAGTTCTTGGTTGTTATAAATTTTCCAGCTCTGCAAACAAACCGTGAAGTTTGCCACCCAGAATGTGAGAATAATGTATTCATTGTGTACAATGAAGCTTCTGCAGTCCCACTAAGCTAAATCGAGTTCATATCTTTCAAAGTTACGCTGTATTTGGTACGTAGCTATAATACGACTAGTTCACGAGATGTACAAGTGTACTAAATACACTGTAACTTCAAGTGAAAAATCATTTCTGAAGAATTATTCAAGATCACAGATTTTCCAGGACCAGCTGCTCAGTTTATAACTCCAGATGTTAATGTTTATCTAATGGGTTGAATCAGGTGTGGAGAATGACGAGTGCCGAAAACATGAGAGTGCGAGGTGTATTAATCAGACAGGCTGGATTGAACTGGTTTCAGGAGCTACATGAGACCCTCGGATTGTTGACGGGGAAGACGAGTGCTGTGTGTTTTGTTTGTTTACAGTGCTGTCTCAGGGTGAGAGGTGTGATATGGCTTGTGTCATGAGAAGCCTGTTTCCGTGGTTACAATGAGAATGAGAATTTCACAGCAATTTCCTGAACAGGGAACAGCACTGTGAGAGTAAGCACTGTACGTTTTAGATTTTTTGTGAGATATTCTGACGTGGAGCCACAGTACAGTATCTTAGTGGTTAGCACTGTCTCCTTGCACCTTCAGGTTCCGGGTTCGATTCCCGCCTCGGGTCTGTGTGCATGGAGTTTACATGTTCTCGCCGTGCTTGGTGGGTTTCCTCCGGGTACTCGTGTTTCCAGTTTCCTCCCGCAGCCCAAAGACATGCTGATTGGTGTTCCCACATTGCCCGTAGTGTATGCGACGTGCCCTGCGATGGATTGGCACGCTGTCCAGGGTGTACCCCACCTTGTACCCTAAAAAGTCTCCAGTTTTTTGATCATGAGCTAAAATCTTTACATGAACTATGGAAAGCCTTTATCTCATGGCTTTATTTCTTCTGGCTATTTTTGGGGGCGAAAATGAAGGATCATATCACCTCAATTTCACCTTTACTTCATTCGCTTCCAGCTCCTTTCTGGATGCAGTATCAGGTTTAATTGGTTATTCTCATGATTGTTCCAATCCAGCTCACACTTACAGTGCAGAAACACTCCATGCATAATGCTTGTAGAATCCTTCAGGTTGTATTCACAGTTATGGCTGATTGCTGTTCAAATTTGAACAAAACTTTTGTTGGCATCAATAAGTTTTTTCTGTGTCTCTTTTAAAAGAGAATGTTAGAATGCATGTTTAATTTTGTGTGTATAGGGTGGGTGAAAAGTAACTAGGCATTAAAAATTGGTTATAAGGTCCATATTTTTTATACAAATCTATCTAAAACAAGCATGCACCTTGGGGTAGTGCTCCAGTGATACTACAAGTTCTATTAAATATTGCCTAGTTATTTATCACCCACCCTGTAGTATGTATATGTAGTGATTAGTACTGTGGCCTCGCACCTCCAGGGTCGAGGGTTCGATTCCTGCCTCAGGTTTGTGTGCGTGTGGAGTTTGCATGTTCTCCCCGGTGGGTTTCCTCCAGGTACTACACAATACAGTACCCTGGGATAGGCTCCAGGCCTCCATACAGGAAAAGTGCGATACTGTAGATAATGAGAGAGAGAATGAGTGTATACTAAGGTAAGGGGTTGAAGGGGAAAATTGTGGCATTTTGTACGTTTTAATCAAGAGGAGTGTTTATAAATGGGCTTTATATGTACAGTATAATGTACTGTATGTGTGTGCATGTCTGTGTTTCAGTTGAGGCTCTTCACCTGGGAACTCTGATGTCTGCACATGGCTATTTCTTTCCCATCTCAGACCATGTGCTCACGTTGAAGGACGATGGAACATTTTACAGATTTCAGGTAAAATGCAGTTAGTGTACAACATAAATAAATTAAATGGGAAAAAAAAACAGTTTTTGTATTTAAATATAGAAAGTTGATTTTATTTGTGTCTCAAATATACATATATATAGGTCATTTGTTTCTTATACCTCTGTTATAAACACTATGACAGAAACCTGAAATCAGAGTTCTTATGTAATATTATAAAATCCATTTTTTTTTCCGGGCCATTTTAAATTCTAGGTTTTATTAAATGACAAATAAACAAGCAAATGTTGTAAAATTCAACAGCAACCCCTCTATGTGAAAAGGTTTTATTTATATCTTGTAAAAAAAAATGACATCTTACAAGTATTATTCCTTAAAATATGATTAATAAAAAACAAATAGATAGGTAGATAATTTTGCATGTTTTAAGGATTTATTTCTTGAAAGCAGTGCCAATAGAAGAAGACATTTTCCTTTAAAAATTAAGCACTTTTCGGGTCCTGGTTCGATTTCTCAGGTCTGTATACTGTACATGAAGCTTGTACAGTGGTGTGAAAAACTATTTGCCCCCCTCCTGATTTCTTAATCTTTTGCATGTTTGTCACACAAAATGTTTCTGATCATCAAACACATTTAACTATTAGTCAAAGATAAAACAAGTAAACACAAAATGCAGTTTTTAAATGAGGGGTTTTATTATTTATGGAGAAAAAAAATCCAAACCTACATGGCCCTGTGTGAAAAAGTAATTGCCCCCTGAACCTAATAACTGGTTGGGCCACCCTTAGCAGCAATAACTGCAATCAAGCGTTTGCGATAACTTGCAACGAGTCTTTTACAGCGCTCTGGAGGAATTTTGGCCCACTCATCTTTGCAGAATTGTTGGTATTTGAGGGTTCTCTAGCATGAACCGCCTTTTTAAGGTCATGTCACAACATCTCAATAGGATTCAGGTCAGGACTTTGACTAGGCCACTCCAAAGTCTTCATTTTGTTTTTCTTCAGCCATTCAGAGGTGGATTTGCTGGTGTGTTTTGGGTCATTGTCCTCCTGCAGCACCCAAGATCGCTTCAGCTTGAGTTGACGAACAGATGGCCGGACATTCTCCTTCAGGATTTTTTGGTAGACCGTAGAATTCATGGTTCCATCTATCACAGCAAGCCTTCCAGGTCCTGAAGCAGCAAAACAACCCCAGACCATCACACTACCACCACCATATTTTACTGTTGGTATGATGTTCTTTTTCTGAAATGCTGTGTTACTTTTACGCCAGATGTAACGGGACACGCACCTTCCAAAAAGTTAAACTTTTGTCTCATCGGTCCACAAGGTATTTTCCCAAAAGTCTTGGCAATCATAGAGATGTTTTTTTGCAAAATTGAGACGAGCCTTAATGTTCAATATGCTTAAAAGTGGTTTGCGCCTTGGAAATCTGCCATGCAGGCCGTTTTTGCCCAGTCTCTTTCTTATGGTGGAGTCGTGAACACTGACCTTAATTGAGGCAAGTGAGGCCTGCAGTTCTTTAGATGTTGTCCTGGGGTCTTTTGTGGCCTCTCGGATGGGTTGTCTCTGCGCTCTTGGGGTAATTTTGGTCGGCCGGCCACTCCTGGGAAGGTTCACCACTGTTCCATGTTTTTGCCATTTGTGGATAATGGCTCTCACTGTGGTTCGCTGGAGTCCCAAAGCTTTAGAAATGGCTTTATAACCTTTACCAGACTGATAGATCTCAATTACTTTTGTTCTGATTTGTTCCTGAATTTCTTTGGATCTTGGCATGATGTCTAGCTTTTGAGGTGCTTTTGGTCTACTTCTCTGTGTCAGGTAGCTCCTATTTAAGTGATTTCTTGATTGAAACAGGTGTGGCAGTAATCAGGCCTGGGGGTGACTACAGAAATTGAACTCAGGTGTGATAAACCACAGTTAAGTTATTTTTTAACAAGGGGGGGCAATCACTTTTTCACACAGGGCCATGTTGATTTGGAGGTTTTTTTTCTCCCTTAATAACGTAAACCTTCATTTAAAAACTGCATTTTGTGTTCAATTATGATATCTTTGACTAATAGTTAACGGTTTTTGATGAGCAGAAACATTTAAGTGTGACAAACATGCAAAAGAATAAGAAATCAGGAAGGGGGCAAATAGTTTTTCACACCACTGTATATCGTCCCCGTGCTTAGTGGGTTTCCTCCGGGTTTTCTGGTTTCCTCCCACAGTCCAAAGACATGCAGGTTAGGCTAATTGACGTTCCCAAAGTGCCCGTAGTGCGTGAATGAGCACGTGTGTGTATGTGTGTGTGTGCCCTGTGATGGATTGGCACCCCATCCAGGGTGTACACCGCCTGGCTCCAGACCCCCCGCGACCCAGAATACAGGATAAAGCGGTATAGACGATGAGCGAGTAAGCGTGAATTAAGTAATAGATTTTTTTGTATAATCGTTTTAAGAAATTCTAGATACATTTGACTGGATTCAAGATATTTTCACTTGCTAAGATGTATTTTTTTTGCAGTTTAGTTTCAAAGCCATCTTGGGTCTAAGCTAGATATAAATAAAATAATTATTCATAAATAAAAAAAAAATATGAATGTTTAATTTTATACAAGGAAAAATGCCACACTTTTTTTAAGCTGCAATCTGACAAAATATGTTGTTAACGGCACCAAACAAAAACGTTATTAAAGTAAACCAAATTCATGCAGCGTTCTCTCCCACATTGTAATTACTCTTTTCGTTGTATCAGCATTAGGATCCTAGCATGTGGGACTGTACTCAATGCTGGCCTTTCTTACATTAATATTAATAAACCAGAGCTTCAAACTGAGTCTCTACAGAATTACTGTTTAATTGGGAGACACTGTAACTTTGCTTCTTTCTAGAAATACATAAAAGGTGTTAGCAGACCACGTTGTTTAAAAAATGACTAGAAATAGGTTAAATCATCTGATTTTGTGTTTCTTGCATTTTATTGGTTTTTGTTTTGTTTTTGTGTGTTTTTTTTTTTTTTAAAGTTTCCGTTAATTTCTAAAATTATTTCCCACAAACAGGCACATGAAAGATACACAGTAGAGTTCTAGAAAATTCAGTTGTTTTCTTTTATACAGAATTGATCAGTGAGTGTGTGCTCATTTACAAGGGGTGTTCAAGTCAAACTAGGACTTTTGCTTCTGCGGAATAACAGAACACAGTTATGAGAGTAAAAACTCCCTTTATGTCTCTATATGATCCCCTGCTACACTAATGCACTTATCCCAGTGTTTCACTAGTGCTTGGACACCACCAAGGTAGAAACTCCTGTAATACTCCTGGGCTATGATCAGACTTCCTGCCTCACGTCCGAAACCCCTGGCCTCCCAGGAGCCCTTTTATTGGCCCAAACATGTGGAAATGTCTTGGGGGTCAGGACTATACAGGGAATGTGTCAAAAACTCCCAGATAACTCCAATAATGACTCTTTTGTAAATATCAATAATCTTTATTAAGAAGGAATTTAATCACAAGTCCCAGTTTTACTTGAACAACCCTAAAACTCCTCTCTCTTATTTTTCCTGGCACTTAAAAAAATTATTGGTGACAAATTTTACAGTAACTATTTGTTGGCATCACATTTTGTTTTAGTCTCATACCCCTGAACTTGTAATATCACACTGATGATGGAGGGCAGTTATTATAACATATATTTAACTTTCTCATAGCAAACAGATTTTTTAAATTTAAATATAAAACATTTCTCAAATATAGGAAAAAAGGAAAAACATCTCACAATCCCACCTCAGCACCCACACCAGGCTGAATATACTGTATGAATATGTAAATCTGTGACTATTTCCAGCTGAATATTTTAAAACGGAATATTTTCAGACAGAAATCCTCCAGCGTAGTGACACTCGCATCTCTCACACACACGTAGGTGTTAAAGCAGTTTTTTTTTCTGTTTTTTTTTTTTAAGCACCTCCACTTTAATGAGATACACTCCACCCTCGTTCTAATCAGTGTGTTTTACGTCAGTGTGTGAGGGAGACCACTTGCTTTAATCAAATGGTTTTGTTACTTAAACATAATTGAGATTAGAGGAGTTTTAATAACGTAATTATTCATTTCGTTTATGAGGTGATGAGATGTTCTTGTTGAGTCACTGAGATTTTCTCAACTCATCTTTATTATTCTGCTAACATCCATCTACAGGATATTAACAATAGAAATGGAAATTGATTTTTTTTTGTTATTGTTGTTATTGTTGTTTGTTTGTTTGTCTGGTTTTTGTGCAGACTCCCTACTTTTGGCCTTCGAACTGTTGGGAACCAGAAAACACTGATTATGGTAAGAACCACAAACACACTTCCATGCACAATCAATATGTAGACATTTCTTGATTCAACAGGGAAGCGAGAAAACGTTACTCTGACCCAACGTTTGTGGCGTTTGGCAAACACCCTTATCAAGAGCAACTTACATTTTATCCCATTTTACATCTGAGCAGTTGATGGTTAAGGGCCTTGATCAAGGGCCCAACAGTGGTTCTGGGGTTTGAACCTGGGACCTTCTGATCAGTAGTCCAATGTCTTAACCGCTAAACTACCCAAAAAGATTGTGTTTTTGGACTACATACATTCTACTGCATTTTTTATTCCCTTCAGTAAACCATTTTAAATTGAATATTTACAGATTTTAGCACGGATATCATTACAGAAGCATACACCAATTCAGTAGAACAGTGCAAAAGTTTGTGCACTCTTCACACATGAGGGAGACTTCAAATTATAAGGAATCATACACTTGAGAATATATTGTTATAGAGGGGGAAAAAACAATGAAATGGTAGTATGATGTGGCCAAACACAAAGTGAAGTTCCAAAAACTGGATTATTTTTCTATAACACTATGGCCTGACACAATTTATTTTCCCATACCAGAGCAATTTAACAACACAAACAGTTTTCATCGATTAAGGAATAATAAATTATAGTTATATCAGTTTATAGTAGCTTATCCTGTAGTAGTTATCTGTTACCTGTTCTGACTAAAAACAGTCACACCCCAAAAAAAAGTAAGACATTTTTTCTTATTTTTCTTTTTAATTATAATATTTCATATAAATGTATTATATTCATTCATTCATTCATTTTCTGTACCGCTTTATCCTTATATACAGGGTCGCGGGGGGCCTGGAGCCTATCCCAGGAAACTTAGGGCACAAGGTGGGGTACACCCTGGACAGGGTGCCAATCCATCGCAGGGCACACACACATACTCACATACACACACTCATTCACACACTACGGGCAATTTGGAATGTCAATTAACCTAACCTACATGTCTTTGGATTGTGGGAGGAAACCGGAGTACCCGGAGGAAACCCACCAAGCACGGGGAGAACATGCAAACTCCATGCACACAGAGACGGGAATCGAGCCTGGCCGGGGAATTGATGGTGACGGAACCTGGTGGTGCAAGGCGACAGTGCTAACCACTACACCACTGTGCCGCCCATGTATTATATTTAATTAATGAATTTAATTAATTTATATACCATTTCTGGATAAACCAGATATAAGATACTATTGAAACTATTTCAAGACATACTTTACTATTTTTCAATGTAAATTTCTTGTTATAATGGCAGATAAATTTTTAATAGAATTTTAAGCATTTATTTCAATTAGGGGTGTTCAAGTCAAACCAGGACTTTAGTTTTGAAATGACATTTCTTATGGCATGAAAGCAATTGACATTTTTGAAGAAGGCCGTACGTCTGGGAATGACGATTCTGGCCAAGGTGGCCCACTGCAGTCATTCTTGTGAAGGTTCAGTGAGTTAAACACTGAAAATCGACGGCTAACTTCACCAATCATTCACCAACACCTCTTGAACATTACAGGAAGTCGGCTGGGAGTTATGGCCACATTCCCTGTATTGTCCTGACCTCGCTCCACGCCATTTCCACATGTTTTAGCCATTAAAGAGTTCCTGGGAGGAGGTACAGTACAGTTGCAGGTAGTCCAATCTTGGCTCCAGGGTACTGATAAAAACGTTCAGAGCAATCTAATCCGATCAGACCCGATGAATTTTTAACCGAAATGAGAAGGGTAGTATTAACCTTTAATCATCTATTTAATAGGAAAATCCGTCCATCCATCAATCTAGGAGCCTTTGTAGTCCAACTAGGGACCGTGGAGGCCAATGGTGTTGGTTGTGGAACTGTGGGAGGAAACCGGAGCACCCAGAGTAAAAGCACCAAGCGTGGGGAGAACATGCAACCTCCAATCACACACAGACTCCAAGGCGCCAATTGAACATAAACCTTAATAGGGCAATGTGAACTATGTACAGTAAACAGTTGATGAACTTCACAAAGACTCATCGTCCTTAAAATGTTGTACTATACCATCATAGATTTTTTTTATTTTAATAATAATAAAAAAAGGCAATAATAAAAAGGATATTAGATATGGTGTAGGATGCAGGATGTAGTGCATGGAGGAAGTCCTCGGCTCTTTTGTTCTCTGCTGATGTTTGTTCACTACAAACATGGTTTGTGGTGTGTACTGTAGGTTATCCTTGTCTGACACCTGAAAGTCTTAGAGTAAAATCAATCTGTGTGTGTGTGTGTTGAGATGTAGCATGGGCTGCCCGTTGCATATGCACCCATTTGTGCCTTCAGAATAATTTATTTCAATCAATTTTATTCATTATTATTGTAATTCGTGGCTTTACAGAAATCAGGATGCCGATTTAGATCCACACCAGAGGCAACGTCAATGAGGAAAAATCTCCGTGAGTTGACATGACAAAGTAACCTGAAGAGCAATCAGAGCCCTTTTGATCCTAAATCCTAAATATTTATTACTTTCCATCTTTATACTGTAAAGAAAGAATGTGTTTACTGTGTTAGAAGAGTCCTGGGATATTTATGATTGCACCTTAGACACAAATCCGGAGACTCCAGGTGGGATTATTCTCTGACGCAGGTCCTCAAGCTGTTCATCTTTTGGGGAAGAATACATCTTTAGGATATCCCTATAGTGTGGTAGCAAAATCTGAGTCACAAGTGATTGCCGCTGCTTGGATGTGAAAGGAAAACAAATGAACTTGATACTTGGAGCATGAAAAATAAAGTGCCTGGATTGAAAAATAAAGTTAAGCATCCGGTCTTCAAAAGTTATTTCAAAAAAAGGGGGGGGGGGTTATTGAAATAGTTGAATGATTTGCTTGCGTGTGTGCTGAAAGGTCCGTCACTGGACGATTCCAGTGTCAAGTGATTTCTCTTGTGGACGTAGACAGATCTTGGCCGTGTTTAGTTATGAAAGATAGCAGAATGTCTAGAGATCTGGTTTGTATGAATAATGTTGGCATACCAACAAATGACTCACAAAATAAACGCTTAACATGCCAGTGAGTCAGTGTCAGTGCTCAGCGCTGAGCTGGAGGCTACATACAGTCTGTATTTCTCTGTGCAGTGACATGCTGGAGTGTCAGCCTTCACTTGCTTTCTTTAAAAAATTAAAAATAAATTCTTTTTTATCTTTCTGGATTAAGTTAAATGGATGAGTATATAACAAGGAACATCTTTATTTCTGTCATCAGGCTCCGACAACTGTCTTCACCAGCTTGTAAAAGAAATCATTTTGACAGCTTGATTACTTAATAGTCTTTGTTATGTGAAGAATAAAACACAGTTTGAGGTGCCGAAACGCCGAGGTGCGCAACGGGGTGATGTGATGTTGTTTAGACAGTAACAGTATGTCTGCTTCATCTCACGCTACAAGTGTTTTATTCCTTTCACTTCTTAGACCAACTATTTTAGGAAAACTACGTTTTCTCAGTACATCAGGGCCAGGATCAAACTGCCTGGTCTCCCAGGAACTCCTTAAATGGCCCGGACATGTGGAAGTAACTTGGAGCGAGGTCAGGTCTATACGGGGGAGATGTGGTAATAACTCCCAATCGAGGTCCTGTAATGTGTAAGTGGTGATCGTCCCGGTTTCACTTTGAACAGTAACGCATGACACATCATACCATTTACTTATTTATATATTTCCTTTAAATGTTGTCACTATTATTACTTCTTAACATACGTAGTGTCATAGCAGCTATAACGAGTCGTTCTCTCAGAATGCCTGTCTTTTTCTCTTTTTACTCACCAATAACAAGCAACAAATAACAAAAAAAAAAAAAGTTCTGACACTGGAGACTCCTTCCATAAATGTTAAATAAATGAATCACAGAAAATATTAATATATTATTAATTCATTCATTTATTCATCCTCTACACCACTTCACAGGAGCCTGGAGCCTGTTCCAGGAGACTTAGGGCACGAGACAGGGTATACTTGCCTGGACGGGCAACTTTCCGCAGGGCAACTGCTATATTAAACATTATTCATTGTATTATGATGAATAATTGGTACTTTTTCTTGGTAAATCTGTTCACACGACTGTCCCTGTAAATGAGTTGTTACCGTAGAAACAACAACAACATATTAAAACATGTGCCTTTATATAACTAGCTGATTTGCCATGGATCTGGAATAACTGTCAGAGGTGCTGTTAGTGAAAATGAATCAACACTGTATGAACCATTATCTTTGAGAATTTAGCAGCACAGTGATATAAGGTATTAAAAGTTGGTGAAAACACTATTATTTCCATGTTAATAGTACAGTCGTGGCCAAAGGTTTTGAGAATTACATAAATATTGGAAATTGGAAAAGTTGCTGCTTAAGTTTTTATAATAGCAATTTGCATATACTGTACAACAGAATGTTATGAAGAGTGATCAGATGAATTGCAGAGTCCTTTTTTTGCCATGAAAATTAACTTAATCCCAAAAAACCTTTCTACTGCATTTCATTGCTGTCATTAAAGGACCTGCTGAGATCATTTCAGTAATCGTCTTGTTAACTCAGGTGAGAATGTTGACCAGCACAAGGCTGGAGATCATTATGTCAGGCTGATTGGGTTAGAATGGCAGACTTGACATGTTAAAAGGAGGGTGATGCTTGAAATCATTGTTCTTCCATTGTTAACCATGGTGACCTGCAAAGAAACGCGTGCAGCCATCATTGCGTTGCATAAAAATGGCTTCACAGGCAAGGATATTGTGGCTACTTCACCGATATTGTGGCAAGATTTCCCCCGAGATCAACTATTTATAGGATCATCAAGAACTTCAAGGAAAGAGGTTCGATTCTTGTTAAGAAGGCTTCAGGGCATCCAAGAAAGTCCAGCAAGCGCCAGGATCGTCTCCTAAAGAAGATTCAGCTGCGGGATCGGAGTGCCACCAGTGCAGAGCTGCTCAGGAATGGCAGCAGGCAGGTGTGAGGGCATCTGCACGCACAGTGAGGCGAAGACTTTTGGAAGATGGCCTGGTGTCAAGAAGGGCAGCAAAGAAGCCACTTCTCTCCCAAAAAAAACATCAGGGACAGATTGATCTTCTGCAGAAAGTATGATGAATGGACTGCTGAGGACTGGGGCAAAGTCATATTCTCAGATGAAGCCCCTTTCCGATTGTTTGGGGCATCTGTAAAAAGGCTTGTCCGGAGAAGAAAAGGTGGCGCTACCATCAGTCCTGTGTCATGCCAACAGTAAAGCATCCTGAGACCATTCATGTGTGGGGTTGCTTCTCATCCAAGGGAGTGGGCTCACTCACAATGTTGCCCAAAACACAGCCATGAATAAAGAATGGTACCAAAACACCCTCCAACAGCAACTTCTTCCGACAATCCAACAACAGTTTGGTGAAGATCAATGCATTTTCCAGCACGATGGAGCACCGTGCCATAAGGCAAAAGTGGTACTAAGTGGCTCGGGGACCAAAACGTTGAAATTTTGGGTCCATGGCCTGGAAACTCCCCAGATCTTAATCCCATTGAGAACTTGTGGTCAATCCTCAAGAGGCGGGTGGACAAACAAAAACCCACTAATTCTGACAAACTCCAAGAAGTGATTATGAAAGAATGGGTTGCTATCAGTCAGGATTTGGCCCAGAAGTTGATTGAGAGCCCAGTCGAATTGCAGAGGTCCTGAAAAAGAAGCTCCAACACTGCAAATACTGACTCTTTGCATAAATGTCATGTAATTGTCGATAAAAGCCTTTGAAACGTACTGTATGAAGTGCTTGTAATTATATTTCAGTACATCACAGAAACAACTGAAACAAAGATCTAAAAGCAGTTTAGCAGCAAACTTTATGAAAACTAATATTTGTGCCATTCTCAAAACTTTTGGCCACGACTGTATATAGACATTACTAATGCACATTACTGTATATCTCTTGTATATCTCTCTATTACTCAACATGGATTTCTCTCTCTCTCTCTCTGTATTAATTCAGTTATGGGTGTCAATTAAGTTTCTATTTAATGAATTAACTAAATGCCCTCTCCTATTTCCTCTGTAGATATGTATTTGTAATCATGAATTACAAACATTATTATTAAGAGAAAGTGCTTATACTGTAATTGGTTCTTCATTAAGCTCTAAATCTCTCTCTCTCTCTCTCTCTCTCTCTCTCTCTCCAGCTGTTTACCTCTGTAAGCGAACGATGCAGAATAAAGCCCGACTGGAACTTGCTGACTATGAAGCTGTGAGTATCTTTCTTTTCCCTCATGTTTCTGCTCCACACCCCCCCATCATAGACATTCGGTTGCCCCGCCTAAAGTTCCTCTTTCTGCTTCCCTTTCATCTTTAGGTAAAAGATAATGAGATGTGCTTTGGTGTGCATTTTAATTGTAGGCTTAAATATACCTTTTTTTCTTGTCAAATCTGTGAAAACAATACATGTCTAATACTGTATATTGTGCATCATAGTGTAGTTAATTCAAGATTCAAAAAAGAAAAAATAATTAAATAGTCCAGAAAGTCAATCAATAGTATACAGTAATGGTTATAATGAAATGGTTTGTATAATGAAAATGATACTACTACAACCAGGTCCAACAGGATTATCTGATTTGTTTGAGGGAGATACAAAACACATACGTGACTGAATCACAGGAGATTTTTTTACTGTTTCGTTTAGTGGATGATTTTACTTGTTGCATGCTGAACTATTGTGGTCATAATGGATGCAGTCATCATTTCCAGGCTGGCTGATTTAATCAGCTGGACATTTATAGCATACAATATAAATACAAAAAAAATACTTCTACTCAACCTTGTCTGCCTTTCTGGCAATTTGGCCAAACAGATGAACGAACCTGGATTCATCTTTTGGCTGAATTAAAGCCAACGAAAACTCTCAATGAAAGCATCTCGCAGTGCAGGGAAATGACCTTGTAAATGTCCTCTCTCGCTTAGAATTCAACGCAGGTTCTACTATTAGCAATAAAAACAGCCCACAGCTCAGATATTAATTTGAATTTTAATCCAAATCTGGAAAAAGGCATATTATACGTCAAAGGTTCAAACTAGGCAAGTAGATTCAAACCAGGTTTAAATAGACATATTTAATTTTAAAATAAAAAAAAATAAACTGAGAAAATGCTAATAGCCATAGCTTATAACTGAGGACAGAAATGCTTCCCTTTCTTTTTGTATTACTTTTCTTTTCTTTTAAGCCAAAGGAAAGCACAGTGGGTTTAAACATGCAAGATAATCAAGAGTCATTTAGACGCAGTTGAACAGAATCAAGGAATAAGCCAAAGACAAGAGAAGGGGGAGACTAACAGTATTACAGAATAGAGATGAAAACCAAATAAAAGCAGATGGCAATGTTGTCCCGAAAGCTGCAATACAAAACAAAACTAGTGGAAATGTCATTTCTTGGATAAAAAAAAACATAGGTTTAATATAAAAATATAATAAATAATAATAACAATAATAATAATAATAATAAAATACTGGGACATAAAAATGCAAAAGCAAAACTTAAAAAAGTTTAAGTCTTGTATATGTGTATGCTTGAGCCTGTTTGTGTGTTTCCAGGAAAGTTTAGCACGGCTACAGAGGGCTTTTGCACGGAAATGGGAATTCATATTTATGCAAGCCGAAGCACAAGCTAAGTGAGTATGAGAAAGAGGTGAACACCAGATACACACCGCATTGTGAAATCGTGAAGAAACTGAAATACTTTATATTCTAAACTGCACGGTCCCACTTTAACGGCTTATAAAACTATATAACTATAGATTTATACTGCAAGGAGCTAAAAAGTGAGAGAGATTTTAAAAAATCTTTTTGCAGCTGTTTTTATCCTCAGCTTCGAAGCACATCTACTACTTTCCGTATAGCTGAAACGTAGAACGTTATAAAGGCTCATCTCCAAGGCCACGCCCATTCAAGGTATTTTGCGAGTAATGTAGATGATGTTTGGCAATAAGTGTATTGATATTTGGCCACTATTTTGGCTATGACAGCTTTACATTTGTTGTATTAAACTAAAGAAGCATATATCAGATGGCATGGAAATTTAGAATAGGTTCCAGGTTCAATTCCCACCTTGGGTTTGGGTGCATGGGGTTTGCATCTTCTCCCTATGTCCGGTGAGTTTCCTCCAGATGCTCCTCACACAGTCCAAACACAGTGGGTTTCCTCACACAGTCCAAAGACTTGCAGGTTAGGCCAATTGGTGTGAATGGGCATTTGAGTGTGTGTATGGAGAGTGAATGTGGGATTGGCATCCTTTCCATGGTTTTATCCCGTCTCATGCGCTAAATCTCCTACGATAGGCTCCTTGCAACCCTGTTTACAGGATAAAGTGTGAAAAATGGTGAGTGAGTGAGTGATACACTCTTAGGAGTGGTCAATCAGATTAAAATAGATTTATTAACGAACAAATGCATTCGGGTCAAGCATCAGAATAAACAAAGACACTATGTGACATGAATTTCAATACTTTTGCCACCCTTGTGTCCGTATGGTTCAAGTTGAAGTGTCACCCCCACAGTGGCAGAACTTTTCTTCACATGTTCTTCACATGCTCAGATCAAGAAAGAGGAATAATTGTTCACTGTTTGTGAGAAATAATTGCCTAAGTATTATATCTCTCAAGGAGCAGATACAGTATGACCTCAGGACAGAGACTCTCATAGAGAGACATTTGGTCTGGATGTTGTTGTTCTACCCTTAGACGCCGATTACACAGAGATAATGTTCCATATAGAACATCAGGTCAAGTGAGTCTATAAAACATGAACACAGTGACACGGAAGAAAAGAACATTAACTCACGAATCGCACACACAGGATTACAGCACATAACGGAATAAATGCGTAAGAGCGAATATTAAGGTACAAACACAGTATGTATGGTCAAGATGGTTTTTGAAATGTTTATCTGTATGTCTGTGTTCACGTAAAAACTATTAAACGAATTTGAATGGGGTTTTCACAGATGTATTTGGCCAAGCTTGAGCTAACATATAGGCTTTGTTTCATTGCAATCCACCTATGGGAAGAGAAGATATACTACTTTGAAATTTAAATGTTTAAATGTCATTACAAAAAATCGTTCAACAGATGGCGCTGTACAATTTTTCTAGCACTTATGAGTGTCCAATTGAAATCTACTCCAATTGAATAAACGTGATCTAACACCTTTATTCCGCACACTTATGGTAACGCTTAAAACTTTTAGTTCATTCCAAAATTCGATGGATGCCATTTTTCAAATAATGCGCTTATGAGTGTTCAATTTAATTCCACGCAAACAAAATCACGGGCACAAGGATATATCCATCACAGAGCATCCAAATACAGTGGAACCTCGGATTACGAGTAACGCGGTTTACAAGTGTTCCGCAAGATGAGCAAAGATTTTTTTTCAATTTTGACTTGAAAAACGAGCGTTGTCTTGGTTTACGAGCACCGAGTATCATGTATAACGCATGCGCTTCTTCTTTTGACGCTGAGCGTCACATGATCACAACTGAGCCAACGATTTTTCTCTCTCTTGCGCTCCGGAATTGTAGGTAATCGTCTCCCCTGCTGGGTGAATACACACACACACACACACACGAGCTGTGTGTATGTAATGTGCGTGCACACACAGCACCTACGTGCACAAATGGAAACACTTATCTGTCAGGATTTCTTTTTACGTTTTTTTAAAGGTAAAGTGCAGGTTAATTTATTAAATTTTTACTATATGTATATTTTGTGTTAATTCTTTTTATGTATTTATTTTTTTGGGCTGTAGAACGAATAATTTGGGTTTCCATTATTTCCTATGGGAAAATTACAATTGGTTTACGAGCCCGCTTCCGGAACGAATTATGCTCGTAATCCGAGGTTCCACTATATTCTTATATTCTAATATGAGAGCTTAAACAAAAAAAAAGTGAGATTTTACCATAAATGTTTAACGTTTCTAGTAATCTGTGCTTTTTTTCTATTTCATTTCAGAGTGGACAAGAAACGAGACAAAATCGAGCGCAAGATTCTGGACAGCCAGGAACGGGCATTCTGGGATGTGCACAGACCCGTGGTGAGGCGCTGCATCATTTTCCCTAAGTACTGTTACTCATCCGATTAGCCTTTTTTAATATGCATCACCCTCACCAACAGCTTCATCCCACTCAGTTGTGCTCATCACTGCCTGGCTGTTTACCCATGTAGGTAGATGTTTATACTGTTTGCCATCAGTGAGCCTTTAAGCTCGGCCTACACTGTGTACTTGAGCATGCAGTACCTGATCAATCGGTGTGAAACAGTAAAGTCTCAAAACAAACACCAACATTAAACAGGTGATGAATTATGCCGTGGTACAGTAGATAACATCATTACCAGCCTCCGCAGACACAAATTCCCATTTTTATAATAGAACATGTCAGGTCTGGTTCTCTCTTCTTGTTTTTGCTCTTGAATTTTGGCCGAAGCAAAATTCTCACTTGGATCCTCACGCTGCAACAACAACAGATCGCATTCCATGTTTTGGATCTTCATGTTTTATGTATTTTAGATATACATTTCCAATATGTATTTACATGTTTAATGCACATTTTAGCACACCACACTCGGACACACATTAGGATGTAGTGCAATAACAATGTGCAAAGACACAGCTCACTGTGTTGATCCCTTGATAATATTTCCTTTTTTTTTTTTTTTAATCTGCTTCCTGACTTTGCCCATGGGTGGCACCAGGAAGCACCAGGAAGGGGCCTTTGGGTGCTGTAGCTACCTATTTTTATTTTTTTTATCTTGTATGTGTGAATACTATCATTTATAGTCAATGCCAAACATCTGAATCAGCCAAACTGAACTTTTGACCTTATTTTCATGTCCTGTTAACCAGAGTGCATTTTTTTACAACTAAACTTTAGCAAAGCACGAAGATATAATGGATAGTTTCATACTGTAAATTCAGTGTTTTTTAATTACAAAATCTCTATTCATAAAAACATGATTTTCCCCCTTTTGACCTTTTCATAAATTTTAAGTAACAAATTCTGACTCCTTATGGTTATCTCTATGTTGTGATCATTCATGTACAATTAATACTACGGAACAGAATGCAGCATGAGTTAGTGATCTCGGATTCTGAGAGTGAAATGTACACAAACCTGTGTGTGTGAGTGTGTATGTGTGCAGTTTGCCACGTGTGTGAAGTCCTGCCCTAAGGTATGATGTTTCTACGTAGTCTGGATTGTAATCCTCGAATCTATATCCTGAGCTAAATATCTCACCTTGTGTTTGAGTGCCATTGTAACTGTGACAGAGCAGGTATTGCGTATACTGTATATGCGGGCGTGTGTGCAAATGTGTGTACGTTTGAGATTCTGCAAAAAAAGGTAAACGGTGGTGTTAAAAACAGCACATTAAAAAGAAACTTTAAATGTCAGAGCACCCTCGCAGAAAACTCATGCAAATCCAAAGCACTAGCAAAAGAAAATCTCTGCCACCGCCCCTGGGCTTTGCTTTTTTTTTCTTGTCAATTTTTTTTTATTGTAATTTAGTTTAGTCCTTACTAGTGTGTAATGGTAACACTGCATCCTTTTGAACTGCTGCCCATATATCTTTCGGTGACTTCACAGGTCAACGCAAGACGTTTATTGGAGAGTACTAAAATATGTTCTTCGTGCCCCCGAGTGACACAGTGGTAAAGTGCTCCATATCATTCGGAGATTGCAAGTTCAATTCCTGGATGATGCTGTATCCTCCCGCAGCCTGGAGAGAGCTGATGGGCCGAGCTCTCGCAGAGGGGTGGGATGGGAGGCACTTACTGTACAGTAGCCTTGGCGTCTGCGAGTTCTGGCTAGCGGAAGGAGCTGATATCGCTGGCCTGTGTTACGCTGCCCCTAGTGGTGCATGAGTGAGCTGTTCGAAAAGATGGCTGCCGTCACGTGGTTCGGAGGAAACGCATGATAGTCTTCGGCCCTCCCTGATTGATGTGGCCTTGATGTGGAAGCCCCCTAGTGACAGGTGGGAACTGGATGACTAAATTAGCGAGAAAATCAAAAAATCTATAAAAAAAAAAAAGAAAGAAAACTTCTTCTAGTACTTGAGCCCAGGAACTTCTGGAATTGGTTAATGTAAAGGTTAAGATAAAAAAAAAAAAAGTTCTGCTCCTGTAGATTCTCAACAATGGATGGTTGTGGATTTTTTTTGTCTATAGTGTTTAGAATGATGGTTAATGTTGATATACTGTACAGGAGAACCTGCGGGACGATAGGGAGCAAATCTATGTTCTGAGGATTCTATGTTCCCATCATCATTTTTTTGTTACCTATTCTGTTCTGATCTGGGTGGTGCTCTTTCGAGTGCCTTTTATGCAATAGTGTGCTCTCTCTCTCTCTCTCTCTTTCTCTGTGTAGCAGTGGGATGCACATTGTGGAGGCACTTGATTTTGAAGCAACACAGAAATAAATGTGCATCATGAATATCAAGACAATGTTGTTTACTTTACAACGTCACTAAATTCACAAAGCCATATTCCACTTCCTGTTAAACTGGAATATGATATTCATTTATTAATATGAATTAACAATGATTAACGTTTTCATTTAACGTATATTCTGTTTGGTCTATTGAGAGACACACAGCAGTGCTGGGTGACCAAAAACTTCTTTGATGAGTTTCCATAATACCCCAAGACCTACCAAGCAACAGAACCTTCATAACATGGAGCCCTGGGCAGATACTGTAGGATCCTAAAACTGGGGATCACAGAGCTCTGGAAACACGGGTCCTTTTGTCATGCTTCCATTATGTGCCATATAAATCAAGGAAACATAAGGATGACCACCAGAAGATGTACTGGGGTTCCGTACTGTATGTAGATAAATCCTTTCCATTTGATTTACGTCCATTAGTGTCCTTATGCTGTATACTGTATGTTTTACCCATAGATCAGCTTTCTGTTGTCGTCCAGCATTAACGACTTGCATTATTTTTCTTGACTGATTTCATAACCAGGTTGGTTTAGATGGGTTAAGACACTCAGATTCTGCAGAAACAGCAGCAGCATTTTTTAAAAATATGATTTTAATGAGATGATTAAGCGAACCGCTGTTTTTAAAGTGATAACTGATTTGTAAAACAAATAATAACCGACAGTTAAGTAAAGAAAATCTGTCCAGCACTAAAACTACAACAACAACAACAAAAAACAGCACTAGGTCATATGGGAGACTTCTGAAGAAGAAGAACCAGGAAATGGGAGCACATTAATGTGAGTCTTTTTTTAATAAATGAAAGAACCAATGCAAATTAGTATAATTAAGAGTGACGCTTTTTTTTTTATGAATAGAAGGCCCTATGTAAATGAGATCCAATTAGACTGAGACTTTTCAGAGAAGGAATATAATGAATATGAATTAATCTGATTCAACCTGTACTGTAGATTCTGTTTTCTATTGCTTTTTTTTTTATTGAACTAGTCAGTCACATATATCAGATTTATGTCTAATTTTCTTTCTTTTTTTTAATCCACATGTACAGTAACACTGATGTAGACTCTCCTCCAGGTGTGCTCCGCTCTAAATAGCAGTTTGGAAAAGTGTGTGTGTGTGTGCGTGTGTGTGTGCGTGCGTGCGTGCACACATCAGTTCATTTTAGATGCAATGCACAAATATACCAATATTGGTTATGATACTATGAATGAGTACAAAGGTGTGTAGTGGTGCTTATTAAAGTTGGGGTCAGCTGCATCCTTGGTAGACAGAAAGCCAATTCCAGAATTATTAGCACCCTTTAAGAATGGTTCCTGATTTTTATTTCTTTCTACATTGTAAAGTTTTGCTGAAGGCGTCCAAAAACTGCATGAATCTCCTTTGAACAGTTGATATTGAGATGTTTCTGCTACTTCTGCTCTGTAAAGACTTCATAACGCCTCTAATCTGAGCTGCTGTTAATTGGTCATTTTTCAGGCTGATAACTCTAAATGAACTTCTCGTCTGCAGCAGAGGGAGGTTTTGGTCTCGTCCTCCTGGGACGGACTTCATGAGAGACAGTTTCATTATGGTGCTCGACGGATTTTGCAAATTCACTTGACAATACTGTTCTTGCAAGAACTATTACAGAAAGGCCGACCTCTGTGTCTTAAAATAACAACTAACTGTTGTTTTTGTTATTGTTACGTAATTACCTAATTCCATATGTGTTATTTTATAGTTTTGAAATCCCCAGTATTGTTGTAGAATGTAGAAAATAAATCACTAAACAAAAACAAAGACATTTGCAAGTGACCTAAAACTTTTGAACAGTAGTGTGTGTGTGTGTGTGTGTATGTGTGTATATATATGTATATATATATATATATATATATATATATATATATATATATATATATATATATATATTTAGCAGCAATAACTTTGTTTCCTTTTTGATTTTATCAGTGTCTCACATCGTTTTGGGCCTCTATCTTTACAACATTGCTTCGTTTATTTATTTACTGTATATTCACAGTCTGACCTTGGTATCACGGTGGTGTAGTGGTTAGCACCTCCAGGGTCTGGGTTTGATTCCTGTCTCTTTGTTGTATATTCTCCTCGTGCTTGGTGGGTTTCCTCCCACAAAGACATGCAGATTAGGGTAACTGGCATCCCACACTCCAGAGTGTGTAAATGAGTGTGTATGTGCGCTCTACGATGGATTGGCACCCTGTCCAGGGTATACCCTGCCTCATGCCTTAAGTCTCCTGGGATAGGCTCCAGGCCCCTGTGACCCTGAATACAGGATAAAGCGGTAGAGACGACGACGATGAGTGAGTGAGTGAGAATATTGGAATTCTTTGTTTCAATAAATACCAGTAGTACCAATAGTACCAGACTGCAGCAAGTTGTTTACACAATGAATTAAATTCCACGAATGAATTAAATTCAATTCAGTTTTATTTGTATAGCGCTTTTAACAATTGACATTGTCTCAAAACAGCTTTACACAATCAAAAGAATTATTTAAATTTGTATGGAATGTGAATGTGTATGAATCAGAATGTTCAGATAGTCCCTGGTGAGCAAGCCCGAGGGCGACAGTGGCAAGGAAAAACTCCCTGAGATGGTAATAGGAAGAAACCTTGAGAGGAACCAGACTCGACAGGGAACCCATCCTCATCTGGGTGAAACAGATAGCAGGAAATGATCTGCATTTATACAGTGTTAAGTGTTAGGTTCAGCTATAATAGTTGATGCTAATTGATGTTAAGATGGAGTGCAGTAATTAAAAACCATATACTATATATATATATATATATATATATATATATATATATATATATATATCAAAATCAAAAGGGACTTTTTTGAAAATGTAGTGGTGTTGCCATAAATAGCATATTGTATGATGTCACCGGCAGGCGCAGGACCCCGAGCAGATCTGATCCCCCAACATCTGGTACCAGCAGCGGTCAAGGAACTGACCCCAGATGTTGGGGGATGCACAAGTTAGTACACTCTCAGTGCTGGCCCCATGCCCAGATAAACTGGGGTGGGTTGCATCAGAAATGACATCCTGCATAAAATCCTGTGCCAAATTAAATATGTGGATCCAGTGATCTGCTGTGGTGGAGCAGCCAACAGAGTGGAAAGTGCTACAGTATGTAATGAAGAGGGATTTTATGTGTTAATATTTTGAAATGGGAATTCAAATTCAAACAAGCTCTTAAGGTCTTTCCCTCACACACACACACACACACACACACACACACACACACACACACACACACACACACACACACACAAAATGCCCTTGTCGAGATCTGGTTCCTCTCTCATTTCCTCATTAGCACACTAGAGGTTTAGCAGACCACACACACACAAACACACACACAGCTATCTGGCTGATCTGATGGGCTGCATAATTAGAAATGGCAGACTTCGTTTCTACACCAGCACTTTGTTGTGTTCAAATTATGCTGTGATTTATAATATAATTATATCAATGTTCTTCTCTGTAACACTTTAGTTAAACCCTGCGTCAAGTCTAACTCCACCATATCATCAGCATGTCATGGCGGATGTCATGATCTGTCTAGTAGCATGAGTGTTGTGTTTCCATTACTGCGGACTGTCCTGAGAGCTGTCATAGTGTTCCTTGCCATGACAGCTTGTGTCAAATGTGATTTAGCACTTCTTGATATTATTACATGCGTATTCACACACTCGATGAAATGACTTAAACCACAGCACTGCTCTCACATCAGATTGGTCGGGAAGCTCTGGATGGATTTTCTGCAGTAGGTGATCTGACAGTAGTTCCAGAGAAATGATGACACCTGCCATAACACTGTTAATAGGTTGTAAAATGTATGTTAGTAATCAATTTAATCTATTTTTAGAAAATAATTCTTTGAAAAGAATATATTAGGATCCCTATCATTGAGAGTGGGCACCTTTGGACAAAAATCATCTCTATCTATCTACAAAAAATGTCATGGTTCTGTCATTGTGATTCCTGATAATACTAACGTGACACTGATATGCCACTGGAAACAAAATGTCATTGCATAATCCGACCTCAGGTTGTGAAAAATGAAGCCAGTATGGAAGTTGTAAAACATGCAGTTCCTCAAATGTCCACTAGGATTCAAAAGTTCTAAAAGTGAGTCGGTCCTCATAGAGTGCTATTAAAATGTCCAACTTTAGGAATTTCTCCACTGTGGGACAAAAAAAGGTACAGTATATCTTATCTTAACTTAACTTAACAACAGAAATACAATGGCTTACAAAAGTATTGGGCCCCTTGAACTTTTCCACATTTTGTCTCATTACAGCCATAAACATGAATCAATTTCATTGGAATTCCACGTGAAAGACCAATACAAAGTGGTGTACACGTGAGAAGTGGAACAAAAATCATACATGATTCCAAACAATTTTTTACAAATAAATAACTGCAAAGTGGGGTGTGCGTAATTATTCAGTCCCCTTTGGTCTGAGTGCAGTCAGTTGCCCATAGACATTGCCTGATGAGTGCTAATGACTAAATAGAGTGCACCTGTGTGTAATCTAATGTCAGTACAAATACAGCTGCTCTGTGACGGCCTCAGAGGTTGTCTAAGAGAATATTGGGAGCAACAACACCATGAAGTCCAAAGAACACACCAGACAGGTCAGGGATAAAGTTATTGAGAAATTTAAAGCAGGCTTAGGCTACTAAAAGATTTCCAAAGCCTTGAACATCCCACGGCGCCACTGTTCAAGCGATCATTTAGAAATGGAAGGAGTATGGCACAACTGCAAACCTACCAAGACAAGGCCGTCCACCTAAAATCTAAACTGTATTACGTTCATTTGTGTTCGTGTACGCAGGGAGCCGGACAAACGAGTGTCTATGTAGGCACGTACATTTTTGAAAAGCATGTGAGTTGAGGCTGAGCTCTAATTGGATTTTTTCAAATCATCCTTGGGGTGGAGCACTGTGCGCCCCGAACCCCCCCAATTTTGTTCTTAGCAAATCAATATTGTTTTAAAATATTTGGGCTCATGTGATTGGACCATTCTTATTAACGGTCAGCAGATTGTTAGTTAATGTATTGAATAGTGATTAACGTGGAAGCCAGATAAATATGAGAGGAAATTCTTTAATTTATTTGCTAAAATCCCCCATCGCAAGGCGATCGGACAAAGAAAGAAAATAAGTTAAAGAGCTCGGAGCAGATCGACCTGATCTTCTAATTAAGCAGCAGTCACGTGATCGTGGCCGAGCTTAAACTGTGTAAGTGTAGCTGGATGGCTGGATGCGATGTGAGTCATGCCTTTATTTTATACTAGTAGTAATGACGCTTAATCACCTGATAAATGGCTACTTACTGTACAGGCGATTATTAAAAGTTTAATTTAAGGGGTTCCGGGAACGCCACCAAGAGGATGACAGCCTAATTTTCGAGCTCCCTGACGCTTTTGTAAAATAACTCCCCAAAATTTTTTTTTTAAACACCTTGTGAATATTTTACACAACAATGGAGAAAGGGGTTATTACTACAGTAGGAGTAGGATAACGGTGAATGTAACAGAAAATGACCCTGAAGCAAGACAAAATAGCAGAAGCAGCTCTGCGACATAATTCCCTCATGGCGAAGATAGCTCAGAAGTTAGCTTACAATGTATTCTCAACGAACTCCGAGGGTTCAGAGCGGACGATAAGGTACAACTTTCCAATATTAAACAAGAGTTGAAGAGAACAAATGACAGACTGGAGGAGACAGAGGAGAGAAGTAATGAAACAGAGACTCAAGCTAATCTGGAAGCCAGACTGATAGATCAGGAGGGTCGCGCTCGTAGAGACAATTTGAGGATTTACGGAATAGCCAAAGATAACATGGTTGGCTTTCTAGATAACCTGTTGAAAAGTGCACTAGACTTTCCCCAGGACAGAGTTTGAGATTGAACGAGCACACCGAGCATTGGCTCCGAAACCCAATAATCCGCAAGCAAGGCCGTGGTCAATCATAGTCAAGTTCGGCAGTTACCAGACAAAGGAAGAGGTGCATCAGAGAGCCTGGCAGAAAAAAGAAGGGTTCTGCAAAAATGCTAATTTTTACATCGACCATGAATCCCCCCCTGAAGTGCTTAAGGTTCCTCCAGGCTCAAGACGAATAAGTCTCCTGGCCCCGATGGCTTTACATCAGAGTGGTATAAGACTTTTCGGTCTGAATTAATACCAAGTATTCTTCTGGCTTGCAATGCATCTTTAATGGAGGCCAAAATGCCACCATCATGGAGCGAGGTAGTCATCTCAGTTATCCCAAAAGAGGGAAAAGATCAATTCGAATGCAGTTCATACAGCCCAATTTCAATCGTGAGCATCGATTACAAACTATTTTGCCCAATTTCACCACTGCTTTTTGCGCCCTATATAGAGCCTCTCGCACAATGTATAAGGCAAACTGAAAACATTAAAGGCATCACTATATGGAGAATGGAGATCATAAATTGGCTTTATATGCTCATGATATTTAGATTTATTTAAGTAAACCCCCTAAATCATTTCCTAAATTAATGAATCTTCTAGAAAAATTTGGCAGATATGCAGGATATAAATTAAATATACAAAAAAACGCAAATTTTGACTTTGAATTATACACCTCCAAAATATATTAGAGATAAATTCCTACTTACTTGGCATCAGAATTCACTGAAATATTTGCGAATACATTTAACGAGAGAAATCGCAATGCTAGCAGAGGCAAATATAGACCCACTGTTAACAAAAATCAAAGATGATATTCATAGATAGAATGCCATCTCTTTCCTAGGCTTCAGTCATGGAATTGACTCAATAAAGATGAACATCCTCCCACAGTATCTCGATCTGTTTCAAGCTCTCCCAGTAGAAACTCCCTCAAAACACAGGTCTGAATTAGATAAGATAAGAAAAAAAAACCAGGATCAAATTCAAAACATTGCAGCTTTCAAAAGAGGAAGGAGGTATGGCATTTCTTCATTTTAGGGATGATTTTTATGCAGCCCAGACTAAATATTTAATTAACATATGTAATCCGGTGTATAAAGCTAGGTGGAAAGATATAGACACCCGCTATAATGAATGATCCCCCAATTCAAGCAGTATTGGCACATACAGTAAAAACTTGAGAAGATTTATAGATGAGGTGTAAAACCCCTGGATTAAAGCCCAAATAAACATCTGGAATACAATAAAAGAAGAGTATAAATTGGATTGTAAATTACAAATAATTCAATGGTGTGTTCATGTATTTTATACATATGGTTTTCCAGTATTTTATACATATTTTAAAAACAGGATTGTTACCGGTTCTCTTCACACTTTATGTACTCATGTGTTTGTGCTTCACTAGGGTGACCTCTCACGTCGAGGAGAGATACATCACTGATTTCAGGTTGGGATCAGGTGTTTGCTCATGTATATGATTGAGCACTTTGCTTCAGAAGCTCTCTGATGAGGGGAATATGGTCCTGTGATAGTGATCATGTGACCAGGATCATGTATCTATGTGTCTTGGGGAACAGATTGACTCCCAGTTTCACACTGAGTATACAGTATGTGGGTGTGTGGGCATGAAAAGAAACGAATGATGTAATGGGACCAAAATGTGTGTGTGTGTGTGTGTGTGTGTGTGTGTGTGTGTGTGTGTGTGTGCGCGCGCGCGCGCGCTGTGGCAGCAGCAGCAGTAGGAAAATCCCCCAATGATTTGTCTATTCTTAAAGGTGACCTATTATGTCAAATTTGTACATTTTAGACATTTTTAGACATTCAGACTCTCCAGTGTGCAAGTACAAATGAAAAAAATGTTTTGTTTTGTTTAGTTTTTTTTACATTTTTGTCTTCAACAAGCCAATTATTTTTTCCCCCTATTGCGACCTCATACAAGAAGATCCCCTTCCCCAGCTTGTTACTCAGCGCTGCTGCTCTCTGGAGGGGGTGTCGCTCAGCAGTAGCTTATGTACAGTAGATAGGAAAGGGAGTTTGAAAAATAACTTATCTAAGGGGTATTTCAGCTGGAGCATTAACAAATAAACTTTGAGGGAGCTCTGAGACTTGTACTGTACTTACTTGTTAAAGAAATCGTAAAGCTTAATAGTAATATTCTGTGACTTAAAAAAATAATAAAAGCTAGGATGCAGGGGACCACAATGTGATGTCAGCTCCTACTGGGGCTTATGTCATATCCACAGATGATTATAAACGGTTTGGCAATCAGACATTTGCTGTTGCTGCTCCCAAACTATGGAACTCATTACCATTTGAAATTTGATCTGTTACAGATCTGGCTTCATTTAAAATCTAATTAAAAAAGAAATTATTTACATTAGATTTTAGTTCATAGTATTTACATAGATGATATGTTTCTATTCTGTTGTATCCTTGTTGACGTACAGTATATTCTTAATATTCTGTTTTGTTTCTTAATATTCTGTTGTTATCCTATGTTGATCTACAGTATAGTCTTAATATTCAGTTTTTATTTAATGTCTCCATTTCTTAATTTTCTTAATTTCTTCATTTTTATTTCAACAGTTTGTGTTGATTTCATATTTTTCTTTTTCTTATTGCTTGCTTTCTCTGCTTTTTATGTAAAGCTTTTTTGTCAACTTGAAGTTGTTAAGTGCTATATAGATATAAATGATTGAGTGATCACAGGGAGAAGATTAGATAGAAGATATAGATTAGACTCAATTCGTTTAATGAATTATAACACACACTGTAAAAAAATTCTTGCTACTCCAACTAAAAAATTTCTAGTGACCTGTTGCATCTAAAATTTTTAGTTGGCTCAATTTAAGTTGTATAAACTATTTTGTTTTTGCTGTGCTGATTACCTCTAAATGTACACACAAATTGAAATAAAACATTCTGTCAACTAAATGTTCTATGCTGAATAAACATGCCTAGTTAGGCCAACAAGCAGTCTCAAATTGAAATATAATGTTGTGTCAATTAAATGTTCCAAGTTGACTGAAAGGTATATTTTGAATTGGAAATTATGCTTGCATAATTATAAAATTAACATCTTAAAGTTTACTTGAGTAGGTTATTCACTGTAGCCACATTTCAAATAACATGACACATTCCTCTAAATTTGAATATTTTTTAATGTAAACTTTAAACACCTGTTAAAGACTATTAACATTGATTAAGTGCAGTCCAGATACTCTATTTCAACAAATAAACAACTGCTGCATTGTTATAACAAAATATGCAAATAACATTCCAAAATGCAAGAATGAAACTGTGCCCTTAACATTCATGTTACAAAGCTTACTAATATCACACTCAGTCAAAACAGTATACTGGATAAATAGACTTCTGCTTTGAGGAACAAAACATACTGATATTTCTCAGTAAAAACGTGCAGTGGCTTATTTGAAAATAAAATATTTGCTTTAACTCAGAAATGGTTTAAAATAAAAAAAGATAAGTAAATGTTGTGAAATAATTTTTAAAGCCAACTCCAAGATTGTTTGCAGATGCAGTAAGCACTGTTTCCCAGATATTGAAATACCTGAAATAGAAAAAGAAAAATATATGAATAACTAATTAAGTAACCGTTTGTAGTTCAAAACCATTAAAAATCCTAGACAAAAAAATGTCCGTTTAGCCATTATAACCGTTTTCAGACACTATAAGGTTAATGAATGATGAAGGAGTGAGAACATTAAGCTCCCTCAGTGGCGCACTAACCGTCTTTTTCAAATAGCCTTTGAAATTATCAGTCATTAAAATGATTAAAATGTATGTAACGTAAGTAAACTTTAGCGGTTTCATAGATTAACATTAATATCAATGTACATACCATCTGAAAAAAAAATGCGTTAGGAGCTGAAACGAGTGCATTGTTAGATAACTACTGTAACACTCCAAATTATATACATAAACACTCGAAAATATAATGTTCTAAAGCTTGCTGCTGGATAATATATATGTTATAAAGCTAAAATTGCTAATTACTTTGCAGGACAGTTAGTTTCCATGAAGTACTCACCATTTCGGCAGGAAATAGCGGGAAGTTCGAAAATTCTGGAAGAACGCTTTTGCGCATGCGCAGAGGTCCCTCTTGTTCGTCCAACATAAAATTGTTTGTGTGCAGTTAAATGTTTCGTGAACACAGTTATATTCGTTGCCTTGATGAAACTTTCGTAGTTGAGTAATGAAATGTATACAATCATTGAGAAAACATATTTTTCTTTTTTGACACCAGCATTATATTAGCCCAACATATATTTCTTTTTTCCAACAACTATTTTCAGGATTTATTTTTTACAGTGCAGGCAAAGGCAAATTTGTATTTAAAAAATATGGGAACTAACGTGCAAAAGCCTTTCACCAGCCTCATTTCTTCATAAATTAAATTATGAAGATTAAATTAAAGAAATGTCAACAAATGTTTTACTGCAACAGACTGCAAAGCTTTTAAAATGTGTTGTTTATGTAACAACCTCAGCAGTAACCTCATTTCCCCTCTTGTCTGTTCAGCATTCAGCATCACCATTGTACTATTCTGGTCCTGTGGCTGCAAAACAAGATCAAATTGTCAAACCTCCACCACCGTTCTTGACAGTGGATATGAGGTGTTTTTGCTGAAATGCTGATTGGTTTTTGCCAAACATGGCACTGGGCATTAAGACCAAACACCCCTACTTTGGTCTCTTGTGGTTTGTTCAGATGCAGTTTTGCGAATCTCAGTCATACTTTTATGTTCTTTTAAAAAATAAGAGGCTGTCTCCTGGAATCCTTCCAAGCAAACTGTACTTATTCTCTCTTCTTCTAATTGTGCTGTCATGGACTTTAACATTTAACACTAGAAGCGCTGCGGACCGGTCATTTGACCGCAAAAAATTAAATACTTTACACTCGATCAAATTCCAGGACCCTCCTTTCATGACTTTTCCTAGATCTGTGAGCTTAATCACCCAGCATGCTTACATTTTGAAAATTGCTCAGTGAGGCCTGTAGGGTCTGAGATGTAGATCTTGGGTTTTTTTGTATTTCCTTGAGCTTCACACAGTCTGACCTTTGGGTGAATATAATAATCTTTCTCACTGTGGAACGGTTGAACTCCAAAGTGTTCAAAAATGGTTGTATAACCCTTTCCAGAATGATGTGCAGCAGTTGCTGCTCTAAGACTATTTTTTTATGTTTTTCCTTCTTGTCATTGTGTTAACACAAACCTGGATGATATAGACCAGCAAACTGCCAAAACTTCTGCATTTATAGAGGTCTGCACATCTGCAGATGATCAATAAGTCAAGGGCTGTAACTTACCCTCCTAAATCCTGTGGAAACAGCAAGGAGGTACTTAGTATTCTGGGAATCTATGATTAAAATCAAAGATTAAAATAAAGTTAGATGCATGTTTTTTTTTACGTTTGAATGATTCATACTGTAAGTCACTGTGTGGTTTAACAAACAAAAAACATTAATCTGAACCTGCTCAGATACAGGGACTGGACTGAAAATGAGAGTCAAAATGTCCTTCAGGAAGCCTGGAGAACTTTTCCTCAAGACTACTTTAAAACTACAAGAAATTCTGGCCCTTTGGAAGCAAAATATGGGGAAATGGATAGCACAAACCTAATACTATACTATACCTACAGGTACTAAACCTAACATACAGAGAAGATCTGATTAACAGATCTGATCGGACATCCACATGTCAGACGATCAGTAGAAACCAGGCCTGTAAGCTGTACAGGAGAGCTCAGAGAAAACATTGGACAATTTTAAATTGAAATGTTTTAATGCTACATCCATTTCTGGTTGACGGGAGCAGTGTGAGATGACTGTAAGCTTTAGTGTTGCGTGACACATAAATTATATTTATTGCTGTATCATTAAAGCACAATGTGTTTGACCTTTTCTCAGACTGGTACAGTAACACATCTCAACGCAGACTCCAACTAAAATAAGAAGCGATATCAACATTTCATTTTTTTTTTCATCACAAATCTAAGCTGGAACGAGGGGAGCAGAGCTGCTTTTGTCTGTGAAATTGAATCTGTGAAAGTGCAAGTGTTCTGTTTGTTTGCTTCATAATGAGAATGTGACTCAGACTAATGATTCATTGTGTTTTCTCTGCGACTGATCACAGCCTGGCTGTGTGAATACGACAGAAGCCGACATCAAGAAATCCTCCAGGATGAAACAGCCTCACAAAACACGGAAGGTAAACCTGAGGATCGGTTCTCAGTGAGCCATCACACACACACACATATAACAGTAATAATAAGAATAATCATAATAATATTGAATGTAAAGGAAACAAAAACATGGATTGTGGTTGTGGACATTATTGGATGTTAAAGATTTTGTTGGTGTTTTAAGTAGATAGTTTTTTTTGTTTTTTTATTATGCATAATGTTTTTTTTTGTGTGTGTGTTGCTGGTAAAAATGTTTTGCCCGTGTGTTTCACCGCGTTTAGTCAGTGTACGGCCTACAGAATGACGTCCGCAGTCACAGTCCCACACACACCAGCACACCTGAGGTTAAGGAACCCACTCAGGAGGAGCTACGGGAACAGGTAAACACACTCTCACTCACACTCGCACAGATGATTAGAGGCTAGAACACATGCACACACTACTTCTCAAGCTCAGAAAAATTCTGTACCACTAATTTAGATCAATCTGGGGTCAGCAGAAAGAGAAGGAACAGACAGTTCAGAAGCACAAACACACTCTATAGTACATTTGTCCTTGTTACCATGACTGGCTAATTTTGTGTGTGTGTGTGTGTGTGTGTGTGTGTGTGTGTGTGTGTGTGTGTGTGTGAACCTGGTTTCCAACAATCTGTAAAATACAGACTGCTATAGAAATACGTTTGATTGTGAAATCGAATGCTTTTAGTGTTCAAGAGCATTCTGAAATCTGGTAGTTCATCAGCATTGTCGAAGAGTTTCAGGGATGTCCACTGGAGGGCGCTCTGCACCCAGTGGCCTTACGTTCATGCATTGTGATGTTCAATAATTCTGGTAGTTTAGCATTGAGAAGACAGGGATCCTCAAAGCCGAATATCTGTCTGAATATCCTTCTATATTTTACCTGAACTAACACTTTTCTGTATATTATCTCCAATTCTCTGACTTGCTTACTTCAGTTTTCAGACCTAATGTACGCTTCTGGGATTTGTATAAAAATAGAAAGGAGCGAGTGAGACAAAGTTACCAGAAGAACTCAAATTCTCCAGCAAACTCAGTAAAAGCTAACAGCTGTTTTACTTATAGTACTGTGTAAAAGTCTTGGGCACATACAAAAATATGGCACAAGCAAAAGATGCTTTTTAAAACATTTCTGCATGAAAGAAACTTCTTTAAAGAGCAATAAAGAGTAATAAAATAAACAGTCAATATTTGGAGTGAAATCTCATTGCTTAACATCAGGAGTTTTAGACACAGATTTGTGCAGCTTTATAAGAAAACAGCTGTTACGTAGGTTTTTCTGAGCTTGCTGGTGAATCTGAGATCTTCTGGTAACTTTGTCACACTCGCTCCTTTATACAGTATTTATATGCAAATCCCAGGAGCGTACATTAGGTTTTTTGTTTCCATCTATAAACTGGTCTGTCTTGTACTATATATTTCTTTCTTTACAGCCATGCATATATTCTCCTGTAATGTTATTTATTTATTTATTTATTAATTGTTAAGTTATATATGGAAATAATGAATGATTTTGTACATAATTATGCAGACATGATAAACATATATAACAAAATTGGTACAGCATATACAGTAATAGGGTGCCTAAGACCCTGTACACAGGACTGTACACTCACTGGCCAGGTGGTTGTAATTTATTTTTAGCCTTCAGTGGAGTTAGAAAGTCTTTGACACTCCACTCCACTAAAAAGTAAGATATTACATGAAAGTTTTCACTTTGCTGAGAGTACTGGGTAACCTCTGATGTCAAACTACTTCAGGAGTCGTACCGTATACGCAACAGCTTGCTGTTCACCTCCTGACTGAAAGACTACAAAATTACTTTATATCACTCTCAGGAAAAAAGAAATTGTTAAGAGTCTTGACTGATGTTGAACCCTGAAGCCAAGATTTCATGGGGGACCCTCTAGTGTACCGACTCTAAAACAGGAATTTAAAAGACTGCTAAAAACAACCAAAAACTCAACTCAGCCTCAAGTGTTTTTTATAACGAGTTATTTTTCTCTTATATGCAGTTTCTCTGTATTTGATTGTCTCTGAACTTGCCCACTGTGTCTCATGCCTCAAATATCATCTTTTTTTATGTGCGTGTTATATTTACAATAATATTTTTACATACTTTATAATTCTTTCCCAATTCTTTAAGTTTTTTCCTGATTTTAATTTCTACACTATAAAACAATACTGAAGGCTTCCAAAATAAGCAATAATCTCCTTTGAACAGTTGATATGGAGATGTATCTTCTACATATACAGTACTCTGTAAATCCATCATTCATAACAGCTCTAATCTGAGGTGCTGTCTGTTAATTGGTGATTTCTGAGGATGGTGACTCTAAATGAACTCTGGCTTTCCTGGGAAGGTCTTCATGAGAGACAGGTTCATCATGGTACTTGATGGGTTTTGCAAATGCACTTGACACAATACTGTTCTTGCAGAACCTATTCCAGAACAACTGACCTTCAATAATAACTGACTGTTGTTGTTATTTAATTGCATATTTCCACATTATATACATGTGCTGTTTCATAGTTTTGAAATGTACACTCAAAAAAATAACTCGTTGAATGAACATAATTAAATTATGGAAAGAATTTCCACCTGATTTAATGGCTTTCGTTCAGCATTAAGCAATTTTGTTGGCCCAACTTAATGCTTTTAGGTTCCGTCAAAGTAATGTTATTAGGTTAATTTAACCTATTTACTACAGCTGCATCCAACATAATTTAATACTGTTAACATAAATGAATAGGGTTGGTACGACAAATTTTTCAGTTGTAAATTAAGTTGATCCAACTCAAGTAAATTTTAATTTCAAGCCCTGGTCAACAGAATTCTGTGAAGGAAGGAAACAGACAAACGGGATAAAAGGGATATTTTTATTTTACACCAGGAGCAAATGAGGTCTCAATTTGAAAAGATGTACAAAACATAAAACACCACAAATAAGTATTAATAAAAAAAACAACAGAAACGTTTTGTACTTTATAACTGTAGGTTATGACTTTTAAATATGACCGTTAGATACGTTGGTCAGGAAACTCCTGAAGTCAGATGCAGACACACTTTCAATCACAAACTCCTGTGAAAAAATACAGAGATAGATATTCAGTTAAAATTCATGATACTTAATTTAGCAAATGAACAATATTTATACTTTGTTCCTCTCGCTTCACAACTCATGAGAACAGACCGAAACCAGAACCGAACCGCAGATTAAGCACGCGCATATAACCGTCGGTATTTTAAGCGTGATTAAAAATACAAGAAATAACTTAAACCAAAATAACGTGACTAAACATCGCTAAACAACAGGTGACATTTATGTTCAGTATTTCGTTTCTATTTAGAAAGATGGGAATTAATTCCTGCTTACCTTTTCCACAAGCCCGCCAACGTTTGTCTTCTCAAACTGTGTTCTCTTCTCGCGATGTGTTCTCGCGATATGTTGCTATCTCCGGTTTTAGTATTGACAAGATCTCGTTGGTTTATCTCAACATGATTGAATCTAGTACATGTTAAGTTGTTGAATTTCATGCAAATACAACATAACTTATTCATGTTTAGCTTGGAAACATGAAATTATTATGTACAAAACACATATTACATTTTAGTACATGTAACAGATAGCCATGTTCATTTTTTTGAGTGTACATTATTGTTCTAGAATGTTGAAAATATATAATTAAACAAAAATGTTGAATTAGACCGTGTGTTTAAACTTTTGACTGGTACTGCCCACCACTATAATTGTAATAAACAGAACGTAACACAGAGCATAAATGTGCTAGTAAAATGAGTGGGAGCATCTAAATTGCATTATATATTTTTTATTTTCATCCAATCTTTGAGTGAGCCTCCTTGCTCCTTGTGGTTGATGGGTTCACAACCCATCATTATAAGATCACCAAGGGTGATCTTATAAAGAGACCACGCCCATCAGGATTGACTTATTTTTATTTGTTTTTTTTAGCATGGTCAGACAGAAGAACTGTAAAGCTTCAGAATGTCTTTAAGAATACATTTTTAATTTATTGCTTAATCATCAGTTTTCACATTTCCCATCACATTTATCCTCTAAGAACTAAATAGAAACTCTTAGATCAAAGTGCGCTCTCATCCTTTAATACTCAAATGTAGATTTTTTTAGTTGAATATTTGGTTAGTAGTTCTAGTAGTAATTCTGATGTTTGTTTTCTACGTCAGTTTACAGCAGCACATGGCGTCTTGAATGCTGGTAGACATTAGGTTAAAGCTGGGGAATTATAAACTTGCTGAAAGTGCACTTCTGTGATGGCAGCAGTTCTAACTTGATGTTTATTCATGCATACAGAGTACATTGTGAAGACTAGACAAAAGCACGCATTAAACCCTAATCTCCATGTTTAAGGGTCGAGGCAAATATGAAAAAAGAAGTGTTTTAATGAGCGCACAAACACAGGCTTTTTTTTTCACTCTGTATAAATGGTAATAATTTAGATGACAAGTTGCAGGTGATTATTTGTCCTGAGCCGCTGCTGATGCAATAACCTTCACATGTTTGTGATTTCCTTACAGATACAGTATTGGCAAGCGCAGTTGGACAGACATCGATTAAAAATGTCCAAAGTTGCAGAAAGGTGTGTTTGATTATCTGACAACCTTGCAAAACTGTTTAGGAGTGATATGTCCAGGAGAAGCTTTGAGCAATATTTTTCTTCTTCACTTTTGCTTCACTGCAGTTTGTTGAGCTACACAGAGCAGTACGTGGAGTACGACCCTTTCATAACCTCACCTGAGCCATCAAACCCTTGGATGTCAGACGACAATACCCTCTGGGAACTGGAAGCCAGGTTTGTGTGTGTGCGCGTGTGTGCGTGTGTGTGTGTGTGTGTGTGTGTGTGTGTGTGTGTGTGTGTGTGTGTGTGTGTGTGTGTTGGTATTCATCACATTATGGGGACATCGATTTGTTTACACAGTCACGCTATGGGGACCAAAAATGTTGTGGGGACAAAAAAAACACGTCCCCATAACGGAAAGCCTTGAAACATGTTGAGGAGGCTCTACATAGGTGCCTCACAGTGTGTGTGTGTGTGTGTGTGTGTGTGTGTGTGTGTGTGTGTGTGTGTGTGTGTGTGTGTGTTGGGGTAACATTGCAATAAAATCCAGCACCTTGCAGCTGAAAAAGAAAAGAAAAACAGTTTATATGCAGGACACGACGTTGCGAGAACAAACTCGGACCCGGAGGCGATATACCTGCTTCATGCTTTGTCTGAAAAGGTTCTGACAGTGGAAATAAAGTTGTGAACAATATCCAAAGTTCCTGGATTTTTTTTGCTGGAGAGGTTTGACAAGGAGGATAGGGAATTAAACTGCAAGCTGGAATTACAGGCATTGAAATAAACTGGTGAAATTGAGTCAGACTTTCCACTGAGTTAGTAATGTTATAGGAATTCAGTAATGTATTTGTGTGCTGTTAAAGGAAAATAATCAACAATGCTGTGATGTGATGTGATGCGATGCAATATGAAGCTGAAGTTACTCCTACAAACCCCAAGTTGTTTACTTTCCAGCACATCCAGAGATGCTGGGAGATTATTTCTTTTACACCACAGCAATTTGAGTAAAACATCATACTGTTTATCTTCTTATGTTAAATAAGGAATTATTTCCTATTACAGGTAGTCCCTGACTTACAAACAAGTTCCATTCCGGGAGCATGTTCCTAAGTCGGATTTGTTCTTAAGTCCAACGAAGTTAGTCTTATATGCCTTTGACACAAATATACAAGTAAAGTGATCAATCCACTTGACTAAGGCTGAATCCCATTTCTATTTTCTACCCCTTCCCCTACCCCTTGCCCCTTCCCCTTGTCCCTTGAAACGAAGTGGAAAGGGGAAGGGTTTAAATTTTTCCCCTAAGAAATGGGACACCACTACAACACTGTTATACGTCATCATACGTTGTCACTAGTTCCTAATGTTACGTTAAAGGACATGCGCCGATGTTTATCACACATTGCAATAAGAGAGAGATTACTCACTCCCAAAGTTTTTTTGCGCCGTATTTCATCCCTATACATAAAATAAATTATAAAAATATATAAAAATAAAATATATATTTGTAATATCGTGCAATCGGTGCTAGCCGCTAGCAAACTTTAGCGATTTTTTTGCAAACATTTCTTTACAGAACATCACCATAAACACAAACACAAGACTAGAGGTAATATACATATAATGAAAACTTGTCATAAAAATCTTTATTTATGGCAAAAATTTACATTTATGGGTCTGTTTGCTCGAGTGAGCAGCCATGTTGAAAATTTCGCTTAGCCCTTCGTTTGAAGTGAGGTCCTGAAAAATCTTCGTTTGGAGGGCTATCTGGCCCTTCCCCTTCCCCCTCCCCCTCCAACCAAAAGAGAAATGAGACACCCCTACCCCTTCACGTGAACGCGCCAAACGGAGGGGTAGGGCTATGTGAAGGGGTAAGGGGTAGAAATGGGATTCAGCCTAAATCTCTGTCCGCTTTCCCCACACTGCCATCTTGTGGCCATAAACTGTAATCGTGCCCAAGGAAATGAACTTCACATGTCAAATGTAACAGTGTTGTCTCTGCACCTTTAAATCGCGATGGGAATCCTGGAAGCCATTTTGTCTCAGAGCTGTTTTTGCCTGTAAACTCGCCTGGAGGACAGGACAACCATTTCCTATCATTGTGCTTTCAGACCGATTTATTGAAACTGGTGAGGCCGACCCATTTTTTCCGCACCTCCCCCACACACACATACATACAATATACCGGACTTTTTATACGTTCACTTACACACTGAAAATATTGTATATAATCGTAAATATTGGTATCAGGTGAACAGCAGTGTTTATTTTTTGTAAAATTCACGTGAGCTACCTCCGTGATTTGTTCACATCTACTGTATGAATGTTCGTAGAACCGCGGTCTGTTCATATCTATGGAAATTTGTAACTCACATGTTTGTAACTCGGGGACTACCTGTATCTAAATACAGGAATTATAAACTGTCGTCCTCTCACCACTTTCACTCAACCTTCTTTTATTCTTTCTCTTTTCATGTTACTAAGGAAGTCCTTAGAATTCCTGAAGTTACAGCTTTACCTTCGACTGTTACACTGACACTGGCGACTCCTACCAAAATTATTAAACAAATAAGCATCTCCTTACAAAAATAATATTTTTAACCATATAATTTTTTTTACATATGTTTCAAAAGTACATTATGATAGATATGATAACTTGCTAGTGTTAGTCCGCTAATGTAAACCTTGCAGCTGGCGCTATATTTAGGTGGCGCTATTTATTTAGAAAATGAATCACTAGCACCACCATTCTGACTAATCAAAATGAAGTATTCAGCAGTGCTCGGGAACAATAGTGCACATTTTAACATGTCTGATCTAAGCCATAAAGTTTGTGTTATCAGATGCCGCACGCAGCTCTCCTGCACTGGTGCCTGTGCTTACGTATTTACTGAGGTATATTTGCTCGGGAAATGAGCTTATCTTACTTTCATGTGAGAATCACTCCCACATGCTGCAGGTAAAAGATAGACCCCTGTCAAACCCTCCCTCTCTCTCTCTCTCTCTCTCTCTCTCTCTCACTCACTCGCTGAGCAGAACAGATAGACTTGTATCAACATCACCCTCGGTTTCTCTCTTCTGGAGCGTGGAGAGCGGATTGAGTGTGTCAACATGGCTAAACCTTTTCTGTGGTCAAAGTAGAAACTATATCCCGTGTGCTCATTCGTTCAATTATTTATCTTCACTAAGCACTTTATCTTTGTGCCTGGACACAGGGTGAGAAGCATGAGAAGCCAGGACATATTACAGCTCATTCTGGCCGGAGTGCTGAAATGATAAAGAATTAAAATTATGTCTGATTCCATTAAAGTCGTGATTGAATTAGAACCCTAACCCTAATTTAGATTTAAGATCATTTGGATTACAGCCTACAGTGTAGTTAATTACTCCACAACTGTTCAGAAACTGTATTTACAGTAAGTACAGGGCTGGTCATAATTTACAGTAGAAAAAGCTTCAGTGAGTTCGGTCCAATCATAAGGCTAATTTAGATCAGATTAGAAAGTATACTGTTAAATTGTATATCACCAGTGTTAATCTGGACGTGACCATTAGTATATAATAATACATGACGTTTAAGCATAAAGTGCTGTAGTGCTAGTACTAATGTATTATTTCTAGGGCTGCAACTAACGATTATTTTGATAATCGGTTAGTTGGCCGATTATTGTTTCGATTAATCGATTAATCGGATAAAAGCTCAGCGCTTCTTTAATTTGATGTTTTGCTTATAATTATATATAAAACCATACCAACATTTGTTTTGTTTTTAACAGAATAAGAATAAGTTGACTGTTTATATATATATCTCGATTAATCGGATAAAAGTTAGATAAAATCGGATAAAAAATTTATGTTTTGCTTAACTATATAAAACCATAAATCAGGTTATTTATGTATAAAAGTAAACTTAAAAAAAATGCAATAGCCACAAGAGTTTAATTATCTTGAATTTTGACATTTAAACCTTATTTTATGTAAATCAACATTTTTGTTTTTAACAATAACTGCAGTTGGCAAGTTGATTGTGTGTGTATGTGTGTGTGTGTGTGTGTGTGTGTATATATATATATATATATATATATATATATATATATATATATAGTAAAAAAAAAATACACTGACATTCAGTTGTTAAGAATGACCTCAATTTTAAATTCTCTTTAATTAATTCAACTTAAGAAGAATAGACTTCTAGATTATTATGATATTATTGTTAATTGAAGTGTCTACTAGATCCTTTTAACAGTTTATACATTATTTCGATCATCTCGTGTATTTTATCCTTTTTTTTTTGTTGTCTCAATAAAAAATAATAATAAAATAAATATTTATAGATAGACCATTTTGCTATACTAGACATTCTCGTAATATGGCGACGTACGGAGAGAAAAAACTCGCCGCTACTGGGTTCACTCTGTTTATTTTGCCCTTTTCCCGCATTTCCCCCTGTATAGTGTGTAGGATGATGGGATATATCCGGTCCTCCGAAGTGTAAAATTAACTTGAAGTAAACGAACTAGAAGTGTTTTCCGTGCGTTCGTTGGGATTTGAACACCGAGAAAAAGCTGCATGCAACGTTTTTTTTTTACACCGCATAACCGCGCAGCCGGACAAACGCACGTCACCAAAGCCAGTGTGAACTCTCTCACTGACTCCTATGTGTAGAAAACCCTCGGCACTTCATCCGCGCTCACCGGACACTACGAACGGCAGAAAACCGCTCGCTTTTAACACCCGATAAGAGGCGTTTAATGTAAATTGCTCCCATACCTTGGAAGACTTGGAGCGCGTGCTTTTTCCTGTAAACTCCATTGCGCGAGCGACTGTGTATCTGTGTGTGTATTTGTGCATCTTGTGCCTCAATAACGTGGTCAGCCCAACTAATCGATAGCGGCATTCGTTGACAACGAATTTCATTATCGATAATTATCGATTTTATCGATTAGTTGTTGCATCCCTAATTATTTCAAACGAATAATCGTACTGTAGATTTACAGAGCTAGTTTAGTGAAGATAAATGTGTGTGTGTTTGCATGCGTGCGTGCGTGTGTGTGTGTGTGTGTGTGTGTGTGTGTGTGTGTGATTTCTTCATATTTTGCATCCAAAAGTTTTTAATCACAACTTATCTTTCTTGTATTTTTAATGTAGTTTTGAGGAATAGTTCTGGTGATTGGTGATGATGAATGCTGTGTGTTTGGAACAGACGAGAGGGGAAATGAGGGTTGCTGTTGAGGTTCTTATATAAACCACCAATTATTTAATTGTATCTTTAAGCACTTTGCAGCCTGACGCAGTTAAACTAGGTGTTCACATTTGTTTAATTGATTCTACATCATTTAAGTTTTAAGATTAATATAAAGAAATGAGGAGTAGCTCAAGACATTTTCACAGTTCTGCAGTTCACAGTTCTACACACACACACACACAAACTATATTTTTCGAAGTATTTGCTTGCCTGCCTTCACATGCATATGGACTTGAGTAGCATCCCATTCTTAATCCATAGGGTTTAATACGATGTTGGCCCCGCCCCCTTTGTAGCTTTAACAGCTTCAACTCTTCAACTCTGGGAAGGCTTTCCACAAGGTTTAGTAGTGTGTTTATTCCCTTCTTCCTATGGGCAACTGACTGCACTCAGACCAAAGGGGTCTGAATAATTACGCACACCCCACTTTGCAGTTATTTATTTGTAAAAAAATGTTTGGGATCATGTATGATTTTCGTTCCACTTCTCACGTGTACACCACTTTGTATTGTCTGTATTGGAATTCCAATAAAATGTATTCATGTTTGTGGCTGTAATGTGACAAAATGTGGAAAAGTTCAAGGGGGCCGAATACTTTTGCAAGGCACTGTATACAGTATATACATTCATTCATTCATCTTCTATACCAGCTTTATCCTGTATTAGGGTCGCGGGGACCTGGAGCCTATCCCAGGAGACTCTGGGCACAAGGCAGGGTACACCCTGGACAGCGGGCCAATCCATCGCAGTATATATATATATATATATATATATATATATATATATATATATATATATATATATATATATATATATATATGCATGCATACAGAGGGGCGGTTCCTGCTAAAGACATATATAAAGACACAAATTTAATTTTCATTTCTTTTTTTTTAATCACAACTTGGATTATCAAAATCTCACTGATGCACACACTTTATATACACCGTAGGACAGCGTCAAAGCGTTCTTTATTTCTTTATTCAGCTCAGCCAAGCATTATTTATCTCTCGGTCTTACAGCATATAAATCAGCCCTCCATTCATCACATAAAGATGTATCCATCCACTCATTACCTGCTCGTTCTCTGTGATTGCTTTCTCAATCCTCAATCCTTCGACCACGCCCATGCTACCACTGATATTCTATGTAAAAGACATTTTGTGCAGAAAAAATAACAGCCACATCAGTTTGAATGAAACAGAGAAAGTGATGATGCACACTGGTTAGGTTCGCTGCAATTACAACACAAATCAGTAGAAAAAGAAAAAAAACACAGAAGAAACTAAGAGCCAGCGAATAAACGAAATATTTTTTTTTACTAATTAGCATCACTACTGTACAAACACTATTGTTAAATGATATGCTTGTACATTATAGAATATACAGTAGGGGGACTAGAATAGCGAGAACAAGTAAAGTGACGTGACACGTGGTCTCGATTTCCACTCACCTTTGACACAGCAGACCATGGACATCGAAGTGCTAATTAAAAAGAAAGAGTCATTTCACTTTCAGTGTGCAGTCACGTTACGATTGAGGTCAGCGGTCTTGGTTCGAAAAGCATTATGGTAATGGCTGAACAACAAGGTTAATTCATAAGCAAATTGATTCATATTTCGTAAATTAATACGCAAAGTCATGTGCAGTCATTAATAGTGTTTTAAACATGATTCAGTCTTTTAGGCCTCAGGGCTACAACGTGGGAAAATATGGGCTCATCCAAGATTTACACGTGTCATAATGAATATATTTAGAGAGATAACCGTGTGATATTTCCTCTCTGTCTCTCTCTCTCTCTCTCTCGCAGTAAGGAGCCGGGTCAGCAGAGGGTGCGGCGGTGGGGATTCAGTTTTGATGAGGTTTTGAAAGACCCTGTAGGGAGGGAACAGTTCCTGAAGTTCCTCGAATCTGAATTCAGCTCGGAGAACCTGTGGTGAGAGAAGGTCACCCTCACACCTGTTCAGTCACACGTCTAAGCTGAACCGAGCTGACGATCAGTTCTCTCTTATATCTGTGTGTTTCTTCACTGAGAAAAAGAAATGATAGAAAAAGGAAACATTAGACAAGTGGATATTTATTTGTATTGAACAATCAGTGAGTGCTGTGTCTCACCTGAATCAGTTTACCTTGTTCATGGTTATATTTTTGTAATTTCTCATTAAGCTACTAATGGCCTAAAGACTTGTTATAAAAAATGTTTTAGCATGTAATTAAGTATTACCATCAATGTTCAGTCAAAGCATTTTTAATATGCACACATAATAATAATAATGTAATTGTAAATAAACTAACAAATATTATATTATCACTAATTAAAGTTTAATATAAAATCTTTCAGCTTCTGGCTGGCCGTGCAGGAGCTTAAGAAGCGGCCGATCCGTGAGGTTCCCAGTCGTGTACAGGAGATCTGGGACGAGTTTCTGGCCCCTGGAGCCCCGAATGCCATCAACCTCGACTCCAAAAGCTATGATAAGACCATGCAGAATGTCAAAGATCCTGGACGCTACACGTTTGAAGATGCCCAGGTCACATCTCTTTCTTTCTTCATATAGTGTTGTAAAGGCCATGAGACTGAGAGAATGGTGTAGTTGTGCAGTGGGACGGGATGTGTTACGTGTGCTGTAGCTGTGTGATGTGATGTCTTGTGATGTGTTACTCGTACTGTAGTTGTGTGATGGGACGTGTTATGAGTACTGTACCAGTGGGACGCGATGTGTTTTCTGTAATGTACTGTAGCAGTGGGACAAGATTTGTTATGCATACTGTAGCTGTGGAATGGTATGTGTTACGTGTACTGTTAAAGTGGGATGGGATGTGTTACTGTGTTACTTTGTGTAATGTATCACTGTATACCCTAATGCTCGAAGTAATTAAACATAGAGTACTGTTAACTTAAATAATTACAATTTGTTCAAATTAATAGATCTTGAGTATTTAGAACTTTTTGGTATTTATGAGTTTGTAGAAATGACACTTTTCATGTTAGCTTAACAAATGTGATGTTTTAAGTATCTGTAAGTACTTACGTAACAATAACTGTCACTTTAAAGTTCCACCAACTTAAAATCTTTCAGACTTGCGATTTTGTGTCTGACGTCATCAGGGCAGTAGGGCAGTGGTGGCTCAGTGGTACAGTAGATGTTTCGCCTGCCATGCGAAAGGCCCGGGTTCGATTCCCAACATCTGGATGAAGTACCTGTCCCAAGCCCAGATAAAATAGGAGGGTTGTGTCAGGAATGGCATCTGGCGGAAAACCTGCTTGTGTGCGGACCGGATTGTCCGCTGTGGCGACCCGTTGCCGGGAGAAATTTATTTGATTTGCAACAACAACAAAAAATTAGTTAGGCTACTCAATAATGCAAGTAAAGAACGATTAATATGAATGAGTACAACAAACTCGAAAACTCAGGTCCGTTTACTTAAATCTGGAAACATCATTACTTAAAAAATTAGATGTAACTGATTAACTAAACTTTTTTGAGTTTTGCCAATTTATTCGGGTTTACAGTGTAGCAGTGGGACGGTAAGTGTTACGCATATTGTAACAGTGTGACAGGACTTGTTACGACTACTGTAGCAGAGGGACGCGATGTATAACGTGTTATTGTTCAGGGTAACAGGATGTGTAACGTATACTGTAGAAGAGTGAATGGATAGATAACATGTGCTTTGTGTGGTGTGACAAGGTGTGTTGCGTGTACTTCTTGCTACTTGTATGTTAAATATTCTATACCCTCTTACTACCATAATTTGTACTCTACTACCCTCAAGTGACTTGATTGCCCCCTGCTGCTCCACACCCCACTGCCTTTATTTTCCCTTTACAGCTCCACCTTGCCCTCTACTGCAGTAATTTGCCCCCTACTGTCTAATTTGCTCTCACACTACCCTCTATAACACCGTGCTGCTTCCATTATGGGTTTACTACCTTTTGCTGCCCTTAAGTGCTTTAGTACATTTCCCATTTGCACCCTACAGACCACTACTACCTCAGTATTGGCGCTTTTCCACTGCATAGTATGACACGACACGGTTCAGTTCTACTCACTTTTGGGGAGTTTTCCACTGGGAACAGTACATAGTACCTGTTCCTTTTTTTAGTACCACCTCAGCCGAGGTTCCAAGCGCGCCGAACCGTTACCAAAACGTGACGTGTAAACTCTGCTGGTCACTGATTAGCCGGAGAAAATCGTCATTACTGCGTCACCGAACTTGCGACACGAGACACAACAGAACCGATATATTTAGAACAGCCAGAGAAGGATCCCACGCACCTTTTTTGTATTAACCGTCGGCCTCTTTTGAAACAAACTCCTTCGTCTCGCTGTTAAAAACATCCACATGCCGAGAATGAAGAACACCATGCCGTCGATATGCTCCATTGTTGTGTGTTTGTTTGTGGCGCGTTTACGATGACGATAGCGGCGCCACGCGCGTGAGTAATCCCGTCCACGCTAAAGCGTTACTACACTGCAGTGGAAGCGCAAACCGAGCCAAACTGCGCCGAACCAAAGTGAGTTGAACTGAACCGTGTCGTGCCGTACTATGCAGTGGAAAAGAGGCATATGTGTCCCTGCTGCTAGAATGTGTCCTTGGTTTGTTTTGTCCATTACTGCCTCGTCCTGCACACTACTGCCCCCTACCCTCTGCTTCAGTTTGCCTGTTATTGCCACATGCTGCCCTCTACTGCTCTACACCCCTTACATTTTGCTTTCCACTTACTTTTATTGTGCTTAATTAACTCTTTGACTGTAAATGGACTGTATGGACATGTCTAATAAGTTTCCCTGCCTCCTCTTCTTCCCCCCTCCTCAGGAGCACATCTATAAGCTGATGAAGAGCGACTCGTACAGCCGCTTCATTCGATCCAGTGCCTACCAGGAGCTTTTACAGGCCAAGAAGAAGGTAAAGTTCCCCAAAAGACTGGAGACAACCATTTAACTATCCGCCATGCGCATGTCTGTCTAACATACATTGCTGTACTGTACCGTACCACCACTCTCTGCTAGACCATGCTTGCTCTCTGCTGCCCTCTACTGCCCTCACAGCTTCATGTCTGTTCCCTCATCCACCATATCATTGCTCCGATTGTCTTAAATGCACCTTGCTGCTCCTCTCTGGTTGTCCTGGGGCAGGAGGAGCTTCTGAACCAGGACGCAGCGCAGTTACAGCACACATTAATATTATTATCATTATATTCAGGACACATTTTCTCAGCAGCCTGCAGGATTATGTGTCTTTTATATTCAGGTCCTCCTCAGAGACATGTCCAACATACTGTTTTTATCAAGCTCATGTCTTCAGGGTCTCTCAGACCACCGAGCATTGATTCGTTTCTGATATTTTTTACAGCATGTAACACTCTCTGTCTCCTTTTGTCAAAGCCTTTGATCATTTTTACTTGGCCTTGGTCTCGATTCTGTCCTGTTCTGTATTGTTTCTTTTTTTGTTGGTGCTTTTTTGGCAGGCTTGCTCTTTTTTTGTTGTCTTTGTGTACGTGTGTGTGTGTATATACAGTATGTGTGTGTGTTTTCTGTTCTCTGGTCTTCTGACCAAAAAAGGAAATACAGCGACGTACTGTATACAATGAATATAATTCCAGTCAAAGGTTTGCATGTCACAGACAGTTTACAGGGACATTATGGACTCCAATAATGAAGTCTAGAAGACAAAAAAGAGGGGGGATGGCGTTCCCTTCCTTTCGATTTCTCTTGTCAATCATAGTCTCTATGCGTCTTGGGGAAGAGGGTGGATAGCACTTTCCTCCGAGTGTGTTACATACCCCTGTGACACATCGTGAGCATCACACTCTCCACCTGCTCCATTCAGATTGGGCCAGAAATGTTCAGACACTAAATAGATTTTTTTTAAATAGATATACATACAGACCTGTAAATACCTGTTATAGTTTATAACTTACAGTGGTGTGAAAAACTATTTGCCCCCTTCCTGATTTCTTATTCTTTTGCATGTTTGTCACACTTAAATGTTTCTGCTCATCAAAAACCATTAACTATTAGTCAAAGATAACATAATTGAACACAAAATGCAGTTTTTAAATGAAGGTTTATGTTATTAAAGGAGAAATAAAACTCCAAATCTACATGGCCCTGTGTGAAAAAGTGATTGCCCCCCCTTGTTAAAAAATAACTTAACTGTGGTTTATCACACCTGAGTTCAATTTCTGTAGTCACCCCCAGGCCTGATTACTGCCACACCTGTTTCAATCAAGAAATCACTTGCATAGGAGCTACCTGACACAGAGAAGTAGACCAAAAGCACCTCAAAAGCTAGACATCATGCCAAGATCCAAAGAAATTCAGGAACAAATGAGAACAAAAGTAATTGAGATCTATCAGTCTGGTAAAGGTTATAAAGCCATTTCTAAAGCTTTGGGACTCCAGCGAACCACAGTGAGAGCCATTATCCACAAATGGCAAAAACATGGAACAGTGGTGAACCTTCCCAGGAGTGGCCGGCCGACCAAAATTACCCCAAGAGAGCAGAGACGACTCATCCGAGAGGCCACAAAAGACCCCAGGACAACATCTAAAGAACTGCAGGCCTCACTCGCCTCAATTAAGGTCAGTGTTCACGACTCCACCATAAGAAAGAGACTGGGCAAAAACGGCCTGCATGGCAGATTTCCAAGGCGCAAACCACTTTTAAGCAAAAAGAACGTTAAGGCTCGTCTCACTTTTGCTAAAAAACATCTCAATGATTGCCAAGACTTTTGGGAAAATACTTGTGGATCAACGAGACAAAAGTTTAAGTTTTTGGAAGGTGCGTGTCCCGTTACATCTGGCGTAAAAGTAACACAGCATTTCAGAAAAAGAACATCATAGCAACAGTAAAATATGGTGGTGGTAGTGTGATGGTCTGGGGTTGTTTTGCTGCTTCAGGACCTGGAAGGCTTGCTGTGATAGATGGAACCATGAATTCTACTGTCTACCAAAAAATCCTGAAGGAGAATGTCCGGCCATCTGTTCGTCAACTCAAGCTGAAGCGATCTTGGGTGCTGCAGCAGGACAATGACCCAAAACACACCAGCAAATCCACCTCTGAATGGCTGAAGAAAAACAAAATGAAGACTTTGGAGTGGCCTAGTCAAAGTCCTGACCTGAATCCTATTGAGATGTTGTGGCATGACCTTAAAAAGGCGGTTTATGCTAGAAAACCCTCAAATAAAGCTGAATTACAACAATTCTGCAAAGATGAGTGGGCCAAAATTCCTCCAGAGCGCTGTAAAAGACTCGTTGCAAGTTATCGCAAACGCTTGATTGCAGTTATTGCTGCTAAGGGTGGCCCAACCAGTTATTAGGTTCAGGGGGCAATTACTTTTTCACACAGGGCCATGTAGGTTTGGATTTATTTTCTCCCTAAATAATAAAACCCCTCATTTAAAAACTGCATTTTGTGTTTACTTGTGTTATCTTTGACTAATAGTTAAATGTGTTTGATGATCAGAAACATTTTGTGTGACAAACATGCAAAAGAATAAGAAATCAGGAGGGGGGCAAATAGTTTTTCACACCACTGTAAAATACATTTAAGTTGTAGCTTTGATTTGAAATTGAACGGAAAAAAAGAAAAATTTAAGACATTAGGGATTATATATTATATTTTAAACAATGTGGAGTTTGTGGAAAGTTATATCTAAATTATATCTATAATAACAGAAAGTAGAAAAAAGTAAAAAATATACGCTTATATTATCAAGTGTGTATAAAGGCTTAACTGAATGAAGCAAGTCAAAACACAGCACATGCTAAATGTGCAGTACATAAAAACAAGCATATCCACAGTATTAATTTGGAACATGTTGTTGTTGTTGTTATTATTATTTTAATGGTTTAAAAATTCTGAGGCTTTTGTATAAAATTAAATTGAAAACGTAAACAATTTAAAATAACGTGACTGTTCAATGCTCGAAATGTCAGTATAATGCTTTCATTAGGAAAAAAAAAACTCTAAATCTTTTTTTAAAGTTTTAGTTTATATTTTGTCAGTTTTGAGCTTAGCTCCGTTCTTTTTGTTTTTTTTTTTCTTCACAGAAAAGCAAGAATTTGTTCTGAAGAACTGGATGCTGGGTAAGTTCATCCTCAAACATGTACAGTACAGTACATCATAATTCAATTCAATTTCAATTCAATTTTATTTGTATAGCGCTTTTAACAATCGTCATTGTCGCAAAGCAGGTTTACACAATCAAAAGAATAATTTAAGTTTGTATGGAATGTGAATGTGTATGAATCAAAATGTTCAGATAGTCCCTGGTGAGCAAGCCCGAGGGCGAATGTGTCAAGGAAAAACTCCCTGCGATGGTAATAGGAAGAAACCTTGAGAGGAACCAGACTCAACAGGGAACCCATCCTCATCTGGGTGAAACAGATAGCAGGAAATGATCTGCATACTGTATATACAGTGTGTTAGGTGGCAGCCAGTTCAGCTATAACAGTTGATGTTAACTGATGTTAATGTGGAGTCCAGGTAGTTATTGGAGACTCAGGTAGACTCATAGGAAATTCCAGTCCTGAACTATTGAGCAACTGCAGCCAAGTCAAGTCCTCAGAGAAACAGCTGTCAACATCAGTCGAGGCCAGAACCGTCTTCATGGTAGAGTGAAACCGTCCCCAGACACCGGACGCATCCCAAAGAGAGACACAGGGCATTCATGTGACGAAATCTCCAACCAGACGCACCGGATGGGTCAAACGGGTCCGGAGGGCAGAGGGAGTCTGGATCACTGGCAGCTCAGGATGTTGATGTTACTGTCACTGGTGTTACCTATTTTTGTAACCCCAGCGACGATAAATGACTTCAGTGGATTAATGATTCATCATGTTAATAAATAAAAAGTCTCGTATCAAATCACAGTTGAATGCTTGGATCTTATTGATCAGAAGATATTCATTATTTTCGTATAATAGCACGGATCAGAAAGTAGATCCCTCTGTAACACGAACAACAAGTTAATATTCATGGACTCATTGTATTACATTATTATTCCTATAGTAACAGCTTCGACACAGGGACTTTAACAGATTTTTTTTGTGTTGTTTTCATTTAATAAAGTACTGTAACTGTAGGCGGCACGGTGGTGTAGTGGTTAGCACTGTCGCCTTGCACCGCCAGGGTCCGGGTTCGATTCCCGGGGCAGGCTCGATTCCCGTCTCTGTGTGCATGGAGTTTGCATGTTCTCCCCGTGCTTGGTGGGTTTCCTCCGGGTACTCCGGTTTCCTCCCACAGTCCAAAGACATGTAGGTTAATTGAAATTCCAAATTGCCCGTAGTGTGTGAATCAGTGTGTGTACAGTATGTGAGTATGTGTGTTTGCCCTGCGATGGATTGGCACCCTGTCCAGGGTGTACCCCGCCCTGTGCCCTAAGTTTCCTGGGATAGGCTCCAGGCCCCTGCGACCCTGTATATAAGGATAAACCGGTACAGAAAATGAATGAATGAAAGTAACTGTACAGCACTGTGCAAAAGTCTTGAGCCAGCTCTCATCTCTTCATATTAAATAAAATATGGATTCAGTTAAAGAAAAGAGAACTAATGTTTTTCTGCGACTTAAATATATAATTTAAAAAATGGTTATGTTACAACCTCAGCAGTGACCTCATTTCCCCTCTCGTCTATTCCAACCACTCAGCATTCAGCATCAGCAGTAGACACCAAGATGGCGCCGGTGAGGTCGGCTGCCGTCACGACTGCTCCGACCACCTTTTGTTTGTTTTTGTTCTTTAAGTTAGTTTTCAGTGTTTTAAAATCGGCAAAATCATCACCATTGAGTACATCAGGTATGATAGAGACACTCTTGTTTCTATTGGTATACAATGTACTCACAATTCGACGTTTTTAACTCCGGATCCGAGCTGGCCGAGTGAGATCCTGAGGGAGAACAATAGAAGCGGAGGCCTCGAGGGAGACGAGCTGGCGTGAGGAACCGGCTCAGGGCCCGTGCACACCGCACACCTCCGCCTAGCATCCTGCTCGCCAACGTCCAGTCACTGGAGAACAAACTTGATGACCTCAGGGCCAGGATAAAGTTCCAGAGAGACATTCGGGACTGCAATCTCCTCTGCTTCACCGAGACATGGCTGAACCCAGCGGTGCCAGACCACGCCATACAACCAGCCGAGTTCTTCTCGGTTCACCGCATGGACAGGACGCGGGACTCGGGGAAGTCAAGAGGAGGCTTAATGGTGAACAACAGCTGGTGCAACAGCGCGAGCGTTGTTCCTCTTACACGCTCCTGCACACCAAATCTGGAACTACTGTCCATCATGTGTCGTCCGTTTTATCTTCCACGGGAGTTCACATCGGTCATAATCAGTGCCGTTTACATACATTTAGGCATTTGGCTGACGCTCTTATCCAGAGCGACTTACATTTTTATTTTTTTTTATCTCATTACACAGCTGAGCAATTGAGGGTTAAGGGCCTTGCTCAAGGGCCCAACAGTGGCAACTTGGTGGTTGTGGGATTTGAACCTGGGATCTTCCGAACCGTAGTCCAATGCCTTAACCACTGAGCTACCCCTGGCCCATACCACCACAAGCAGACACTGAAACTGCCTTATGCGAGCTGCATGAGGCACTCACACAGCACCAGACACAACACCGGGACGCTGCGCTCATTGTGGCGGGGGACTTTAATAGTGCCAACCTCAAACGCGCAGCGCCGAACTTTTATCAGCACATCACCTGCCCCACCAGGGGCGAAAGGACACTGGACCACTGTTATACCACGGTCAAAGACGGTTACAAGGCACAATCTCGTCCAGCGTTTGGTAAATCTGACCACGCCGCCATCTTCCTCATGCCAAAATATAAACAAAGGTTGAAACAGGAAGTTCCGGTTCAGAGGGAGGTCGCGCGCTGGACGGACCAATCGGTGGCCGCGTTACAGGACGCACTCGATGACGCAGACTGGGACATGTTCAGAAACAGCTCCGATGATGACGTCAGCGTGTTTACGGAAGCGGTTGTGGGATTTATTGGGAAGCTAGTAGACGATACGGTGGAGAAAAAGACTATCAGAACGTTTCTCAACCAGAAGCCGTGGGTGGATAAAACCATCCTCGATGCTCTGAGATCTCGCACCGCTGCCTACAACACGGGACTTGCGTCGAGGGACATGGAACCATACAAGGCTGCGGCATATAACGTGCGGAAAGCGGTGAAAGAGGCGAAGCAGCGCTACAGGAGAAAACTAGAGTCACAGCTTCAACAGAGTGACTCTAGGAGCCTGTGGCAGGGACTAAGGACAATAACGGACTATAAAGCACCAACATCCGGTATGACGAACTCAGACGAGACTCTGGCAGATGAGCTCAACACCTTCTATGCTCGCTTCGAGGCTGCAGCTAAAGACGCTAGCGATGCTAATGCTAACGGCGCTAATGCTAACGGCGCTAATGCTAGCGGCGCTAACGGCTGCAGACAGGAAGACACTGCCAGCACCGGGAACGCGCTCATCATCTCCGAGCACGACGTGACGAGAGAGTGAACACCAGGAAAGCAGCAGGACCAGACGGCATCTCAGGTCGTATCCTCAGATCCTGCGCAGACCAGCTAGCACCTGTGTTCACTGAGATATTCAACATCTCCTTATCTCAGTCGGTGATCCCCACATGCTTCAAAGAGTCCATCATTGTTCCTGTCCCGAAGAAACCACATCCTGCTTCCCTCAATGACTATCGCCCTGTAGCCCTCACCTCAGTAGTGATGAAGTGCTTTGAACGCCTTATCAGAGACTTCACATCATTTCTTCACTACCCGACACACTGGACCCACTACAGTTTGCATACCGTCAGAACCGCTCCACAGACGATGCAATCTCTCATCTCCTCCACACATCACTCACTCACCTGGACACTAGGAAAGGGAATTATGTTAAAATGCTCTTCATCGACTACAGCTCTGCTTTTAATACCATAATTCCCTCCACACTCACCACCAAGCTGGAGCACCTGGGACTCAGCTCATCTATATGTCAGTGGATCTCCAATTTTCTGACTGGCAGACCACAGGCAGTAAGGATGGGCGGACATGTCTCAGCTACACTCACTCTCAGCACTGGAGCCCCCCAGGGTTGTGTTCTGAGCCCCCTGCTGTACACCCACGACTGCGTGGCCACTACCAACTCCACCTCCATCAGGTCTTCTGCGCATGCGCGAGCGTGCAGCAGCTTGGTGCAGTTGCTCTCGGAATTCTCGTGTGTTTTTTACTTTTTATTATACTTTCCTTCTCTTATTTATTTATAACTTTATTCTGTATTTAACAAGTAAGGTCGCCCTTTCAAACCATGCGTTTTGAAAGTGTTCTTGTTCTCAGTTACGCAATTTTAATTACACTTTCGGCGCTCCGGGTGATCAGCGCGCAACAGCAAGGAGGCGGCTCCTTTGTTTACAACAGGGAACAGCTGATCGCACTGAAGCCGGCCGGCATCAGAGATCCGACTCTGTATAGGACTCTAAGCATTCCGGATGAGATACGGAGGAGGACGATAAGAGGATGCAGAGGTGGAAGGAAGCGGCGCAGAGGAGCCAAAGAGGAAGAGAAACGCGCGGCGCATAAGGAAAGGATGAGAAAGTACAAGCCGTATGTCCCGTCTCTTATCATGGGCAACGTGAGATCTCTGGACAATAAGATGGACGAGTTGACAGCTTTGTTAAAGACTGAAAACATCTTCCGCGAGTGCAGTCTGATGTGTTTTACTGAGACTTGGTTACATAGTGATGTGCCAGACTCTAATATTACACTGGACGGCTTCAGCGCGATTCGGAGCGACAGGACGAGGAGAGAGAGCGGTAAGAGGAAAGGAGGGGGGCTGGCTGTTTACATCAACAACATGTGGTGTAACCCCGGTCATGTGACTGTTAAGGAGCGCGTTTGTAGTCCAGATATTGAACTGTTGGCTGTCGGACTTCGCCCATATTATTTACCAAGAGAATTCTCACATGTGATAATAACCGCTGTGTACATTCCTCCATCCGCGAATGCCGCTGCCGCGTGTGACGTCATTCACTCTGTAACTGCCAAACTCCAGACTCGACACCCTGATGCCTTTCTCCTGATCTCCGGTGATTTCAATCACACATCACTGAACAAGACTATTCCCACTTTCACCCAGTACGTGGATTGTCACACTAGGGGGGAGAAGACACTAGACCTGCTGTATGCTAATGTTAAAGGTGCTTACAGTGCTGCAGCACTTCCCCCCCTGGGGAGGTCGGATCACAACCTAGTCCACCTCATGCCCACATACAAACCACTAGTTCAGAGACAGCCTGCTAATGTGAGGAGTGTAAGAAGATGGACAGAAGGTGCCACTGCTACGTTACAGGATTGTTTCGAGGCTACAGACTGGGAGGTTCTCAGTGCATCATATGGAGAGGACATTGATGGAATGACGGACTGCATCACGGAGTACATTAACTTCTGTGTTGACACCTGTGTACCGATGAGAGATATTCGCTGTTTCCCCAACAACAAACCCTGGGTCACCAAAGACATTAAAGCGTGTTTAAATGAAAAAAAAAGTGCCTTTAGGTCTGGTGATAAGGAAGCAGTGAAGAAGGCTCAAAAAATGCTAACCGGGAAAATCAAGGAGGGGAAAGAGGCATACAGGAGAAAACTAGAACAAAGGCTGAAGCAAAACAACACGAGAGAGGTGTGGAGGGGCATGAGGAGTATCACTGGCTATAAGACAAGCGGCCAGGCTATTGAGGGGAATAGGGAACGTGCAAACGACCTCAACACTTTCTTCAATAGATTTGATGTCCCTATGTCTCACACTCCCCCCGACTTCAACCCAAATCCACACATTCCTGCTCCTATGTCCTCCCCTACACAGAGAACAGTCACAGTCACTACTCCTGCACTCCCAGCAATCAACATCTCAGTGGATCAGGTTAAACATGGCCTGAGTAAGATCAGCCCTACAAAAGCTGTAGGTCCGGATAAGATCAATCCGAGAGTCCTGAAATCCTGTGCTCCCCAACTATGTGGTGTCCTCCAGTACCTCTTTAGCCTGAGTCTGTCTCTTCAGAAAGTCCCTGCACTGTGGAAAACATCATGCATTGTGCCGGTACCCAAAACACCACGTCCCTGTGCCCAGAACGACTACAGGCCGGTGGCTTTAACATCGCATATTATGAAGGTGTTTGAGAGACTGATCCTGGATACACTTCGTCCCCTGGTGAAGTCCTCTCTGGACCCTCTTCAGTTTGCCTATCAGCCGTTCATGGGTGTTGATGACGCCATAATACACCTGCTACATCGCACCTACTCTCACCTTGACAAGCCTAGGACCTCCGTAAGGATGATGTTCTTTGACTTCTCCAGTGCCTTCAACACCATCCAACCAGCAGTACTGGGGGAGAAATTAAGGAACATAAACATTGACACCCGCTTGGTTTCCTGGATCATGGACTACCTGACCTGTCGCCCCCAGTATGTCCGACTAAAGAACTGTGTGTCAGAGACTTTGATCTGCAGCACTGGAGCTCCCCAGGGGACGGTACTGTCTCCGTTTCTTTTCACCCTCTATACATCTGACTTTAGATATAACTCAGAGTCATGCCACCTGCAGAAGTTCTCTGACGACTCTGTGGTTGTTGGGTGTATAGAGGAGGGTGACACCTCGGAGTACCAGTCTGTTGTGGATGACTTCGTTTCCTGGTGTGAGCGTAATCACCTACAACTCAACATCAGGAAAACAAAGGAGATGGTGGTAGACTTTAGGAGAAACAAGACCCCTGTGACTCCTATATCTGTCAAGGGGGAGATAGTGGACATTGTCTCCGATTACAAATATCTGGGAGTTTATCTGGACAACAAACTTGACTGGTCACTCAACACAACGGCACTCTACAAGAAAGGTCAGAGTCGATTGTACTTTCTTCGAAGGCTCAGGTCTTTTAACGTCTGTAATACCATTCTACAGATGTTCTATGAGACCGTTGTGGCGAGTGTCATTTTTTACGCTGTGGTCTGTTGGGGTGGTAACATTAAGGTGTCTGATAAGAACAAACTGGACAAGTCAATTAAAAAGGCCGGATCTGTGCTAGGCATGGAGCTTGACTCGGTGGATGTAGTAGCAAAGAGGAGGATTCTGTCCAAAGTACAATCCATTGTGAACAATCCTTCTCACCCGCTATACAGTGTTTTGGCTGAACAGAGGAGCAGTTTCAGCCAGAGACTGATTACTATCAAGTGTTCCACTGAGCGTCACAGGAAATCCTTTCTCCCAACGGCCATAAAACTTTACAACTCTTCGCTGTAACTCATACACACATGTATGTGGACTTTTTCACTGACTAGTATACAACAGGACACTAATACTTACCCATTTTTTTTTTTTTTTTTTTTTTTTTTTTTTTTTTTTTTTTCCCACCTTCCTTAGTTAACAACTGTGAGCACCTGTAACCGAGCATAAGCAATTTCCCTTTGGGATTAATAAAGTTCTTTGAATCTTGAATCTTGAATCTTGAATCTTGAATCTTGATCATCAAGTTTGCTGACGACACAGTCGTGGTCGGACTGATCACCAACAATGATGAGTCGGACTACCTAGAGGAGATTGGAAATCTGGAGAACTGGTGCCAGAGGAACAATCTCCTCCTGAACGTCAGTAAGACAAAGGAGCTGACAGTGGACTTTAGTACAAAGCAGGAGAGGAACTACCAGACCCCCGTCATCAACAGGAGCCCAGTGGAGAGAGTGGACAGCTTCAGATACCTCGGTGTTCACATCACGCTGTCATGGTCCTGTCACATCAACACCGTGGTGAAAAAAGCCCGGCAGCGTCTCTACCACCTCAGACGCTTGAGAGACTTTAGACTGCCCTCCAAGGTGCTCAGGAACTTCTACTCCTGCACCATAGAGAGCATCCTGACGGGAAACATCACGACCTGGTTCGGGAACAGCACCATGAAGGACAGACGAGCTCTACAGAGGGTAGTGCGATCAGCCGAGCGCATCATCCGCACTGAGCTCCCTGACCTGCACTCGATCTACAGCAAGCGGTGCTGGACTAAGGCCAGGAAGATCATGAAGGACCTCAGTCACCCCAGTAATGGACTGTTCTCTTTGTTGCGGTCTGGGAAGCGATTCCGCTCCCTAAAGGCCAACACAGAGAGGCTGAGGAGGAGCTTCTTCCCGCAGGCGATAAGGTCTCTCAATCACAATCACACCTCCACACAGGACTAATAACATCTTTTTAAGCTCACAACACTGACTGGACAATCATGGACACATTCATACACATTTGCACTAAATATTTATACATCTGGACAATTGCACATGTCACTTTCATTAGTCACTTTCATGCATATTTGCACAACCACTGACATTTTAATTCTATATGCATATATACTCTATCTACCCTATATTTCTATATTTTGCAATATTTTATTATGCCCTTATTGTACAGTTAATTTTACTAGTTAAATTTATTTCTTTAGTATTTCCTTTTTATTGATTATTTATTTTATGTACAAGCTTTTATTTTCTTTTTAAGGTCACTGGCGATCGTGTAAGCATTTCACTGCATATTATACTGTGTATGACTGTGTATGTGACTAATAAAATTTGAATTTGAATTTGACTGTACTAATCACCGGCCTGATCATCTGTCATCATCTGCACCTGTTTCTCACTGGTTTATACATTAAGTTCGATGCTTTTTTATGCATAAGTGACTCACTGTAGGTCACTGTGCGGTGTTTCCTCCAGCAAGCCTGGAGAACTATTCCTCAAGACTGCATTAAAAATATGCATTACAATACTGCATTAAACAAGTCTGGCCCTTCAGATGCAAATTCTGAAGAAATGTGGGTGGGGGTCAAGACTTTTGCACAGTATTGTATAATGATTTGTGTGGGGGAGAAATTTAATGTAAAATTGTTTAACATTCTTGGAAGGTGTCTTGGTTTTTAAACGCTGGATAGTGTGTGTTTTGTCTGTAAAATTAAAGGCTGCATTCTTTAGAGAGATATTTGGTAATATTTGGCTGTATCTTGTTAGAACTAATTCACCTGGCAAGATGCTTTTGTTCAAATTACCCATTTATACAAAGTGAGCCCAATCTAAATAATTATTAACTATTAGCTAATTAAGTCATTCTGAATAAATAAAGCTTCAGTACTTGCCAGCAGAAGTAAACAAGTTATCATATAGAAGTGTTCCAGGTACAGTGGAACCTTGGATTAGGAGCATAATTTGTTCCGGAAGCCGGCACGTATTCCAAAACACTCATAAATCAAATTAAATTTTCCCATAAGAAATAATAGAAACTTAAAATATTCGTTCCACAGCCCAAAAAAATAATTAATACAAAATATAAAGTAAAAATAAAACTAATTAACCTGCACTTTACCTTAAAAAAATGTAAAAATAAATCCCGACAAATAAGTGTTTCCGTTTATCCGCGCAGGCGCTGTGTGTGTGTGTATGTGTGTTTGGGCCTCTGTGCACGGATGTTAATTATACCAGTGAGAGACGAGCACTAAGACCCAGCAGGGGAGACGATTACCCATAATTCCGCAGTGCAAGAGAGCGAAAAAACATTCTCAGTTGTGCTCACGTGACGCTCGGTGTCAAAACAAGAAGCGCATGCGTAATACATGATACTCGGTACTTGCTCATGTTTTAAGTCAAAATTTATTAAAAATCCTTGCTCGTCCTGCGGAACACTTGTAAACCGTGTTACTCGCAATCCGAGGTTCCACTGTATTTAAATGTACAAATTGTTTTTTATGCATATATTTTTTTGATATCGGCACAGGCAGCACTGTGGTGTAGTAGTTAGCACTGTCATGTCATACATTCCAGGTTGGGTGTTCAGATCTCACCAGATTGCCATTGGTGTGTGAATGGGTGTGTGAGTCAGTGTGTTTGTGTGCTTGTGACCTGTGACAGGTTGGCACCTGTCCATGGTGTACCCCACTTTGTGTCCTGACTTCCTTGGGATAGACTCCACAGTCGCCGTGACACTACACAGTCGAGATAATGGATGAAAGCACATTTATTTTTAGAAATCTGTGTTTAAACCATTACAGTTTGATGAAAAGTTCAAGATGTTGGTTGAGTTTCATTTCTTAACTATTATTTAACTTTATGTATATTGCATACATATTGTTCATATCTATTGAGGCTACCACTATGTTTCTGTTTCTCTGCGTGTAGGATGTCAGAGCTACGAGCATCAGGCCTCACTTCCTGCAAACCTGCGTCACACTTCATCTGGAGAAGAAGAGGATGAGAGCAGTGTGTGATTTGTACATTACTGTAATCTACTGTGCTTCATAATAAACCCAACACGGAGGTATAGCAGTCGAGTCGTTGCATGTCTGATAAACCGAGGTAAAAGATGGCTTTGTTTTCTTTCCACCGCTCCTCATCCGCTCATACAGAGGACTGATTTTTTTTTTTTCACACAGACTTGAAAACACATTTCCTGATTACTTCCTTAGTTTTCACCTATCAGCTCAGCTTTAGCTGTGTTTTTAATGATAGGTATAATATATATATATATATATATATATATATATATATATATATATATATATAAGCAAATATTAATGACATTGTATAAACACACACACATACACCACTGCAGTTGTAAAGCCATGTTTGAATGAGAAAAATATTTATGTCAGATATAGTCTCCTCCAAAAATGCTTTATGACACGTCTCGTTTATTTTTATACTCTATTTATGAATATGTTGATTTATTATCTGTATATTATTCTTCCCTTTTTTTTTGTAAATTTCTGTACAAACTGGGGAAAACAGGGAAAGATGAACTAGAAATGCCAAATTATGGACAAAACATTTTTTAATCCCACTCCCACCTTGATACATGTGTTTATTTTTTTATTAGAGAAACGACTGACCAAATACATGATGTCTATGGATTTGTGAAATGCAGCGATCACTGCCTCTGTGATGGGAAATCTTTTAATCACATGTCATGTTTTTACAGTATATAGCATGTTAGTCTGTGTGTATCAATAGGTAAAGTAGAGCGTCGGCTGATATGTTTATGTGTCGGAGTGTGTAGAAGGATAAACGTATGGATGGATAAACACGTGATCACAAAACAGCAACGAAGAAGACACTTCATTCATTTTGGTTGCGGGCAGGGTGGATGGGAAGCCTGTTCTGAGTACAACGTAGAAAAGTAGAAAGCAAACATTAACAAAAGAAAGAATGACTAGAAGTTAGAAAAACGGCGGCACGGTGGTGTAGTGGTTAGCACTGTTGCCTTGCACCTCCAGGGTCTGGGTTCGATTCCCGGCCAGGCTCGATTCCCGTCTCTGTGTGCATGGAGTTTGCATGTTCTCCCCGTGCTTGGTGGGTTTCCTCCGGGTACTCCGGTCACAGTCCAAAGATATGCAGGTTAGGCTAATTGGCGTTCCAAAAATTGACCATAGTGTGTGAGTGAATGAATGAGTGTGTGTGTGCTCTGCGATGGATTGGCACGCTGTTCAGGGTGTACCCCGCCTAGTGCCCTGAGTCTCCTGGGATAGGCTCCAGGTCCCCGCGACCCTAAATACAGGATAAAGCGGTATAGAAGATGAATGAATGAATGAAGTTAGAAAAACATAAAATAAACAACAAAATAACAAAGGGTGTTCCATATTACAGAAACATGTCCCAAATTAATACTTGACATGATTTCAAGATGAAGAGAGTTGAATGTTCCATAATTGATATCATATCTATTTTGAAATTTAAATACAGAGCTATGCAAAAGCTTTTTAAAAAGGACGTGAAACATACAGTATTTGCTTCGTACCTGTACTTAAGTACGTATTTCATCAAATAAGAATACTTATTACTTTTACTCCGCTACATCTTACAGAAAATATCTGTACTTTCTACTTCACTACGTTTCTGCATGGCATTGCGTTAGTCCACAGTGATGTGTAGTATTTGAAGTGGGACACCTGGTGACTATTAAGCATAAGTGCATGATTTGCCTTCCATCTGTGAAACACTTAACAATGTAGTAGCAGGTGTTTGAAATCAGGAGCAGAGAAGGTTCGAGACAGAATGTATAGTAGACATTGGGAAGCAGAGAGAGAGATAGAGAGAGAGAGAAAGATTTACTGTGACAAAGGAAATGGTGAGGTAATAGAAGCTCAGTACTTTTGTATTTTTACTGAAGTAGAAAAATAAATCAGGTGTCGAGCTGGTGACTCGGACCTGCAAGAAAGTGCCAGAGAAATGAAAAATTTTCTCTCCAGGAGTGGGGCATGGCCCGATGTGCCTAAGCACATCAAATTATTATTATTTGAGTAATACATTTACTCACGTAAAGGATTTGTGTATCCACTGCACATTTATATATAAAACTACAAATTTATCAATATTATGTAAAAGCTAGCAAGATAGATGATGATAAAGCTAAATGCTTGAAATACAGCTGACAAGCTTCCTAGAATTATGCAAATTATGAAATATATATATAAGGTGCCCCAAAAGTCTGGAGCCATAGGGACAAAAAATGCTAAAGTATAAATTTAAGCAAATGCAAAAATTGATGGCCTGTGACTTCTTTAACATCGGTTCTTAATATGTCAGAACCAATGTTCCACACAGATGATTACATCATTCATGCGTTACATCAGTCTAAGTCAGAGGAAAGGTCAAAGGAAAAGAAACAGACCAGTGTCAAGTCTGCTTCTATCCAATCTTCTAATGTTAGATTCAAAGCTATCTTTAAAAATATCAGGTAAGGATATAAGGAAGAATCCCTGTAGCTCCAGACTTTTGGGTGACCTCTTATATAGCTGTGTAGAGTTTGTCATAAAAGAGCTGATGATGTTTCTGTAATATGGCGTCAAGGTGAAAACCTAAACAATTTTGAGAACTGAAGAAGAAAAAACAGTAGAAGGTGAAAATATCTTGAATACAAGCCACTATATATAATAATGCACATTATACGATTGTTACGAATCAAATCTAAAATAATTTAACCCATATCTATCTTTTTTTATGTTTATATGTCTTCAATGGCTAGTATTCTAGCTTTGGTAGTAGATGAATAAATTGAATAAATAAACATTTTCTGCAGATTGGCAGAATAATTAGGGCAATAATTAGATTTTTTTAAATAAAGCATGCATGATGAAATTCAAGATGTGAATTTATTGTGTGTGTGTGTGTGTGTGTGTTATTTTGTTTTTTCTTCCAACTTTTCCATCATATCCATGCTACACACTTGTCTCTAGAGGGTGTGTGAGGTGTGATATGGTGTCTTTCACAGAGGTGGGCAGCAACACACTGCATCTCATTAACAGTAATTTGTAATTTGTTTCAATTTAGAATTACTTAAAATACAGTACTGTACAAATGTCTTAAGCGCCATATTATATGCTGTACCAATTTTGTTATGCATGTTTATCATGTATGCATAATTATGTACAAAATCATTCATTATTTCCATATACAGTGGTGTGAAAAACTATTTGCCCCCTTCCTGATTTCTTATTCTTTTGCATGTTTGTCACACTTAAATGTTTCTGCTCATCAAAAACCGTTAACTATTAGTCAAAGATAACATAATTGAACACAAAATGCAGTTTTTAAATGAAGGTTTATGTTATTAAGGGAGAAAAAAAACTGAAAAAGTGATGAAAAACTGTGTGAAAAAGTGATTGCCCCCCTTGTTAAATAATAACTGAACTGTGGTTTATCACACCTGAGTTCAATTTCTGTAGTCACCCCCAGGCCTGATTACTGCCACACCTGTTTCAATCAAGAAATCACTTAAATAGGAGCTACCTGACACAGAGAAGTAGACCAAAAGCAGCTCAAAAGCTAGACATCATGCCAAGATCCAAAGAAATTCAGGAACAAATGAGAACAAAAGTAATTGAGATCTATCAGTCTGGTAAAGGTTATAAAGCCATTTCTAAAGCTTTGGGACTCCAGCGAACCACAGTGAGAGCCATTATCCACAAATGGCAAAAACATGGAACAGTGGTGAACCTTCCCAGGAGTGGCCGGCCGACCAAAATTACCCCAAGAGCGCAGAGACAACTCATCCGAGAGGCCACAAAAGACCCCAGGACAACATCTAAAGAACTGCAGGCCTCACTCGACTCAATTAAGGTCAGTGTTCACGACTCCACCATAAGAAAGAGACTGGGCAAAAATGGCCTGCATGGCAGATTTCCAAGGCGCAAACCACTTTTAAGCAAAAAGAACATTAAGGCTCGTCTCAATTTTGCTAAAAAACATCTTAATGATTGCCAAGACTTTTGGGAAAATACCTTGTGGACCGACGAGACAAAAGTTAAACTTTTTGGAAGGTGCGTGTCCCGTTACATCTGGCGTAAAAGTAACACAGCATTTCAGAAAAAGAACATCATACCAACTGTAAAATATGGTGGTGGTAGTGTGATGGTCTGGGGTTGTTTTGCTGCTTCAGGACCTGGAAGGCTTGCTGTGATAGATGGAACCATGAATTCTACCGTCTACCAAAAAATCCTGAAGGAGAATGTCCGGCCATCTGTTCGTCAACTCAAGCTGAAGCGATCTTGGGTGCTGCAGCAGGACAATGACCCAAAACACACCAGCAAATCCACCTCTGAATGGCTGAAGAAAAACAAAATGAAGACTTTGGAGTGGCCTAGTCAAAGTCCTGACCTGAATCCTATTGAGATGTTGTGGCATGACCTTAAAAAGGCGGTTCATGCTAGAAAACCCTCAAATAAAGCTGAATTACAACAATTCTGCAAAGATGAGTGGGCCAAAATTCCTCCAGAGCGCTGTAAAAGACTCGTTGCAAGTTATCGCAAACGCTTGATTGCAGTTATTGCTGCTAAGGGTGGCCCAACCAGTTATTAGGTTCAGGGGGCAATTACTTTTTCACACAGGGCCATGTAGGTTTGGATTTTTTTTTTCTCCCTAAATAATAAAACCCCTCATTTAAAAACTGCATTTTGTGTTTACTTGTGTTATCTTTGACTAATAGTTAAATGTGTTTGATGATCAGAAACATTTTGTGTGACAAACATGCAAAAGAATAAGAAATCAGGAGGGGGGCAAATAGTTTTTCACACCACTGTACATACAACTTAAAATTTAATAAATAAATAAAATTACAGGAGAATATATGCATGGGCGTAAAGAAAAAAATATATAATACAAGACAGATCAGTTTTCAGATGGAAACAAAAAAACCTAATGTACGCTACTGGGATTTGCATATAAATATAAAGGAGCGAGCGTGACAAAGTTACCAGAAGAACTCATATTCTCCAGCAAGCTCAGTAAAACCTACCAGCTGTTTTCTAATAAAACTGCACAAATCTGTGTTTAAAACTCCTGATTTAAGCAATGAGTTTTCACTCCAAATATTGACTATTTATTTTATTACTCTTTATTGCTCTTTATAGAAGTTTCTTTTATGCCATATTTTTGTATGTGCCCAAGACTTTTGCACAGTACTATAAGCAAAATTAGTTGTTAGGTTTTACTGAGCATGCTGGAGAATATGAGTTCTTTCTTTATATTTTTATGCAAATCCCAGGAGCGTACATTCGTTTTTTTTTTGTTTTCATCAAAAAAACTATTTACTATAGTAAACATACTATTTTTTTTCTTTCTCTCTATTATTCTCCTGAAATGTTATTTATAACATTTATTTAATGTTATGTATGTTAAATTTTAATGTTATATATGGAAATACTGAATGTTTTTGTACATAATTATGCAGACATGATAAACACGGAGTATAACAAAATTGCTACAGCATATACAGTAATATGGCTGTATAGTAAAGATTTAAAAATAGTAGTAGAAATCTACTTTTTCCTGTTCTTGGTTTTAGATTTTTTCATTTCTGTCGAATCACAATGACATCACTAATACACAATGGCGTTCACTATGCTATACTGCTATTCATATCGAATGTCCATTTGCAACTGGAGGACAACAGTCTTGGCCGCACAGTGCAGCAGATTACTGTATGAAGAAAGCAGAGGACGTCCCAAATTGGGCTAATTGAACGTCTCAGTCTCAATGCTATCACACAAACATATACTATAAACTACATGCTTACATATGTATTGTATATTTAGAGTAACTCTGGACATAACTTCATCCCGTTCCTCACCGTGTGTTTAGCAGCATTATTCACACCAGCTAGATTTAATATGTTAGTGTGTTTCTCATCATCCGTGAGATGAGCACAGTACAGATAATATTACTAATCAGGGTTGACAGGCTTTAGCAAAATCACCAGCCTGATATTTTAAAAGCACACAAACGACCTGAAACCAGCCAGTAGAAAGTGAGACTTTACACGACTGTTTCTGATAAAAGGACACGTGCATTAATGATGAACATTCGTCGATCACTCCATAGTCCAGTGTTCATTCTATATACTGTATATTGGGGAAAAAAACAGTTCAAAGTGCATTACAAAAAACAGTTATATAAAACAGTAAAGGTTTTGTTGATAGTGTGTTTCTACTCTACCTCTGGTCATACAGTATGTGTGTGTGCACAGTGCATGAGCGTGATTAATGTATAGTTGTGTAATGTGTGTAAGTTGTGTGTTGTACAGCAGTATGTACAGTTGCAGTCGGACGTTTACATAGATTGATCGTGAACATGATGGTTTTCAATGATTTCTTTGAACTGGTCATTTTCTGGGCAAGAATGTTTGGTTGAATTCAAAATCAATTGCGTCATTGGGAAAGTGAGTCTCCTGCACGTGTGGAAGATGCCACACGCTCTACAGGTTTCTGGAGCTCTACAGAAAGTTCTGGAGAGTGGGAGGAGCTTAGGTTTTCCTCAGAACAAACACCGAGACTCTGACAGAGAACAGAGGAGGGGAAAGTACAGAGCAGTTACCAGCTGTAGTCAGTCATATTGTTTTGTCAGAAAACCACAAGTACATTAATATTTGTGAAGATTATTGGGGTTTCTTCTATTCAAGATGTGCAGCACTGGTGTTTATTAGACTTGCTGTAGAGCAAGGATGCCTTAAAAACAGCAACTAATGAATTAAACAAAGTCAGTATTTAGTGTGATGACTGTTTAGGCCTTGTTCACACAGGTGTTAAATTTTTGGATAAACGAACGCGCTCTGAACATCCTAGACGTTTATGCAGTTTGTGTGTTAACCTGTAGGGGGCAGTGTGTCGGGAACTGGAAAGCCCATGTCATTTTATTTGAGGTGCCTCCTTTTAATATGGACCATTTTGCTATATTGGACATGAATCTTCTTGTTTTAAAAATTCTAATTAAATTATAATATTTTTATATAATATATAAAAAATATTTTAAAAATAATAAGGCGACGTAGGGAGAGAAAAAATCGCCGCCGCTACTGGGTTCACCCTCTGACTGCACAATGTCCGATTAAATGAAGTTTTTTGTGGTTTTTGAAGAAATGCGAAGATTTCCGCGCAAGTTTTATTTTTTAAGCATTTTATTTAGCTTTTTTCCCGCATTTCCCTCTGTATAGCATGTAGGATCATGGGATATATCCGGTCCTCCGACGCGTAAAATGAAAGCGAAGAAAACGAACTAGACGCGGTTTCCTTGCGTTCGTTGGGATTTGAACGCCAAGAAAAAGCTGCATGCAACGTTTTTTTTACGATGTATAAATGCACAGCCGGACAACCGCACGTCACCAAAGCCAGTGTGAACACTCATTAACTCCTATGTGTAGAAAACCCTCGGCACTTCATCCGCGCTCACCGGACGCTACGAATGGCAGAAAAACGCTCGATGTGAACAAGGCCTAAGTGTCAGAGACACACTTTTTTTCTGTAACATTAAATTTTTTTTTTTAATGAAACACTGATGTTTAAAAAATAAAATAAAAAAACGGTGTTTTTGTACTGGCTCAAAAATAAGGTCATAAAAATAATAATAAAAATCTAGAATAAGTTTGTAATAAAAACGATGCTTTTGCACAAAAAAAAAAAGACCAGACCAAAGATTCTATTGCAAGCTCAGTATTGTCATGGCGTTCACGTTCATGATGAGTGTATGTAAACTATTCAGTAGAACAGTGGATGGTGAATCTGTGACTGTACATAAAGGTCTGAGATTCCGACATGATTTGTAGAATACAAGGTGACGTGTATGAGTGACAGGTAACATGTAGTGTGTATGAGTGAAGTGTGATGTGTTGTAGAGATTTTCACCTTAGTCCATAACAGAAAACCCAGGAGCAGGCCCTATTTTTCTTAGTCGGGTACTGTACAAACACACACACACACACACACACACACTTGAAACAGAGTAAATTGAGAGCTCTCTGGTTACCCTTTCTTGGTGTGTCTGGCTTTGAAAGAGAATCGAATGTAATAAAGGGAACTGAATTTCTAAAGCACAAACACAAAAACAATAAGTGCATTAAAATGAACACGATGTTTATCACCGTTAAAGTGAAATAATTATGATAAAACACATTCGATTGTTTCGTTTTAGGATGTACAGGTACATGAATTGGATTGGAAATTCTCTGCATTAACATGAAATTCCAGCTGAAGTGACACCAATGTGTACATGTGGAATGTAAGGGGAACACTGTGGAAACTTAATTCTTCTCCAAACCATTTCTTAAATATGAGATAAAATATGATCATTTCCTTAAAACAGTATTAATTAAGATATTGGTGTTAACAATGAGTAGGATAATACCTACATACTGTACACTGACAACTTTAATAGGAGCAGCTGTGTTCAATCATGTGGCAGCAGTACAGTGTATAACATCATGCAGAAACAGAGTCAAGAAAAATTGATCTCAGTGATATTTGCTTTTTGGTTGTAGGTGCCAGATGGGATTGAACTCATCTCCTGGGATTTTTCCCTCACAGCACGATGGCTTAGTGGTTAGCAATATATCACCTTGCACCTCCAGAGTCCGGGTTCGAGTCTCTGCTCGGTTTACATGAGGCTTGTATGTTCTCCCCAGGCTTGGTGGGTTGCCCCCCCCGGGTTCTCCGGTTTCCTCCCACAGTCCGAAGACATGCAGATTAGGTTAATTGGTGTTCACAAATTGCCCATAATGTGTATGTGTGTGCCCTTTGGCACCCTGTCCAGGGTGTACCCCCAAGTTTTCTGGCATATCGTAGGCTCCAGGCAACCACGAGCCTGTATACCGAATTATGCGATATACAGTAGATGATGAGAGTGAATGAGATTTTGACCTGTATCTGCATGGTTTCCTACACTGCACCGCTTGATCACGATTTTGGCTACTTGGATATCTGCATGAATAGAGAGTGTATTAGTGTTTCTAATAAAGTGAACAAGGAGAACAATTTGTCACCGCAAGAGGAGAATTGCACTAAGGTTTTTCATCCAGAGTGACTTTTTGGACAGACAATTTTCACTTTTGTATTTCAGTCATATTTGCTTAAAATGTAATCCTCAGTGTCAAGAGGCTGAAGCTGTTTACGTTTGTTTTGTTTTTTTTGTTTTGGGGCGGAAACCTATCAAGGGTGTGTTTCTGTTACACACCGAGTCCAATCCTCCGCCTTTGTCGATATAATTCCAGTATCAACTCTGTGACTCTGTAAATACATTCCAAAATCTAATAAAGAGATCTGAGGGGAAGAAAAGTCGCCGTGTATCAGGGGGCTCATGATTTTAAGTGCTGTTTGTGGATGTAATTGTAATTCCAAATATGAACAGCAGAGGGCAGAAAAGCTTCAGGATTTACTTCCTTCATTTGACCTGAGTCTGGTCTGTAAAGCCATGCTTCATCAGGCAATGATACGTAAGAACAGAGGTGGAAAGAGTAATAAAATTTTGTACTCAAGTAAAAGTACTGTTACTTCAGTGAAATTTTACTTAAGTACAAGTAAAGTTACAATTATAAAAAATCTACTCAAATAAAAGTAAAAAGTAGCTCATTAAAAAATGTACTCAGAGTAAAAGTTACCGAGTTACTTTATTTTTTTTTTAACAGCGGGGTGGGATGAGGCATTCGTAGTTCAAACAAGATGAGCAGATATAAATCTCAAACTAGTTGTTTTTAACTGAAGGAACACCTTTGCATAATAAAGCTGTTGTCTTTGTTGTGCTTGAAAATCAAAGTGGTCACTTAAATATGGTGTTACATCCCAGTCTAGGGTCATACAGCAAAAGAATGGTTCAGGGTTCTATTTATAATATATTTAACTGTATGGAAATGGTGGTGTATGGCAGAAAGAACTAGATCCAATCATTAACTGATGAAATAATGAGGTTTGTACACACGCACACACACACACACCAGGAGGAGGATCAGATTCAGGTTGGACCCAGGCCAAAATAATTTAAACAAAATGGTATTTATATTTAGTAGCTAGATTACCTGCAAAAAAAACACACACACAAACAAAAATACAGGTACCTTCCCGGACTCCCAAAACCAAAAACAATGAAATTATCTACAAATATATACAAAGACCAACCAAACCAAAGGGACAAAGCAATAATCAAAGTCAATTGGAGGCAAAAAGTCAAACCGGAATACACAACCAAATATCAAAACGCCAAAATCACAACCTCTTTCCTCTTTCCCGCGTCTCTCTCCGGTTTATATATGGTCGCGCTAGTCGATGACGTCACTCAAGGCGGAAGCGACCGTGTGGAAGGTCAGGTAGCTGCCGATGTCAGAAAACCCGGAGTGGAGTCTGGAGCGACGCGCGACCAGGACATGATACACACACGAGGCGCAACGGAGCATTTATACAAAGCATAATATCTTTTATTATTTTATAATTTTCATTCATTTATTTTTTACTCAGTAGCGAATATGATTTAAAATGTAGCGAATTACAATACTTCAAACAAAACGTACTTAAGTAAAAGTAAAATTACAGATTTTTAAAACTACTTTAAAAAGTAGAAATACACAAAAAAGCTACTCAATTACAGTAACGGGAGTAAATGAATGAATCCCACTTTGAAGGTTGTGAAGTCAGCAACTTCGCTGAAATGTCTTATAATTAGTAGTGATCATCGAGTTGGACGACTGAGGATCCTAAATGGATGGATGGATGGATAGTAATAATAATAATAATTGTGTATATTGGAATGAAAAGCCATTTCTCAGGACAGTGGTGCAGCACACATCATACGAGTCTACAAAAAGCACAGATACAAAACAGTGTGGGATGAGAGGATGACAATAAATACAAACAGCACATCAGAAAACAGTGTTGTTCAGGAAAGCCATTAACTACTGTATCAGGTCATATTGCAGCAATAATATGCCTCCAATACTCATCACATCTTTGTCCTGGTCAGGGTTGTGGTGGATCTGGAGTCCATTCAACACTAGGTGTGATGCAGGAGGTGTAATATGGGGATTAATCTCTGGGGGACCATTCATGCACACATTTACCCCTAGGGGTAATTTACATCATTTAAGTCATCAGTCCACCTCCTGGATTCTAATTACCCAGATCACAAACATCAGACAGAAACAAGACCTCCCTGTGCACAAAACGGGTGATGTCACTAAATGGTGCTCTCCTGTCTGGCTAAAGAGTTGTGCTGATTAGAAAATATGTGGCAAGACTTTTCCTTTCTGAAGCCAAGGTGTCCACCTCTGAACAAAAATGCACAAATTTGGGAATTCTCAAGTGAATTGCAAACAAATTTCCCCGCATAGATCTTCAGGAAGCAATCAAGCAGGCATGCATTATGAGCGAGTGACACCGGAGTCCTGCAGACGTCTTTTGACTCTATGCCCAACCAGATTCAGCAGGTTTTGAAGAATAAAGGACTTCATACTACATATTGATTGTTGTAAAGCAAATTCATTGTCTCAATACTTCTGGCCACTATTATAAGCAGTTTGACGGCAGAATGTGATAAACACCATTTCTGGGCGTTTCCCCAATTCCCTATACTCCCTAACTTTCTTTTGATTTTGTAAAGCTGCATTGCGACAAAGACCGTTGTTAAAAGCGCTATATAAGTAAAATACAATTTAATTTAATTATTTACTGACACTATTTAACCTTCCAACTGAACTTTACATACTGTATAACTTAGCTATACATTATACATTTAAACTCAGTTTATCACAATTCATGATATTTAATCCCAGTGTCTTTGGTAACTTGAGATCACTTGTTTATTTTAAAAATGTGAAATGTCAGAATATTATAGAGAAAGATTTCTTTTAGCTTGTATTTCTTTCATCACATTCCCAGTTGGTCAGAAGTTTACACGCACTTAGTTAATATTAGGTAGCATTGCCTTTAAATTGTTTAACTTGGGTCAAACGTTTCGGGTCGCCTTTCACAAGCTTCTTACAATAAGTTGTTGGAATTTTAGTCTGTTCTTCCTGAATATCATTGGATTCAGGTCAGGGCTTTGAGATGGTCACGTGAATACCTCCTGCTTTATTGTCCTTTAGTCCATTTGCCACAACATTGGAAGCATGCCTGGGGTCATTGTCCATTTGTAAGACCCATTTGCTTCAATATATCCACACAATCTTCCTTCCTCATGATGCCATTTTGTGAATTACACCAGTGGCTCCTGGAACAAAGCACCCTACAAAATGATGCTGCCACCCCCATGCTTCCTCCAGATATAACGATGATCTTTATGGCCAAACAGTAACTTTTTTGCTTCATCAAAGCAAGTAACATTTCTCCAACTTGGCTTTTTTATGACAGTTCTGAAGCAGAAGTTTCTTTGTTGCTCAGCAGTTTTTCAAATGACATCGAAATTGGTCTTGGTTTACAGTGGATATAGATACTTTTGTACCTGTTCCATAAACACCCATGGTGTATATACAGTAATCGAGTAGTGTTGTTGCTACAGATGAATGTGGTACCTTCAGTTGCTTCGAAGGATTAAATAATACTCCAGGTCCACATTTTTTTCTACAGTTTTGGCTGATTTCTTTTGATTTTCCCATGATGTCAGACTGAGCTTTTGCAGGTCGGCCTTTCAATACATTCACATGGACACCTGCAATTGACGTAGCTCTTAACGAGCGCTTAGAGCATTTTATACATTATTTATTTTGCTATTGTTTTGTTTTTGCAATAAACATATTCAGCTCAGGATCGTGCAATATAGATTTCCTTTGTTTCGGCACAAAATGGGCAACATGATGAACTGCATTTTTATTAATTTTAACCAACTATACGGCCATATTCATATTCAATTTGATATTAGTTAGAATTTATATGCTATACAAACATGACTGAGCAAAACAAAATGGGTCACATACAGTAGGCAAAGAAATAGCACAGATACACTGTGGTTGTTGTTTAAAAAATAAATAAATAAATAAAAATAATAATAATAATAATAATAATTATTATTATTATTATTATTATTATTATTATTATACTATGCTCATTATGAGCGTGGCAAAATTTATATGTTATAAAGTATAAAATTTATATGTTATAAAGTATAAAATTTATATGTTATAAAGTATAAAACTTTTGTTATACCTGACATATCTGAAAACTGAAGCCTCATCATTAACACACACCAGCAGGACTTCTACTGTATACAGTATAAGCACTTATTTTATTAAATTTTTTTATTGTCCTTGACCTACCACGGGTTTTAGAAGCTTATGATGATATTTTCTGGAATCTTCCATGTTGTTAAAGGCACAGGCGACTGAGAATATGTAAACTTCTGACCCAATGGAATTGTGAAGTAGTTAATTCTACAGTAAGCAAAATCATTTATGTGCAAACAATTTTTGTGAGAAATACTTGTGTTATGCATAAAGTCGACATCTTAAGCGACTTGATATACTGTAACTATGGTTTGTTAACATGACATTGGAAGTGAATTTAAACTTCCTACTTTAGCTCTATTTTAAAATCTTTAAATTTCCGTGTTTTATGTTTTGAGCAAATAATTTCCTGCAGCTAAAGGAGAAAGTGCATTCTGTTCAAATTCTGTTCACATTTAATAAAATCACAAAAACAAAAAAAAAACATTTTGGAGGAAAAAACAATGCAAAAATAATAAAACATAGTAATATCATCAGTGAATATTAATAATGTGTATATATTTAGCTTCATATGGTTTGACTGTCTTTTAGATGTTTCAGTTTACTTTCTTGATTCTTACATTAAACTTGTACAACAGTAAAAGTTTTTGTTAATTGAATTAATTAATTAATTAATAATAAAAAAAAAAACACTCTTCCCTCAAATAATTCCTTAAAACACCTTTATTACATTAACTTGATGTAGTTAAATATTATTAACTTTAGTGTTTTATTCTCTTGTGCAAAGGTGAGAAAAATCTAAACTGTGTTTCGTCTCAGGGTCTTTCAAATTTCCACTGCAGTAACTGGATGGAAAAGTGCTGCAACGTCCTAAATCTGCTATTATAGTGTAGTTTTATATCTAATGAAAGTGAAGACTGGAAGTGCGTTGGAGTTTAAAGAGCTTTCTGTAAGTGATGAAGCTGCCTCAGAGCTCGACAGGATTGATGAGAATGTTTTATGCACGGAGTCACGGCTTTGGAGACGAAATGCAACTTTGATCCTCCTCCCACTCAGGGTGACACAGTGATGAGCGTGTGTGTGTGTGTGTGTGTGTGTGTGTGTGTGTGTGTGTAAGAGAGAGAGAATGTTTTAAAAAATGAAGGAGCTTGAAGTGGGCGTGTCAGAAGGAGAGGAAGAGAGGGGGGGGGATACTGAAAGGGATAAAGTCAGAGAAAGCAAGAGGAGAGAGAAGCAGAGAGAGAGAGAGAGTTGAGAGGTCTGATTTGTTTTGCTGATCAGAGCCAATAGAAATCCTGCGGTTTGATAAGATCCACATGCGGGTGACGGAGAAGAGCCAGAAACAAGAGTTCAAACACAGAGAAAGAGAGAGAGAGAGAGAGAGATGAGAAGAGTGACTCAGAGAGACAGATAGAGAAGCTGCATCCCACTGAGCAGGACAGAAAGCGTGCAGAGAAACACTTGTGAAGTTCTCCTCCAACTTCTGGAGACACAGACGCATCTTGTTCCTGACTAATCCTCCTTCTTCCATGGGCATCAGAGCAGCTTTCAGTCCACGACCCACACGCACAGCACCCTAACCACTGCCGGAATACACACACACACACACACACACACACACACAGAGAGAAACACACCTACACTCACACACACTGAGAACTGGACCACTGAAAACGAGAGGTAAGTGAAGTTTTTTATATGATATGATATGTTTGTCATTTCTGTTTAATTGACATTTACAAAAAACATCACACACACACACATATGTAAGAGTAAGAGCCTGGATGTGTGAAGATGTATTCAGGATTAAGTATAACAGAACGGAAGGGTCAGTCATGTCTTTTAGTTTTTGATCAATCAAAGTATCCATTAAAAGTATTTTATTTATTTTTTATTTTTTGGAATAAAAAGTGTGTGTGTGTAGGAATCAGTGTGTTCTGGTGCGAAGAGCTTTATAACGGTTAATGATCCGATTAATGATCCGTGTTAGCCGGGGTCCGTGACTGCTCCACCTTGCACTGTTGGGCAAAGCGGATTTGGCCCGGTCAGTAATCTGTGTTTTCGGTTTGGTTTCCATCACAAGCCTGAGATTAAAGAGTTAAAGTGGACTGCGCAGAGAACGACCACATGTCCTGTGTGTGTGTGTGTGTGTGTGTGTGTGTGTGTGTGTTGTGAAGTTTTTAAGTAGTGAGCTTCTCTGCTGCATCACAAAGAAAATTATTAAATATGTATTTTAGGATATTAGTGAACCATTACATTACTTATTATGAAATTATTATTAGGTACTTGATATTGATATTTTGGAAACTGCATAAATTTGAAAATATGATATATGGTGTGCCTCATTTTCTATTTTTCCATGTAAAAAGATATTTGGTACAATAGATTTTGTACAAGTTTAAAGTTTAATTCATTCTGACACTAATTTATTATTAATGGAAAGAATTTTGTCATTTGGTTCCAAAGCTAATATCGGAATTGCAATGTTATTAGTGTGTTTAGTGTAGGACTCATTTAAAATCGTAACTAATATTTTAGCAAGTAAAAATAATGTTCTTGCAATATTCTTTAAAAAAAAAAAAAAAAACTGTATTTATTTTTTTTTTTTTTTGCTCAAAGAAATTATAGAACTCTACAAAAAAAAAAAGATCTGCTTTTTGAAACATTAACCATGATGCATAGACACGGTCCAGCTAAGTCTCTTTTTTCAGGTTTATGTAGCAGGAAATACAATAAATAAGTTCTGATACATTTCATGTTCCTGTGCGATTATGATAAGAATTCTGATAATAGAGAAAGCGAGGATGTCGATACACAAGTGGTCTAAAAAACACAACGCTTTTCTGTTACATTTTGAAAATTGTTCACAGAAACCTTTACACATTTAAACACAAGTTCACAGAAATGCAAAACGTAATCTGTAGAAACACTAGGCTGCTCCGTAAAGAGTTAAGAGATTTTGATTGATTTCTCTCACTAGTACATTATTGCAATATTTATGGGTATTAAGGTTTTATTAATGAACGCTCTGTAATGCTGTAAAAATAATCTAAATCATGCAGAGACGCGAACGCAGCTGGAGTAGAACCCGGAGTTTATCACAGCGCAGTGTGTTCACAGATGTAGATTAAATCTCCATTAGATTACAGCCTCACACCCGGCTCTTCAAGTAGCAAGTCAACATCGGGGACGGAGCGGGAAAGAAGGCCGGCTCTTTAACCCTGGCGCGGCGTTTTTGTTTAAAGAAAGCGAGTGTGTTTGGTTAATAAAGCTCCTTTACTGCTGTGATTAAATCTCTATCGGACGTTTTCAGCTGTAGTTAACGATGAGTTTTATAGCGAGGCCAGCGTCCCAGGTTGAAAATGTAACCCAGTCTGTGTGTGTGTGTGTGTGTGTGTGTGTGTGTGTGTGTGTTCTAGCCTTAGACATGGCTGCTTGCTGGCCATCGGGTAGAAAATTGGGATTAAAGGACACCAGTTGTACCCAATACACATGATGTCATGATGACTATTCAGTGTTACAGTATGATGACATCATTAATGCTGTCATGATCTCTAGTGATGGTTCCTCAGTTGAGCACGAACTACCCAAGGTGTTGTCTGTCTGTCTGTCGTCTCGTCGTTTTATACTTGCATAAAACTTAACACTTGAGCAAAAACATATCGTTAACTCACTTTGTCTCAACCTCAAGGTTAGGGATGGTGGAGTGTCCTCTTTTTCTCCACTTTTGCTCTGGAGTCTTTTGAGTCTTCTAAATAGGACACTACAGTACCTCCTAGTGTCCCCTAGTTGCTAGTTCTTGGTAACACATGGCTTAGTTTTAAACCGCAAAGCCTCATTGAACCCATTTAAGTCTTGTCCTTGTCTGGTGAAGTGGTTAGCACCTTGGGTGATGGTGCTGAAAGTCATTCAGCCATTTGATAATATTGGAGAGGGCCGGCAAAAATAAAAGACAAATATACCATAAAAGTGACTCTAGTGTAACATTGTGTGGTATAAGTGAGACAGGAGGTGGTGGCAGTGTTCTGGGTCGAATCCTGGACTTTTTTAAATCAAAATGCCATAATTCTCTGGTTCTGGAGAATAAAGTTTTAATAAGGTGTTAAAAAAAGGCTAAATAAATAGGATGGTTCTGTTAAACTCCACCTGTTTCCACCATTATGTCTCCTTGCTCCACACTCCGGGGTCCCAGGTCCACCACTTCAAGACAGCACAAATCAGACTCGAACCAACACCATCAGCCCCAACGCAAAGTTTGAAGTATTTTCTGGGAGACGTATTTTCAGATATCAAAATCAGACTACTTGTTTAGTAAATGATACTCAAGTAAGTTTATAATCCGATCATTCAGTCCAACTGACTCATTTGAAACCGCAATGTCATGTAAGTGATACTTTCACAAACAGCCAATGTGGAAGCAGCAGCAGTGAGCGAGTACGGGTCACTCATCTTTCCACTGCTTCTTTTTTTTTTTATACAGATTGTTTCCAGTGTCTCAATATCGTCAGCAGGGTGAAACCTTTAACTTGGTTATTGATGTCACCAAATCCAAACCCAACACACACACGCACAAAAATCAAATGAAATTTAATTAAGATTGAGAAATGTGGAACAGTGGTGTGTGTGTATCATGAGAATAACACACATTCTGCATGAACATTTCTACTAAAAACCAAAACAACTGACCCAAACGTATGAGGTCTAGATGTACAGTTCTGGTCAAAAGTTTGGACCTACCTTCTAATCCAATTTTTTTTTTTTTCAGTGATTTATTTTCTACATTCTAGGACAATATTGGAGATTTACCATAAGGCACTGGACTACAGTCCAGAAGGTCCCAGGTTCAAACCCCACCACCATTATGTAACCCCTGTTGGGCCCTTGAGCAAGGCCCTCAACCCTCAAAGGCTCAGATGTATAAAATAGATAAAAATGTAAGTCTCATTGGATAAGGGTACAACAACAATAACCTTGTCATTTAAAGACACGGATGTCAGATGTTGTGTCACAGTTCTTGCAAGAACAGCATTGTCAAGTGCATTTGCAAAACCCATCAAGCTCCATGATGAAACTGTCCCTCATGAAGACCTACCCAGGAAATCAAAACCGAAACCTACCTCTGCTGCAGAGGAGACGTTCATTTAGAGTCACCAGCCTCAGAAATCACCAATTAACCAACAGCACCTCAGATTAGAGCCATAATGAAGGATTTACAGAGCAGAAACATCTCAATATCAACTGTTCAAAGTAGAAAGAAAGAAAAATCAGGAAAGATCATTGAATTAGAAGGCGTGTCCAAACCTTTGACTGGTATTGATGTATAATGAAACAGTGAGTGATTTTAGTCTATGATTTTAAAACCACCCTAAATGCCTAAATTCTGGTAGCGAGAAATGATACAGTAAATACTTTTCATAGGAAACAGGTAGCAGAAACTGACGGGAAATGGAATAGATGGAACATACTTTCAATTGAGCTGAATGGTGGTGAAGTGTTACCGTACTAGAGTGCACACATTAGCCAAAATGCTAATCAACCAGACTGAAAAAACTGACCGATTCTTGTCTGTAAATTAATTTTTTTTTATTAAATTGCAGGTTTCATTTTGGTGTAATGACAACATTGGAGTGGAAGCTTTTCAAAGTTTTAATACATACACAGCTTAGACACGTTCTATACAGAAAAACACACCAAAACTACAGTATTTTTGGTTTTACAGAAAGAGGTTTTTTATTCGAGGTGACCAGGCGTTTAGGATATTTTTCCCTGTATTACTCATTGACTGTGTATTTTTTAACAGAGCGCAGGGGAATTCTAGTGAATCACTACAGTATAAACGGTTTCCGTTCATCCAAGTCGTTTCGAATGCGTCAGCGAATTAAGCCGATCGGACGCATTTTATAACGTCGAAAGCACCTCATCAATCTTCCGAGGAATCGTCTGGAAACGGACGAGTACATAGTTTTGACGTACGTTGTTTTTTTTTTTTAATAGATTTTTTTATTTATTTATTTGTTTTTATTTAAGCTCGAGCTTACTGTAAGTATTCAGCTTGACGATGTTCCTGTCAGCGACCTTCAGTTCTCGACCGAGTTCTCGTTATTGTGTATTTAACTTTCCACGTTGGTGGTTTACTCAGCCTGATAAAGCACAGGTCACCTTCAGGAGCACAGATCCCAAACACACACATTCTTCAATATGCAGCACACATGTTCAGCACACTAACACTCTTATAGATGTTTTCTGCTACACTAAGTACATAAGTCAGAGTAGAGATTACTGCTTTGCATGTGTGTGAGCAGGAGGAGGAGGAGGAGGAGGAGGTTGGTTGATGTGTGTTTCTCAGCCTTTGTAGAAACAGCACACTCAGCTGGTGGCAATTATGGAAAGTAGTCTGTGTGTGCGTGCATGTAGGGGGTTATGGGAGTTGTTTTGGGGTGACAGGGGTGTGTTGTGGTTGCATGCCAATGCCCCAACAGCCTGAGGCATCCTGAGCGCAGCCCCATCTACTGTGGAACATTAACACACCTAACGCTTGTTTTCATAGCAAATGGGCTGGAATCCGCGCTGGTTTAAAGAAATGCCCGAACTATGATTGAGCGTTTGATAATATACTATTAATCTGAGACCTGTCTGTGCCGGCGTATTATTTACGGAAATAACTGGGAGTTTTGTTACAGTCTCTCGAACACGCGAAAGAAAGACACGTTGGCTTTCAAAACCACGTTATTATCTCAAATGAACAACGGGGAAATATTTCAATCTGCCTTCCTCCCCGCTCCAACCCCCCCCCCCCCCCAAAACACCCCACCCTCACAAACACAGGCTCATTCTTTTAGGAATGGAGTCAGTAAGGAATTCTTAAATGCTTCTGAACTTTCATGCGTAGGGTCATTATTGGCTTGACAAGAAATAGATCAGAGCTGCCATATTACTTCGGGCTGACTTACTGAACCGCGGCTTATCAGCAGCGTATTACGAGGTTAAATAACCCTACGTAAAGTGCTAGTATCCGCCTAAGCGTGGATCAAACGGAGTAAAACCTCGGAATAAAGATAAGTGATGTCTTTCAGACACGAGAAGGACGGAGGTAATCCTCGTGCAAACGGTGGCCGGGGTCAGGAACTGGCAGCGTCAGCTATTTCAGGGTGAAAGTATGACCTTTGGTAGGCACGGAGAAGATAGCCAAGGAAGTGTTTCGGTGTGACAACATACATTTCCTATACAGTTTAGTATAAGATTATCATCTCCACTTTGTTCATGCAGAAACCAGATTGTATAACTGACCCTTAAAAGAACACGCAACAGAGGAACCATGTTGGCGTCTCAAGACTACTTCTAATAGACTTCATTAGTCTCTTGTTACTTTCGAACATTTCTTACACAACTCCAGGACTCCCAAGATTAGCCTCGATCCACTTGAGACATTAATGATGAGTTCAGACAGCTTTCCTCTTCTTTCTTGAGAAACCCTGAGATCTGTGTGTCCCGATGAAGCAAGAAGAAGAATTGAAGGAAAACTGAACCTGGAGGCAGAACTGAAAGCAGCTTCCCGTTTCTTTTAACCCTCACAAAGCAGGAAAAAAAAACAACAGCACAGGTCAGGTAGTTTGGGATAAAATCTACTACTCATTCATTAGACCTGACCTGCTGTTACTCTTTAGCCCTCAAACCTAATCTGGAATCAAGTTACACGTCACTGTTTTCCATTTTTAAACTTGGGTTGAAACCATCTGAGATCTGACTCCGAACGGATTTTCTGAAAGGTCGCAAAATCAAAGTGACACTTCTCCCGCACATACGTCCAGTACACTTAATAGAGACGGCCGAGCCTCGCAGCGATGAGAGACTGGAGTGAAAGAGAGGAAGACGGAGTGGGGGCCTGTCCCCGTTCAGATATACGAGGAGCCTCCGCCGAGGCCATGGTGTCACGGCAAAACTTCGGAGGGGCCAAGACAGGCTGACGCGGTGACTCAGGGGCGCATTCATCATCTTTTGTGCAAACATCCACGGCCTGCCAGACCGCAGACTCACAACCGGCTACTTATTTTGACAACGGTTAAGAGCTCCTCTGAACCGCCGTCTGAAGAGGAGTTCCAGTTATGCGGGGTTAACTCGAGAGTCAGCCTCTAGAACAGACAAGGAAAAACACGGTCATGCTCGAGTAAGGCTGCCCGACGACACCTTTCGGGCAAGAAAACAAATTCATCCAAGCTCCAGCGCGACGTGAAATAGATATCAGATGCTAAGAGATAAGGAAGAGAAGAATGACTGAATATGATCATTTAATTCACTCAGAAGAAAAAAAAACCCACATTTTATAAATGTTTCTTTTTCAAGACCGAGTCAGCCATGGAGCTGCCACATCTGCTGCAAAGATGTCCACATGATTGACAGATAGCTTTCTCTCGTGCCTGGGATGTAATCATCCTCGGCCGCCGTCTCTTTGGTCCTGCAGCACATGGACAAAGTGACAAATTAAGCTTAATCTGTGTCTTCCTGCCCGCTCAGGAAACAATATGAAACTCAGAGAGGAGGAAGAAGAAGAAGAGAAGGAAAAAAAAAAAACCCCACGGAGGCTTAGCTTGACCCCTGGAGACATTCCCAGCCACGGAAAAACATGATGGAAGAGCGGGGAGGAGGGATGAGAACGTCACACTTTAGAAGAATAGCTTTTGTGAAATTTGGGGCCCAAACACTTTATTGTGCGAGTGAGATAAATGAGCTAACTCAGCACTCGTTCGTGCCCACTCATACTGTAGCGCTGCGAGAACGTTTACATACTCAGCGCATTTGTCACCAGCAGTGTTTCTCCGGAGGAGTCGAACTCGCTGCAATCAGCTTCATTTGCTCTCTGTTCTCGCCTAAGCTTCCCTTGCTGATTAATGAACATGTTTATTTTAACGACGTTTTTTTTTTTTTTTTAAGTAACTGACAAATTAGCTGGCCGCGGTAATGGCCCAATTAAGTTAATTTCGTCCTCATATGACATTCATTTCCTTTTTTGTTCTAAGAAAGCAAACAGCGTAGCATTTGGTGAAGGAATGCTTCAGAAATGACGGATCAGAGGAATAGTTCAATTTAACCAATAAGAGCAAACGTCCAGGTCGTGTAAGCATGCAGAAATATTAAGTGTAGCCGATACGCCTTAGAATAAATGACTCCGCTTTACCAAGCATGATCTTTGGAGTACATAGTATAAAGCTACACCTGCAATGGTTTATCCAGTATTAATGTTTTATATAGTAGATAACAATAGGAGGTTTTAGACTTTTAAGTTAGAATAATTATCTTTTTAAACTAGCTATGTAGGTCTTTTTTCATTTTTGAAAAAATGTTACGTAATGTAAGCTCAATAGTTGTAGCAAGGATTGTGTGTGTGTGTGTATATATATATATACATACATACATACATACATACAGTACATATATACATATGACTGTGTATCCCCTATACTATCCCACAAGACTTTGGGTACCCTGGACGGGGTGCCATTACTGTCTCAAGCTAATGCACATAAGATTTTTGATTCCAGCAATACAGCTGTAACTACTTTTGATGAACAAACTATTTAATTTACTGTATATCCAGATTCCCACCACCTTAGCCAAATCGTAACCGCTATTACAAATCGGTATTAGCTTTGGTTCAAACTCGGGCACCGGTAGACCTCGACTATTCCAAAGCTGTTTTTAAAGAATAAAATAAGAATAATCCGTCCTGCAAATCCTAAAGATTTTCTAAATTACCGAAACATCGGAGTCAGCTCACAGAAGGCGTAATTAGCTCACGATTTGGCGCAGGTGCGTTGGGAATTAAAACTTGTTGAAAGTCTGCAAAGCGGTCATTATTCGCACCCGACGCATCGGCGGTACATGATGTACTGTAGATGTTTGTGTAGCGGTCAGTAACGCTCGCCAGTTCTAACAAAGCTGATGGTTTTTCTCTTGGCACCAACAGCTGGAGCTCCACTGAACTCCCGCTCCGATTTCAGTGAACTCGGCGACTGCAGGGTTTAATGGCCTGCCTGGTAGGACACACCTGATTCAGCTAATCAGTTAATCACTAAAAGCCTTCATTGGTTCAGGCGTGCAGAAGGTTGAGGGAAAGCAGCATTTTGAAGAAGGTCCCCAGGCACATGAGGTCATGGAGAACTGTAATTACTGAACATCTGATCTTCTAATGACACCAGAGTTATTCTAATCATTCAAGGAACACACTGCAGAGGGCCAAATGATCCTGGTGAGACTAGATCAAGGCCTGAGAAAAAGTATGAATCGTGCTTTTGCCAGAAACATGTTAGGAGCATGGTTGTCAAAGTGAAACCTAACTGTCTGAGGGAATGTTGTGCTTGGCCTGCATGTTCAATTTGTAACACTTTATGAGTTTAACAAATTTGACAGCAGCCTCCCAGGAGTGAGACTGGGAACTATAACGCTAGTGAACGAATATAAAACTAACAAATCCATGTCTTTTAAAGAACACTAGACTGTGTGATTAGTGCTGTCTGTTCGAAATTGGAAGATTGTGGACAGTGAAAAGGATGTGAATATTTAGACAAGGTGCAATGGGAGTTCTACAGCGTCTCAGAGTTTAAGTAAGGCCTACACGGACTTGGAATTGTTTTTATCCCCGTAATAGATAAAAGATCTACATCATAGACGGACCCAAAGCTTCAAACATTCCCACCAGCCCTGGTGTGTCTCTTAACTACCTGGTAGTCCGTAAGGAATGAATCGCATTTACTAAAGCTCATCTCTTTAATATTTTTTGTGTTCTGTCCCCGTCTCTTTGGCAGGATGTGCTGTAAGCTGCTCTTTTGGGTTCTCCTGGCCGGTGTGCTGTGTGCCGTGTCCGAGAGTCGCAAGGACCGCCTGCAGGGCTCCATCCCATCACCGTACAAAACCAGCTCGAACACATCCGATCGGCGTGGCCGGAAACAGGAAGTGCTGGCCTCCAGTCAGGAAGCCCTGGTGGTGACGGAGAGGAAGTACTTGAAGAGCGACTGGTGCAAGACGCAGCCTCTGAGGCAGACCGTGAACCACGAGGGCTGCTTGAGCCGCACAATAATCAACCGCTTCTGCTACGGCCAGTGCAACTCCTTCTATATCCCGCGGCATGTGAAGAAGGAGCAGGAGTCGTTCCAGTCGTGCGCCTTCTGCCGGCCGCACCGCTTCACTACACTCACGGTGGAGCTGGACTGCCCTGAGCTGCAGCCGCCCTTCCGGCACCGGAAGATCCAGCGGGTCAAACAGTGCCGGTGTATTTCTGTTAACGTGGCTGACTCTGCGAAACAGTAAAGCTGAATGACTACGGCAACCTGCTCAGGATGCTGGACTAAAGAAAAATATAAATAAAATATATATTTGACAAAAGTTTTTTTTTTTTTTTTTGTAGAATTTGGTACTTAATATAGGCAGAGGCAAAAGCTGCTAATCTTGAGATGTCTGATGCTGTCCATATAACAAGACAGGATTTATTGATGTAGTTCTTGTCACTTTTTTTTTTCTTTTTGTATAAAGTTTGCATCTCAAGATTGCAACAACAACAATAAAAAAAAAAAGACTTGCTGAAGGAGAAGAACTGAACAATGGCTTTCTCCAACGCTGCCTACAGTATAGCCACCTGCCCCACACGAGTCTTGAAGAGAAACGCCACCCGTCGGAAACAAGCTGCTGAAAAGTAAAGCACGGCGTCCGAGTTGTATTTGGATCTTGTGCTGATGTGATAACTTGACAGCATCAGACACTATATGTACGATATACAGAAATAGAAGACTTTCCAAAGGTTTTGGAAGAAATGAGGTGGTTGTAGCTGCTGAACTGTCAGTAACGGGACAGGTGGAGAAGGAGAGACTTGAATTGGCCAATCATGCTGCTTGCAGTGACTTCAAATTACGCCTTATTCAATGAATATAACGTATTATTAGACCGAGTATAATAGAGATTATATATAATGATGATACACTAAATGTATATATCTAGAGAAAGAAATGAACTCTATATTAAAATCTATTTCAAATAGAATCCTCCTTTGGCTTCGTCAGACATTATTTATCCTAATGATAAAACATTTTTTCATATATGGATTTGCAGTTGGTTAATTTGTGCCATATTCATACAGCAGGTGAACTTCCCAGTTTTTTTTCGGTGTTTAGTAAAATAGGATTTAATCTTTCCAGGCAGTGACTAAAGGGTTAGTGTTAATATATACAAGATTTATTTACTTTGATATGATTTATGACAGTAACAGATACTAGTAAATATTTAGTCAAGGAAATTTTGGGATGTTTTGTTTTTCCATGTTATGCCATTATTATTATTATACATTTCCATGCATGTCTTTGGACCATCTTCACCTTCATGAAGACATGTTAATGTGTTTGTCTTTAAATGAATGAAAAACCCAACCCCGTAATTTATTTCTCTTTATTTTACATAAATTATTTCCCCAAAAAAAGAAAATTATAATAATAATTATACACAGAAAAATACAAACAGTTATTGCACGTGGGCAGACCCTCCTTGCTCGTGAACCAGAGTGGTTGACACTAAACACATACAGTACATGCTTAGACAGCAAAAAATATATATAGTTATAAAAAAAAAATATACACAAGAATTATCTTACATGAAGACACTAATACTAGTTTACATTAGATAAAATAACGGCATTTTTAAATACATTTTAAGCAAGTCTTGTACATTGGCATTTAAAAAATAACCCTTATTTAACATTATTTCTGCCAAGATCCTGTAGGAGTTAAAGACGGACAATACATCTCCAATAACTGTACAGTAATACCTCCGTGCTCGCTGAAGAAGGAAGAACAATGCGTGAACCTGATCGTCACTAAGGCTGACTTCACTCTCTTTTACGTGAATGCTCGTCCCTCATGTGTCCTACTGCATCCTGATAATCTCGGATCCTGAGCGGTCCTTTAAAAGGGTCTCTGTGGAAACCACTTATACTAACATGTAACCTCGTTACCGTTAATATCTGTGCTTTCCATGATGAGAGAACTCCAAGACAGAAAGGAAAAAAAAAAAAGCTTAAATACGGCTTCGGTACAGTTGAAAAGTTGTTTTTTTTTTTTTTTTTTTTTAAGCATCACACTGATGACAGAAATAAAGGGGGTTGGAAAAACTTGCCGAAATTCAAAAACTCAACATTTTGCATTGTTATACCGCTGGTGAACCACAGCAATACAGGACCGGAAGAGAGGAAATACTGCAGTTTAAACAAGCCGAGGAAAGGGGAAAAAAAATACACAAGTTCCCTAATTTCTTTTTGTCTTCATATCTTCATAACAGGTAGCACATAATTCTCATGTCTTTTCCTCCAAACATGGTACCATCCAATTTACATCCACATGAGCACACGGACGGAAAGGGCGTGACATCACATGACACACTTCCTGGATTAAATTTTGCAGATGAAGGTTTTGAGGGCTGCTACATTACTTACAAACTGTGTGTATTTGTATGCGACACACAAAAAAGGTATGCATTTTTAAATACAGAAGATAGGCAATGTACTGCAGTCCATGCACTCTACACCTCAAGGCTGATCTGAAAAGGATTTTTATTTTGGGTTTTAGGATTAAAATGTCCAACTTGTTAAATCTTCATGCCCAGCTTCGCTTTCTGTAAAAGGGGGGAAGAAAAAAAAAAAAAAAAAAAAGTTTGTGAGGCAACAGCATCAATGTGTAAACACTCATGAGACGTCAACATAATACTATTATTAATACTAAACACTAAGCAGGAAAAATAGTGCTAAAACAGAGATAAACACTAAGCCACTGCGCTACAGAATGTTTACAGAGATGACACCACTGACGAGAGCAATGTGTACAGATGGATCAAGTGGTTTAAAGAAGGCGAAACCATGCCGACATGTTCACATTAAGCCCACTTTTGCATTACTTTCAGTACAGCCCTTGTTATTACTGGAACTGAAAATGTGTATAAACTGTATACACTATTATATCTAATAGCGATGGGGGTGGGCAGGGGTGGGGCTGTTTCTCTATAACCTCATGCAGGTGGTGCAGTCTAAACTATTCATGCAGCACAGCATCCTGTGGTAAGATTGTTTATAATTGTAAAAAAAAAAAAATCTATCTATCTATCTATCTATCTATCTATATACACACACGCGCACACGCGCACACGCACACACGCGCACACGCGCACACGCGCACGCACACACGCACACACACACACACACGTCCTTCTCAAAAAATTAGCATATTGTGATAAAGTTAATTATTTTCTGTAATGTACTGATAAACATTAGACTTTCATATATTTTAGATTCATTACACACAGCTGAAGTAGTTCAAGCCTTTTATTGTTTTAATATTGATGATTGTGGCATACAGCTCATGAAAACCCAAAATCCCTATCTCAAAATATTAGCATATTTCATCCGACCAATAAAAGAAAAGTGTTTTTAATACAAAAAAAAAAGTCAACCTTCAAATAATTATGTTCAGTTCTGCACTCAATACTTGGTCGGGAATCCTTTTGCAGAATCTTGTGTCTTGTGTCTCTCAACTTTCTCTTCACAATATCCCACAGATTCTCTATGGGGTTCAGGTCAGGAGAGTTGGCAGGCCGATTGAGTACAGTAATACCATGGTCAGTAAACCATTTACCAGTGGTTTTGGCACTGTGAGCAGGTGCCAGGTCGTGCTGAAAAATGAAATCTTCATCTCCATAAAGCTTTTCAGCAGATGGAAGCATGAAGTGCTCCAAAATCTCCTGATAGCTAGCTGCATTGACCCTGCCCTTGATAAAACACAGTGGACCAACACCAGCAGCTGACATGGCACCCCAGACCATCACTGACTGTGGGTACTTGACACTGGACTTCAGGCATTTTGGCATTTCCCTCTCTCCAGTCTTCCTCCAGACTCTGGCACCTTGATTTCTGAATGACATGCAAAATTTGCAACCTGTAGCCTATTTCCTGCACACGCCTGTACACGGTGGCTCTGGATGTTTCTACTCCAGACTCAGTCCACTGCTTCCGCAGGTCCCCCAAGGTGTGGAATCGGTCCTTCTCCACAATCTTCCTCAGGGCCCGGTCACCTCTTCTCGTTGTGCAGCGTTTTCTGCCACACTTTTTCCTTCCCACAGACTTCCCACTGAGGTGCCTTGATACAGCACTCTGGGAACAGCCTATTCATTCAGAAATGTCTTTCTGTGTCTTACCCTCTTGCTTGAGGGTGTCAATGATGGCCTTCTGGACAGCAGTCAGGTCGGCAGTCTTACCCATGATTGCGGTTTTGAGTAATGAACCAGGCTGGGAGTTTTTAAAAGCCTCAGGAATCTTTTGCAGGTGTTTAGAGTTAATTAGTTGATTCAGATGATTAGGTTAATAGCTCGTTTAGAGAACCTTTTCATGATATGCAAATTTTTTCAGATAGGGATTTTGGGTTTTCATGAGCTGTATGCAACAATCATCAATATTAAAACAATAAAAGGCTTGAACTACTTCAGTTGTGTGTAATGAATCTAAAATATATGAAAGTCTAATGTTTATCAGTACATTACAGAAAATAATGAACTTCATCACAATATGCTAATTTTTTGAGAAGGACCTGTATATATATATTAGTATTTGAACAATTTTAACATTCTTACATTTAAAGTTCTCTGGTGTTTCCCCATCCCCAATATATACACTGTTTTTTAAATATTTTTTTTATAGACTTAACTAAAAGTGGTACTTAAAAAAAAATAAAAAATAAATAAAAAAAGTACTTTTTAACAAAGGTATTTAAAAAAAATTATTTGAGAGTGGGATGATGCCATCTCTAAAAACTGTACCCTCACTTGTCACTAGGATGTTTCTCACATTTTGCACATTTACTATCAGGATAAATTTCAGTGTATAAAAGATCTATTACTAGGGATGGGAATCACCAGGGACAACCAGAATCAAAATCACGATACTCAAGTGCTATTTTGATCTGCATTGGGATTCTATAAGTATCACAATTTCATAAATATCCAAATTATCTTTTTTTTTTTCCCCTTCAAATTTTATTAAAATTTTTTTTCACATAGTATGTAATGTCTGTTTAACTCGAAAACTGCAAGAGCGGGTCAAATGAAAACTTTAAAAGTTAGAATTTAATATATTCTTTTCTATAGTAACCTGAAAACATTAAATACTGGAAGGTTGCATTAAATGAAATTGACCTTATTGCAAAATGCATTTCTGCATGAGCCATTTGCAGTAAAAATAAATCAACAAACAAATCAATAATGAAAAAAAAAAAAAAAAAAAAAAAAAGTTTACTTGACTCATAATCGTGGCCCATTCATGTCCGAGTTGATTCATCTTCAATGTAAAAGCTGTACCACCACAATAAGAATAAAATATACACTAGACTCAGACAGTCTGCATGCTCTGTGTCAAAGTGACGTGGAACATTACATCAGATCTTAACGTTCAGACTGCAGCACAATATAAAGTGCACTTACGATTCCAGAGGCGTGCTTGGGTTTGACACTGTATGTGGCTTTTTCCTTGGCTTGTCGAAAACATTCCTCTGCTGCTTTTAACCTGAATGCACACACAAACATTCTGTTAGAAATCATCATTTACGCAATGTTCTCATAACATCAGGAGTATGCTCATATCTGCAAGGACGTCCATGTCATGAGACTTTGCTTCTTTGGGTTTCCACAAGTTCCCAATCCTAGTCCTGGATTACTTCATGTCTTGCACTTTATTTTTCCTATGAAATAGTGTTATTTCCTATTGTCTAAAGATGGCACCTGTAGTACTGATCCAGTGAAATATTGTAATCCGTTCCAGTAAATCAAACAACATGTCTTGGCTGAGTGAGCACATACAAGCACAAGCAGTAGATTTGATCATTTGACGAGTCCTGTAGTATCCTTACCATAATATAACATATTAAATAAACTGAACCTCTAGGAACTCTCCAGTAACACTGATCCCAACGGTGCTATCAGTTTAAAAGCTGAAACAATGGAATGAAATTACACAAAGTGGATTTAAAATGTGGTCCGACCATGTTACTTCACCTCCATCGAACGCCTGCACAAACTGTGGCGCCAGAGGGATCAGACAAAAGGCTGGTGGCTATGCAGGGCATGGAACAAATCCCTGGTACCAAAGGCGTGGATGTTACGATACGCTGCTAATACAAGGTTAATCCTCAGTAGCAGCCAGCACTCACACTCGCAGCCAGAACTGAAAGTATCATGGGTCATAAGCGCATTCAGTTCTGCACTCGGCCTGTTTCTGATTTCTTGGTGCTCATTTGAGCTCGGACACTGAAACGCAACACTAAATGTTACTATCAGATCCTGACCATAAGAGAATAGTGATTGGTGATAGATCCTCCAGAATGAAATTCATCTTAAACCAAAATACAGTTGACCTTTGGGAGGATACATCATTAAAAGCAGGTTTTAAGGTTCTAAATAAATGCTTATCGTGGCCAAAGCCTTTCTTGCAATTTGATATCTGGCTAGATAATAAGGAGTTGCACATTTTATAAAGAGATGTTAAAACATGATTTCATTCGTAAGGAGTCGTTGGTGACAGACTCTCGCGTTAGACTCGCGGCTCCATCGCAGGACTGAAGAATCAGGCGCTGGACACTAAACATGTCCTGTTTGACCAATTACATTTGGGCTGAGCGGAAAATTATGTAAATTAGATTTTTTGCCAAACACCATGTTTACTGAGTGTTAATGAGGTTTGGCAGGTACACCGTGTTTCCAGGGTGTGCAGATCATCTCTCTCTCTCTCTGTGCCTGGTGCTTGCCTACTCCCGAGCCAAATTTAGTCCCCGCCCCCCACCACCACTTCTGTAGTAGAACCTTCGTGCAGTCCACAGGCCGTGATTACACACAAGGGGCAGCTCTTCCACGCAGGAGTTAATTGGACCGGACAGATTTCCACGTCGCCCAATCTGTGTGGTCTGGGGTTATTAAATCGGACACGCTCACTTCTCTCGCTGCTTCCGCTCAGAAAACGTTCCTCGGATCTGCACCTTCTTGAAGCGGACGGCTAAACAAGAGTTAGAACAGATTTATTTACTGACATTTTTTACCCTCCGACGCCCTCCGTGTCTCCGCCGTCTCTCTTTCTAACAAGGTTGGGGGGGGGGCGGTTGGGGTGGGATGGCAGGCATTTCAACTCTCATTTCCTTGACCTCCAAACCTTCAAAAGAGCCAAAAGAGCTCGAACAGCACCATAATTGGAGATGTGTTGGGCAACCGCAGCAGTAATGGGAGCAAGTAACTAACACATTGCCTGCTTTATAGGGAGGAGGCTTTGATGCCAGAAGAAGAAAAAGAAGAAAAGAAAAAGCTCTGCTGTCTACATGCATAATATCCTGATAAGGGATGTGTGTAAGGTACACAGTGAGGTGGAGGGGTGTTGCGCATTTGTCTGCTCCTGCAAAAAGTCTGTCATTTAAAAAAAAAGAAGAAAAAAAAAAAAAAAAGAACCAGCGGTTTGATATGAATTAGTGTCATATGGAAACTCTAGCCTCATCAAGGACCTGAAGTGTTAGGATTAAAAATGTCAAAAACCTCTGTTCTTGTACTCAGACTACAAAATCCTCAGCCATTTCCTTTACAGTCAAACCCATTAAAATCATTAATGTTTGGCACCAGCTCACTTGCCTTAACAGCTTCTGAAAAAAAAAAAAAAAACTTGAATTTTTCATTGCTTGGGTGGCAGACAGACAGGAAAGTTGGAAGAAAAAAAATAAACAAGCAAAGCAAAAATAGGTCGCTGAGCTTTTGCTGGGTTGAGTCTCATAAAACAAGACATTTTGTGGAATGAGAAAAGGCATTAACCCAGACACAGCTCGCTCGGCAGAAGCGTGGCTCGGAGGGTTCGGAAAAAAGTAGCTAAGAGCAAACATCATTTTGGAAGAGATGAATTTGGCGGCTGAGAGGGCCGTCTGCATACGGGCCCGTGATAGACTATGAGAATTATGGGAAGCCTGTAAAAGGCAAGCCAGGGCTCAGAGGGCTACTTTAAACATCGTACTCCTCTATAGTGTTCAAAACACAAAGAGAGAGAGACAATTCGCCTACTGCGCGGAGATGCATGTCAAGTCCGACCCGGGGGATGAGGTGAGAGTTGAGCGCAGTTGAGGTCCAGGGCGTCAGGGTGCGGAGCCCCGAGTTTGACCCGACGTCTGAAGCTCCAAATATGGTGCTGCTCATTCACGGGGTCGCCATCCACTCCAGAATGTTCCCTCAGTGATGATTAAAGAAGCAGCAGGGGCTAATGCTGACACTTACCAGGATAGGGATGGGGGACGGCAGCGAGAGAGAGAGAGAGAGACAGAGAGAGAGAGAGAGAGAGAGAGAGGACAAGTGAATAAACGTGCATCAGAGGAAGAAGGGAGCTGGAATCGCATGGTTGAAAAAGTTCACAGCGGGATCACAAACCAAAACAGTGCAGGAAGAGGACAGACACCACTTATCGGCCATGAATGTGGATTTGATTTACATGCTCCACAAACTCTGATCCAAGTGTGGAACTCCAAGTCTGATCCCCAGATGCAGAGCACCAACAACTCGACATACAAATAATCACTGCTGGGGAAAAAAAAAATAAATAAATAATAATAATAATAATAATAATAATGGAAACCATTACAGGGTTCTATTGGTTCCTGATGATTTTGTAGTAGTTTGTAATGCCAGTTTGTGTTTCCCCATATGGCTGATATCACAGTGCAAGCAGTACTGGGACGACCTGGAACTGACTCAAGAAACATGTAGCGTTGTTTTAGTAGCATCCTGAAATTCTACTGCGTTTGAGATGGCAACCCTAGACTGGAGATTAACTTAAGGAACGGACATGACAGAAACCCAAGCTGTTATACGGTATGAATAATTCTGATTAATTATAATTTTTACATGACTCTACAATGCCTAATAAAAAACAGTCGCTGTTTCAGAAGGGTCAAAATATTGGGCAGCATCGAGCAAAGAAAACAACTAAGGAGATTTGAAATAGCAGGAACTGGGTTAAGAACCCTTATTAAAACCTGGAAAGCTAATGCTGAACTGTGAATAAAACCACGATTGGAGATCACTTGGCGAAGTTGTATGGGGGGGGGGGGGGGGGCAATGTGATTGTGAGGATTGGGACTAAACAACTGTGTGTCCATAATAAACAGTGTTAGTGAGGGGAAAAAAAGTCTTGAACTTGCTAGGGAGCATAAAACTTGGACTTTGGCGCAATGGGGGAAAGAAAAGCCATGCAGTCTAATGAGTTCAGATTGATCCTAAATCACTTCATGCAAAGGGAAGCGCATGTGATGAACCCATCATGCAAAGTGTCCACCGTACAAGCGTCTGGAGGCAGTGTTCTGATCTGGGGTTGCTTCATTTGTTCAGTTCAAGACTCACGAACAGCATGTGGCAACAAAATGAAGTCAGCTGACGACCTGAAGGTACTGAATGACTAATGAGTTTTTCTTCCTTGATGGCACGAGCATATTCCAGCACTCAGATTGCAAAAAAAAAAAAAAAAAAAATTAAAAAAAAAAAAAAAATTTAAAATAAAAAAAAATAAATAAAAATTTAAAAAAAAAAAAAAAAAAAAAAAAAAAAGAGTGGTTCTGGGAGCATGAGGAATCGTTTTCACACAAACTGGACACCACATTGTTTGCTGTAATCAAAGTAAAAGGTGACAAAGCTAAAAATGTTTGGCCAGGATGTGTTTTAATGTGGCAGCTAATCAATGGATTTAAAAGTCTGATTAAAAGCAGTTATCCATTTCTTTTTTTTTTTTTTTTTTGTCTTGTTTACTTCACAAGAGGAAAAAAAAAAAAAAAAACGTGCTGAGGGAACTTGTCTTACAGATGTTCCCCATCATCACCCATATCTATAAACGGATCAAAAGCATGCTGTGTCCTTGTTTAATTAAAGCTGCTGTCGTACAAGAGAAACAAAACAGTAAGAGGCACTAAATCTAATCTATACTGCATGAAAAACTAATTAGGCATCATCACATGAGAGGGAGTGCTGGAATGCTGGATATAACACAGCTGTATACATTGTAACAAAAGGCATCACAGCCATGCTGATATTCAAGCACAACCTCATGTTTGCGGAACTGTTCTATAAAAGGTAATATCCCACATAATCTATGGATAATAAATGTATATTTTAGTTTTGTTCAGTTATTTTGTTCCACCAACCCGTACCCCTCCATGACTGGTGGACCTGGTGCCCGACACTTGGCGTAATTAACACGGGTGAAAGTAGTTTTAAATTCTTACTGGTACTACAGTATGTAGCAAAAAGGTGAGGAGAATAAACCATGGAAGTGGTTTAAAGTCCTGAGAAACTTACAAGATTCACTTTATATTTCCACTCAAGAATATCAGATCTATTAACTTTGGGGTTCCGGGGATGAAATGCAAATAGAGTTAAATAGAAAGCTAGTGTGTTCAATCCATCGTCTCACACACCAAGTAGGGCCCTTGATCAAGAACTAGAGAGGGATTTGGATTTCAGCTAGTTGGCGTAATAGCCATAAATAAAGGAACAGGTATGGTTTAGATGGAATATGTACAGTATGGCTCAGGGGCGATTCAGAATGATTTAAAAGCGATTATTATGGACTTGAGCTTTATCCTGTATTTAGGGTCGCAGGGGTCTGGAGACTTGGAGAATGAAGCGGGGTAACCCCCTGGACAAGGTGCCAATCTATCACAGGGCACACATACACTCCTTTGCATGCTAAGGGCATTTGGAAACACCAATTAGTCTACTATAATCTGCACGTCTTTGGACTATTGGCTGAAACGATTCCTCGAGTAACTCGATTACAAGAAATGATCGAGGCAAAATTTTCTGCCTCGAAGCTTCTTTTAATTAATTTTAAAAGCTTGCGTTATGTTTTTGCACACTTATTTGTTTTGACAACACTTCCGGATGCAAGCCGCCAGTTAACACAGACGAAGAAGAAGCACTTACGTCACAAAGCGGGAGGAGACGCAACCAGTTAGCTGTGTATTGATTTGAGAGAGCGTTCTGTTGCGGGCTGCAAAGTGGACGGGAGCAATACATTTAAAAAAAAAAAAAAAAATATGTCTGCGAGCCAAGAGAAGAAGAAACCAGCAAGAGAAAACAGTAAAGGCTTATATCATGTCTGAGCTGTAAATTTTAAAACTTATTTCTGAAAGTTAAATTGCACAAACTGAGTATTTTTTCTTATAATTATTTATTTTAATGTGTGCCTTAGTTTTTTTTGATACTTAAGTCATTTGAAATACCTTTCCTTTTTAGTTTTTGCAGTTGAGAAAAGGCTTTAAAATAAGAATGTGTGTCACTGTAATGCACTTAATTTCATCTCAGTCAACTTCAAGCTATTCCTTGTATTGTTTATAATGATGCTATATTAATAAAAAAAAGTAGATTTTTCTAAAAAGAAAACCAATTAATTGTTGCTTCTCATATATTTTACACTGCTGTTTAATTAAGCAAAAGTACATTTTATCCGATTACTTGATTAATCGATTAAATGTTTGGTAGAATACTCAATTACTAAAATATTCGATAGCTACAGCCCTACTTTGGTCTATGGGAGGAAACCGGAGAACACGGACCCTGGAGGTACAAGACGACAGTGCTCACCGCTATGCTACTGTGCCGCCTTGTTTGGGACTAATTGTTTTGCAACTTTTTTTTAATTTTTTTTTTTTTTAAATGGACTCCGTGTCCTTCAGCGTTACAAATGCTGCAGTTTAATCTTACAGCCTGGCTCAGAGCTCCACATCCCTGCAACAGCACTTTGTTAAATTCAGCAGAAATTTATTCCCAGAGACAGCAAGGGTCAAAACCAAATGCTTTAATCTCCAGCTCTAAAACTGTTACTTCAGCTGTAAAATGTGTCATCCTAAAACAAAAAGCTATAATAAAGTGAAACACTTAACCCTGATGGCATATTAGCATTCGCACACTTAGCAGGACTAAATATAGTCCCACTTTCTACACTAAACTCTACTTCATTCGGTGTAAATGTGACGTTCCTACAGTCGAGGACACCAGGATGAACCTCGGCGGTGAAACGTGATTCTTTAACGACGCCGGCGAGTGATGTCCACTTTGGGTGAGTGCTGTTGTGTAGAGAAAGTTGAGTATCTTTCCGCTTGAGGCTGTTCCACTTAAGCTTGTGTTTAGTCAAGTCAAGCCTTTAAGCAGACGGAGGGTTAGAAAAACAAACAAACATACGACATCCCTCCTGAGACTGGGATCAACTTCATATACACACACACACACAGTGTCCGTAATATCTGGTCCTTTTAGAGTGACTCAAGGTAGGCAAAGTGAAAAGAGAAAAATGAAGACAAAATGAGAAAAATAATTTTTAATTTTAGTCCTATATAACTTTCCCCATTTTGTCTGCAAGCCTGAAGAGGCAGAACAGGAAGTGAAACGCATGTACGCAACGAGTGCGGCTTCAGTTTTATCTCCGTCAGCTCTGGTTTAAGATGTGCGAGCCAGGCGCCTCCAACCCCCCTCCGTCCTCTTATTCAAGCGCACAAACGACAACGATTCATGACAAATTGGGGCTGAGTGACACAGAGGGGGTGAAAATTCTTCAGAGCTTTAGGTGCCATTGGAGAGCGAAGACAAACACTTTAGAGACAGATCTGATTAAGAGGGGCAGCAAATGTCAGGAGAAAGGCAACACTGCTGCGTCTGCCGGTGGGAACTAATCTACCTGATGCCTCGGTGCTCAGGGGTCTATTGAGAAAGGCGCACTTAAAGAGTCAAAAGCTGTCACTTTGCCCCCGTCAGATAAAGAGGCGCTCTGTTCGGCGAAGTGGCACCTTATCGCAGAGGAGTGGCGTGCAGCGCGGACGACGGAACAAATGAAAGAGCTGAAAGAGCATGAGAGCGCTCTCTCACTGGCTGAGGTCGCTCATAAATCACTCACAAGCACATCAGGAGTACAAGATGCACTAAGCGACGCTATTCAGCAAAAGTGTCACAACTACAATAGCTGCAACTGAAGAAGCTGCTCCGTCCAGCCAAGGGCGAGACGGCTCCATTTAGTCCTTTATACAACCACGCAGGACTTAAACTTTATGGATGGGAACCTCAATTCCATTAAAAAAAAAAAACGAGGAATAGACTAAAAAAAATTATATTAAAAGTATGAACACTAGGATTAGTGTTTCTTATGAACGGAACAAAAGTATGAATACAGGTTGCTTAGATGGTTATCATCATCCATCAAGTTCTTTAAGAAGAAGCAAGGATGAGTTAACACAAACCCTTTCGTGCTAAACACTTACCTTTATGATGCTGAGCAAGAATTTGGGGCCAGGGGTAGCTCAGTGGTTAAGGCATTGGACTACGGTTCAGAAGATCCCAGGTTCAAACCCCACAACCACCAAGTTGCCACTGTTGGGCCCTTGAGCAAGACCCTTAACCCCCAACTGCTCAGATGTATAATGAGATAAAAATGTAAGTCGCTCTGGATAAGAGTGTCTGCCAAATGCCTAAATGTAAATTTCCTACTGTACAGAAGGACTGATAGACCGATGGTCAATAAACAGACAAATGACGTCTATGAAGGGATAAAAAGTGAGACTTTTATCACTTTCGGGGGAAAATAAAATAAAATAAGGAAAGGTATATGCACACATGCGAAACTGGGAACTGGAATTTTGTAAAGGTATCAGAGGACAAGAACAGCTAATTGAAAGGAATAAAGAATTTTTTATTATTATAAGAATAATCTGAAATTATGATGTATAAATCTATACGCAAATACAATATTAAGATGTTGATGTGATATTAATGTTGAGTTAACCCCCCCCCCCTCCCCCAAAAATAAAGAAACCAGTGTAAAGTCTTATTACAGAAACTTCAAAGGACTAATGTAAGTCGCTCTGGATAAAACCGTCTGCCAGATGTAAATGTCTGCTCTAAAACAATACTGGACTATTATTCAAGTGTTCATTATGTACGCAAAACCTTATTATAATAAACTATTAATCAATTAGTCACAACCTGTAAATCCCCTAAACCTCTTATTTATTGTGGTTACATAAAACATCCTTTATACCTGCTCTCATTGTGGCTCTGAGAACAAGCAGCAGTGCTCTGCACTTCCCATTTCTTGTCCTGAATGCCATGTACTGTAGGCAGGGCTGGGATTTTAGAAAAAAGCCGAAGTCGGTTATAAAGAGCTAAGACATTATCAGGAATCTGAAATCTTAACATTAATTCAGTGCTGGCGTATTCAAAGACAGATAAGTGGAAAAAGGGGGAAGAATCATGGACCTGGCAATATTTTTTTAAGAAGCCCGCTTCCGCTGAGTATGTCAGAGCCCGGGGTCTAAAAGCTTCTATGTTGAATGAGTTAAGAGCAGAAGAAGAGGGGGCTTCCGAGAACAACGGGGTTAAAGAAACCCGATCTGAACTGTACATCTCAGAACAGATACAGCCAGATACGGCTTCTCGTTCACGGTGGTTCCTTATGAATAATGGAGAAGCCTCCGTGCTCGCCCCTCTGTAATTTGTACCTGTTGAACTCTCGTTCGTTATCGGGAAAACTCATCGAAACCACTTGAAGCTAACTGTATGAAATCAAGTCTTCTTTTCATTATCGAAGGTTAGGAAAATAATTCCCGGTTCATTTCACGAGCTCTCCCGTTTTCGACGAATTCCAAAAAGGCAGGAGATATAGCGTAATATTAAACACATGGCACAAGTTTTGGGAAACGCAGTGCTGCCTTTCTAGATGGACTGCAGCGGGTCAGGTCTGTGCGGAGTGGATCCCATTATACCGACTACAGTAACACACGACAACCATCAGACAAGAAATAATAAACCAGAGAGGTTTCAGGTTTGCAGCCATGTCAGAGGGTTGAGAAGAAATGGATCAGAAATGAGCTGGTGAAAAATAAAACGTATACACTACCTCTGTTGCCTCTACTTCATTAATCAGCCAAGACATTTTTGCAGTGTGTGATGTTAGTATTGTACACCGCCCCCCCCCTCCCGCCCCGGGGTTTTCAGGTTTAAAGTTATGTTTATGCATTTTTATGCCTCAATACTTTACAAAAGTTGTGTTAGAGAGAACAAACTGAACTTCAATTTAAAAATACATGTACAGTGGAACCTCGGATTACGAGTAACGTGGTTTACGAGTGTTCCGCAAGACAAGCAAAGATTTGTAATACATTTTGATTTGGAAAACGAGGATTGTCTTGGTTTACAAGCAACGACCATCATGTTTCATGCATGTACAATATATTTTATTTTGTGTTAGGAAGCATGTGTGTACAGCACGTGTACCGTTTCTTATAACCAACGTGCGTGCGTGAGTAAACCAAAAGAAATTCTCAATACAGAGGTTAAAAAAAAAATTTCTTCCTCAGCTCATAGCCGTGTGTGTGTGTGCGTTTGTTTCTGTCGCGAGCAACATTAAAATAAAGCGGAGAAGCTTTAATAATTTGGACGAGAACAACAGTCTTTCCGTTGATGTGTGTTTTCAGACGAGAGGAGAACGTTTTACTGTGTAAGATGAGAAGGGGGAGACAGGGGGGGGGGGGGCTGAAAGCAAGAGTCTTCACTTACTCTAGCCTCACACACACAGCGCCTTCGTACACAAACGGAAACACTTCTGTCGGGATTTATTTTTACTTTTTTGAAAGGTAAAGTGCAGTTAATTTGTTTTATTTTTACTTTATATTTTGTATTAATTATTTTTATGTTTTTTTTTTTTTGGGCTGTGGAACAAAAAATTTAAGTTTTCATTATTTCTTATAGGAAAATTAAACTTGGTTTACGAGTGTTTTGGAATAAGAGCCCACTTCCGGAACAAATTATGCTCGTAATCCGAGGTTCCACTGTACATATACACACAAGAAATTAAAATATATACATATTAAAAAAAAATATTATAAAAAAATTAGATATAAACTACCAAGAATGCTTCTGAGGGCTAAATGTAAAGCTTGAAACTCTCAAAAACCTACTAATGAACATTTAAATAAACAAAAACATTCCACCAATGCAGTTGTGTCTTTGCTGCTTATCCTGCATTTGCAGTTACGCAAAGTATTTTAAGCATAAGTGTTCAACTTTGGTGCCATTACTTATCTCCTAATTAAACTATTTGTCTAAACGAAATTAGATTTATGCTTTACGGATTTATTAATTCAATTAAATTTTATTTGTATAGCGCTTATCAATGGTCAATGCAGCTTCACAAAATTAAAATTTTTTTTTTTTTTTACACTTGATTGCATAATAAAAACAAACTCAGGTCGTCTTATAAAATACAACTGTTTCCCCCAGAACAGGATTTTCCTAAGTTTCAACAAATGCCCTGTATAGCTCCTAAGAAAGATTTATAAATAAGCGTCTTCTTAAGCGAATGTGTGATGATTGAGGCTCAAGGCTAAACCTGGGGTCGTAAGCTTCCCTTATACGAGAAGCAAATACAGTACGTCTTGGCTGATGGATTACATTTGACGAAAGAGGAAAACTAAGTTTAATTTTTGGACAGTTTAATACTCGGATCGTTTTAAAATCACACAGGAAACAAGGTGAGGGCTTGTGCCGAGGAAGATTCATTTCCGTGTCGGATGCTCTAATGCGTGGAATGCTGCAGAGTCCACTTTCAGCTGTCACTACAAAGCCAGCGTTCATCATACAGGCCGGAACGGGCGTGAGCTGTAACACATTTGACCCTGCAGTCCTTTCTGATCTAAAGCCCATCAGCGGTCCCGATGTGACAGAGACGAGACCCTCCACATCTCTTGCCTTTAAAGGGGAGAAATCTACTACAAACAAATGGTTGACGAGTGTGGAGGACAGTCTGAAGTAACTGCACACTCCATCACGGCTCTGCCAACACGCCGCCTGGACTGTAGATGCCCCCTAATCACACCCTCAGCCCAACCCTGTCCTCCTCCCTGATATCTTCTTACACAGAAACACAAATGACCACAAAGCAATGCTGTGAATGTGACTATTGTGCAAAACATTTTTATAAAATCAGTTGAACCAGCAGGAACCCTTTTAAAATGCAACTCGCCCCGTCTTTACCATCGTGCAAAAACACGGTCTTACGGCGTCCTGTTGCGTGTCCCCGTGTTTAGCATTCCTGAGAGATTAGAGCTCAGGACAGCTCCGGATCCTGGACTAAACAAACCATGCTCCATGGCAAGAGAGGACTAAATATAGACTCTGCTCTTTTATTCCACAATGAGAGTTCACTCACCTTTCCTGCAAGATCAGCTTGTTCTCTTTCTTCCAGAGATCTTTGAAATCAGTGGAGAACTCGTGCCAAACTGAGAAGAAGGTGTGGGGGGAAACCTCTTTCTCGCCACTCTTGGCTTTCACAGAGAAGAACACCGTCAATTCCAGGAACCTGAGAGAAACAGAACAGGGCTTTGAGTTGAAAAAGTGGAAGAGAGGATAAAATCAGGGTAGGGATTAACTGGAGTTACAATATAAAGCTGCAAATAGATCAGTCATTTTTCACTTGATGAAACTGGATTCCACAATTAAAAAAAAAAATAAATAAATAAAAAATCAGATCTACAAATGAGTTAACAGACCAAGACAATGTTATTAAATTAACTGTGCTTCAACTTTCTGAAACGCATTTGGTTTTCGAAGCCATTTTTAAAAGAGAAGTCCAAATTGCAAATTGATTACAAATTTTTTCAAAACGTTTTACAATATTTTTAAAAGATGCTTCAATTTAACTCGATGCAAGAAGCCAAAGAAAGTGTTAAATAAGAGAAAAACTCAAAAAGAGGGAAAAACAACCCTAAAATTCAGGACTTTATATATATATAAATGTATAAAACAAAAATAAAAAAATATGATGCATTAATCAATAATGGTAAAACCCAATGGATTCTATATGTTGCATTATCGTTTATTTCATCAGTGCCAGTTCACAACATGAGAGGCAAAGAAGTTAACTTTGACTTTTGATAGCTGTAATAGATGTTAAATATTATTACAATTAGACTCGATGCAAGACAAGGCAGCACAACAACATGCACTCAAGCTTCAAATAAAAACGGCAGTCTTTTCAATTCAAATAAAAAAATGTGATGAAATGCTTGTGTTGTTCAGCTGAGAAAGATGATGCTTTTACATTATCTGAATTTAATTGTCGGTCTTAATACTCACCATAATTAATCCCAATATGCATTTTAGACATTGCAGTGCAAACTACAGTCGTGTAGGTAGCAGTTTGGCCGGTCACACTTATTTCCTATAAATATATCTAATTATGAGACATTTATGAGGTGTTCCTTTTTACTGCCACCCTGAAAATAGGGGCTGCTGCTTACTATACAGCCCACTGTTAAAAGTATCAAATTCTAAATAAACTCTAATGAAACCTGAGCCACGCTTCGGCACTCTGTGAGCGGCGTTTTTGTCTGTAACTCAATTACTGCCCCTCTAACGTTTTGACTACATGTCAAATTTCATAGATTGCGTGTTGCCCTAAACATTACGGAATTACTCCTTGCTGCCCTTTGAAGCACATCAAGTCAGACTCGACACATCTCCATGGGCTGCCCAATGCTACGGCTCTTCTATAAATAATTGGAGCATAATGACAAAGTTTGAACTAATTTGTCTCGAGGAAAATGTGATTTACTGTCAGTGTGTGGATGACGAAGGCTGTGCTGCTTTGCCATGTGCGACACAAAACTCTTGGCCGCAGATAGGTCGGGTCGGATCGGGATAAACAGACGTGCGGACGAGATGAGGTAACGTCGGTCAGCGCGCCGGACCTACCTGACGTTTTACTGAGTTTATTCTAATGGCCCATAAAATATACGTGTGTATGTGTAGCTTTACATTGACTCAATGTTTTTTCTGGTTAGACTCCATCTATAGACATGTTTATACTGTCTGTGGATCCAAGCTTAAACTTCATACCAGAAAGCCAAATTTACAACCTGAACAACCACATTATTTTGGCAACCATTTTTTTCTCTCTTTTTTTTTTTTTTTTTTTTTTTTTAATATAGCGATTCTGGCTCTAGAATGTGTGGCGCATTTCAAAAACAATGAGGTAATTCAGTTTACTGGAATTTAGACCATCAGTGGATGTAATAAGAGCTTATATATGAGAAGCAAGGATAATGAAGAAAACCTCTGGAGTTGCTATAACAAATCTACAGCCTTCACAACACTAGCTCTTAGTATAGTGTGTACACAGACACACACATTTAGAGGTGGCATTAACCTATCCATTTTTATTTTATTTTTACAACACCTATTAATTAATTTTATTTTATTTGGATAACACTTTTCACAACAGACATCATGAAGCAACTTCACAAAAACCAAGATGTCAAATTAGATTCCTAATAAAGAAGCCAGACAAAACGAGAGTCGGGAAAATCCTCAAAAACGACAGAAGGAATAAACTTTGAAAGTAACCAGAATCGAAACAGCCCCGTTTATCTTTCTATCAGATTTAACGAAAGGATGATTAAGTAAACAAATAACTAAATAAAACACACTTACCAATAAAACAACTTTTAGAAAACTTAAGAGCATACCCTGAATAAATGTTAATATTTGTAATCGATAAATGCAGAAAACTGACTATAAATTTTTTTTTTTAAATAAAATATATACACACGATATAATACCAACTTTAATTATGTACATTAATAAAATATTTTAAAAAGTCAAGCATTTTACTTGTACAGTAAATGTATAGTTATTAGATAACGTGTTAATGAGACCATATAAGGTACAGAACATTAAGATACCGCAGCTGATTGGCGTATTTATGCTTTATACTGTAAGTATTGCGAAACATCAAGATTTATGTGAAAAGTGGTTAAATTCATGCTGTTAAAAAGCAAGCGGTGAAATACAGTAGCTACGCTGGCTAATATGTAGCTGTGTATCAGACAAGGAAAGTATTTGAACACTAAAGAGCGACACCTACAAAGTGTTATGTTTGGTGTGGATCACCCTTCACTGTTATGTTTAATGAAGAAATTATCATCTTTATATTTATTGGCTGTTCAGGTAGCTCTGATTTAATCATCAAATACACTAAAAACAGTTTTTGTCGATTCAAATTGAGAACTGTACATACTGTACACTATTGCCAAAAGTATGTTGATAACTGACGTTCATGTCCGTATGTCCTGAACACAAGATCTCAAAATCCAGTGGAAAAAGATTTCCCAGGAGCGTGCAGGTTACTATATAGAAGCAAAGCGGGGACTAAATCTACAACGAGATGTTCATCAAGCACATATGGGTACGGTCCAGACATATGGCAAGGTGTCCAATACTTTTGACTTCATAGCTGAATCCAGATCATCAGTAGGCCTGATTTGAACTAATTTGAAAATAACATTGTCTTTTTCTGTAATCAGGTTTTAGGACAGGTATTCACACTCGTTCTCCTCAAAGCTTGTTTTCAGCGATGTTTCAGTTTAAGAACGTCATCCATAAATAATATGAAAATAAAAAGGTTGCCGCACATGTTTATCCTCAGTATACAGCATGAGACTGTTCGCTTTGGTCTGGTTAGAGGTCATTTATATCATTAGACATTCACATCAGTCCTGCTACAGTGAGCCCTTATCTAAAAGTATTTACCCTCCTGAGACTCCACTGTTATGTACATTGCAATGTCGCCTCACTGATTCCCTTTATTAGTATACACTTAATGTCTTTAAACAGGAAGAAGTTTGGCCTGCACGTTTTACTCATAAATGAGGACAAAAAGAAAAATCAATCAATCAATAAAGAAAAGGCAATTCTATGTCAGGGATGTCCAGAGTTTGTTTTCATGACCAGTACAGCCTGTGTAGAGTCTCTCAGAAGTTGTAATAAGCACCCAGTTAGCCACAACTTCACAATTACACCTGGTGGCGGCAGCAGACCATCTTAACATTTTGACTATAACGCTATTTAATTGACCTAAAAAGGTTACTTTATGTTACAGATGCACACCCCTGATATAAATAATAAATAAATTTAAATTTACTAAATTATCAGTAAATAAAGGCTAAGGGCTGGAACCATGAGCACTAGAGCCAAAGAAAATGCATTTGAGAGACTGTTATAATTAATGAATTTAATATTAGACACTACAAGAAAATAAAAATCATGGGTAAGCGAAAGAAATTAAACGGATGAGAGGGTAGATAAAATTTTACTTATTAAGATGATCAGTCGTAGATCTAATAAATAAATCAATAAGGAAAGAAGAGATTAAGATAGTGGGCTGGTTGAGTACTGTAGTTGACTGGAGAAAAACACTTCACTTCGTACAAACCGATAAAGTAAAAATGTTTCATAAAAAAAAAAAAAAATGTAAAAAGTCATTCTACTGTACTTTTAGTGCCTGCTATTTTGATGTCAAATCAATAAAACTGATAAATTGACTTAGAAATAAACTAAAGCTATTTATTTATAAAAGGTTCCAGAAAAAATAAAAATAAATAAAAACACGTTTCACACCTCATTCCTGAGCAGAATTAAAGCCTTAAAAACGTCTCTTCGTTGGCGCTCTGAAGCAGACAGGTGGCATCAGTGAAGTGAGCGTGAATACAGTCAGTCTGCATGAACACGACCTGAAAGACTACTTACACTGTGTGAGTTTCTTTTAGCTGGCTTTCCTGGGTCTCCAGTTCTTGTTTAGCTGAAAAACAGAGAACAGAAACAAAAGCCACCAAAGTGTTTAGCGATGCAGTTTTGTCACAAACATGGAACAGATGTGCAGAAAGTGAAAATACTGCTACAGCACAAAAATAAATACAAATCCTGACAGTCACAGTGAGTGCACGTATACGTGAGGCCGTGTGCCTGAGTGTGTGTGTGTGTGCGCTGATAGTTCACACTAATGTGACTGTGATATTCAGGTTGACTGAAGCTGGGGAAGTTTGTCCTGGCCTCGTGCTTTACTGTGTGCAGACGCCATTCACTTATCAAACGCTTTACACCAGCGTGTGTTCCTCGTCTCCGGGCATCTGGCTTCGAACACTGATTCATAAGTGAGAAAGGTGTGTGTGTGTGTGTGTGTGTGTGTTGGGTTTTTACTGCTGTGCTTTACTGTACTAATACACTGGTGGGTTTCTCCCTTTTCTACATTATAAACGCTTGTATAAATGTATACATGTTCGATTTTGGGAACAACGTTAAAAGTCTGCATTAAACCATTCATTGTTTAAATACACCACTTCAGTACAATAAGACATTTCTTTAACAAGTGCCATAATAACACCACCTACTTTGTACGTATAAATTATTTTGAACTTGTTACGGTTGTTTTTATTTAATTTATTTAACTCAAAAAACTATTTTTTTTAAAGCAACTTGTGTCAGGAAATTCATCATCTGGTTTCCTACATGTTTTTCTGAGGGTCATCGTATCATCTGCAATCTCCTGAGCTTTACGTGTTGGTGTCACGGCGTAGTCAAAAGTTTGGACACGCTTTCTAAATCGAACTTACATTTTTGTATTTTTCTAGAACAATATTGAAGATTTCCAACCTATGATTTAACATGGCGTTATGGAATTAATTAACAGAAGCAGTCACTTGTTATTTTAAGAAACAAAGGTCAGCTTTACTGGAACAGTTCTTGTAAGAACAGTGTTGTGTGAAGCGCATTTGTAAATCCCATCAGTCACCATGACGAAACTGTCTCTCATGAAGACCTTCCCAGGAAAGCAAAACCAAAACTGACCTCTACTGCAGAGAAGTTAATTTAGAGTCACCAGCCTCAGAAATAACCAATTAACAAACAGCACCTCAGATTAGAGCCGTTATGAAGGATTTACAGATCATGAGTAGCAAATACATCTCAATATCAACTGTTCAAACGAGATTATTGTATATTTTGGACACCTTCAGCATTGCAGAAAGAAATAATCAGGAAAGAACATCCAATTCGAAGGTGTGTCCAAGCTTTTTACCAGCAGTGCACTTAACTATAAACCTCTTCTGTACATCCGTGTCTTTTAGGATTTTGTTCTTCACTAAAGATCAAAGGATACGCTGCTGAATATCTGCCCACCTGAAAAGCGAAACCTCATTTCTTATTCTTTCCAGACAGAGATAGTTGTGCCTGCACAGAATTTTTAACAAGGCGTCAAGTTCCACATTAGAGACAGTAACCACGCCATGTCTGTTATAACATGCAGAAACGTCATGACATGCGCATCTGGATTATCTAGATAAAAAATAAAGAAAGAAATCCCTCTGAACATCAAAATACAAAGAATTACGCTTCTGTTTCTCCTGCGTGCAGCGTAATGGCTGGCGGATCGTAAAACAACACAAAAGAAAGAGAAGATGGAATGAACTTCGCTCTGATGTACGGCTTGCTCTCTTGGACAATATCAAATCACTGAGTGTGAGTGGAGTGAAGTGGACTTCAGACGCATCAAATGCAAAGATCTACAGCTTCAGACACCAAAGCCTTCGATTCATCTTTACGCCTGTGGGACCAATTGTGATGGAGATGGTAACTTAAATAGCGACTAAGCAGACAACATGCCGGCGCTAATTGTTTATCGTCGCGTGGCCCAATGAACGACTTTATGGGACTGGTATCTGTTTCTAATCGCCTTTAGGAGGTTTGTCAAGAGACTTCAGCTCTACAGACTTAAGATCTTAAACATTATAAACTCTAAGGTGTGTGATTTTTAATTTCAATTAATTGCAAGGACTGAATAATTACTGAGGAACTCAATTCCACCTAAAGATGAAGGGCCGGAATATCTAATATACTGGTTAGCAAATATAAAAGCCAGACCTTCTTCTGCGGACGCATTTTTTTTTTTGAAGTTCAAAACATTTCTCCACACACAAGAATGCATGCAAAAATTACCTTTTTTTTTTATTTTATAAAGAGAAGAAGGAATACAAGGCGAGCGCAGACATAACAGAGGCGCTGCTCTACGTCTGCTTTCACTTCTGCACCATGACCCGTCCCGAGCTCGAACAATAACAATCGATGACGGTGCAGAGTCTGCATTTTCCCCGGTGATTATAAACAGAGGTTTTTTTATTTATTTATTTATTTTTTTTTTAAATGAACCGTCAGAGGCGCCTAGAGCCGTCACACACGTATCCCCTGAATCGTCACTTCTGAAAGCGGGGATGTGCGATGGGAAGGGGGGAGAGAAAAAAAAATAAATAAATAAAATAAAAGTGTACGTATGCACGTTCGCTGAGCTTTGAAATTCGGAATGAAAGAAATGATTGAGTGCCTAATCGTGTGTCTCTGCGAAGCGTCAAGCTCACTTGTGATGTCTTTATTTGCTTTGGCGCTGATTTCTTCCATCAGTCAAAAGGAGGGAAAAGAAAAAAAAAAAAAAAAGATGAATTAAAAACCAAAGAGGGAAAGAGAGTGGGGCAAGATGTTTGGATGCATATGAGAGGTTTATCGACGTTCCTCGCTAAATAAGTCTGTAACTCTTCAGAAAGGATAAAGATGGTCTGCGCAAAGTGAAAAATGGAGTGCTGGGCCTTTGAAGTGGATGTGAAAGACAATACAGGAAAAACAAAAGGGTGAATTGTCGTCGCCAGTGTGTCTTAGCGCTCCAGGCTGGGAAAAGGCCGTGATGATGAAACTCCTCTATGTGTGAGTGTGTGTGTGTGTGAAACAGTTCCTATAAAGTGCAGGGGGCCTGTGAGGGTCAGTGACCTGGGTGCTCTTTGACAAATTGAGGCCGGTAGTGGTTAGAAGAGTTCAGACCGTGAACCCCCCCCCCCCCCCCCCCCCCAACACTCACTGTCTGGGGACGAGTGTGAATGTGTGGTGTGTGAGAGATGAATAAAGCAGGGGAACCATCAGTCAAGTTCGAGTTTGATTCGTTTGAACGTCTTGGGTCATACAGACCTGTCAAAATGGTGCGCTCATGGTCCTTTAACATGAAAACTGATGGGTTACATTACATGGTGCGGCGAAGAACTACTGTAGCACTAACTACACAGGACATTGTTTGATTTTATACATATTGTCTCACATTTTATGCTCATGTCCCAAATTTTCTTTTGATTCTGTAAGGTTTCTTTGCATCAATGACCACTGATTGTTGTGCTTTATAAATAAGGTTTAACTGGATTGTTTTTTCTTTCAATTAAAAAAAAAAAATCAAAAGTTTATCCTTTTTAAAAAATATATTATATTATTATTTAATATACATTATATATGTAATTTGGCGTAGTTAGCAGCACTGTTGCCTTGAACCTCCAGGGTCTGGGTTTGATTCCTGCCTCGGGTCTGTGTGAAGTTCTCCCTGTGCTTAGTGGGTTTCCTCCAAAAACTCTGGTTTCCTTCCACGGTCCAAAGACTTGCAGATTAGGCTAATTAGCGTAGTTTCCAAATGGCCTGCATTGTGTGAATGTTGACCAGAGGGTCCTACCATAGTCGGAAAATGGGAAGAGAAAAAAAAAAAAACACAATAGTAATCACGGCTGACTTACACGGGCCCTTGTTGGACTACAGAGGTTCCTACAGTAGATGTATGGATCCTGGACTTTATTGATCCTGCAGGAAATCTTAGATTCCATTTTATTCTGGTAACTAGGGGTATTCTACAGTTAACAGACAGTTTTGTCGTGATCTGATTTGTTAAATAAAGTTCTTAAACGATTTAATCTTAATGTTAAATTAGCTTCAGTAAAATATTAGCTATTATAATGAGACAATAGATAAAGAATGTAATATTTGTACATTTTGTAAAAACTTCTTCAAACGTGTGCAAAACAATAAAAACAGACTTTAAAGATCAAAAACTGAGCTCCAAAGTTAAAGTTTAAAAAACTAATGTACAATATTGTTCTCAAGGATAAAAATTTTACCACCGAACAGAGAGAAATGATCATCGTGTCATGGACGTGCAAGCGTATTCACACCTCTAACCCCCTCTTCAGGTTACTACTGGTAATCTTGATCTCTTGGCTTCAGAGTACTCTCACTCTCAACTACAAAGTGCTGCCACTGGAGACTCCTTCCAAAAATTCTCCTTGCAGATTTGTTTACATGGTGCGGCCACGTGTGTTAATATAAACCGGTGATTTAACTTCACTGTGTCTTTGCGTTCTAGAGAATTCATCGAGAAACTCTGACCTATCAATCCAAACAAAGCATTAAGCAGGACTGGGGATATATTAAGTAAAAATCACACCATGTGATGTACAGAAACCGGACATATAACTGTTGTAGATATCGGACGGCTCTATTCCAGTCTCCACGGTACAAAGAGGTGGTCGTGTGCGTCTTCGCTTTGAGGCGTCGCCGATGACCCTCAGCTCGGCTCTCGCACCCTGGGTCTCAGAGGGACGGATTAATCTGACGTGAGGTTAGCAAAATCTCATGCTCGCCGGAGCTCTGGGGTCATGACATGTTAGCGGGATGTGGCTAAGTGGAACACCATCCTGTGCTTCCTAATCACAGCCAGACCACCCGATTTCACCCAGCGCCGTGAGCAGGATGCCTCAGTCACTTTGATTTATACACTAATGCCTCTCTGCTCACTGGGAGGGAGAGAGAAAGAGAGAGAGAGAGGGGCTGATTCTTTCCAACCGGTGAGTTGAAGAATTTGAGGAATGCCAATTGGAAGGCAATTCCTGGGAATATGGTCTCTGGGACGGTTCCACAACGAGACCTCTAAACATCACCCTGGCAAAACTGTTGCTTTTTCCACAGAATGCAAATGCTCGCTGGGGTAAATAAACAAGCATGCACCGCTGAAACACACACACACACACACACAGCAACAGGATTTAGAATGCATTTGATTGAAAGAATTCCATGAAGCATGCACCCTCTCATCACAGCATAGGGGAAGTTACAGTAAATGCAATAGTCGTTAATTACTGGTACAATCACTTAATACATTATAAAAGCTGCATGAGCTACATTATTTTAATTGCTATACCAGGGACACCTGACCACCAGCCAACATTGAGATTTTTACATTTAATAAAACTACAAGTTGATTTACATTCATGTTCTTTCTCGGAATGGTGAGTCTGGCTGTGTGTCACATCTTCATGGAGTGAAATATCAGTCAGAAGGTTTCAGCATCCTTACAGTAAGTTTCACCTAAACTGTACCTCAATCATTCATTTCACCAGTTTTGCATGAGTTTAATATTAGAGCCAAGAACAAACTACAGACTAGAATGAAGAGTTGGTTTTGGTGTTTTGTAAGTTTTTTTTTTTTATACTGTACATATTGAAATATCTGCATTCGCATTGAGAGATACAGTAGTAAGTAAGCTTCCCTTATACACCACAAGCAAACACACCTATGTGAAAGTCACATTCTCAAACATTATCCCTGAAAAAGATTAATAAAGTTTGAGAAGGTTTAAGGGGATAGTTCGTGTTTTTTCAAGTCTGCTTTAAATCAAAAACTGAGCTGCGTATAAAGTACATGACCACAAGTCTTAATTCTCTCCCCAGAAATAGCCAGACGGCCAGGTCCGCTTAGCCAAACGGCTTTTTCTAGGGAAAGAAGCGTTACATTTGCACTAAAGGATGGGACACAATCACCACCCGATGCAACATCACGGTAAAGTGGCAGTTAAATTAACACTGCGATTCTGAAAGTATCTGAAATATTATAAATATCCCTATTTAATATGAACATTTTCCCTGTTTTTGTTACAAATTTAAAGACTTGAACCATTAAAAAAAAAAAAAAAAAAGTTTAGAACCTTTATACCTTTTCTTCATTCAAAACCTTCACAAATAAATTGAACATGAGTAATTAAACTCAATTAAGCCCATTTCATATTAGTTTTCTCATGTATAAACCATGGGCAGAATTTAAATGACAAAATTACCATGAATGCAATTACTGTTCATTTAAATTAAAAGCTACCTTGTTATTGAGCGGTGCGTATCGCTCATCTGCCACAATAATTTATAAAACAAACTTGGCAAATAATTCTCGTACCACACGGGATGGGATACACAATAAAAGTGATGATTGCTGTAAAGTAAGCTGTGACGTGCACGAGTACACAAGGCGCTACAGTGGCTCACCTTGACTCAGGAACTCGTCCATTTTGTCCTTGAAGGGTTGCAGGTGCTCTTCAGAGGAGACGCTACACACCTTCTCCACCTCTGCAGTGCATGCTGGGTAACAAATAATAAAAAGACAGGGGGGGAAAAAAAATGAGTTACATACGACTAAACCATGACTGGAAACCAAGGAGGTCATGAACAGCAGCTTAAGATGAAGATGGTGTATACTGTAGCTGATTTACCTTTTACCACTGATATTTTATATTTAAAAAAAATTCAAAATGTAGAAAAATTTGACGCTATTAAAATATCGAACACATTAAATGCGTTGCATCAGAATGAAATTTCAGGACTCATTTTCCATAAACTTATTTTTTTTCCAGAACTCAACATTGACTAATTTTTCAGGACTTCCCAATTGTCTGTGTAAAAGATGAAGCCCCCCCTTCACTGCCAAACAGATGGATCAACCAAGTCATGTTGGAAGACATTTAATATGACATCATTACTTGGACCATGTTTACACATTACAACTGTTGAGCAACCTGTATGGTCCTTATCGCAATATTCACAGTTCGATCATTAGACATAAAATAAACACATGCTTCTGAGGGGAAAAATAACACGCACACACCAGCTATACAAATAATATGAGAAAAAAAAAAAAAGAAAAACATAATTAGAATTAAAATTTGTTGGTCTGACATGAAACTTACTGCTAAGTCAGTAAATGAACCGATTACAATTAGACAAAAAAAAAAATCCTTCCGGAAGCTTCAAATAGAAAGATCGCAGAGG